>CM052551.1:6140169-6276700 GCA_028533065.1 Trachops cirrhosus | reverse complement strand
TCCTCAGAGCCATAAATTAAAACAGAACCGTAAGCATGGAGCGTCAGGCTGACGAAGCCACAGGAAGTCTAAGAACCGTCAATCACAAAGGCTCAGAGCCGCCTTCTGGCTTACAACAGCAGCTGTACGGGATCCCGGTAGGCAGTTTTTAACTTTTACATCCAAAATTCTTTTTAAATGATCCAACTGATTGAGGCAAAGGCCACGGTTTGTTCACGGGGGACCAGCGGCGCCACCCTCACCGAGGGCCCCGGGCCGCGCAGCCTCGGGCGGACGCCACTCTGCTGCCCGCGGGACCAGGGCAGGCTGAGGGGGAAAGTCAGGTAAATCAGAAACCTTAAAATGTTATGTCTATGTCATTTCAAATAATAAAGTCTGCTTTTGTCTTTCATAAGCGAAGACTGTCCTTTAGAACTCTGTTTTTGAAAATGAAAGGATTCACAAAAGAAAATGATTAGACTGTTTTTGTTTAGCACTTTATGGTGTTACGTGTGAAGAGAAATGAGTCAGCAGAACAGCACTACGTGAAAATGTGGTTCTGTTTAAGGTGCGTTTGCTAGACAAGGTACTTTAACCAGTTGTCTTTATTCGTCTAAAAACCGAAACCAATGCACTTCTAAGAATTATCATAGGAAAAAACTGGAAAAGATATTTTTACATATAAAATACATTACTTTTTCTACTAAAATTTTTAAATTTAAGCCTGATACCAACTATGTAAATACATATGGAGCGATTTCACTGCTAGGAAATATGCACATGATAAATACATGTACATACAGATGATGGTCATGTAAAAGGATGCTCACAGCAGCAAAGACAGACAGCGGGAACGTCCCTCCACGGGGCACTGGTGTAAAGAGCTCCATGCCATGGATCAGCGAGTCCGGCCCAGTGCCGGTGGGCGGGAGGGGCGGCCCCACCAGCTCAGGGCCAGGGCGCGGACCGGGAGTCGGGGTGAAGGCAGGAGCAGTGGGTGGTTGCTGCCCCGTGGAAGACGCCTGGGCTGTGGGTTCAGTCCCCAGTCGGGGTGTGTACGAGGGGCAACCCATAGATGTCTCTCTCCCGCATCGATGTTTCCCTCTCTTTCTCCCTCCGTTCTCCTTTCTCTAAAAATAAGCTTTTTAAATAAATACATAAGCAAACCTAGAAAACATCATACCAAGACACCGTTCATCCAAACAATAGAGCAGTTAAGATCTGGGTATCGGCTGAATGGTGTCACATGAGCTACAAATTTTTCAGAAGGTGTTTCACGTCAATTCCCCCTGGAAACGGTGCCAGTGAGCTGGCCCCGCAGCTGTCCTTGAAACCCAGGGGTGGGGCTGCCCTGCGGGACCCACTGCCTGAGAAAAGGGGCTGCAGTGACCAGTGCCTGGAACCAAGGCCCGGAGCCTCCAGTTCACGGTGAGCGCTGAGACGCCTCACGGCCCCGGCGCTGCTTATCAGAACGCGGTCGACGTTGCGGCAGAATCTCCAACGCCACAACCAAACATATCGAATTGCAAAGCAGTCAAGGCAGGTTGGCTTATAAATAGTTTAGCACATCATTAAATAGTAACAGAGAAAGTAATTTCATATCCTCCCTGTCTCTGTGCGAGTAGAATTACGCCATTTGTTTGCCCGTCGGGTTGAACACAAAGAGTGCACCCAGAGGGGAAGGCAGACGGGAGTGACGTCTCGGTCAACGCGCATCCCCCGTGTGACGTCCCCTTACTCCGAGCGCCCATCCCGTGGTGGGGTCGAAGGGCAGGCACTGGGCTCGCCACTGCCAACGCTCACGCGCTGCTGTCCTGGACGGACTGCTGTCCTGGACGGACGTTCCTGTTTCCTGACTGAACACTAGGGCTGCCCCCCGCGTCTCCCGCACACGCTCCTGTGGTTTCGGTTTCTTTCAGCTTTCCTATTTTTTAACTTTTCTTCCACACTAGCTTTTCCTTACCCCCTTAATTTTGGTTTCTCCTGTTCATAGTATAGCAGTGAAAACAGAGGAAGATTAGAACACTGATGCTTAGCCATGTTTAAAATAATTTTATTGATTTTTTAAAACTTACTCATTTGAGAGAGAGACATGGATTTGCTGTCCCACCTACTTAGGCCCTCATTTGTTGCTTCTTGTGTGCGCCCCGACTGGGGGTTGAACCTGCAACCTCGGCGTACCTGGACAATGCTCTACCCAACTGAGCTACCCGGCCAGGGTGATGATGCTGCATCGTTTTGAATGATTTAATGCTGATTATGTCTAAATCTGACCCTCCCTTCAAAGGCTGTCATGGAAGTGGGACAACAAGTCAGTGTCTCTCTCTCTCTCTCTCCCCCGTCCCTCCCCTCCTCTTGCTCTAAAGTCAATAAAAAAAAAAAAGAGAGAAATGATGGGATTCAGGACTTAGCGTCCAACACAAGACTGCTCTCTCTGCATCTTCTCCAGCGGGCTCTGTCCTCGGCGGGCACGGAGTCTCCGCAGGCCTCGGCAACCCTCCCCCGCACCCCTCTCCCCGGCACCGGCCTCCCCAGCAAGCTCCGCCCCACAGGTTTCAGCCACGCTGCGCACCACACAGATCTAGTGGTTCTCGTTCACTTTGCAGGGTGCACCATTCTCTAGATTTCAATTCTGGTTGGTAACTCCGTTTTAAAAGTGACTTTACTACCTATTATTCCAGATTCAGCTCTCAAAGAAGCCCTCCGAAGCGGGGTCATTATGGAACCGTGCTCAGACAGACTCGGGGACCTGCTCGCCCACGGAGGCAAGGCTGAGCAAGGGGCTGCCGTGCCCACACCCGGGGCCCTCGGCCACGCTCGTCACCTCGGACCGTGCTGCGGGAGAGTGTCGTTAACAACCAGAACCCAGCACCAAACTGTATTTCTTTCCAACCTATATGCAACAGTCTAATTTTTTACAACATTGAAAAGTACTGGAATGTTTATTATTCATAGTAACAACTATGAATAAAGTTTCTCAGAGAAACTGGCATAATTACCCAATACATGCATGTTCAACATCAACCAGTATATACCGGTACATATTATCAGTGTGTTTCATTTCTGCTTCTCTCTGCACTCTACAGTTCCAGATTTTTTTAAAAGTATTGTATGTTCCAGAAAGCATGATTTCATTTCTAAATATGTTAGTGTACATCTCTAAAAGATAAGG
Organism: Trachops cirrhosus; assembly: GCA_028533065.1. Taxonomy (NCBI): domain Eukaryota; kingdom Metazoa; phylum Chordata; class Mammalia; order Chiroptera; family Phyllostomidae; genus Trachops; species Trachops cirrhosus. The sequence continues at coordinate 6,273,549 of CM052551.1, read as the reverse complement.
AGTTGTTTTAAAAAATATGTAACCACGATACTATTTATCATACTAAAAAGATTAACAGTAATCACTTTAAAGCTTAGAAACAAATTCCAATTTACTATCATTCTCCATTTCTCCCTACCTCCACAATTACGTTACAGAATGTTACAAAGCACTCTCATGCCTCTTAGGGGCTTCCTTAGTGTCCAAAGAATTATTCCATCTCCAGGTCACAAATCCCGGGGAGGGATGAGGACCTCCACAATGAAAGAACCAGATGGATAAAACATTACATGCTAAGCATTTACTAATAACTTACCCTAGGCCATGACCCCTAATATAAGGGACACAAACTATCACCTGCAATTATATAACAATCTGACCAACATCAAGACTGCTGATTTTAGAGCACTGAGGAGGCCAGAGGCCTGTTTGGTACATTCTCACTAAAAATAGTTAGAGTTTTAAGTTTCTGCTGGGGAAGTCCTATCCGAATGTATAATATGTCTGGTCTATGCTGTGTCCTGGACAAAGGATTAATCTAAAGCTTCTCGAAGGCAGAGTCCACGCCCCCTTCCCTACGGCTCCTGCGGAATCAAGAGGCAAACCACTCTTGAAAGTGCGCAAGACAGAGAAACATCTTACTGGGTGGCTCTGACGGCTGTGTCCAGTGATGGTCAGTGGACATCCCATCGAATGTGGACTGAGCCAGAGGGCGTGCCAGGGATCGTGGCTGCCCCCGGGGAGCTAGTGGTCAAAGGAAGCGTGGTGGGGGAGGAGAAAACCTGTGTCTACGGGAATGGAGAAATGTGGATGGAGCTGGTGCTGAGAGAGGCCGGGGAGCAGGGAGGGCTTAGAGACCAGCTGTGGAGTTGGACAGAGTCTCCGAGCGGACGCTTAGCTACCAGGAGAACTAACCAAACAGAGAGAGCGGGAAGGGCGCTGAGGTCACAGGGCGCGACAAGAACAGAGGCACTGCGACCGGAACAGCGGGGGTGCTCAGAGCCCAGCTGCGGTGAGGACTGGAGCTACGGAGGAAGGAGTGGGGGGGCGGTGATGGAAGATTCTGCGCATGACGTAAACTCAGCCCCGCCCTGTAGGTGCCAGGCACCACCAGAGGGATCCAGGGGCGTCCAGCCTTTCCGTGTCTCTGGGCTGCTCTGGAAGAAGAGTTGTCTTGGGCCTCACATTAAATACACTGTGACACGTAATCACAAAAAAAATCTCGTAATGTTTCAGGTAAATTCACGATTTGCTGTCGGGCTGCACTCAGACATTCTGGGCTGCACGTGGCTGGCTGGTGGGCCACAGGTCGGACCCCTGGAGGCAGAGTGGCTGGTTAGCAGCTCTGTGTCCTGCGGTGGCAGGATTAAAACGATGGACCCCAGGAGGACAAGGATGGAGAGTGTGAGGGGCGCCCCCGGGGCCTGAACTCCCACAGAGCGGGGGTCCGGGTGCGGGAATGAGCCTGAGCAACACTGAGGCGGTGGCGGGGGCTGCACAGTGGGCACAGAGAGTGACGAGGGACACCTGTCGGTAACCCCCAGGTTTTTGGAGCTGTGCCCTAAAAGGCAGCCTGAGGGCAATTCATTGTTAAAGCCCATTCTAATGATGTTCGGTGTCTTCCACTCGCTTTCACCTGAATTGCTTCATTTTTCATACAGTGCCCCCACCTCACCTGCATAAACCTCCTCGGCGCTCGCTCTAACGTGGACCCCGCCTGCTCCGAGGACTGTCGGCCGCAGCTCCCTGCACGTGTGCGACACACCCAGGGTGACGAGCCCTGAGACGTTCTGAATGTCCGCTGCTGCGTGTCCTGATGTTTACTGAACGCTGACTTGCGACAGTTCCGATAAAGAACTCATTAGCATCTAATCACCGCACTAAAAATTGTATCTTCCAGTCTAATATTTATGTTCGTGCCAATTTCACAGTTTAGTGCAGTGACCAGAACTTCCAGAATAAATGTTAAATGATAACGAAGCAGATATTCTTGCTTTGTTTCCAAATGCATCAGAAATGTCATTAATATTTTACCATTAAATATTAAACTGGCTATTAGTTTATCATGTTTAGAAAAGTACTCACACATCCCAATGTTAATACCCATTTTTTAAAACGCTCATTTAGAAAGATCACCATCTGAAAACCATAACACAAAAAGTAGGTCATTCAGCTGGCCTCATCACAAAATCCATCTTTGACCACCGAAGATTTAGAAACAGTTTCCAACTTTACAATACAGCTGCATTATCTAAAGTTACAAAACCCACAGAAGGACGAGGGGCAAACTACGGCGCATACCTGGTCCCCACTGCCCTGCTCCCGCAGGAAGGACAGAGAAAACCGGCCGCCACGGCGACGCAGACTGCGCTTACAGGGGGCGCTAAGCGTTTCCAGGGTCAGCCACGCGCGTCCGAGGAAGGGCCGGGAGCACGCAGGCAGTGCGGCCTTACCTGTAGCGAACGTGGAAAGAGCGCTCCTCCCGCACGCTCAGCAACCCCTCCTCCATCGAGCCGCAGCGCAGGCCGAGCGCGACATGAAACTGTCCCCAGGGCGCCAGTCCGGTCCCTCCCGGCGCGAGCGGCCGCGGAGCGCGGTGCACTCAGAGCAGCAGCGAGCCGGTGTTAAAGCGTCCTAAGCTCCCGCTTCTTCCTTATTAACAGTGACAGGAGGCCAGTGTCAGACAGCTTAAAGGTTCAAAATGCGTCCCAAATCCTCGCATTGCTGGCCCTTCCGGCGGCGCTTCAGCAGCATTTCTGCAAAAGGAATACAAGACGCTTCGCTCGAAGTCCCGTTTTCAGAACGTGGCCGAACCGGGCCGGACAGAACCACGCGGACCCGCAGAGCGCCGCCGCGGTGGGGTCCCCGAGCACAGCACCAAGGGTGCGGCTGTCCCCCGCGCTGCCAGATGAGGGTGGGAGTGGGATTTTTTTGAGAACGATACCTAAAGTTTAACTTTTAGACTGGTTTGAAATACAATTTTATGAATATTTTCTGTTATAAAAATATAGAATATGTATGACACTTATCTAAAAAACAATTGATGCTTCAAGCTTTAAAAAACTAATAAGTAAAATGAAAATTCAATAATTTTTGGAACAAGTCAATTCTAAACTGTAAATTATTTCTTCAAAGAAGACACCTGTGCTGATATCTAGGTTATACTTGTATCCATTTGCTCTAAAGTATGGGTCTATTTGAACTCTTTAAGGCCTTTAAAATGTTTTTATTAAACCGACTAGGTACAAAGAAATTTAGGAAGCACGTGTGTGGCTGAAGGACTCAACAAGCATTCACGGAACACCATCCAGCCTACAACAAAGAACGTCACCCGGCCTTCCAGGTCTGCGGGGTGCGCCCGCCTTCCACCCTGGTTCTTCCCCCGAAGGTGGCGCTGGCGGACACAGACGCGAGAGCGCTGAGCAGGCCTGGAGCCCGGAAATAAAGCCCCGCCTGCAGGCCGCTGGTCCCTGACGCAGGAGGCGAGAGCCCACCATGAGGACAGCCTCTCTGACAGATGGTGATGGCGAGCAGACACACAGAGGCCCGGGAATGAAGCCGGGTCACTGTCTCAAACCACAAGTAAGAATACACTCAACATGGGTTTCAGACTTAAACGTTAAGACTCAAAAGCATAAAACTCCTTGAAGAAATCACAGGCTGTTAACCCCATGATGTCACTCTTGGGGATATTTTGGGGGAAATGTTTCCTCGGGCAAGGGCAACAGAAATAAATAAACAAATACATACATAAATACATACATAAATAAATGGGGCTACATCAAAATAAAAAGTTCTGCACAGCAAAGGAACTTATCAACCAAACAGAAAGACAGCCCACTGAATGGGAGAAGATTCTGGCCAATGACACATCCCATAAGGGGTTAATTTCCAAAAAGATAAGGACCCTCACACAACTTAACACCAAAATAACAGTCCGATTGGAAAATGGGCGGAGGACTAGAACAGACGTTTCTCCGAAGAACATTCGGGTGACCAGCAGACAGGAAAAGACACTCAGCATCACCCAGCCTCTGATGCACATTAAAACCACGACGAGATGCCACCTGGCACCAGTCGGCACGGCCGCCATCAGTAAGTCAACAACAAACAAGTGCTGGCGAGGATGCGGAGAAAAGGAGCCCTGTGCGCCGTGGGGGGACTGCACGCCGGAACAGCCACACGGAAAACAGTGCAGAGAGTCCTCAAAAAATTAAAAGTAGAACCGCCGTGTGACCCAGCAATTCTACTTCTGGGTATTTAGCTGAAGAAAACAAACATTAATTCAAATTTATTTATTTAAACATCACTAGTAATAACCAAGATATGAAACCTAGTATCCATCAATAGATGAATGAATAAAAAAGATGTGGTACATACATACAAGGGAATGTTATTACTCGGCCATTAGAAATGAAATGTTGCCATTTGTGATAACACGGATGGATCTGGAGGGTATTATGCAAAGTGAAATAGGTCACACAGAGGAAGACAATTACCACCTGATCTCACTCATAAGTGTAATCTAAAAAAAATGAGTAAACAAAACAGAAACAGACTCACAGATATAAAGATGATGACGGTTACCCAAGAAGAGGGGGTAACGGGATGGGAATTTTAAATAAAAATAATAAACATTAAAGAAAAAAGACTGCATTGCATAGAGAACCATTAAAGACATTTTTTATCTTCACTCAAGGACATTTTTTCATTGCTTTTAGAGAGAGAGGAAAAGGGGAGGGGTGGGGAGAGAGAGAGAGAGGCATCAATTGGCTGCCTTCTCGTACACGCCCTGATCTCATATTGATCCTGCAATGTGGGTATGTGCCCTAACTTGGAATCGAACCCACGACCTTTCGGTCCACTGGACAACACTCCAACCAACTGAGCCACATCAACCAGGGCGAGAAACTTTGTTAAAGTAATGAAAACAAGAAGACAGAGAATGCTATTCAACCATTTCACTGGGACCATTTATATGATTTTACTATTTTCAGAAGAAGAATATCCTCAAAAAATTCACTCTTACAGGACAATCTCCATAACAAGTTAATAACAGTCCATATCTTAAAAACTACTCACTGAACAAAGAAGAACTCTGGATTCGGTGATTCACGTTGCAAAATCTCTCTACCAACACAGTAACGAAGTGCTCGTTCATGCTCGACATTACGGGTGTAATGGCATCACGGGCAGTAATGGCATCACGGGCAGTGGACAAACCCACTTCACACCGAGCTCACTCTGTGCATCTGAGTGTTCCGTCCATTGCATCTACTGCTGTTACCAGTTATCAAGTTTGCAACAAATATTAAATTATAAATTGTTCGTTAGGATAAGAAACTTTTACGATACGACCAGGAAATGGAATGCAAAGTATAGTTTTGTTTTTTTAAAAGATTTATTTTTAGAGAAAACCGAAAGCGGGGAGAGAAACACCAACTGGTTTCCTCTTGTATGTGCCCTGACCAGGCAGCGAACCTGAAACCCAGGCACGTGCCCTGACCGGGAATCGAACGGGTGAACTTTTGCTTTGTGGGCAATTTGCTTCATGGCAACTGAGCCACACCGGTCAGGGCAGAAAGTATAGTTCTGAAAGAATATTAAGGAATCATCAAGTTTAACCTCCAACTTCCGTTAAGACTTATTGTTCATCATTTGTGAGGAACACATAGTGTTTAATAGCATCTCCCAGGTCTTAAAAACAATGCTCCAAAATCTCACTGCCGACAAAACTGGTGGCTCACCGCATCCTTTGGTCTGACGGTGAAGAAACAAAGAGAAAGCAATCACTTTTCCCACATCCTAGAAGGTAGAAGCACGGGGGATGATGGACGAGTACACAGCCCGGATCACCTCGTGTTCAAGTACCTGAGTAGGAAGTCACGCAGGCCGGGACTCCAGGCGCCGCCCACGGCCCGCACCCAGAGTAAACGCCCCTAGTGCCGCTTTACGCCGTTAGCAGTGAAATGTCTGCAGGACAGTTGCGTTTGTATCTTTCGTATGTCTATCAATTTATCTAACTACTACTCACTGCGACTCAAGTGCCAATAACTTTGGTCTGATTCTTTAAGTATCTCTATTAACCAGTAACCCCCATCAGACAAAAAATACAGCCGGCTTTTCTTCCAAGTTAGATCATTTCAATTCTTTAAACTTCTCTTACCCTAATAATTCCCTCCAAGGTACAATACTCCAATTCTCCAAATCCCTTTCAGCTGTAATGTTTCGAGCCAGATAAAAAGTAGCCCTTTATCAATGTGAGTAGGGAGAACTATTAAGGAAAAATCAAGAACATATTTGAAATGAAGTTCTTTTACACTAGAATTCAGGGTACAGCTTATAGTACCAAACACACATCACAGCCATGATGGCGGTGACCAGGCAGGGTGCGCGAACACCGCTTCTGCGTTCCCTTGAGTGACTGTCCTGGGTGAGCTATTCTTCTGTCAAACGACGTGTCCGTAAGCAGGCGCTTATTTTCAGATGGACTACAATGTCGCTTGTCACCAAATCGGAGCTATTTCTAATTACATTTTCTCCGGGCGGTAGAGTGGGAGCAACGTGGAAACACGAGGAACGGCAGGTGCAGAACTGCGAGCAGGAAGGGCGGCCTGACGGGCGGGGCTCAGAGCGTCGGCGTCGGTTCCGGTTCCGGTTCCGGTTCCACTCCCAGGCGGGCGCGCGCCCGGGCTCCGGGCCAGGCGCCTCGCTGGGGGTGTGCGAGAGGTGACCGATTGAGATCTCTCTCCCGCACCACGGTTTCTCTCCCTCTCTTTCTCCCTCCCTTCCCCTCTCTCGAAAAATAAATAAATAAAATATTTTTAAAAAGAGCTGGAAGGTAAAAGCAGGAAGTTTACACAGAAAAATAGGAGAGGAGTATAGGAAAAAGCAAAAGGAGTAGTAAACAAAGTCCAACAAAGAGGAAGTTCAGGATGGCAGGTGATGACGAGCCAATTAAAGGAAAGGCAAATTATTCTGGCAGCAGAATACAGGACTGCTGTGGGAAATTAGTGCCCGAAGAAAGCAATGTCAGGCCCAAGAATGGCTGGGTATTTGATTCAGTAACCCGGCTAAGAATACCTAGAGAAAAATGAAAACATTGAGGTTTTTCCTACTAGATACCTAGAGAAAATGAATACCTAGAGAAAAAATGAAAACAATGGCCATTGAGATAAAGGAACTTTGTTAGGAAAACATCGAAAATAAGAATAAGAAAATACAGGAGAGAAGAAAATTCTCACAGAAAAAGGCAAATACTTAGCAAAAGCAGTGAGTGGATTAACCAACGATAAAGCTAGTACAAAGGTTAAAAGGCAAAAGTAAAAATCATGTGTAATTACAACAATAAATTAAGGGCTACACACATGCAACAGAGGAAAAAATCATGACAAAAACATAGACATGGAGAAGGTGAGTGAGTAAAATTGCAGTGATCTGCCCTGGCTGGTGTGGCTGAGTGGACTGAGTGACTGAGTAGAACCGAGTGACTGATACTTCAGAATTTTTGCACATCTTTTTTTTTAAGAGTTATTTATGTATTTATTTTTAGACGGAGGGGAACATCAATGTGTGGTTGTCTCTCGTGCGCCCCCTGCTGGGGACCTGGCCTGCAACCCAGGCATGTGCCCTGGCTGGGAAACAAACCAGCAACCCTTTGGTTTGTAGGCTGCTGCTCAATCCACTGAGCCACACCAGCCAGGGCTGCACATCTTTAAAACTAATTTTTTTTTAAAGTACCAATGAGCGGCCCTGGTCTGGTAGCTCAGTTGGTCAGAGTATCATCCCAGTACACTAAGGTTGCAGCTTCAATCCCCAGTCAGGGCACATACAAGAATCAACCAATGAATGTGTAAATGCAACAACAAATCCATGTCTCTTCTCTCAAAAAAAATTAAAAATATTAAAGAAAATAAAAACTACCAATGAGATCTAAATGTTAACACTGCAATACACCCGTGGCAAAGTTAAAGAGAAATTGCAATAAGAGAAAAAAATACTAAAGCAATGCATAACAGTTCTGAATCTTTATTCTACATAATCTGTAAACCAATAATGTAATCAAACTGTTGCATAATACGATGAACTAAAGATAACTCAAGATTATGTGTGTACATCTGTCTTTATCTGCAGTGTTGAACGTGGTTTTAATGTTAACTGACAACTGTCATATACTATCAAATTGTAAATTACACCGTCCCAAAATAATAAAATAAACAAGTATGGTACTTAGGTAAGCAGATCATACTATTCTCTATCGTTTTGCAGAAATGCAAATTTACTAGAGGTTATACATAAAAACTATCAATAAAGATTTCCTTAAGCAAATATATATAATCCTAAAGTATGTACTCCAATTAAGGTTAAGTCTTAATATTCTGCTAATGTTTAAGTCTGCAGCAGTCAGTGTTAGCCTATGAGCTGTTAGGCCAAGCCAGGTTAGAAAACGGGTTACTAAGTGTAACTGCTCACTAACACACGCTTTATTATAATCTTTTTCTAATAAGCTTTTTGCAACTATCAGTCAGCTAAATAAACAGAATTTCTAAGTATAGATTAGAATGGTTCTAGACTCCAAATAAATCTGTATCTGAGAGGCACATCCCCAGTTAGAAGGCTTCCCAAGTGTATTTGAAATTAATTCTCATGGGTCATTATGAAAGGTATCAAATACATGCAAATTAAAGATATAATTAATTTCAAACTCATTTTTATTCTTGGCAGATTTTCTGAAATGCAGGTACAGAGCTGGAGACACTTAAAATGTAAAACAATGAATGCAATAATTTCACCATAGTGAAATCCAAGAACAATTCTAGTAATATAAAACAAGAATTCCTTTTCCTTTCAAAAAACAAAAACAAAACAAAGAGCCCTGGCTGGTGTGGTTCAGTGAACTGAGTGCCAGCCTGCGAACCGAAAGGTCACCAGTTCGATTCCCAGTCAGGGCACATGCCTGAGTTGCAGGCCAGGTCAGGTCCCCAGCAGGGGGCATGCAAGAGGCAACCACACAGTGATGTTTCTATCCCTCTCTTTCCCCTCTCTCTGAAATTTAGTAAGTCTTTAAAAAAAAAGAATTCCTTCTCATTTCCAAATGTTTACACCTAAAAGCCAACCATCTAAAGAACTAGCCTACCGCTCTCCTCCCTTGTGCACGGCTTTGCGCTCTGCAGTTTCAGTTACCCGCAGTCCAAAAATAGAAAGGGAAATTTCCAGAAATGAACAATTCATAAATTCTAGATGCATGCTGTTCTGAGGAGCATGGTAAAGTCTCTCACCTCCCCCCGGGGGTGGACCGAGAGCCATCCCCGTGGTCCCGTGGTCCACCATGTGGTCCACTGTGAGTTCCCACTGCGCAGTCGCTTAATAGCCGCCGCTGTTACCAGATCGACTTCTTATCGCAGGACTTGTGTTCGAATCACCCTTATTTTGCTTACCAGTGGCCAGAACACGCGGGGGCGGAGATGCTGGCAATGCAGACATGCCAAAGAGAAGCAGTAACATGCTCTCTCTATGTGGAACGGTGTGTGTGTACAGGAAGGAACACGGCACTGATACACACAGGGTCGGTGCTCTCCTCGGTTTCAGGGACCGAAAGGGGGCTCCTAGACCTAGTCCCCTCAGGATAAGGGGGACCACTGTAATCGTGAACTTCCTCTTTTTGGTGAGGAACACATTTTTATCCATCACATAGAGCTGAAAGGATGCCAACGAAGCACACTCCCTGAACACCCAAAATGCGAATAAAAGCCATACATGAAATGTCAAACTAGATAAACCCTGAAACAAAACATGATCTACAGGAAAGAGATCCGAGCACTTCGAGCCTCCATCTCAGCGGCGCTGCTGAGCGGGAGCCGTGACCGAGTGCAGGTGTCCCCCCCACAGGAGAGAGAGCGAGTCACCCTGACCCAGCGGCCCTCTGGGGGTCTCCGCACCAAGCACAGTGGATCGCAATCACTGCCCACGCAGCCTCGTAGTTCTTGGGGTCTGCCAGCCCGTGGGAACGCAGGAAGAAGTTGCATATTGAATGCTTTCGGGGGTTGGGGGGTAAACTAGAAGGGGCTCTATTTTTGAATTATACGTGAAGTCCATCTGGGTTACGCCAGTGACCACACTAATTCACACTGCTGTCTTGTAGTCTCTATCCTCAGTAATCATAATCATTCGATAGAGGATGAAGCCGTTGCTTAAAAACTTCAAGGGCAAAAGCAAGATTGCTTTTATGCAAAACCCCTAATCTTGGCTACCTTTCCCCTGTGAAGCCACTATTAACTCAAAAGTCCTGCTCCAACAAGATCCCTTATTCATATTTAAAATCATGAATATGTTCAACTAAAGGAAAAAGGCCTTACATATATGCATTAGAATTAGCTCTTTTATCCCTATTGGTTTTATTTCTCATCAAACTGAAGCCCATAGTTTACAAACACATAATGCTAATTTTCCCTCCTACAAAACAATTTTAGAGATGGTCCTTTTAATCCATTAGTAAAATTCATAACCTTTTGAAAGTGTCTAACTTGCATGAGAAAAATGACTTCTAGTTAATTATTATAAACACAAAATCCTGGATACACGGAAGTATTATCAAGGTTGTAAAAGACACAATGATGCCTTTCAAAATAGACATTCTAAATTTTTAATCAATGCCAACTGTGTTTTCAGTGCTTCCCAAATGACCACTTAGGGTACAAGACCAGGGGGTCCCAAGAAAATGCCCACAATCCTCAAAAGCACTAACCATTCACAGTAAGACCACTTTCTAAAAAGAACACCAAAAGCCCCACACGGAGTCCTCGCCCTGTCTTATCTGTATGCACTCTCTCGTTAACAAATAGAAATTTACTTCGTTTTTATCATTTTAGGGCCTGTGCAAGTCACTGGCCCAACATGATGTAATTAATAGAAGCTCAAAGAAGTAAAATTCAAAAGTCTTATGAAGATATTACCATGCCAGAAAGAGAAAAATACTTACTGTAAACAATGGGGAAAACACGACTTTAGAAAAACTGGTGATCAAGTCACCAGAGAACATGACCCACCGCCATTACGCTGGTGAGCCATCAGCCCAAATCAACTCAAACGCAACAGTGAAGGAGAAAAGTGGTGGTCCTCTCACCTGAGCATTGTTCTTAAGTTGGTAAATGGCAATACGTCGGTTCTCGCAACAGCACGCTAACAAGGCAAAGCTGGTTTCAAACACATCTTTAAGCAGAAGTAAGTCCAGCCCCTGGCTGGGTAGGTCAGTGGGTTACAGCGTGGTCCCGCTACACCGAGGCCGTGGGTTCGATCCCTGGTCCGGGCACAGTGAATGTGCGCCAATAACTAAAACAACAAATCGTGTTTCTCTCCCTCCTTCTCCTCCTCCCCCTTCGTCTCTCTCTCTCTCTCTCTCTCTCTCTCTCAAATTGGTAAATAAAAATTTAAAAAGAAATGCAAAAGGATTACAAATGCCTAAATGGGATCCACAGAGAGTTTGAAGTTGCAGTTTTTCATAGGAAAATATAACTGTCTCCTCCTTCCAAAAGCTACCCCCCACTCTTTGGAAACATGATTCTGTTCAATTCAGTCGTGTTATGAGATGACGTGGAAAGAATACTTGTAGGTGAAAAGGACTAAGAAGAGTTTTCTGGGAGAAATAAAATCCGTACGGCACCTTGCAGGACCGGCAGACCCTATCAGGCAAACGGAGGGAATGGTTCAGAGAAAGCGGGGGTTGGGGGGAAGGAACGCAGGCTAGGAGGAGGGGAAGGGGAGCGAGGAAGGCGCTACAGTATGAGGGACTCTGACCACGTATGTGGCTGACACATATATTTGGCCTCGTATTTGCAGAATGGGGGAACTTACAGCTTTTTCAACAAAGAGATAGCAAAGCTGGATCAGCACGAGGAGGATAAACGGGCAGCAACACACAGGGCAGGGCAGGGCGACAGAAAAAAGACACTGCAAAAACTCCAGGAGCAAACTGCTTTGTGCATGATTGATGTCCAGAAACTTTTCTTGATGTCTTGCCTGGGAAGAACAGAACTCCAAAGCCACAGAGTCCTATACTATGGAGGAAACTACACTTGAATGTATTTCTGCTCCACAGCAAAGAGTACATTCACACTCATGTGAATAACTCAGGAAAGTCTTATATTTTTTTACAATTTTTACGAAGATGATTTAAAAATATACCGAAAATATTATGAGATTTATAAGGTATTGAAAAAAGACAGTAGTCCTGCAAGAAGAGCAGAAACATTTCTGTATACAGAAACAAAACACAGTACCTTCAGGCATCTTAAACACAGGATTATGTTCCTCAAAATGGCATCCAGAGACCTGGAGGAGGTTCAGACAAATGCACCCAGCAACACAGCGTGTGCTCCGGGTTTAAACACCAGCGCAGCGACTTACTCGTTACACGATCTCAAGCTAAACTCTCAGAGTTGGTTTGGGCGGAACGGCACTTAGCCAGCACGTGCTGCGATGATTAGAGACGATTTACAAAGCACCTACCCCAGTGCCTGGCCCTGGCACTTAACAACCGTACTCCGAGTAGAGTAGTGTAATGGTAACAGCTACTGCTATTATTTTTTTTAAAAAAGACGGTGTGGGTTAGACTAGATTGAAAATAGTCTAAATCTACGGCAGATTTTTAATTTTGAAATTCCTGAGAACTCATTAGAAAATTGCATCTTTTCGGTAAATATTAGTAATGTCTTATGTTTAAGAACAAGGCCACTTTGAAAGGTCAGCATCCTGTCTTTGCTGTCCTTAGCCTAGTACCACGTCAGAGATTTATATTAAAGTATAATATTTGTAACACCGACTGCTAATTTAAGTATAACAGGCAGAAACCACAACTGCTTATCTAGCCAGAGGATTTACGGGGAACTGCCTCTACCACAATACCACACGAGTGTTACTTTGTATCCGCTCCACTCCTGTAAATAATAGGAGAGAGCGTGCCAGAGCAACCCACGGTGAGGAGGACCGCGGCGTAGGTGTGAGACCGCCCCTCTCCCCCTGCGCCCCTTCTCTTCGCGCGCGCCCCACGTCACCGACAGCGGTCTCCCCTGCCTGTGGCCGACTCGCTTCCAAACAATCGGCCGAAGCTGCTTCTCGAACAGCGAAGGCGCAAGCTGGGGCGGGTCTCACCGGAGGCGATCGCACCGGCGGTTATTGGGTCGTGCGTCCTCCGCGCAGCCCTCTGAAGTGGCCGCTGGAAAACTCGGTTGCGTCGGCGAGTCCGCCCGGCGCACGCCCTCGACTCTCGGCGAGGAGCCGGCACAAAGGCAAGCCAAGGACCTCCTGCGCTTAACTCGACGCGAGCGCTGAATTATGCATTAGGGCAAAATTTCCACCCTTCCTCGTGTTCTTCCATGGATTTCAAATGACACTAGTTAAAAGGATCTAACTGGTTACCATTAAAATAAAGAAATGACAGATCAGCCCTTTACGCCTCGAAGATATTTTATAGACTTTCAGGAAAGGGCTTTCTGAACATTCTATGCTTGTTAAAACTGGTTGCAGCAACGACCAATTTCTACGGTAAATCGACAGGTGGGGCCCACAAGGTCCCGGATTGAAAGGCGGCAAACGCAGGTGTTCGCAGAACCTGCACCGCCAGGTGCAGCAGGCACGCGAGTGACCGCAGGTGGGCGCGCTCCGCCTGGGATGGCGCCCCCCGGGGTCTCTGGCTTTTAATCCGCTGGTCACTCGACACTCGGTACCCGAGCAGTCACTGCACCCCATCCTACTTTTTATGTTAAAATACCAGCGAGGGCGTCTGTTCGGCCTGACTCGTACTTTAAAATCTCCAACAAGAACTCAGCCGAGTCCGGTCCCGGAGCGGGGGTTCCTCCGCCCCCGTCCCCCCCGCGCGGGTCCCCGCAGACCGCCCGGCCTCCTCTCGCCGCGAACAAAGGCTGTCGCACCCGGACCCCCGACCCTGGACCCCGGACCCAAAGCCCGCCCCCCACCCGCACGCACACACCCCGTCACCTCCCTCTGCGGGGCGCCCTCAGACGCCCCTCAAGCTCACCTCTCGCGGGTCGGCGAGTCCGGAGAGCGCGGTGGACGCGGCACAGCAGCCGCGGCGGCCGCCTCTGGCGACAGGCGGGTGGCCGCGTCCCCTCCCCGCTGCTGCTCCGCGCGTCGCCCGCCCCCGGCCAGGCAAGCACAACGCCGGAGGACTGAGCGCGCCCCCCGCCCCCAGCAGGTCACGTGAGCCAGAGCTCCCAGGACTCTCCCTGCCTGCCCAGCAGGTCCCACCGCCACCCGGGGGTCCTCCAGCACCGCCCGCCCCTACCGCGCCCTCTGCGCATGCGCCCCAGTGCCAGTGGCTCCCATTCAAACCGACAACGCCCCGCGTCTTTTGGACCAGCCAATCGTCGGCGCGGGGGGCGGGGCGAGGCGGGGTTCTGCGTGTCTGTCCGAGCAGAACCTGGGGGGGATTGCTCCGGTTTCGTCCGCGAGCTTGAATCTGAAGTTGCTTTCCTGTCTTATTTCGTCTTCAAACACTAATGGGTGGGAGGAGCGACAAATATTGTCCAGAAGGAGTTCTTCAGAGAGGGTCTAGCCCAGACCCCTTTAAAAGATGGGAGCCCCAAACAAGCGCCTCCTGCCCTTAGGGCTCATCCAGGCCTGGAGAACGAGCACCCCAAACGGGATTTGCGGTTGTTGGAGAAAAAGAGGGCTCTGTGAGAGGAACAGAGGGCCCGTGTGAAGTCTGAACAAGGCAGCTTCAGTTCGGGGGGCTGTCACAGTCCTGGCGTGTCCAGCTGTTAAAGAAACAAACTTCTGTGGTTCCCGGGAAAACTGGGAGGCGGTGTTACTCGGTTACAGGCAGCTACGTTCCAAGTACACTGGGAAGAAGAACTTGTATTTCCATTCACTTCCTCTCCATACTAAGTTAGTTAAAAAAAAAAAAAATAGGACTCAGTTCGTCCTTCACAAAAATACCAAAACTAGAGTTCCTCTGGGCTAAAGAATCTGATGGATTTAATGAGATTATTTCGCGGATAGGTAGTGCTCCACTGAAATGAAATTTAAATGTTTCTACAAATCCCCAATTGAACAATTAAAAACTTTTTTTTAAAAAAGAAAGAAACTCCCAGCTTCATAACTCTCCAAATGGTGGTCATAACCTGTGATCCAAACACCATTTCTCTTATTGTGAACATCTTATGGCAAATTGTTTAAAATAACAGCTTTGGCCTCAAACTAGAGTTGCATTTGAGTTCTGCCTCTGCCACTTACTGGCTGGCTGAGCAGGAACAAGTTACCTACCTTCGTTAGCCATAGTTTCCTCAACTGTAAAACACAGATAGTAGCTCTTCTTCCCATAAGGGTGGTTGTTATGCGTCAGCGAGGTAAGTTTTAGGTGGTTAACATAATGCCTGACGGCTCAGATAAATGGTACCTGTTATCATGATTATCAACGACTACCTTAATATCAGGTACTTAAAATCAACAACTGAATTACTTGGCTGTGCTATCTCAGAGTAGGATTAAGTTTCCTTCTTACTCACAAATTCTCTTCTGGGTGTTGATACGAGAGCCACGAAGGAAGTACAATATATCAAGCTCAACACGTCCAAATGAATCATTACTTCCCCCTTGCAAATCTTCTCTCATGTCTGTCCGTCAAAGCTCACAGTAGCTATCTCCATCTTACTCAAGTTGAATTATCTTTTAAATGATCTCTTCAAAGGCATCTATCAGATTATGCTACTCTTCTACTTGAACAATGTTAGTGACGTTGCATTTGATTTAAAATAAAATCTAGATCCCCTCCCATGGCCCACGGAGCCCTAAGTCCCTCGTCCTGGTCACCGCTCTACCCTCCGGTATTGCCCTCTGCTCCCGGCTCACCGCCCTCCAAGCACACAGGACACCGCAGGCCCTAGAACAGACCAAGACCAGGGTCTCTCAGGCCTTCCCCTGGCCGATCCCTCTGCCTGGATATTCCCCTCCGGCCTCTTTCGTCGGCTGGCTTATTTCCAGCCCTCAGGTTTCAGCTTAGTCATTGCGATATCCAGCAAGTATTTCGTCTCTGCTACATGTCAGGAACTGTTCTAGGTGCTGGGAACATGTAATGAGCAAGACAGGGTACAGCCTCTGCTCTCCTGGAGTTCAGTAAAACTGACTGACGAGGAGAACGTGCGGCTGTGATAGCTGTCACGCAGAGCAGTCGAAGGCAGGCGATGTGAGCGTGAGTGACTGAATGCCTGCTTTACGCTGAAGGTCAAGGTAAGACCGGGCACTGTGAGAAGCTGGTATTCAAACTGAGAGCTGAATTACAAGAAGGAGCCAACTTCCCAGCAAAGCTCAGGGGAGAGCACATTAGGCCAAGGGCACAGCTAATGCAAAGTCCTGTGAGGGCAAGTTTTGTGGGCTTAAGAAGCTGGGAGAAGGCCGCTCTGCCTTAAGTAAAGTGACAGAGAGAAGAACTTTCCTGATGAAGTCACACCAGGCCACACAGAGCCAGGGTCACACATTTGGGCTTTCTTTTCTAAGTGTTACAGTAGCCGGTGGAAAGTTGTAGGCATGAGAGTAATTTCATATGTATACATTTTTAAAAGAGCACTCTGAAACAAATCCAGAATTTGAGACAGTCTACAGCTAGCTCAGACTCTTCATAAACACCATGGTCATGGAGAGAAACAAACCAAACGGATGAAATCTCGATGGAGCCCTGAATCAGACAGAGGGCAGGGGGCAGGCCATGACGCCATTTCAGACACAACTGGGGAAGTTTGAATGCAGACTGTATATCCGATGGCATGTGGACTGTCAATTTTCTTACATGGGACATGGAATTATGCTACTATAGGAGAATGTCTTCATTTTCAGGAAAGGCAAGCTGAAATAGTTAAAGGCAAAGCACTATGATTTCTGCAACTTACATTCAAATGCTTCAGCACGAGAGAGAGAAATACAAGTCACAGTTAGCAACTGAGTCTAGTTGAACGTGTGTGTAGATATATATTATTCTTGTACTATTCATGCATTATGCTTTTACCTTCTTTGGAAGCCTGGACTTTTCAGAATAGAAAGTAGTGAAGGGAATCACCTGTAGACCATTTCTGACAGCAATGAACTAGGCAGAAACCCTCTCCAACTCTCCCAGTGGAAACAGAGAGAGCTAGGGTAGCCGGACTTTTCTGAGTTATGAATGACCCCACTGAATCAAGGCAGATCGGAGTCACCAGACAAGTAACACTTGCTGTGTTCCTTCCCACCAAAGTCTATCGCAGAGTAATCGTGCTCCCCTGACCCAAAGGAAGTCAGAGTGTTGGGTGTGAAGTTCCCCAGCTAGAATGCAAACTTGGTAGCTCCACCTTTTGGAGTAAGAGGGGGAAAAATAAGGGGGAAGGAGTTTTCTGAAGGGATACCTAAGAAAAGGGGCATAAGAAGAACACCTCAAAATGCAGGGGGAACAGCCTACGGACAGGCTTACTCTTTCATTTGAAATGTAGAGCGAATCGATGAATAATGATGCTGATGCTAAATAACGCGGACCAGGCGCTGTTCTAAGCACTTCACGAGCTTGAGGAGCACAGCTGGCCCCGGGCTGACGTAAGGACAGGATGAGCTGATAGGCGGAAGGTGCTCAGGACGACGCCTAGTCCGTGCAGGTGCAGCGTGATCTCTGCTATTGCTACTATTTTAGTGAGTATTTCACCCTCACAACAACCCTATGGAGTCGGTACTAATGTCGTCCTCGTCTTACAGAGTGTCACGCTGGTTTCCCCAGACACTCACCCTCAGACAGGGGTTAGGTCCTCAAGATTTACTGAGGAAGGGTTCTAGCATCTAGAGCAAGAACCTGACCATAGAATTAGCCCTCACTCCAGAGAAGGGCGCTGGCTTTTTGTTTTGTTTTTTAACGAGTTTATTGGAGCCAAAGTGACAACACCTGCTGGAGAGCCAGGTCTTGAAGGCGCCTGGAGCCGGCTTTTCGGGCCCCTGTGTTGGGGAGGGTGGGCCCTTAACTTCCCACAGGTGCGGCAGCTCCCTGCAGTGTCAACTCCGCAGAGAGCCGGGCAGCTCTGATCTTTGGGAGCCAAGCCCACGACAGCTGGGAGACGGCTGTACAGGGCAGCAGAGGACATCAGAACAGGACTCCTAAACAGCAGCCCCACACCTGGTGAGTGGGGCGGCACTTTTAACCCCTCTCTATACTATCTCGTACGAAGTCAAGAAGAAAATGAAAAATGGAGACACGTGTGGCTGACAAAAGGCTCGTACTAAATCTTTAGTCTTTGAAGAGCTTTTACAACGAAACATCACGAGAGCAAAGAGGCAACGACGCACAGAAAGACGGAGGCCAAGGACCCGCACTGCGCAGGGCGCCTTCGCGGGCCCACGGCGGCCCGCCAATGAACTCCAGCCCCGCTAAGTGTTTAACACACAAAGATCAGAACGAGGGGACACCTTTTTGGCTTATCAGGTTGCGGATTTAAAAAGAATGATGATACTCACGGTTGGTGAGGATACGGTGAAATCAGTCCTCTCACCTGCCGCTGTCGGGGCTGGGGGCTGGCTGGTGTGGTCACTTTGAAGGGAGATTTTCCAACGTCTGTGAAAAGCTTCGGTACCTGTTGACCCAGTAATTCCATTTTTGGGGGACTTTGCCTACATAAACGGTCAGGCGAGTATGAGAAACAAATGTACCAGATGCTCATCACGGTCGTCACTCAGTCACTTTTAGCACGGAGACATCAGACACCGCACGTGTGACCAGGGGACTGGGAGACGTAGGCCTTGCCCATCCTCACAAGGCTACGCGACGCAGCCACTGGAAACGGCAGCCTAGGCGCCTGCTGGCCGACACAGATGCACTGTATTGGACTGAGTTCTTGAGGGAGCAGGTTACACAATACGACAAGTATTAGCACTTTCCAATACATCTTACAGCGAACATGTATCATTTTATGTGAGAAAGAAACTAGTCGGCCCTGGCTGGTGTAGCTCAGTGGATGGAGCGCGGGCTGCGAACCAAAGCATCGCAGGTTCGATTCCCAGTCAGGGCACATGCCTGGGTTGCGGGCCAGGTTCCCAGTGGGGACCACATGAGAGGCAACCACACATTGATGTTTCTCTCTCTCTCCTTCTCCCTCCCTTTCCCTCTCTAAAAATAAATAAAAAGAATCTTAAAAAAAAGAATCAAGTATTAAAAAAGAGAAACTAGTTGTCTGGTGGCTAATAAATGAGCAAAGGACTAAGGTAGTTTGCAAATGAAGAATACAAATGACCGATAAACATGAAAAATGTCCAACCTTAACAGTTATCAAAGTATTGCAAATTAAAACAATATTGAAATATCTTCTTTTGTACTTTACAAAGATTTTTAAAATGTCACTGTTCAGTGTCACAGACTGTATCCATACATCACCCCCATGTTGCTTGTACAAGCTTTTTGAAGTCAATGTTACACATGGGGGGTAAAAGTAGGTTGGTAGTTGTGAGTACATGAGACAGTTTATTCTTGTATTATTATTTTTTAATTACTGTGTCATTTTCCCATACCAACAACTGTAAACCTACTTTTGTTCCACCCCATATTTTAAGAGCATTAAACTATGTATAATCTGTCCTAATACTTTCCCACCTAAGAATCTGAGGAAATAACTTAGAATACAGACAACGATGTTTACTGTCATTTTAAAATATTGAAAAACTGGACATAACCTAAATGTCTGTCGTTAGGGAAACGATTAATTACAGCACAGCCACATAGTGAATATAGCTGTTAAAACAGGTGTTTATTTCAAAGTTTTTAGTAACATGGGGAAGTGTTCTCAATACTTTTTTTTTAAAAAAGCCCGTGGCAGTCCTGACTCACGTGGCTCAGGGCAATGGGCCTTGTTCTGCAAACCAAACCAAAAGGTCACCAGTTCGGTTCCCAGTCAGGGCACACGCCCGGGTTATGGGCCAGGTCCTGCTTAGGGGTGTGCAAGAAGCAACCCATCGACGTTTCTCTCTCTCTCTTTCTCCCTCCTTCCCTTCTCTGTAAAAATAAGCAAATAAAATCTTCTAAAGAAAAGCATGTTGCAAAACTATACATTATGAGTCCAACTATGTAAAATGTTTAATAAACACTAGAAAGAATTATACTGAAGCATTCTAATGCTTTATACTTTTCTCTATTTTTTCACATTTTCTACAACAAGCAAAAAAACACAAAGCAATTAAAAATGTTAGACACTAAGAAAAAATTACCATGGATTTGCATATTCCCCATAAGTGTGCCTCTCTGTCACTTCCTTGTGGTGGCTTTCTGTAAAAGTACTTAGATGTGAAACAGGATTAAGTGCTTAGGGGTGAGGGGATAGCAGAGAAGGTTGGGGTTTGGCGGGGGGACGAGGGAATCTGTACACAAGGGTGTGCACCCTTCCTGGACTGAGCGGTCCCCGGACACAGAACTTCCTGTTTTAAATCCGGGACAGGAGTTGGCAAAGGCAGGCGAGCCTGGCGTCCCTTAGAACTTGTGGAACAAAGAAGGTTTAAGAAGTCTGATGAGAAAGAGAAGCTAGTTAAGCAGTTCTGGGCTTGAACCAGGAACAGCCCCATGTTCTTTTGCAGGGTTTCACTTTTGGGGTTCTCGCAAGCTGAGCTGTATGCTACCTCTGCTCATCAGCAGATGCAGAGGTTGCCTGTCTGCACAGCCCTCATGGACTTCGAATTCCCACGGGGCCATGCGCGAAAGCAGTTGCACACGACACCTCCTAATAACCTGTCATTCCAGAGATCACTGAGGAGGCTGGATCGCCTAGAAAGGAAGTGAGACTGTCATGCTCCCCTAGCCACCTTCCCCGGGTCTAACTTCTAAGAGTCTGTTTGCCTGGAGGACAGTCCGCGCACTCAGATGCTCTCCTCTGAAGATAATAAATACCCACTGTTTTACGATGCTATTATCGGTCTTAATTGTGGGATTGCAAATGTGCCCAGAGGTTCCTGTTGATGGGCAAAGCATACGAATCCAAACTGTAGCCATTTAGAATTCTCTGCACCTTAGTGGCTGGACTCTGCCTCAGCTAGAAGTCACTGACCCTTCCCAAACTATCTTTTTTTCCATCAGTAGGACCCTGATCTTGGACATAAAAAAACGGAGTACTCTGGAGGTGTCTCCCTTCCCAGTCAGCTCCAAGTCCTTCCCAGAAAGCAGGTGTGGCCCCCCTGTGGACAGGTGAACATGCCAGACCGTGCAGAGAACAATGGATCTTTTAGGAATATTGATCAACACGAGCCCCTCAGTGTCTGCGAATTGCTTCAGTGCTCTACTCACAGCCCATCACCGCCGCCCCCGCCCCACCCTGGACCGCAGGCTCTCCTTCGGGCACCTGTGAGCTCTCAGAGCCCCTAACGCCCATTTAGAAGGCATAGGTGTTCTCCTTTCTATCTCCCTGGGTACAAAGACTTGTTCAGTTAAATGTCTACACTTACATGCCCTTCCGTTTGGGGGAAGAGGAGGGAGGGGGAAACAACCTGACATTTACTGAGCACCCACCGAAGGTCAGACACTCGCCTTTCATCCCCTTCCTCTCCATTTCTCGGCTGAGAAATCTGAGGTTCAAATAGCTTAGATAATGTATTCAAGGTCCTCAATCAGTAAGGGGCAGAGCTAGGAAGGGTCTGCGTTTTTTAAAGCGTAGCCTCTTTCTACTGTCCGCAAGCAGCCAAATAGGTCTTCCCTCCCCTCTCCCCTTACTTCCCCCAATACTTTATCATTGTGGTAAACACTGTCGAGGGGAGACGCAGGGCGCTGAGGGTGCTGTCAGAGGGACCAGGCCTAGCACAGGGGATGAGGGATGGTGCTGGGGGAAGCGACGTGCCCAGGGGTGAGAAAGACAGAACCCGGTAGAAGGGGGAGGTGGGCAGACACTTTGGGCAGAGTGAAGGCAGGAGACAGGGCATTCGAGGAACACAGAATGAAGCGCAGGGAGCGAGAGGGCACAGGGACACTTGGCTGGCAGGGGCCAAGCACAGTGAGTGCTGGTGGCTGGGGACAGGACGCCGGGCCCTCATGGGGTGTGCTGTGCGCTCGGCTGAAGCACTGAGGGAGAGGGGTGCTTCAGGCCTTCGCTGAGACACACCTTTTACCTTTCGTGCTTCTTCACGAAAGTCCCACCGGCACTTTGGAAGAGCGGGCTCTTCCTTGCGCAGGCCGGCTCCCTGCCTCCCTTCCACCCTGACCTCCCGGCACTGAGGGCCCGCAGCAACTTCCTGCTGTCGCCCAGTCCCGGAGCCGCAATAGCCCAAAACAGCCCCCATGGGTCTGAAGTCCCCTGCAGGGGTCCTGCCTCCTACTGGGAACCACTCTCTCACTGGGGCCGCAGGGTGGGCCACCCACCTCCTGGCCATGCTTTATCCCCGGCCTGCCGACGTCCAAACTGCTGTTTGGTGGCCCCTTCCCACAGACACGTCCGGCTCTGGTGCGTGTCTCTATGACACACTGGGGGCATTTCCAATTCCATGCAGTTACTGTCGCATCTCTGCCACGGCTGGGAGTACAGGTGAGCTGATGACAGAGACAGACGTGGGGAGAGTGCAACTGAGGCAGCTTGTAGGAGGGTGCAGGTGGCGGAGGAGGAAGGGATGGGCTCTCCTGGGCCAAGGAAGCCAAACATAATTAAAGCGCACAGTCTATTAAATCCCCGGTGTTTGTAGGACACACTTACACACCTGGGAAGTCATCACTACGGTCAGCGTGTCCGTCACCCGCAAAAACGTCCTCGTGCTGCTCCTTGGCGGTCCCCCTCAGACCCCACCCCAACGCCAGCCACCCGGGATCTGCCCTCCGTCACTGTGCACTAGCTTGCATGTTGTAGCATTTTACTGAAATGGAATCTTTACAATGTGTACGGACTCTTTTGGGGGATCTGGCTTCTTTCAAATAACATGATTATTTGGAGATGCATCCGTGTAGGTTGCATGTATTGAAAGAGTGTCCAGTTTTCATATTTTTAAAAACTTCCTGCTTTTGAGGCATGCCCTCCAGTATTCGCTGCATCTCAGCACATCTGCTCTCCAGACGAGGCTCCCCGTGAGGGGAACCTTCCCCCGGAGGTACGAGAGGTGGTGCTTCGGCTGAGAAACAGCGAGGAGGCACAGATCCTGGTTTTCTAAGAATTCTCCAAATACAAACAGCACAGGAAGCGAAACAGTGGCCTCCGAACATGTCCACGCCCTAATCCCCGGAACCTGCCAGTGTTCCAGTACACGCCAAAGGGGGCTTTGCGGACGTGGTTACGCCAGGGATCTTCAGATGGGGACAGTCCTGGATTATCGGGGTGCCCCCAATTTTGTAATCGCAGCGGTCCTTATAAGTAAAGAGGGCGGCAGGAGAATCAGGGTCAGAGACGCATGGCGTTGGTTTGGAAGGAGGAGGAAGGAGCCCTAGGCTAAGGAATGCGTTGCCTTCAGCAGCCGGAAAAGGCCAGGGACTACTCCCTCCCCCGGAGCCCCCCGGAGCCCCCGGGAGGGGGAACACAGCCCTGCTGACACCGTGGATTTAGCCCAGGGAGGCCTGTTTCAGACTTCTGACCGCCAGAACAGAAAGAGAATAAATTGGTGTTGTTTTAAGCTACCGAGTTTCTGACAATTCGTTACAACAGCGATAGGAAATGAGTTACATTGTTAAAAAAGGAAAAGCCCTGGTGAGCCTGCCGGATTCTCCTTCTCCTCCACTGAGTGCTGGCGGCGCGCTCCATCGGAGGCGAAGCCAGGCCGGCGTTGGAGCCAGGCTGCCCCTGGCTGCCCCCCTGAGCTCCTCTCCTCCTCCTAGCGGAGGGTGACAGGGTATTCATGGGGGGCGGCAGAGGACTGGATGATACACGGGGCCTAGCACGTAGTAGGCCCTCAGTAAACGTTCACCTGGGTCACGTCCCACCTAATGCTTGAGTCCACGAGACTGAACCCTCCCTGCCAGGGGCCTGCTGTGTGATCTGGGTTAGCGCTGCCTCTCCTCCGTCTCTTCCCCCAGGGCAAAGGGGGTGTCTGACCCTGCGAGGGGCCTGCTGAGTGATCCAGGTTAGCGCTGCCTCTCCTCCCTCTCTTCCCCCAGGGCAAAGGTGTGTCTGAGAGTGCTTAGAGCTTCTGATGTGGCCGGACCCCCAGGGTTAAAGGGCATCATGCAGGTGCAAAGTCCTGTTATCTTTGGAGCAGGGGGTTCTTTCCTGTCCCACACTGCCTAGCACTGCGCAGAAGTGGAGGTCTGTCCCTGAGGTGCTGACCTTGCCTGAGAGGGTGAAGGAAGACCTTCCCTGGGCGGGTATCTTGAGTCTTAATCAATTCATGTTTGCTCAGCCTACACAAGCCTACCACACAAGGCTAAATGTTGAGTGCTATTTACTTTTCCGTGGTTGTCACTTCCCGTGTTTTTATGCAGCAGCTACTACTGCCTGGCAGTAATATTTACTTCATAACCATGTGTGTGAGGGGGTCTGTCTGATTACTATTTAAAGAGTTTTGTGTTTTTTACAAAAGTGGGGTTAGGGAATACTGAGAGCTATTATTTTTCTACAAGGGCGTAATTTACATTTTAAATCTGTCTGTCTTAAAAGAAAACCATACAGACTGACTTAAAAAAGCTAAAATGTTGAGGTACTGAAAGCTATATTTTATGTCATAGTTCATAATTTTTAAAGCTAGTATTTATCAGGCATTATGCCCACACACGGTTCTGAGCCCTGCACATGCGTTAGAGCTCACGCCCAGCTCCAGCACCCCGCTCCAGCACCCCGCCCTAACTCCGAGAGCACCCCCACCTGCCTGACTTTCCGCCTGTGCAGCTGGCTCATTGGGGTGAGGCTGAGGGTGGGGGGTCTATGAGGCCTGAGGACCTTGCTCTTGTAGTAAACGGCTACCATTTGCTGACGGCATGATGGACACTGGACTTAATAAATGCATCATCCCTTACCGTATTCCCACATCGGCCCTTTGAG
The DNA here is from genome assembly GCA_028533065.1 of Trachops cirrhosus. NCBI lineage: Eukaryota > Metazoa > Chordata > Mammalia > Chiroptera > Phyllostomidae > Trachops > Trachops cirrhosus. The sequence continues at coordinate 6,248,629 of CM052551.1, read as the reverse complement.
GTGAAGCGATGGTCGCCATTTCACAAAACAGAAAAAGAAAGACCCAGAAAAGTTAGGTCAACGGCCCAAAGTTGTGGTCAGTCTGCTCAAAGCACATCGCCAGGTTCTGCCAGGAAAGCGGCAGGACCCGGATTCAAACTCATGTCCTGTTTTCCCCAGCACGCGAGGGGCCTCCCTGAGGGGTAGACGGCCATGGAAAGTGGTTCATAAGGACGCAGTAAATGTTAGCTGACTACAGGTATGACCAAACCAGAGAGAGTGGGTGAGATGACACAAAGGGCCCGCACACAGTAGGCCCTCAAGAATTTGTAAAACATTCAATACCTGACAGTTCAGTCAGGGGCCCTGAACTCTCTTCCCTTAGACTGTTGAATTAAAAGAAAAAAAGACAACAGCCAACACAACAGCATCCGTCCGGTGGGCACGAATCAAATGTACAACTATCTTCTGTCAGTTAGATCGGCCACAACTACATTTTTTGGTGCGTGGCAGAATTTCAGTAATTAGTTTGTGAGTGCCGTGAGATAAAAAGGTTGAAAATCGCCGCTCTAAGCCACAGCACCAAATGCTCTCAGGAAGGTAACCAGCCTTTCCTGGTTTTAAATGCCACCTACACTTCCTTTTCTATCAGCTCATCTCCTTTGCTCTCGGGGGTCATTTTCTTAACGATTCATGTGATAATTTACTATAAAATACTTGGAAAACACAAGAAAGCGTGACAAGGAGTCAGGATTACTTCCTCCCTCGCCCTCACCACCTTCAAAGCGCACTGCCAGGTTCTGCCGATCTTCTCTGCAAATACGTCTGGTGCCTCGGAGACGTCCATCCCCTTAGCCTCCGGGGCCACCACCCACACCAGCTCCTTTCAGCCGCCGGGACACAGCGTCCTGTTTCGGCTGCCGGCCGCTGCACACAGGCCACTCAGCCCGAACCCCCTGCCCCGAGTCTGCCTGGCTGGCTCTGCGTCCTTCGGGCCCAGCTTGAAAAGCACATCCTCGGAAAGCCCTTCCCTTCTTGTCTTACGTTCATTTCCTATCTTTCATGGCACCTAGCACCATTTACAACATACGATATTCGAAATCCTTTGCATAAATTAATGAATTAATTTTGTAAAGTGCTCCAAACAGTATAAGGCACATAGTAAATGCAATGGAGGTGCTGATTTAAAAAAAAAATCAGTTCCCCAAATCCTCACAACCCTATGTAGCACTGCTATTAATATCCCCATTTTACAGATGGACAAACTGAGGAACAGAGAAGTGAAGCAACTTGCCCAAGGTTGCACAGCTAGTGGGCAGGAGAGCCGAGCTATGAAATCCGGCACCAAAGTCCCCACTCCAAACCATTTTCTACATTCCCTCTTCATTGCAGGACCTGGCATCGTGACTTCCAACTGACAGGTATGTTCTGTAAGTATTTTCTTGAAAAATGAACAGACAGCTCTAATAAGAAAATAAAATTTACCTGTAATCCTATTACACTGAGATTGTGGGAGTCCGCTCTCTAGATTTCTCTTTTCCTAATGCAAGGACAGACTTTTTATCAAAATCATAACTCTTAGAAATCATCTTGCCCTGGCTGGTGTAGCTCAGTGGATTGAGCACTGGCCTGCAAACCAAAGAGTCACCAGTTCGATTCCCAGGCAGAGCACATGCCTGGGTTGTGGGCCAGGTCCCCAGTAGGGGGCACGTGAGAAGCAACCACACATTGATATTTCTCTCCCTCTCTTTCTCTCCCTTCCCCTCTGTTTAAAAATAAAATAAATAAAATACTTAAAGAAATCACCTTGAGGAGCAGAGATCAAGCATCAATATACAATATGTTTGACATTCCATTCATTATATTTTTTAAATTTATAATGTTAAGTCAGTGGTCTTCCTTCAGGCTGGGAGTGGAAGGCAGGTGTGGGGGAAGGGTAAGTCTTTAAATATTGATATAAGAGAAAGAATGTTGCTAAACTATTCTGTCTCTTCTTATCTCCAGGCAGAGGTTGCCAAACTTAAGCTTGGAAGTTTAGCAAAGGGACAAAGTCTTTTCTAAAAATTATATTTCTTTACATCAGCGTTTTAAAATTTGTCATTAGAATTATTTTTAGAAAATCAGTGGGCAGGAGTTTTCTAAACGTCCCTGAAGCACAGAAAAGGCCCGTGTCTTACAGCACCAACTAGACAATCCGTGACGATTACGTGGTTATGGCACGGAGAAACTGGATGAGAAGACAGCGCTGACCCCCAAAGGGCAAGGAAAGCAAGAAGCTTTTCCAAATACTGGTTTGATCACAGCTTCAAAAGATTTTTTTTTTGGTCTGACTTTTAAAATAGTTTTGGATAAATAATGTGTAACAGCTGGTCATCAAACTCGAGTGCACCGTCAGAAGGCCCACATCCCTAAGCCTGGCTATAAATAATAGATCCATCTGGCTCTCCGGGGAGGACTGGGTCGGTTGGCTGCGACCGTCAGTGTCTCCCTTCTGCCCCTCAACAGTAGCAGGCCGCAGCCACGCCGCGTGGTGTATGGTTCCAGGCACAGACCCTGCCGCACTGGAGCGCACCCCACCGTTCTGAGATAGCGTGAGCCGATAGCATTACCAGAGCATCATCAAATGCAGTCACCGCACAAGAAGCCTGTATCGCATTACCACCGAGACTATTTTAATCGAGACACACCACCCACTGGCTACGAAACCCACGAGCACCTGACCTCTGGGGGTGGGCTCACGCCTACGATTCTGAGACATTTCCGATTTGCTTTCATGGGTACATAGAAATCTTGAGCTAAAAATAGAGGGAGAGAATTTGAAAATTAAAAGAGTGGAACTAAGTATTTCTGAAAGCTCTTAAAAGATAAGCCCCCCCACCAAAATGAAGTCTGGAGCCCATCAGAAGTTCCCTACATAATCTTCAAAGCTGACTTCCTGTAGTTGAAGGAGCCCCGGAGAAGCAGGCCCGCCAGGGTGTGGGAGCTTAGTTTGTGTTCTGTTGTTCAATCGCAGCCCACTTCCCACTACTGAACAAGGGAAGGATGACTGCCCATCTGGGTCCAAGGCCCGCAACCAGCTCGCTCCGTGATGTCCAGAGACACCAAGAGGCAGGTGAGTTGCCGCCGCCGTGGTTCTGGCCGTCTGTGCTGACTGCGGGGGCTGCCGGGAGAGGCTCCCAGCAGCACGCTGCGTTCTGCGGACAAGGTAGCGTAGGATCCCGTGCTCTGTGGTCTACTCACGTTCTTAATGACGCAGGGGAACAGCAGTAAGAAGCACTTGGATTGTGGAAGCATGGCCTCCCAAAGTCAACCCCGGTTTTCATTCGAGTCTGTAGGGCTGATGCTAGAAGGGGGTGGGGGTCGGACCGAGAGTGCTGGATGGCTGGTACTTTGGTGGAGGGAGGCAGGGAGGGGCGAGTAGACGCGATGCCTGTCTCTTCCCCGTCTGTGGGTCATTTACCGCCTGGCTGGAGGCTGGCAGAACACAGAACACAGGTGCTGGGGCACGTGGTGGCCAGGGCCATCCGAAGTGTGACATCTGTGCGACATTAAGTGGGCTCAGCGAACAGAACAGCCATCACCTACCAGCCAGCGACCACGATTCACTGACCACCTTTGGCCTCTGAGCACTAAGGACTTTTGGATTTTCCACCTGCAGACATCCTTAGTGGGTTCCATCAGACACCCAGTCACCCCAGCCACGGAAGTCCTCTTCTCTGAAACTGGCAAATGAGCGAGCTTAGGTCAGCCCCTCAGCACCAAGGTCCGACTTCGTACTAAGGCGACCCCCACGGTGAGCAGCCCGCTGTGTGCTCCTGTCGGGGACCAGACTGCAGCCGTCCCCTGGAATGCACTGGCCTCCTGTGCTCAGTGTTCACGCTCAGGGTCACCTGTGAGCTATTGCTGAGCACATAATGGCCAGGGTGGACGCCTCAGCAGCCATGGCCCCAGATGTGTTCACCTGACTCAGTAAGTCAAGCTGAGTTTTGTTGGCTTCTGACCGGAATCTCCTTGAATGAACCAAGATGGAGCCTGGTACCTGCGGGATGCGGCCCAGTTCCTTCCAGCTACCTGTAAGGGGTCCACGGCGATGCTAAGATGCTAAGAACGTAGATTGTCCTTTACCAGAGAAAAACCTTCTGATGTTTTGCACACAAACAAAAAGAAAATAACAATAATGACAACAGAAGCTGTTTTCTTATGTGTAAAGAGAGGGCTCCTCTGGCTTGTGGTTTATCTTGCTGGTCTCTCTTTTTTCTTTTTCTTAAGAATCCTGGCAGAAATTAAATGTTATCAGCCTAAGTGGAATGCTATTTTAGGAACTAGGACCTGGCTGGCAAAGAGCCTTTTCTTCCTCAGTTAGAAGGGCTTGGGGCTCTGCCATTAGCACCTTGAGATACAAAGAAGGTGTGAGGATGAGTTTGGGGCTGTTGCTTGCATCACCCAAAGTCCTGCAAAACTAGAATTCATTTTCTATTTTCTTTACAGGCATTTAAAGACTCTTTTTTCCCCTCGAAACTTAGACAATTTTTTTAAAAAACCATTGAAATGTATTTGACATGTAACGTTTTATAATTTTAAGGTGTAGAATGTTAATTTGATACATTCATATGCTGCAATGACTGCCATTCTAGTGATAATTAGCATGTCTATCCAGGTACATAATTATCACTTCTTTTTAGTGGGTGGAATAATTAAGTTCTGGTCTCTCAGCAAGTTAGATTAGAACACTGCTGTCTGCATTCACTAACTGTGCATTAGATCTCCAGGGCTTGAGTACTACTTCTGGTGAGTTTTGTGCCCCTGAATTACATCTGCCCTGCCCCGCTCCCCCACCCCAGACCCCAGGCTTTTTTAGATCCCACACAGAAGTGACACCAGACAGTGCTTGTCTTTCTCTGACTTGTTCCAATGGCATAACGCCCTCGAGGTCCATCTGTGCGGTCACAAATGGCAGGATGCCCTCCACTCTCGGGACTGAATAACGTTTCCTTGTGTGCATATATGTAACATTTTTCTGCACTCCTCCGTCGATGGACACTGAGGTTTTTTTCATCTCTTGGCTATCGTGAGCGATGTGAACACACACGGGCGTGCAGACAGTGCTTTGCTATCCTATTTTCACTTCCTTTGGGTACATACCCAGAAGCAGAATTGCTGGATTAAATAGTAGATATATTTTTAATTTTTTGAGGAGCCTCCGCACTGTTTTCCACAGTGGCTGCACCAATTTGCATTCCCGCCACAGCGCACGAGGGTTCCCTTTCCTGCACACCTTCGCCAACTCTCCTGCTCTCTTCCCAATCTCGACAGCCATCCTCACTGGTGTGGGGCAGGATCTCGCTGTGCTTTTGATTTGCATCCCTGATGATTAGTGAGGTCGAGCATCTTTTTATATACCTGTTGGCCTTTTGGGTGTCTTAGACGATGTTTTACTTAAAATTGTTTAGTGATAGTTTTCAACATTAAACAATATATTCATTTACAGGTAGATTTTAAAAGTAGTTTCAAGGCTCTTAAAGAGATCAAGCCTCTCGTGCGCATGTCTCCCCATCCTTCCAACATGCCCGCAGATAAGGGGGCCCAGCCCTCTGCAGGTGGGCATCCTTCAGTATGCCAGCCTGGGGCTTGCCTTGTTTCTCACTGCTAAGCTGCCACTCATCCGAGGCTCGTTCTGCCGGCACTGCTCCAAGAGTTTACGAGATCACCACTCGTGTTCTTCCAGCCGCCCTGTGAACTGGGTATGATGAGTCCGACCCTTCGGAAGAAGAAACGAAGACTCGGAGAAGTTGCATAGCCTGCCCGGTGGCGCTCAGCTCACGTGTGGAGAGGCGGGAATTCAGACGCGGTCTGGCCACGCCTGCCTTCCCGCTGCGCTGCCGTGCAGAGCGCTGGCCACCCCGAGCTGGGGTGCCCGTCCTGCTGGGCACACAGGTGTTTCCCACGTTACAGGAAGTACGAGACGCCGGAAATAATTTGAAGTGATCCTGCAGTGATTCCTCCTCCTCCTCCTCGTCTCTCTCGCTCTCTCACTTTAAGCAAAATACCATATTTTGTCATGTATAATATGCACTTGCCTAAATTTTTGAGGGAAAAATAAGCATGCTCATTATATATGGGTAATACTAATTCTGTATCTATATAATTGTTTTTAATTCTTTTATTTATGCTTAAGTGTTAAAAGTGTAACTCTAGAAAGCAATAATGATAGCCATATGCAAAATAATACCCTTTATAATACAAAAAACTATCTAAATATAAATAAATACAAAATCAAATTAAAAAATAAAACGAAAGATTTTTTCCCGCTGAAAGTTTGGGCAAAAAACCGGGGTGCACATTCTACCCAGCAAAATACGGCAGCTTTTGATCTGAGTTCTCCGGCCCGGCACCGAACATAGGGGTTAGTATTGTGCAAGATTGAACAGACAGCTTTACCACGTTTTGTCCGCATTCCTTATTCCCTGGAGAGTTTAAGTCAATGTTTTTGGTCAAACATATCACATTAGCTCTTTAGGCTGGCAAATCATCACAGATTCACAGACTCATAAAGATGCAGAAGGGGAGGGGCCTCAGAGAGCCACGCCCCGACCCGTCCTTAGGCGGCAAGGGCGGTCGGCGGGGGCTGCGGGCCCCTGGCTGAGCCGGACCTCGGCTCCCCCACCTAAAACTGGAGGAAATGTCGCTGTTGTGAAGGAGTTATCCCAACAGGCCACAAGTCGCCAAGAGATATGTAAACGGTGTCTTCCATTCTGTTTGAAAGGAAGGACACACCCAATGGCAGCCGGGTCTGTGCTGACCGTGGTCAGGAGTATCCCTCAGATTTGCTGCCACCGCCTGATGGGCCGCCTGTCGGGGCTGCTCAGGGCACGGCAGCCGCCCTGCCCGAGGGCCCATCAGAGGAGCCGCGCCGGGCGGCAGGCCGGCCTCAGGTGTGCCGAGGCCCTGGCGTCCCCTGGTCCTGCTTTCGTCAGCCCTTCTCTGCCGTCCCCAACATTCAGGGGAAGCCCAGGAGAGGGGCCGGGACGTCTGCGGGGGCAGCTGGGAGAGCACCAGGGCAGAGGAGGAGGGAGGTTTGGCGTTAGCCGAGCCAGCGTTCAGTCTCACCAACGTAGGGGCCCATCCGTGACGTGTGGAACAGTGACACCACAAGGCTTTCAAAGTCACTCCTTTACTTGCATCTCCAGCTCCCATTCTGGGAGAATAAATTCCAAATAAATGGCATTTCCTAAGACAGACTGATAAATATTTGGTCATTAAGCAGAGACCAACGTCTTCCTCGATTTAATGAAAACAAATGTTACCCCTCCTTTTCCCCTTGCCTGTAGACCCCCGGTCATGTGCACGCAGCATGGGCAGTGGGCGGACGCCCAGCCCAGCCTTCTGCCTCCAGGCCTGTAACCGAGTTTCCCTAAACGTTCCGGCACAGACGCCGGGACGAGCCTGCCGCCGTGCGTTACTCTAACGTATGTCACAACGAGGCTCTTCTCTCTCTGCAGACCAGGACACACGGTGAAGACAGTCCATGAAAACCGGGTCTACTGTCACAGTTAAGAACACCAAGGGCAGGCACAAGGACGAAGGTCAGGCTGCACACACATGGACGAAGCCGGTCTCTCGGAAGATGTGACTTGCAAGCGACAGGAGGGTGTGCCTGACGGTGGGCGTTCCCCCCAAGCTAAGCTGTGCGATGATCACCGCCCTTCCTCGGAAAACCACGTTCTGGGGGTCTCAGATCAAGTTAGTTCAGCAGCAGGGGACGCTCAAGAAGGGGCTACACGTGAGGAGCCTTGCAGAAATGCAGACACAGCCCTGACTACGCATAAAATGAACGAAAACACTGTTGAGAAAAAGCACGATGAAGAGCAACAGTGCACCACAAAGCCTCCCGTTCCGGCTAGAGGAGACCTTCCAAAGTCACACATTTCCGATATTTTACAGCACCACCTTTCCAAAGAGGAGTTTTCAAAGGGTGAAGGCATCGACGGTGAAACTCTGCCAGAGATCTCCAGTGCCGACAGTGCCGACGAGGCCGTTGTTAAAAGCCCCATTCTGCACTATGCTAAGAGTTCTGGGCCAGAAGGACAAGCCCCAGGGCTGCCCGGCCAGCTCGACCCCGAGAGGGGTGACGAGAGCAGCGCTACGCCCAGCCGTTCTCCCACCGCCGCAGAAGGAAGCACCTCCGAGCCGGAGGAGCCAGCTGGAGACGGCAGCCATCCGGAAAGTTCCAATTTTCTAACTGAAGCCAAGAGCCCAAGCCGTAAACAAAAAGGTCGCCACGGGCAGACACCCCAGAATCAGCAGACTGAAAAGACGGGATCAGGCCACGGGTTCCAGTGCGACCAAGTCCGTCGCCGGCGCTCTGATTTCTTTAGTGTTGCTCCCACGGGGGACATCCCTGAAAACGACGTAACGGATAAACCGCTTCCGACAGATAAACAAGACCACTTTTCTCACGAGCTGAGAGACAGGTTAGCTCTCGTGCAAGACATTTTAGAAAGCCTGTCTAGGTCAAACTGTGCTGAGAAAGAAGAGCCGGAAAGGAAAACTCCTGGCCCTTCCCGCGGGGCAGAGGTGAGTGAGCCACCTCCAGACTCAGGGCCTGCTCCTGTGTCGGTCTGAGTCTCCGGAAGGTGACTGAAACCGAGTTCTAGTTCTGAGGCGCCCCAGGTTCTAGTTCTGACTGAGCACTGTGACCTCCCAGAAGCCCAGTGGGCGCCCTCATAAGAATGGGGGACTGGACTAATGATAACACATCACAGAATAAAATCCAAGTTCTGCAACCCGGGATTTGAGTTCCCCCATCCTTTTTTTTTTACTTTGTCCTACCCTTCAAAACTCAGCCCTTCTTGCCCAGAAGTTGCCTGCAGTCTCCCGGCTGACCCTGACCCCCGCTCCCAGGCCCTGAGCACCCTGAACTCCTGCCTTACACGGGACACCCCGTCTCTGCTTCCAACCCCCATGGGCCTCAGGACTTCTCAGAACCCCGCCCCCTCACAGTCTTCCCCTCCTTTGTTCAGTGTTGTCGGGTGGTCATCTGAGCCCACTTTGACCCCAAATAATCTGGGAATTGCTTCTCCCACTGGCCTCGAAGTCTCTGGAGGGCAGCGACCTTGTCTTCATCTCTCCGTTGCCTGACTTCCGCCAGGGCCTGGGCCTTGCGTCTACCACCTATTCCGCCCCGAGTTATTCATGCTAAATGTACAATTTACTCCGTGTCCCCTTCACCCATCTTCCCAACACGCTGAGGCTCAGGATCGCACGGATTGTTTGAGATTGGTAGTCGGGGAAACTGACATTACTGATGGAGGTAAACAGTTCCGTTCTGCTGGCGCCTGGCCAGCACTGCGTGCTCTTTCTGTCCAGCCTCGTCTGAGCCGCACCCTGGCCTGCACGCGTCTGCGTTTCCCTCTCCGCCTTCTCATGCTCCCACTCCCGTCTCTCTCAGCTGCGCACTCTGCTGGGGAGTCTGAACAGACCCCCCACATGCACACACCCCCCCCCAGAGCCCACAGCCCACCTAAGTCGTGGAGAAGTCAGTCTGCACCCCCGTGACCCTGGCAAGTGTCAGGGTTCCTCCTCCTGTCTGCAGGAGAACCCCGGGGTGCCCGCTTCTCGACACCCCCCTCCCCCACCGCCAGCACTGGGCGTCTGAAGTCAGGCGTCTGGAGTTTCTCTAGCCCTTCCAGTTCCGGCGGGAGACCTGGACTCCGGAGGTTCCACAGCCATCCTAACGGAGGTATTCATAACCCCCGAGTCCGGTGTGACCACGGCCGCTTAGCTCCCTGGCACTGGCGTGTTTCTGAGCTTTACGGGTTGTGCACGACGGGACAGCCCTCGAGGTGAACCACTCTGGAAGTTAAACTCCTGTCCGGCCGGCCTGTGGGGAGCGGCGAGGGGCCCGTCCCGTGTAAAAACCGCTGTCTTGACACCCACGTTGGACCTCAGTGCACACCATTGTATAGGATTCTCTCGCGTGTGGCTCCCAAGGGCTTGGTGTTCGTGAGGGACACAGACCTGGCGACAAGACCACCATGGCGCCTGCCTTCACAGAGCTCCTGGTGGAGTTTCAGGAGACATGTCTGCGTGGTTCACACAATGGCAGCAAACTGGACAGCAGTGACAGCCAGCACGCACTCAGCGCCTCCCACGTGCCTGCGACTGTGTTAAGAACTTCACACTTAACCCTCTAGCAACCCTGCCAGGCAGGTTCTGTCACTGTCCCCACTCACTGCTGAGGAATTTGAGGGTTGCGGTGATGGGGTAATTGCCCGGGGTCGCCCAGGAGGTCAGTGTCAGAGGGCAATTCGACCTTGGCATCGGGCCCAGCCCTTGACCAGAATGCAGCAGGTCATTCTGGATGACGGCGTCATTGATCAGCGCCCACGGTAACGCTTTCTTATCCTCTAATTATGCAGATGGAGCCCAAGAGGCATATCTACCAGGAACGTCTCGCAGGTACGAGCGTTTTTAAACCTCTTCCACGTAGATACCCACTGTGAAAACTTTTTGTTTTTATAGTGAATGGTGGTGCTTGCCACCAGGTCCTGTTTTCCGTACTTAATGACTTTGTCATGAACTCGCAATGACTGGTAGCCAAAACGTATTCTTTCTTATACAGGAGCAGACTCCAAGACAAGTCTCTTTAAGTTGATACCAGCCTCTCGGAAAAACCCTCCTGCAAGCTCTTCTTACATATTCCAAAAGATATCCCACGGGAAAAAGATGTGCCAGAAGTTGAGAGAGCAGACCGATCGACTGAGGAGCAAAGTAACACCTTTAAAGCTCAGTAGGAACCACAGAAGTGACCACGTTCCAACGTACGACACCACGTCATCGATGAAATACCGCCTTTTCTCGCTGCAGGTGCAAGAGTTCTCCAAAAGCATAGCCCGGGACTCCCCCCGTCACCTGCGGGACAAGAGGCTGGTAATCCGTTACCCTGTTACCCCGTTGTAAACACCTTCCCTAGAGACCCTGACGGGGGCAGACAGACACAAACGACTGCGTAGCACCGGGCCGTGTCTGCTCTGGCGGGCACGCTCTGCTGGAGACGAAGGGCGGTCATCCCGTCTCCATCTCTCCGTGGCTGAACGTCCCCCAGAGGCCTGGCCTCGCACCACACACGTATTACGCCCTTAGTAACTAATGGCAAATCGGATCGCATTAAGATCCTCAATAACATATTTCAAGTTGGTTGAATGGTAACCGTTTAGAGCACAATTTCGTTAATATTTAATTTATGCCATTTCCTCCTCTCCCCCGTAACCCCATCTTCCCATCCCCCCCTCACCTTGCCCCCCATGCTGAGGCTCCGGTCTCTTGGATGATTTGAGGTCAGGGCCTTCGTGTCACAGGGGCTGAAAGAGCTTAGAATTCTATTTCTCTACATGCTGAGCCCACCCTCTTTCTCAGGGGACCTACTACTTACAGCTGCTTTTCTTCACCGTCGCCCCGTAATAAATCTGAGACCGGGGAGGCTCAAGAGAAGAGCACACCAGCCATCATTATAAAGGGCGATAAAGCCCATCCAGGAGCTGATGGGTCCTACGGGATGTAGGTTGTAAGAACTGCCAGTACCTGGCGACTCAACGTATAAAACTTTGAAAACTTAAAACTGATCTTAAAGCTGTGCTTTTCAGATCAAAATCTTTGGGCTTCACATCCTGGCTTGTTGTATTTAATCAAATCACTAATTTGTGTTGTACCACCTTGTCCATCAGTGCCCGGGTCACGGGAAGTGGGGGTGGAGCCTGGTAATGGGGCCAAAATCGGAGGCTGCCAGAGCCAGAAGTGGGCCGAGTTGGATGTAGTTCGGGCCGCTGGGCAACAGCAAGGCAGTGGTCAGACGTCCTGACATAAATGACGCAAGCCAGGCTCGGGGCAGGCTGTGCTTTAGAAGCCAATCAGCACCCCAAAACCAGGAAGATCCAAATGTTAGGGACACGGTTCATTATCCATTCAATCATCATGCTAATTTAACAACTCATTTATTTGTTCAACAAACACTTATCCAGGACTTCCTGTGTCCCAGAGTCTATACCAGGCACTAGCGATTTGGAGATGGTGAAACAATTTCTTTGTCAAGCGCCTTATAGTCCCCCAGGAGCAACAGATTGGGAGATACAATGGCCCAGGGACAAGAAAGTGCTGAGGCAAGGAACGGCCTGTCACTGTGACCAGATGGAGCCTGGGGTACACGCGGTGAAGAAGGGCGGGACTAGAAAGGCAGAGGAGGACCACACCAGGAAAGCCCTCTGACTCACGCCAGGAGCTCCAGTTTCGCCCTGAGGCTGAGTGATGGGCAAACTGGAGGGTTTCAAGCTGAGAAATGGCGAGCACCCTGCAGGCAAGACTGTAGGGGCAGAGACCGGCTAGGGAGCCATACCCGGGGAGCGAGCCATGAGGCCCTGAACCTGGGCTGCCAAGAGGATGAGAAGGGGACTCGTCCAAGGGTTTAAGGAAGTGCTGGCATATTGAAAGGGCCGAGTAAAGGGAGGGAGGAGGCTTGGATGAACTTCAGATTGCTATCTGGGGCCACGAAGGTCAGGAATAAAAGTGGAGGATCCAGTTCAGAGTGGGTGTGGGAGGCAGGCAGGAGGCGAGTTCGGCGTGGAATATTTTGAGTTCCCTGTAGGACACACAATTGGAGGGGTCCAGTAGGCAATTAGAGCAACGGATCTGGACCTCGGAGGGCTAGTTTGGGCTGGAAAGGTAGATTCGGGTGTAGGTGTGGGTTGAAGCTATGGGGTATGTGAGACTACCCTGGCAAACAGAGTAAGCGGTGAAGTCCAAGGTTAGAATCACAGGAAACAGCACCCAGGGGCAGGTGAAAGAAGGGGGGTCCACCACGCAGACCTAGGAGGAGTGACTCAAAAGGTCAAGGCAGATCTGGGAGGGGCAGTGCTGCAGAAGCCAAGAAATGAGGACTTTAGGAAGCGGGGAGTGGGCCACACCACCAAATGTACAAGGCGGGAAGGAAAGCAAGATGTGCGCTGAGTTTGGCAACCTGGAGGCCTCGAGGGGCCTTGGCCAGCCCAGTTTCAATGACGTGGTGGGTCTACAAGAGCCGGATTGCAGGAGTTCGGGAGGGAATGATGAAGGGGGTCTCCAAAAACCCGAGCTTTCAGGAACTGGGAGAACACAGACTTTTAAAGGGCCGAGCAAAGCAGAGGGAACTGGTTCAAGGCGCTGGCCTTCTGAGGCCTTGATTCAGGATGTTTCTTCCTGGTGTTAGAGGGACACGGGAATTCACGTTGGGGCGGAGAGGAGAGGCAAGGTGACTCCTGACAGCGCCAGCCTGGGTCTGGGGGTTCAGGCCTTTTGCTCCGGTGTGGGAAGGTGGCCAGACGGAGCTAAGACTAACCTCCGCGTGAGCAGCACAGCGCAGTAGAAAGCACTCCGGTTTCGGAGCAGACATCCTAGTTCTACATATTGGTGGTACAATCTTAGGCAGCATGTCTTCCCATCTCAGAGTTTTACGAGAATTCAACGAGGACCATTTATGGCTGGGAAGCTGTCTCCTGTCTTCTTCTGAGACGTAACATGATTCAAAATCCAAGGTCCTAACTTAAAATGGGCTTCTCTAGTCCCTCTGCTTTGAACACCTAATTCTTTCCCAAGGCCTTAATGTCACTTTTGTGCTACCAATCCCTCGATGGCCAGTCCTAACTTCCCATCCACACCTCCACATGTCTGCATCTTCACTTGGGTATCCCATTCTCACGGAAAATTCTCCCTCGCCCAACACTGTAGAATTTGTTGATGTTGCTACCTTCATTGGAAAGTGTTGGCCTGTCCAAATTCCTCATTCAGTCAGGACTTCCACATTCTGCCCATCTCCCGGCTGGATCCCCGAGCACTGCCTGGAGAGTCACAGGCCTAGGCCGTGGCCTGGCAGAAACCAGGTGGCCTGCTCCAGGGGAGTACTCGGGGGAGACTTTAAGAAGGCATTGTTCAACAACAGTGTGGGCAAGGTTAAGGGAGACCAGTGAGCAGTGGAAAACAGCAGTGGAGCAGAAGGGACAGAGGAAGAACAGATACTGGATCCCGAGGAGAGTAGCTGCCGCTGTGGGAGTAGCTGGCAAGCTCTGTGGCTTTTGGTAGAGACACAGCCAGTCCATGATGATACAAGCAGGAGGAAGTCAGGGAAACAAAGACCCCTTACCCTATTCATCTTTGGTTCCTCCCTCCTGTTGATGCTGTCCCTGGAAGGTCAGCCTCCTGGGTGGGGCACAGAGAGAGACAGAGGATGCATCTGGAGGGAGAAATGGAAAACATCTGCCACACTTGCCATTTTTTGTATCCAAAAGCCAGTATGTTTCCAAACTTACTCATTTGTTATAACAACAAGAACTGGTGGTGATAATGATAGCTACCCTCTACCGAGTATGTGCTATGCTCCTGGCACTAAGCATTATCTCATTTAATTTTCACCATATGAGAAAATTGAAGTTTAGAGTTCAAGTTCACTAAAGCCGGTGACTTTGATCCAGTCATTAAAGTCATACAATTAATAGCCAACAGAGTCTGAACTTGAACTCTGGTGTGTCTGATCCAGTAACTAAAGTCACACAATTAATAGCCAACAGAGTCTGAACTTGAACTCTGGTGTGTCTGACCCTTTAACCCTGCTGTGGTATGTTTCAGCCCTTGGGAATCTCTCTGCAAACCTCCCTTTCCTCTCCCATTTTCATGGATCCTGCCTGGTCCAGGCCCTCCTGAGCATTCTTCAAGCCTGACTTAAGTCTCCCTTCTTTCACGGAGCCGTGGCAAAGGACTCCGATCCTCGGTCTCTTTTCCCAACAGGAATAAAGTCCCGGAGACCAGGGACTGTGCCTGATACACTTTTAGAACCATCACGCTTTCAGCGCAAGGCCAGACACAGCGGTGCTCAGGGGCTGCTCAGCGCTGCGGCTGCGGAGCTAAAGCCCCTGCCTGCCCTTCATACACGTCCGTCGCCTGCTTGGCTTAAACATTCTCCTGCGAGGCTGCGTGTGGTGACACGGTGCCATACCCATTTGCAGCCTGTGGCTCAGCTTCCAACTGTTCCTTCCCTGTCTTGCCCTCTAAGTGCCACACACTCGAACTCAGGTCCCCTAAGTGCAGTTTCTTTTTAAGATCTGTGCGGCATCAGACATGCTTCCTGGAGCTCCCATTTCCTCCTCTATAAAACCGGGATAATGTCTGCTTTGCAGCACCTACGATACTGATGCGTCGATTAAATAGGATAATGAATGGGAACGTGCTACGTAGGCTGAAAATCACTGGGCAGGTAGGATTATTCACATCCTGTTAAGGAAGTCCGGGGCCCCTGGGTGGGCTCTGGGAGAGGAATCAGGAGACACTGGACTTCCCGGCCTTGTGCTCCGAGGGCGGTGTGACTGTTGTGACGGCTCGGTCTGTGTTTTAGGTGTCAGACTCTGACGCAACACAAGGGCCAGGAGAAGGACGGTGGCTTCGTTTTCACCTACTGGAGGGTACACCCTCCGTGGTGTGGGGGAGAAACAACTCCACACGTGGGGTGCCAGGAGAGTGATCCCAGTGACTTCTCCACTGCAGGCCCTGGAGAAACTGCAGGGACATGTTGCATCGCTGGAGCAGGAGTCCGTGGCCAACAAGGAGGAGCATCAGACTTGGAAGCAGCAAGTCAGCAAGCGTGAACCCCCGGCCGTCGGTGACTTTGACCCAGAAAGGTCAGGCTTAGACCGGGAGGGGTGCGAGGGTCAGAGAGGAGAGCTCCTTCAGCTGGGATGCTGACGTGGCTGCTGGGTTAGTGCCTGCAGAGCCAGTGAAGGTCCAGAAAGGTCTCGGGTCAGTAAAATCCGCACCACCGGTGAATGGGTGTCGCCCCGAGCAAGAAATAGGAAGGAACTCCTGCTGTGTGTAAGGTCCCGTGCCAGGTGGTGACCCAGATGGAGTGTCCCAAATGAACAGTTGTCCCCTGGAGGCACAGTTGTCTCATCCGGGGGACAACTGTGCCACCATTTTGCATTTCAGTGGATGTCACTGTACTCGGTTCTGAGACCCGGAAGAGCCCAGGAGAACCCTAGAGAGGCTCGCAGTCGAACCCTGGGGGTCTCCCCTCCCCAAGCTCCTCCGTCCTCTCCTTCTCGCCGCTCTGCCTCTACTCCTCCTGCCTGGCTCTTCTCTCCTGTCCCTCTTTCCCTGCTTTCCTTCCCAGCCACAGACAGGCCCAAAGGGGCTGTGGCGGGAGAGGATTGCTGTCAGCTGGCGAATGTTGGGGTGAGCACCCCACAAATCCTGACAAGGGGAAAACATTCAAACTTAAAGGCGAAGGAATCCTGTGTGAATCCACATTAGAAACTCGGAGGCACGTTCCCGCCGGAGTTTCCATCCAGCCGGCCGTTTTTACGGCACAGGACCCCTCGCTCCTTCCAATCCAAACAGCTCTATGGTGTACTCCAGGAATCGGGGCTGGGGCTCTGCCCAGGTAATTTCCTGCTATGACTGAAAAGACTCCATTTACTGGGCTCAATATTCGTAAGTTCAGCTCTTTCTATTCATAGCACTTTAACACATTTTGGATGCCAAAATATGTTGATGGTCTATATTTTAGCACTCGCATCCTGCGGTATTTACCCCAAAGTATAATTTTACTTTTTCAAATGAATGAAACCTCTGTCTACTGTTATTTCAATACTGAGTAATTAGACAGCAAGGATGGGGTTTTAATACTGCTTTTTCCCCCAAAGCTTTTTTTATTCAGGAAAAAAAAAAGATCTCCACCTGCTTTCCCTATTTGCTGGAAAACAAATAGAGGAAGGACATTTTCCAAGGAATCCCACTCGTTGGCGGGAGTTCTGAAGACAGGGCTCTGTGCACATTAAGGCCAAAGTGATGCAATCAATGCCTCATTTATACCCCAGTCCCACCCACGCCGTGCCTGGCCCCAGGATAAACCGAGGCTCAACTGCGATTATATCCCAAATACAGGAAAAGCTTTCAACACGGGGGCCAGGGAAGGGCCCAGCCTCTCTCAAAATGCAGCACAGCCCCCTCAGAGCAAGCAGAGCTGCTCGGTGCGAGGTTGGTCCTCTTGTTCTCACGTGGGTGTACATGTCAATGAGCAGAACCCCATGCTACCCTTGAGGCGTTGGTATGTTGAGAACCTTCTAAGTGTTGGGTCCAAAGGCCTTTGCGGATGGCTTTCTGTAGGGGAAAGAATTCTGCAAAGTCACTGACTAGTCACTTGTTGAAGTCAACTGTTGTGCCTTTACTAAAACCTTATTATTGCCTTTAAAAGGTAAGATGCAAAAATTGCTGTTTGGATTTTATGCATCCTCTTTGTCCGAATGTAGTCTGGAAGTGGCTTGGTCCTTTCACACACCAACACCCAAGCCAAGGAGCCAAGAAACGGGGTTCTTCTACCTCCATCGAGCCCTCCTCCCTGGTATTACTATCTTGTGCTTTACCTAAAAGATCACACATTCCCTCAGAAGTGCCTTTTCTCCATCCCCAAATCTGCAGTTTTGACTGCAGGTCACCCCCCTTCTCCCTTCGCTCACTTTCCAGCCTCTCCAGCCCCATCTCTTGCCACGACCTGCAGCCTCTGGTCATCATCTCTCTTCCTTTACACTTCCGGTCTCTCTCCTTGTCCCCTGCTCTCTGCTCTTCTGCCTGCTAGGGTAGAACGTATTTCCCTATGTTTTATTTGATTAGCGATGCGGCTTTTCATGCTTAGATCTTTGTCCCACCACTTACTGAACAGGCCAGCCTTTCCCCACTGGTTGAAAAAGGCACTGTTATCCCATACAAAACCTCCGTGGGTATCTGGGACTGCTCTGACCCTCCCACTGAGCTAGGCGTCTGATTCTGCAGCAGCCACACGGCGTTAAACTACCACAGTTTAGTCTATATTTTGAAATGTTTCCTTCTTTTCAAAACTTTCTTTAGCTATTCTTGCACTCTCTTATTAAGACTTTATAAATCAACTCACCAAATTTACCACATTTCTTAATAAAATTCCATTAGAATTTTGTTCAGGATCGTGTTGAATTTACAGACTCGATCAGAAGAGTTCAAACCTTTGCAATAAGTATCCCTGTGCAGGAGCATTTTTTAAAAATGTAGATGCTGCACACTTTTTGTTTGAGACATTGGAAGCACAGAAAGATTAAGGGATTTATTTGCCCAAGGACACAAAGCTAATGAATGACAAAATAAGGATCAGAGCCCAGGCCCGCGGAGGGAAACTGTACCAGGGTGTGTGTTAGGGCGGGGTCCATTATTGCTCTTTTTGAAGACAGACCACTTTAATAACATAGGTCACTGCTATGGTCGGGAATTGTTGCCACTAATTGGAATGTTGACTGCACACCCTATAAGACGCTTGTTTATGTTTACTTAGAAAAGTGGAAGATGAAATGTTCAGCTTGCAGATGCTACTTGAAGAGGTTAAAGAGAAGATCGACGAAGGCAAACATACTTCGGCGAGCTCTCCTCCCACGAGTTCTCCAGCCACCCCGGCTGACTTGCCACCCACGTCCTCTCCTCACTCAGATGAGGTAATACGGAACCTACAGCCTAATTCCATGCCAGGAAAAATGGTTTCTGTGCGTTTATAGAGTCCTAACTCATGGAATCACAAAATTCTATTTTAATCTCTCATGAAAATTGGACTTTCCAAAGTCCCGTATATCATGTTATTTAAAATGGGAGCACGCTGTAAAAATTAGAAGCTATTTCAAGCGTTGGCTTTTGAACTGTCTTATTAGTTTAGGCTGTAATAAGGCAGTCTAAACTGATGAACCACTGGAGTGATTTCTTCTGGATGAATAGTAATATTTTTGTGGATGGAAATAATACCTCTTAATTTTCCCTCTTAATGGTTTTAGTACTCGCTCTTCTAAATAAAGAATAACACACTCAGTGAAAGAACTATTTCCATGAAGCCACATCTGCATTTTTCTCTCTCAAGTTAAATTCTTTTGGATTCTCTACAGATGCAAAATTAGGAATTCAAATCAACCCCTACTGTCTTTCTACACTTTTTGTTTTTGTAGCCTCAACTATCAGAACATTTCAGACTAAATTAAAATTCTGAGAAGCGCAATCATCTGGATAATTGCCTTAAATTGATTCTTCTGTTTCAGACAGCATTTGAGGACACAGCCTGTGGCTGACATTCAAAAGTTGAATGGGTTTTCCTCAGAGTTAAGGACTCGATGTTGAGGATCACACAGGGTGGGGCAAAAGTAGGTTCACAGTTGTGAGAACGTGAAACAGTTCATTCTCGTATTGTTATTGATCAGTTATTTATTACTTTCCATAAGGGCAACTGTAAACCTACCCCTGTCCTATTTTGTATAAATGTTAGCCTTTCCAAAGAAGTGTGTTCGCCTCCTCAAAACACTTAGACCTCCCTAGGAAGATGGCATTCGTTCTAAGGCCCGGCTTCTGAGTTAGGCCATTTCCGTAACCTTCACTTCCAGCCCCCAGCCCACACCAGGCAGGACTCTGCTGGGTCTGTGAGCCCAGAGCACCTTTGTCCTTGGGCCGCTGTGCCTGTCTCTGCGTCCCAAACATCTGAGTGAACGCGTGGTACAGAGCGGATGCTTAGCACAGTAACCGCTGAGCCCCTGCCTGCGCTTCCCAAGCAGTTCCCCAGGTCCCCGGCAGGTCGCCCTGAATCAGGGGCCCGAATTACCCTCCAGGTGGTGAGGGGCCTGGTGAGTCAGGCCCGCCCCGCAGTGCCCTCAGGTCTGGGCCTGCTCTCAGTCCCAAGATCACAGCCATGGCTGTGAAATGGTGGGAGCGCTGTAACTTTGCGAGAGCGGAGCCCACTGCTGGTGTTACTGGTTCTTGCCGCAGATGTTTAGGGCTGAATGCTAGGCACTCTTCTAAATATGGGGGACAATAAACACGAACAATCATCTGCCCTCACGGCGCTTATATTTCTGTGAGGGTCACATACAAGGAACCAATGAAGTCAGCATGTCATCACAGAATGTTAAAAGGGCTATGCAGGAAGTCACGACACATTCCTTATGACTCTGGAGCCAGACTCCCTGGGTCCAAACTCTGGTCTGTCACTTAGTGGCTTTGTGGCCTTGGGAAAGTCACACAAACTCTCTGTACCTCAGTTTCCCCTCTCCTAAACTCCCGGCTGCTTTTCCGCAAAGTCTTTGCAAACTGTAAAGCTCTGAATCAACAGAATTACTGTTCACAGCTTATAGCTTTGTCATTGTCACTTTTGACCCGGTGTTCCCCATTCGTAATGAAATCCCCTCCGAGTGCTTTCCCAGACCAGCAGCACTGCAGGACCCCCTCCCCAGCACAGTAAGCCCCGTGCCTGGGTGCCAGCTGCCCTGCCTAGGTGGGAGGGTAGAGTCACTACGGAGAAGGGGTCAGGGGTCGGGCAGTTTTTCAGAGGAGGTAAGATTGGTACCAAGTTCCGGGGGAAAGGAAGAAGCAGCTATGGGATTCCAGATGGGATGTGGAGGTGCCTTGGGGCTCACAACCCCGAAGGACCGCAGCCCTAAGAAGTCCCTTTAGGCGGCTCTCCAGATTCCTAGGAGCAGCCGGCAGTCCCTAGCCCGGGCCGTGTTCGCGCTGGGGGCTGGGGACGGGGGGTGCCCGGGCACGACGCAGGAGGCTCCTGGAAGGAAGACCTGAGTCGCCCGCCCCGCAGGCCCCAGCTGGGACAACGACAGGCCCCTTTCTATGCAGGGGCGGCCCAGGGAGGGTCGGAGAGGCTCCACGGAGAAGGGCCCTGCACTGCGGGTCACATCGTGCGCCTGGCTCCCCAACAGCAACCGGAGGATCAGGAGGACCAGACCGGTGGCCTGTGGGAGAGGCCGACTGGAGGGGGCAGGGCAGAGGACGAGTGGCCACAGGATGTCCCCACCACACTCTACCTCCAGCTGCTCCTTTCCACCTCCCAGGCCTGCTGAATTTAAATTTCCCACGACTCTTTAAAGAAAAACCAAATAATCCCCCGAAGCGGAGCTCCAGACAACTCAGGAATGGATTCTAAAAGTCAAACTGCCCGCCTCACCTCTTTAAAAACCAGACCAACCAGATCAAGGGGCCTCGAGGTCATCTTCTGATGGCAGCATCCTGTCCTGCGTCTGGTCCTGCTCCGCCCAGGCCACGCCCTGACTCCACCAGGCACCAGCGTCGCCCAGGGCGACTCTGAAATGGACAGACACGATCAGCTGGCTCTGCACCGAGGGGCGTCCTGGGGGCTGGCGCTGCTGGCAGCGACCCATCGCTAACATTTCCCACTCTCAGCACTGCTGGCTTAGAGCTTGCCCAGGTGGCTCGGCTGCGGCCCACCTTGAGTCACCTGGGCCTCTGATGGGAGCTGAAACGCAGGCTTCCAGTCCCTATTTCTGGATGCTCTGCAACTCTGCATTTCCCACAAGCTCCCAGGTGAGGCCCATGCTGCTGTCCGGGGCTGCAGGAGAGATGATGTCATTATGAACGGATTGGAAACACGGGTTAAAACCCCTGGGTCTCAAACGATAATGACACAGTTGAAAGCAGCTCACAGTCATAACTCTGTTGGTTCAGAGCAAAGACTTTTGTGCAGAAGAGCAGTTGGAAGCTCAGGGCAAATGACGGGACACACTGGATCTCAGCTGGGGCTCAGGTGAGCCCTCCCCAGAGTCTGGAGTCTAAATCGGCCTTGAATGTGACGTGCAGGGGAACCCCTGTTGACCTGGAAGTGTTTGAATGATGAAAACAATATATGCTATGGCCCCAGAAGAAATTATAAAATAGAGAAAGGCATAAATATTTCACTGGATGTTACTAATAGTTTTTCTAATTTTTAAAGTTTTTTGGTTTTGTTTTGTTGTTACTAATATTTTAACATAGATCTGTCTTTCTTCTCTGCACACCCATACACGTTTTTGCAAAAATGGGATCCTACTCTATGTATTGTTTTGTGATCTTTTTCCCACTTAACATTATGTTGTGAGGAGCTCAACATATCACTCAGAATATGCCTACAGTTTCATTTTTAAGGGCCAAATTGTATTTCATCATAGGAATGTACCCTGACTCATTTAACCAATCCCTCATTAATGGACATTTAGGTTTTTTCCAGGTAACATCATTTTAAACGCAAACTTTTTCATAGTTGATTATTTCCTGAGAAGAAAAACCTAGGAGTGCAGTGGGTGGTCCAAAATGTACACATTGAAAACTCTGACCCGAGGGCCTTGGGAAGCTCACAGCAGTCAGTCCCCGCGCCCACAGCAGAGTGTGGGGAGTCCGCGCCTCCAACAGGACCCCACCCCGTATTTTTGGTTTTCTTTCTAGCCTTTGCCAAAGCGATAGAGGGAAAACCGGCATCTCATGGGTTTAATCTGTATTTCTTTGACTATTTGCAAAATTTAACCCGTTTTCCTATGTTTCTTGGCCATTTGCACTTCCTCTTTGACAACATCAATGTTTTGTTTGCAAAACCGAACCCACGTTTTTTTTTAAAGCAGACAACTGGGGAAATATTACGAGCAAATGAAGTTCAATAGATTTTAGCGCCCCAAGTGCTCTAAGGAGCAGAGTCCTGGTTAAGAACACAGCACACGGAGAGGAGCAAATCCCAGCTCCGTGTGTCACTTGCCACTCTCGGGGTGACCCTGTCAGGTTGCGTCAGTTCTCTGAGCCCCAGGCTGCTCCTCATTAAACGGGGACAGCAGGCCAGGGTGGTGGGAGGGAACAAAGGAGGCCACGGGAGAAGCACCTGGCACGGTGAGCAATCAGCACGTGCTTGTTTTTCCTAACAAGAAAGCACGGAGACCCTCCCAAAAATGAATGGAACAAAAGATACGAAGGAAAAAGTCACAGGTAGGAAATACAGTGAATAAATCAGCAAGTAGGAAAGCGCTGATCTCCTTTAATAACAGAGGAAATGCGAATCAACGCAGGGTGCCACCCCCCTTATTAAACCAACAAAAACATTTTCTGCTGATAATTCCCCATGCAGAGGAAGGTGTGGTCACTCCGAGTGGCCCACATTGTTGGTGGCTGTGTGATCCGCACTTGGTGGAAAGCAGTTTGGCAATTCCTATCATCACACAAACATGTTCTCAACCTTTGACCCAGGCGTTTCCTAAGGAAGCAATTCACGTGTGGAAAAAACTACCGCGCAGCGCTGCTTAGGCCAGCAGTGCTCACCACGGGAAAGGCGCCTGTATCTTCGGTTTGCCGGGAGGGCGAGGAGTGTCCTCGGAAATGCGCGCCAGGCCCTGTCAGGGGTGCCGTTCTGGTCTCCGAAACGATAACCCCGGCCTCTAGACAGCCCCCAACCCTGTGCTAATTCTTAGTTGAACGTGTTTCTTTGGAAAAGCTTTCAGAGCTCTACTAACCAATGTTCAGATTGATAGATTTAAAACTTATCTTCTAAAATCTGTTCATCGTCTGGAGGAGCTTGGGGCAATTTGAAACTAAAGGATATAAAAAAGAGAAAAGTACCCTCTCGTTGGAAGGCAGGCTTTAAAATCTGGAGGTGGAAGGAAGTCGAGGCGAGGCCGCGGTAGGGCTCTTTCTCTGAGCTCCGGCACCGCACAGACCCCTGAGGCAGGAATCAGAACCAGGCAGCCCTAAGTGGTGAGTTCAGCCGAGCCCCGGCTGCCTGCTGGGCTGTGCTTGAGCAGCCAAGGGATGAGTCACTTCCGTGGTCACAGCCACATCTGTGTGTGTTTTCTGGTGCAGCGGGACCCCCACGGCCCCTCCGGAAGGCAGAAACGTGCGGAGCGTGCAGAGATAACCGGTCAGAGCTGTGTCTTCTGCCACCGGGTCCTTGAATGGTGAGAGTGGCTGGACTCCCAGGGTGGGCGGAAGCTGGGCCCCGGATGAGGACTCCAGTGAGAGTGGGCGTCGACTCGCTGACAGGGTGCCAGAAGCCACTGGCGCAGTTACAGAACCGCAGACCTCAGAGCTGGGCACGCAGCACAGCCCCCTCCCCATCGGCAAACCCCCCGTAGCTGCGGTTCCCCACTGGGGTGAGCATCTGAGTCACCAGGGAGATGTTAAAATCACGTGCATGCCACGGCCCTACCTACTGTTTCAGCCTTGCCAGGGGTGGGGCCCTGAAGGAATTCTCGTTTTCAGTCTCCCCAGCTGATTCCGATAAGGCCCCTTGGCCGAGAACCTCTGAACACTGCCCAGAGGAATGTGGAGCACTGTCCCACACCATCGAGTACCAGCTCCCACCCTCACTCCTCTCCTTGAGACGGGCCCCACCTCTGCCCCCCCGCCCCCCCCCAGTCACACCAGAAATAAACCTTATCCCACATCTCAGGGCTTCCTTCTCCCCAGTCATTACTCAGCAACAAATCTTCAAGGTAGTAAGTGGAAAACTGCAGAAAAGTTGTGGATATGAAATCCGAAGGAGAAATGCGTGTTTTAGAAACACTCACTGGAGCAATTGTTAGCCCCCGTGGGTTGAGAATCACTGCCTTGAAGCTTCTATCAGTTATGGAGAGGTGCCACCTCGGAGGTCATGAGGCCCCGTGGACAGGGGCCAAAGCCTGCCTCATTTACCTCTGGAAGGCCAAGGGTCAAGGTGGGAGGAGCTGTTGGGCAACCATGGCTATATGTAGAAATGGAGTCTAATAGAAGCAGATGACAAGGTCTGAAAGACTGAAGTTTCCTGTTAGGAGACATTCCACCTCGGGAATGGGCACTCCTCAAAAGCGTTCCGTGAGCTCCCCCTCCCCCAAAGAAGCAGCGTGGGTCTGTGCTAACACCTCCCCCGCAGCATCCGGCCCGCCCAGGCCTTGAAACCCACGTGCCAGGCGCCAGCTCCGGCTGTCAATGCAGGGGGCGCTTCCTGAGCCATCCAGGCCCTACTACCTGTATTCGCTGAACTGAGCATCCAGATTCTGGATTTTTTAAGGCTTTATTAAGCATAATAAAAATACCTTACATTTTAAAAACATTTAGATCAAGTATTCTAGGTCCTAAATGTTTCTCTTCCAAATTCCTAGTCTAGACCCTACAGGGACCAAGGCTCTAGACCGCATTTACTCTTTCATGACGGAGAAGGAGAGAAGGCGCACCCAGTGTAAAGTCAGACCTAACAGGGAGCGCACTTCTGGGGAGTGATGAGACACACACACGGTTTATAGACCGGACTCCTGGTCAGTGACACAGTCTCTGAGGATTCACTGAACAGAGGGTTACATATGCTCTTTACTTTTTGAGAAGATTCGCTCTCTTAGATGGATGGTGTTCTTTATAAAACTTGCTGATGGACATAACGTTTGCAAAGTGGTGCATACATGCAGATAAATGACATAGACGCTACATGTAAAGTGCTTATCCTTTGTGTTATTTCTGATGCAGAACTTTGGATTTAAGCTACTAAAGCTGTCTCCTCAAGTAGACCTACCCTTAGCTGTTAGGTTTGGCAAGAAGACTTCCATGCACAAAGAAGCTTAAAAGAGGCAGAAAAAGAAAGTCGTGTTGGACTGAACTCACTGGGGTGAGATCCAAGCTCTCCACTTTGGAGCAGATGCTCCAATGCCCCAGGGGAGGAGGGTGGAGAGAGAAAATGAGGTGTGAGAAAGTGTGACTCAGGAGGACAGCATGTTTTTCCAAGAAGAGGGGCGGGGCCTGGCTTCTGGGCCCCAGGCCCACAAACTCAGGCCCAGGGAGGCCTGCACGCATTGGCCAAGCGGCACCGGACTCACCCCCTTCCCTGGGAGCCAGTCCCCATTCCTCCTGCCTTTCGGCCTTGGTTCAGGGTATCTTGGGCATGGTGCCTTCCACCCTGAGAATGATCAGCTTCCCCTGGGGTCTATTACTGCACCGCAGGGGCTGAGCAAGAGCTTAGGAATTATTATTAGAATCCCTTTGGCGGAGTTAGAAGGCCTGGCAAGGAGGGAGGCTGAAGCAGGAAGGATCGGAGGAAGGCATCTGGTAAATGACCACTGGAGGGCATCTTCTGGTGCCCCCTGGTGGCCTCATACAGATAAGCTCAGATGCCCCCCCTACCTTCTAGCCCCATAGACACCAGACAAAACCTACTTTATGGACTTTCGAAATACATTCAGGTTGTACTTAGAGAGTCAAAGCCATGTGACATATAGCACGGCTTCTTCTTCCCTTGATAAGAACTGATATAGAGACATGAATATGGCAAAAAAACTCCAAATTTTTGTAATTACAAACGTCAAGTTTCTATATTGTGTATGTAGGTATAATGATTAGATATTATCCTCTGGGGAACAAAACAGACTTACTTTTAATGTTTGGTACCTATGTTCTCATCAGGCCAAACTGTGCTGGGCGCCGCTGCTGATGGCGGGACAGGCAGGCAGGCAGGCAGGCAGAGGGCAGCCCTGTGCCGAGGACCTGCCACCCTGCCTCGCCCCAGACTCTGACCCAGGAACGTAGCACTTCAGCTCTACTGACGCTCACATCACTAGGAGACTTGTGCTCTAAGTTTATGGGATCTTATGCACCTCTTTTTAGGAAGCAAAACATGGAGAAAAAAGGCCATAGAAGGAGCGGCTGCGGAAGGTCTCCCACTGCCCTCCAGGGGCAGGCACTGCACTGGGATTCAAGTCTCAGTAAGTGGAGGGGCTGGGGACGCGGGCGCTCAGCCTCGGGGCTGGTCTCCGCAGGGGCTGCTCCTGGTGGGTGCCGCCTGCCACCTGCCGCTCCCACCGGCACTGCCTGGACTGGGGTGCTGCATGTTGTGTTTTTTTTAATGCAAAGATTTAACAACTAAATTGAGTTAAATAAGATGTGGTCAGGTGCGTGAGCGTGCCAACCCGCTCCTGGCTGGACCTGCAGGACTCCATGGACTCAGTCACTAGGTGGCCTCAGTTCTGTGTCATCACCCGCCCAGCATGACCCACCAGGCGCACCTGTGAGCTTCGCTGCCACCCAGAGCTGCTGCCGACTCTCCCATGCGCATTTCAGAGAAGCAAAGAAAGTCAGGGCTGGGAGGAGACCCAGAGAGCACAGTGCACGGAATTCAATGACTCTGAGTCACAGAAGCCTTTCTCAGAGATAATTTAAGCACAAAACACCCCCTGGCAGAACCGCCCTGGGTGGGGGAGAGGCGGGGCCGAGGCCTGCCTGCTCACGCAGCTCCTGAGCATGAAAACCACCTCTGAGCCTCGTGTGCCCTGCTTATACGTGAGGAACCCCGGGCCAGAGAGCTGACGGGGACGACGTTCAGAGACCTCACGTTCACACAGCTTGTAGCCGAGAGCCTTTCTGCAACTCGCTGTTCTACGTCAGGCTTCGTTCTAGTTCCTCACTGCAGGTGACACGTTTTCAGGGACTGAACACTTACTATGCCAGCTGCTCCAACAGAGCGGAGCTTTTCGAAGTGTGGTCAGCAGGCCTCAGGGAGTCCCTGAGACCCTTGCAAGGGGACCTCGAGGTCCTCTCTTTTCTGGCGCTGCATCTACGTGAGGCCAGTGTCCCCACAGACGAAACGGAGATGCAGCCGTGGAACCCGGCTGCCTTCGATTAGGCAGATACTCAGGACACTTGCCAGCACACAGAATGTGCCACTCTTCTAATGCTTTGATTTTCAAAAGTCTAGTTTTTGTTAAAAAATGTTTTGTTAATATGAAATAGATTATTTTTAAATGATATAAAAACTAAGATGTTTTTAAAATGAACTCAGTTAAAAACAAATTTTTTAAGGCCTCAGGACTGCCCACTGAGTCTTGGAAAGGTCTGATGCTGCACAAGCAAAAACGATGTGCAATTTGCACGCAGACATTCCTGCGCCAGTCCGTCTCGGCGGCCTGAGTGTGGTAGCCAGCCCTCCGCAGCGCAGGGGGACGTCTCACCACGGGCATACAGAGCGGCACTGGTCACGTCACACGGAGAACAGAAGCTCTCCAGGGTCCTCGGTTTTGAGTGTAAAAGGGAAATGAGAAGTTTGAGAACTGCTGGCGTAGTGCATAGAATTTAGCTGTTGCAGCACCCCTGATGGGCAGGAATTATCATCTTTACAGCTAAGGAAGTGGAGGCTCAGAGAAACGGAGTGACCTGCCCGGATCGAACAGGTGGTGTATCGGTAACGCACGGATGGGTAACAGCGGATCCCAAAACTTACGGCTCAAAACAGCCAACCTTTACCACCCAGGGCCTGCGGGTCAGGAGTCGGGGAGCCGCTCACCCGGGTGGTTCGGGCTCAGCGTCTCTCACGTGAAGAGGCTGCAGTGAAGGTGGTGCCCCGACTGATGACTGGGGCGGAGGGTCTGTTTCCCAGGGGGTCCCTCACGTGGCCACTGGCTGCCTGAGTGTCATTAAGACACGGCAGCCAGCTTCCCTCAGAGCAAGCGATCCAAGAGAGAACAAGACGGGAAACTTCAACTTCCTTTATGACTGGGTTTTGAAAGTTATGCGCCATCACTACCTCCTTATTCTGTTAGAAGTGAGCCACTAAACCCAGCCCACTTCTCGAAGAGTATGTGGACATGTGTCCAACCAGCACAGCCAAGAGGCAGAGCCACGCTTCAAACGCAGGCCCGCCTGAGTCTCTTGCTCTTCCCACCAACCACACAACCTTCCCAGGGTTTGACCCTGCGGTCCATTTGTAGCTTCCTTGGCTTCAGGATTAAGAAGACATTCAGTGATGAGGGACTGAATGCGATTTGGGGGAGAAAAAGCCCTTCGAGAGCTCCTTGCGCGTGTGACTTCCACTTTGGAAGATAGCGTCACGAATGGGTGCAGTCATGAAGGCCGCGAGGCTGGCAGCACGGGCAGGGGCGTTGTGCCCAGCTTCACCTGCCCTGGGGCGCAGAGGCTGCCTGGACACCCAGGCCTGACGTGCCCACCTGCCCGGCCCAGGCCCCCACTCTGTCCTGCCTGCACGGCTGCACTGGCCACCCCTGCTGACCAGTCCGACAACTGCACGGGACACACGTGCTCGCCACCGCCCGCCTCTGAGGAGGGCAAAGCTACGACTCAGGATCCTGCATGGGCTCGGGGATGGATGCCAGGAAAAACTGTCTTCCCAGCCGCCTGGGTGACAAGTTCTTGGCCACAGCAGGGGATGAAAAGAGAATGCGGCTTTTGGGGGGCAAATCTGGAAAAATGCCTCCAAATGCAAGACTGTCTGATAATTCAGAGGGCCAAACTCTGACATCCGCCTATACAGCAGACCTTCACTAAGTACCCACACGCGCTAGGCAAATCGAGACTTTCTCATCAGAACTGCCACTTATCAAAGCGTGTCTCAGTTGCAGGAAGGGACCACAGATGGCACTCCTAGGCTGGCAGCTCCCCTTGGTAACACGGCTGGAGGAGTTCAACACTGTGGCGTCCTGCGCACACCTTGCCCGGTGAGCGCTCCACTCGCCACACCAAAGAAACTCAAGAAACTCACACTTCTTTACGTAACCTGCATTTTTTCAGGCCCTGATACAGCACTGAGCTGCTACTCGGCTTCTGGCACTGGACTGCGGAGTAATAAGTGTGAGATCTGCGGCACTAAGATTCCAAACTCCCCAAGAGGCTGCCGGAAAGAACCACTGAGAGGTGAGGGCGACTAGGGGGCCTCGGAAGAAGGCAGCAGTGGGGACAGCTGCTGTCCCCAGACAAGGAGCCATAGTTTTAATCTTTCCTGTTTAGAATTTCATTACAGATACAACACGCCGGGACAGAATTACCCAAATCATGAGGGAGGAAGTGCCTTTGTCCAGCTCCGCTTTTTAAATGAAAATAAAAATTCTTCACCTTGTAAGTACATCTCCTGCATGACCCCATCCTTGTACACAAGCGAGTCTCCCGGGCATGGGAGACCCACATCACACCAGCCAGCCCTTCCGCTTGGGGGCCGCTGCCCTGTCCAGTCTGCTCCCCAGGTCTCCAGCTCGAGGTCTGGAGGGCAAGAGGCTGGCCCAGGAGATGTGAAATTCTAAGGACAAAGGACTTTGACAGGTATTAAGCGCTAAGTGCAGTCAGGTAACAAACTGTAAATATTTGCTGAGCAAACCACCAACGGGATAATTGCCGCTGTTACTGTTGTTACTCAGGAGCGGCAAAAGCTTTACATATGTCCCTGCTAACAGACAGCATGGAAAGCAATAGGCTGTTTTTACACTCCTTAAACAACATTGCTAACCTCAATGCAAAATTTTGCTTGGAAAAAAATTGCAATCTCACGAGCACTGGTTTGCGAAGATGAATGAACAGGACGTGGCTCCTCCGTCCCAGGGAGTCCCCAGTCCTCTGAGAGAAAGGAACCCGAGCCCAAACAACGGAAGCCCGCAGCAGAACGTCCTACAAGCAGCTGGTGTGCACTGGGAACAGGGCGGGAAGGACACGTCCCTTGCTTTGTCTCTGGACAGCCCTACCTGGTCCTCTGCCGCCCTTTCCTTGTGAGCGAGTTCCCACCATTAGAGCTCCTCTCTCTCTCTCTGCGGACAGAGCAGGGAAAACGACTCTCACCTTTCACAACTGCCAACGTTTAGGACTCAAGGTCCTTTGCCTGACTGACCTCAGCTGCCAAACCCTCCAGGTGGGTGGACTGTCCAGCTGGCAGTCAGTGACTCTGCAGAGGTGACAGAGCAGGTTCCTTTCCCATCTCTTTGGTCTTTGGGTCTGCAGCTCATGGAACCTGTTATTCCAACAGGTGGGCGAGGGAAGCGACCTGGGCGTGTGAACTGTGGTCTTGGACTCCAGCAGCAAACGTGCCGTGGCCAGGAGGGCGGGCAGGCGTCACGAAACTGGAACAGAAAGTGGGGTGGCCTGTCAGGGGAGGTTGTGAGGCCCCTCTGTAGCCTGGGACACAATGTGCTTTGCTGGGACAGTGTAGATGTGAGGACTGGACTAGATGGAACTGGACCAGATGACCACGGCCCTTTCCAACTCTGAGTTTCTAGATTTCTAATAAAACCCACAATTTCGCTTGGAGACTGCCACAGGACTAGGACTGAGCTCACTAGTGTCTCTGTGCATCACGGCCCAGGCCTGGTGGTCGGTGTCACTAAACTTGGACTCTCTGGTACTGCCCGCCTTCCAGGCCTGAGGGACAGGCAACCTCTCCCAGTCCCCTTGTCGAACGGGATCGTCCTGAGGGGCGGTGACGCCTACTTACTAGAGACCAGTGAGTGAGAAAGGAGGCCTGGGAGGAGGAGAGGGGAAGACAGAGGAGAGAGGAGGGGAAGGGGGGTGACTTTCATCTCCATCTTCTCTGTTCAGTCTCTATTCTCTAGAATTGTCTTAGTGACTTACTGGTTAGTTTCTGCTAGAATCCTTGTTCCTAAGTCGAGAGGACTTCAGGAGTCCAGCGGGCTCAACCTCTTGGAAGCTACTGTCCCTCCACTTTCACGTGAAGCCGTTGAGCCTAGAAAAGTTAGACAGCAATGCCCAGGTCACGAGGCCGGCACCCAGGGAACCCAGACGCCTTGTCTCTTGTCTGCTAATAACACTCCTCTTAAAAACTGAGTTTCTTTTCCTGAATCCAGAATACTTGATAGAAAATTCTTTGTTTTCCATGCTCCCCAGTTTTCTTTATGAAATATTTCACTCACACAAAAAAGTTCAGGAAATGACCCCCACATAGCTACCAATCAGGGACCATGTTTTGCTGCTCTGAATTTAATCATAGCCAACACTTTTTCAGCTTGTTCAAAACCAAACTGGATCTATTCTGAGAGCGCAAATTCAAAACCTTCTCAAGACGAACACGAGCCCACACCAGGAAAGTAAGTATTATTTTATTAGTAGTATCGATAACAAAAATGCCTGCCCACTGGTTGGCTATGTGCTTAGCGCATTAAATTCCCTGGCCAAGATCATCCAGATGCTAAGTAGTAGAGGCAGGATTCAAACCCAGGTCTGTTAATATTTCAGTCACTTATTCACCCAACAAATATTACAGTGCCAGCAGCAGGGTGCTGTGCTAGCCGCTGAGGACACAGTGACAAAGCCGATGACTGTCCCTGCCCCCGTGGAGCTCACTTTTTTGGCAGAGGCGGCAGTGTTTGGGAATGCCGAGAGGGGCATTCAGCGTGCTGTTATCTAATTTGGGGTTCAGGGAAGCTCAGCTCCGAAGAATATGTGTGAATGAACTAGCGAGGGGAAAGAGGGACAGGACAGCTTCCTGGTGTGGAGAGGCCCTCAGCAAGTCCAGCACCGCGTGGCTGGAGTCTAAGGAAAGGGAAGGGCAGTGGGACAAGGTACAGCTGGCGAGGGAGGGCTGGTGGGATGAGCAGGGCCCAGCTGTTCAGGCGCTTGGCGGCTGCAGGAAGGACTTCAGACTCTTAGCTATAACGACAGATCAATGAAGATTTTTAACCGGGGAGGTTTAAAAGATTTTTAGTGTTTCAAGAGATCACTGTAACTACAAAGTGAGGGAGAATGATAAGAGGTGTCAAAGATCGAGCACAGAGGCCAAACACGAGGCTAGAGCAGTACTCCAGGCGAGGTGGTGGTAGCTTGGTCCGGGGTGGTAGAAATGGAGAGAGGTAGCAGACATGGAGAGAGCCCAGCATTCAGGAGCTGTGTAGGGAGCAGAGCCAGGAGTGTGGTAGAGTGGTCAAGAGTTCAGGCTCTGGTGTCCCACTCGGTCTCAACCCTCTGCCCTTTGCCGTAGGGGGTACTATTTAAGAATGTGGCCTCTGGAGACTTCTTGGGTCTGCCTTTTAGCTCAGTGTCCTTGGGCAGGTTGCTCGACCTCTCTGTGCCTCCCTATCCCCACTGTGTTCCTCCTTCATTTCCCAAGTGGGAATAACAGTGGTACTGAACTCATCAAGGACTGAGTCAGTACACTGAAAGCACCGAGAAAGGTACCTGGCTCATAAGCACTCAGCAAGTGATGGCTGTTATTGCTGAGGGGGTGACGGATATCACGTGGGGACACGGGACTCTGACGCCCACGCTTTCCAACTGCCCTGCCCAGAGTTTTTCATTAGCTGGGGCCCTGACGCTGAATCACCTCTCCCAACTGGAGGACAGACCCAGCTGGTGTGAACATGATAGGGAGGGGGGAGCGGGGGAGGGAGGTGCTGGGTCACAAACACTTCAAGTCAGACGCCCAAGGGCTGCATGCACCAAAGTGACAGGCGGCACAAGGACTCTCAAGCCAGGGGGCGATGTGAGGGTGGCCCCACAGCCCACCTGTGCGCCAGGGTTGTGCTGACTTTAACTCCAAGCAGTGCCCTTCACCCAGCGTTTGTGAGTGACAGTCCCTCGTGTGTGTGCGGTGGGCAGCAGTGGCCCTGGGACCCCTGTCACCCGGTGCAGAGGCAGGGCCTTCAGCAAGACAGACTCGCAGTCAGTGTCCGGGCCCAGGGGAGCCCGATTACGGAAGGAGGTGCTGCTTTAGTGTTTTCCCCGCTGCTGCGCCCTTTGGGTGGCAGCTCGCTCACGGGTGCTACAATGAACTCAACTCAGAGGGTCTGCGTTTGGCAGACCGGTATGCATTTGTTTCATAAACATGCAGGGTAGAAGGGTGCCCGCAAAACAATGAAAATGGAGTAAAATCTCTTCGTGGAGTTTTGCCTCTTTCTGTGTCTACAGAAGAGGAGACAGATGCTGGGCAGAGACGCCCTTCACGGCCACGGGAGCCCCCTCCTGAAGCTCAGCTGCGGTCAGCCACGAAGGGGCCACGGGAGCCGCAGCAGGCACAGCGTGCCCAGCTCCCCTCCACCCACGTGCACTCACAGGGCGCACCGCGCCACAGGGCGGAGGGCGCGTCACACAGACGCCAAGCTGCTTTTTTGCCTTCCAGAAACGATCTCACAGCTTTCATGGCCTACAGCTCAGACCTGGCTTCACCCTCGCCCCACTTCCACTCCCGCAGGATTTCTGGAAGCAAATCTTCAGGCAACCTGAGCAGTATCGAAGAAACCAAATCTGAGGTGAGGACTCAGAAAACGCATTCTAGAATCCTTGCAGCTTGGTCTAGAGCCCTTAAGCCTGGTCTTGATGACCACAACACTGGTGGCCTTTCAATGTTCACAGTATGGCAGCATCAAACAATGTTCTGCTGAAAAGTCTGCGCTTCCACTAACGTGGCCTGAGCAGCCGCATGCTGGGTTCTGGGTTCTTCCCGAACTGGCTCCTGGGGAACGAGCATTGTGGGCGGTGCCTCAGCCTCAGAAGTCCCCCCACCCCCCCAGAAGGCACAGGAGACTGTCCCCAGCTGCTCGCACGTCTGTCCCAGTGACACTGGGCTTACAGCTGCCGGCCACCTCCAATTCTCAGATCAGTAACCTAATCCCAGGCCCCTGTCAAATGCTTCTGCACGAACGAGCTGCATCCCTGCCCTCGGTGTTTACGCCCCGTGGCCCGGGAGCTCTCTTCTTTCTCACGGACCTCTTCCCCACAGCGGGGGAACAGCCCAGCAGGCTACTGACCTCACCCTCTGATTCATGCTCATCAGTCATGTGTCAGTCTTTTTTCTGTCCCTTGCCCTAAAAAATATCTTCCATCGCAAACTGGTTTCCTAGGAAACCAACTCTCAAAAACAGAAACAGGCCAGTGGAGAACAGAGCACTCCACACGGAAATTCCACCTTGCAGTGTTTAATGCGAGTCCTAACAGGCACAGTGGTACATTTATGTAACTGCAGTGTGTGGACTTTCCTCCCTAGGGTTTAAGCTCCTCTTTGGATCACGCCCTCAGGACAGCGATCGTTCTGAAAGAAACCACTGACAGAATGATCAGAACTATTGCGGAAGATCTCGCCAACGTGCAGAGATGGAGGAATCGACTGAAATACTAGTTTGACGCAAAGCGGCCAAGGAGCTTTTTAAAAATCAGAAGAAAACTTGATCTTCCCCCCAAAATATTTTACTTAGTACACAATTTAGGAGGATGAATTTCTAGAGAAGATGCCAAAATAATAAGAAATGGGGCTGGGGAACAAAGTACTTAAATGAGAAAAAAGGGACCTCTGATTCTTAAAATCAAATCAACAAGTATTTATTTAAAAATAAATGTTACGTCTAACTCATAATAAAAGAAGTCAGAACAATAAAATACACGTTTACCTACTAGTATGGCAAAAGTAAGTTCGGAAAGCCCAGTGTCGGTGAGAGGACGGGGAGAGTTATTCTCACACAGGGCTGGTGGAAGTGTAAGTCGGTACGCACTCTCATCGAATTCTGCAAGCTCTACCCGCTCGCCCCCGAGCTGCAGTTCCTCCCGGGCAGAGCACTTCGCAGGGGACTCACACGCAGGCCCCGGCCTGTGAGGGAGGACGCTCACGCAGCCCCGGGGGGGGCCAGCCCCGGCGGCAGCTGATCTGAACCACCTCTTCCAACACAGCAGAGACAGTCACACAATCAGTACTCGCAGCCACTGAAAAGACTGGGGCAGATTCATCTGGAAGACAGTGAGGAAAAGCGAGATGCCTAATGTATTCCTGTGACCTTTCGTGTACTTTTCTCAAAGGGCACATCTACTTTCTGGAAAGTACACAAAATACACAGTGGACTTCTAGGAAGCAGAACTGGGAGTTTTGTGGGGAAGTGGAGGACTTTTTTTTTTTTTAATTTATTTATTTTTAGAGAGGGGAAGGGAGGGAGAAAGAGAGGGAGAGAAACATCAATGTGTGGTTGCCTCATCCACCCCCTACTGAGGACCTGGCCTGCAACCCAGGCATGTGCCCTGACTGGGAATCGAACCGGCGATCCTTGGGTTTGCAGGCCGGCACTCAACCCCTGAGTCACACTGGCCAGGGTGGGAAGTGGAGAATCTTTACATTCACTTTCTGTACTATATGAAGTTCTTACAAAATGTCTATAAATTATATGATGAAAGATCCCTTGAAGGCAGAATATGCAAAAATGATAGTTCTAGCTCTACGTTCATGACATTCGGGCGGGGCAAAAGTGAAGATGACCGATTACAACTGTCTCATGGATTCAGTAACTTTGTAAATTTCACATAGAACATCAGAATGAGGTGAGGGTTTGTGTCTTGAAGACAGATTTATACCTCCTTAACGACAGAGCAGCAAATCATTGGTTCTTCCCCGCTTTCCCGAGGCCTCCATTCACTCCAAACATTCAAGAAGTGGTTTCCACCCCCAGAGCTTTGCTCAGAGGGAAGAAGAGTTGACTCCGTCCCACTTGGAGGATTTTTGTGGTGACCATGGCAGCTGCTGTTTGTCCAGCTGGCTGGAGAATGGGTTATTTTTAACGTTGGGGCTCAGAAATTGGTTTCGGGTGCCTTGAGCAGATGAAGCAGAGGCCAGACGGAAGACTCCTCCCACTTTGTGGCTCAATGTACTTTAAGCTGTGGCACTACTGGGAAGAGAGTGAAGACTGGTAGCGGTATGTTAAGAGAAAAAAGGAGCTTGAACTGTGTATGGGCCAAGAGGCTTCTAGATTCATCACACACCTAACTTTAATCACAACTCGATAACCTGTTCTGTGTGCCGGGCTTCGCTACCCTGTCTCCAGGTTTCCAACCACACAGTTCTCTGGCTGGAAGTGTTCTTAGACGATCCCTTGGTTCTTAACCTTTTGGGGGTTCGCTCCTTTTTGAGGATCTGGTGAAACCTGTGGAGTCTCCCTCCCTTAGGCTCCACTCTCCCATAGAAAAGTGATATATGAACATGCACGACTTTGTGCCCTATTTTTAGAAGTTCATGGACATCTGGAACAAATCTATGGAACCCAGGTTAGAAAGGACTACCGTAAATTAATGCTCCTGGTCCCTCGAATTAACCATTAGAGACACTTACTACTGCAATCATGTTTTATTAAAGTACAGCCCATCTCTGCTTCATTAAACTGTACTCTACGTGTAACTTTGCATTTCCTTGACGACGGAGGATCATGAGCAACCACTGCAGTGTGACTAATACGAGGAGCAGAAGTAGGGCAACATCTGTAAGGCATGCTAGGTAGGCTCTGATTTAAAAAGATAATTTTATATTTACTGATTTTGTAGCCTTGGCTGTCTCCTCCCTCGAGCACCTTCTTTGCGTCAACGCTGATAGGCCTCTTTTCTAATTCGGCTGCAGTGATAAACCAGAAAAACAAGCTTGTTAAGCAAAAGGGACTGCATCTCATGCCAGGCTGAGTCACAGGGCTCAGGATGGCTGAGCACCGCGGGGTTGTGAGACGCTTGGCAGCGCCCACAGCACAGGGGCCTCTGTGCTCACAGCAGGACGGGGGGACTACTTGTAGAACACTTTCCCCTCTTTAGAAGGTTCTAACCATCCACTTTAGTTAACAGCCAGAGCATACAAAGGAAAACCCTTTTATCATTCACTTCTATTGTAATCTTGTTAATGAGTTATTTAAAATAGACCTAATTCGTACTAAATATGAACATCTGTTTGTGTATATTTAATACCCAAACGTTTGGCAGAGATTTTATTGTGGAGGAGGACGTTTCTTGCTCCTTGGATGTTTAAGAGAAGTCTGCCTGCACCCCCGTGGGATCCCGAAGGTACCGGACACCCCCACCACGGCTGAGTTGCGCACACTTCACATCTTACAACATTAACCGCCCAGATCTGGGCCCTCGGGCCTTGATTCCAACTTTTTTGTGTGTTGTGAATGGCTGATGTTTTTCGTCTCTGAGTTCTGCGCAAGCGGCTGAGCAACGTGAACGCACCACACCTGACAGACCAAGCACGCTTCCATGGGAAGCGACACTGCGTCGCAGACGGCGCCCACGTGGTTCCGGTTAGCTGCAACAGTGGAGCTTTTCCCAGTATCCTGATAGCAGCATCTGTAAATGCTATTCTGGGGGCGTGAGATCAGCTTATACTAAGGGATTTCTGTGAGATGATTTCTTATGTCTTTGTTAGAGATTTAGAAAATGAAGGGTCTCCAATTCCAAGCCTAAAATACACGGGCAATACCGATGTAGGCCTCAAAGGATCTCACGTCAGTGCGAAAGGGCGAAGTGGACACCGAGGTGTTGTGACTGACTCACTGTTTGCTGTCATCACACCGGTAGTCCCACTGGTCACAGGGCATTCGATTGGTCTAAATCTGTCCCCCATGTATCCTAACCCTGGATCTATAGTTACCAAGGGATACAAGATAAAATGTAGACACCAAAAACTAACCCTCTTGCACTGGCAAAGAGCTCAATGCCCTCACGCTCAAACTGCAGAGCGAGCTGTTTGTTAGCGTCTAGCCTTCCGCCCACATACACGTGCAGGTTACGTTACACAACGTCTTTGTGCCTCAGTTTCCCCAGCTTTAAAGTAGAGATGATAACAGTACCTTTCCTCACAGAACTAAGTGAAAAG
Organism: Trachops cirrhosus; assembly: GCA_028533065.1. Lineage (NCBI taxonomy): Eukaryota > Metazoa > Chordata > Mammalia > Chiroptera > Phyllostomidae > Trachops > Trachops cirrhosus. The sequence continues at coordinate 6,210,474 of CM052551.1, read as the reverse complement.
ATTAAATGAGGTAAAGATGCACTTAAAAATGCTGCCTGGCACATATAGAGCCCAAAGAAAACATTTGCATATTATTATTTCACTCTCATTACTTAGTAAAATAGCAAGTTATTAAATTTATAGATCAAATCAGAAACTTTTCTATAAAAATATGTTTGAAAATAATAATAGAAGAAAAGGCCCAATTTGCATGGAACCATGAATGGTAAGATATTATGGCAGTATGTAGTACCTATACTGAAGAAAATTATTCTGAAAGTCGTAAAGATTTAAATGAAGACATTCCATATTCCTGAATACCAAGTTTCAATAGTTTCCCTAAGTTAACCTATAAATTTACTGCAAACCTAACGAAAACACCAAGGTAACTTTTGGTATTAGCAAAATGACACTAAAGTTCATTTAGAAAAATGTAATAGCCAGAAAATTTCTGAACAATAACTAATTTAACTGTGGGTGGAGTAGAGATTATATCCATCATATATTAAAACATAAGATGAATTTAAATAGAGAAAAAGAAATATAAACTAAAATCAATAAAACAGAATCCAGGAATAGACCAAAATACAAATAAAAATTTGGTCTATGGTAAGGTGGTGTTTCAGATTAGCTGGGGAAAGAGAGGACACCCAGTAAAATTTGGTGCAGTGTCTGGCTGTCCAGGAAGAAATAAAGCTGGATCCCTGGTAAACACCATGTCAGTCAGGGTTCACTGTGGGAACAGAAATTTTTCCAGGTACGTCAGGCAGCAAGGGATTTCATACAGAAAATTAGGTCCTCAAAAATCATGGGAAAAAGCTGCAGGGACAGAAACTCGGGTCACCGCGCTCTTGGACTTGAGGTGGCCTCATCACCTGTGATGCAGGGAACAGAAAGGTAGTGCTGCTGCCACCAGCACTGCCTCGTGACCATGCAGCCGGCAAGGGACATTATAGCCTGGAGTCCGGTCGCTACAAACAGCTCCCGTCCACTGGCACAGCCAGGGTGCACGGCCTCGGCCTCTCGCCTCCCGGCCCTTGACCGAGTGCAAGTCCCTGGTGGAATCTAACCTGTTCAGAACCCTACTTACCTCTGAGTCTGCAAAACGTCCTTGTTAGCCTTTCACGCCCTGTGGCACGGGATGGAGAGGTATGGGACACAGTGCCAAGTGCTAAGAGACACTATCTAGCATCTATTCTCACACTAAAATCAATTCCAGATGGATGAGTTACCTGTAAAAAATAAAATAAACGTATCGAAATGTTCTAGAAGAAACAATGGGTGATTTGATAACCTTGGGTGCAAAAGGCAAGTCTGATGTCCAACATAAAATTCAAAAGCCACAAAGGAAAAGTGATGGGATTATTTACATAAAAATTAAAAATGGAACATTTATCAGTATTGGAAATACTATGACTGGCTATGTCACTGCTAGAAATTTATATTATAGATATATTTGTGGAAGTTTGCAAAGTATCTACCCAAACAATGAATTATTTTTAAGGGCAAAATTCTTAAGAGAAGTAATATATAAAATTACGTTCCAGCTCTGGCTGGTGTGGCTCAGTTGTGTAGAGCATCATCCTGTAGACCAGAAGGTCGCAGGTTTGACTCCCGGTCATGGCACACACCCAGGTTGCGGGTTTGAACCACAGTGTGATGTGCACCAGAAGGCAACTGACTGGTATCTCTCTCTCTCATCAATGTTTCTCTCCCTCTCTCTCTCTCCCCCCACTCTCCCTTCCTCTCTCTCTAAAAGCAATGAAAAAACGTCCTCAGGTAAGGATTAAAAACAAATTATGGCCCATCATATGAAGGCCGTATGACTTGAGGCCAGATAAAAGCACAGATTTAAAATAAAGATGTTCCCTTTGTGTAACACGTCCTTCACATGTATTCACACACATTGTGTGTGTGTAACACATGCAGACACATCCTTACACAGTCACGAGACACATAATGATGTTTTGGTCAACGAGCTGCACAAATGACAGTGCTCCCATGAGATTATACTGGAGCTGATAAACCACCATCGCCTAGGACATCACAGCCCCCTGTCCCAGCACAGCACACGGCTCACTTGTTTGTGGTGGTGCTGGGTAACAAACCTACTGTGCTGCTGCTTGTATAAAAGTACAGCACATATAACCATGTACAGTACATAATGTTTGATAATAATAAACGACTCTGTTGTCTTATGTATTTACTATACCTTTTATTGTTAAATTTTTCATTGATTTTTTTAGAGAGAGTGAGCAACATCAATTTATTGCTATTGCTCCTTTATTTATGCATTCACTGGTTGCTTTCTATATGTGCCCCAACTGGAGATCAAAGCCGCAACCTCGGTGTACTGGGACGATGCTCTAGCCAACTGAGCCACCTGGCCAGGGCTACTGTTATTTTAGTGTGCTCTTGCTACTCATAAAAAAGCATTCTGTAAAGCACAGTACGTTGTGTTATGCCAGAGGCAGCCCCACACATCCCGTGTGCACTGTGTTTCTCGACTGGATCGCCTTCTCTCGTGCTTGACTGAATCTCGTGTTGCTCTGTGCAGTAACGTGCTGGACGGGCTTGCAGCCTGGGAGCAGCAGCCTGTACCACGCAGCCCCGGTGTGCAGCGGGCCGCACTGCCTGGGTGCGCGTGCGCTCGATGATGTCTGCACAGGGTCAAACTTTCCTAACGACATGTTTCTCAGAAGGTGCCCCGTTGTCAAGCGGTGTATGATGGTATCACCCAACCTTACACATATATTATGATACTGTTTTAAAAAGTCAATGGGTCATCTTGGTGGGAAGATTATGGTGCATTCTTTTCTTCTTTCCAGCTTCCCAGCTTAGAAGTTTTAAACTTCCTAACTTCTCCTACATAAACCCCTCCAAAACCAAAGATAATTTTTATAACTATGTATTTATTTTCTCTTAGAATGTTCATGATTATTTTTGGTTTTCCAATTTAAACATATATGAACTCAAAGTTATATAAAATTGTGTTCTTTAGAAGTATCTAGCAAGACAGTATATACTGTGAAATCATTCTAATTTTATGACTGAATTATTTTACACATAAAAGAAATTACTAATTTCAGTTGGGAAAAAAGTGCATTTATAGAAAAATTCTATCATACATACACATTTACAGTTTTTAATTTTATAACCTTCTCATTTAAAATCATTCTTTTTCCAAGTACTGTATTTCAGCATAAAACAGATAAGCAATAAGTAATTAGTATGTACACAGGTGGCTGTGAACAATTATCCACAACTCTTATATTTTGTTCCAGAGGTGAAAAAATTTCCTTTGAAAAGCATTTTAATAGTTCTTATCATCTGCAAAGTATCCACAATACTTAAATTATTAAAAGTGGCAAATCCAGTTATATGTAATCAGAAGCAGTCCTTTAGGAAATATATTTGAAAAGTTATTATTCTATAAAATATTTACATTGTTTAAACTGGATAATAGTAGCACTGTCTTGATCTAGTTTAGTTGGAAGTATTAATAAGAACTGCCACTCCCCCAAATACTATTCGTCCTTAATAATGGAGACTTTATCCTTGGATTTATTCAGCATCTTTATGTCATCCAACAGCTTTTTGGGTGTTAAAATATGCGTAGAACCTGGTAAGGAAAGAGATAAATTTTCAGAGGCCAGCAGTTAAGTTGATTTTCCTTGGCTACCTGTATTGTCCTGTCCTTCAAATATGCAAAGTTTAGTAGTTTGGGCAATTTAACAAAATTCCTACAAGACACTGAAATCTGCCTACACTGCAGCACTTCAATCTTCCTCTTCATTGAGCATGCTCATTGAACCTTCAGAAACACTGCCCCCTCCTGGTACTGTGCCTGCATCGCCCTATGTGCTGATACACTGAAAAGCAAAATTGAAGGCTACTCCACAGAACAGCCACTGTTCCGTCGCCTAGAGCCATCAGTCAGCGCTGAGGACTGAGGTTTGAGTCAGGAGAGCTTACGAATCAGTGGCTTTGGCTGAAATTCTAAAAACGAAATGCCACATATAGGCCTTGACAACGTCAGGTGCACATTCGCAACATAATTCAAAATATTGCTGTAGAAATGTCTCAAAAATATTTAATGATGACAGCAAGTATGGAACATAACATTTCAAAGAACATATTTAATAATATTTAAAGAATGTAATATTTTGAAACTCATTCTCTCCAACACAGGATTTTTTTTAAAATTATCAAACGATCAACCAAGAAAAACTCCAGTAAATCAGATAAAACACACTATGACTAAAACAAGTTGTTTTGCTTTCAACGATGCAGTTCTAAATGTAAAATACAAGTTTCAGGGTTTTGTGTGTGTGGTTTTTTTTTGCATTGAGAGTTTGTTTAAAGAAACAGAAAAGAATAAGTCTTACCAATAATAACTTCACAGGATTTATGTGCTTGAGAAACTTCATAAGCACAGCGCATTTCAGAGTATGTAATTCCTCCGATCACAAAAACAATCAGCTTTGACCCATTTTTTCGGTCCTCTAAATAATTAGCTCTGGGTTTCTGGCGAGCACTTAAAAATAAAAAAACACAAACATATTACAAAGTCTTCCAAAGCCTTACCGTTTATAGACTTTTCAAACAGCCTAACTCAAGCAAATTCAAAGCTGGCACTGTTACACTGACTTTAAGGAAATAATTATGGAAGGACTGGGCACCAAGAATTAGGCAGGACAACCCACTTCAAGTTTAATTTTGATCTGGTAGTTTGGACAAATCACTCATAATCTAGCTCAGCATCTTTACCTATAAAATAGAGTTAACACCATCTCTTATTTATCGCACCTGAAGAAATAATATACCTGCAAAGTCTATGACTTCTTAAAGTTAAAGAAATGCAGGAAGTAGCACTGAAAACACAGGCCTTTAAAGACATGGCAGGGGAGCGGGGAGGCTGCAGGCGATAATTTGGAGCTGACGTGGTGCTGGCACGTCCCCTGCTGGAAGCCAGCGGAGTACGACTGTAGGAGACATTGAAGACACATCCGCACCCCCATGCTCACGCAGCGCCAAGATACAAAAACCACCTAAATGCCCGTCAATGGACAAATGGATAAAGAAACGTGGTGTGGTCCTGGCCACTGTGGCTCCATTGGTTGGAGCGTCATCCTGTAAACTGAAAGGGTGCAGGTTCTGTCCCTGGTCAGGGTGCGTACGAGAGGCAATCAATTGATGTTTTTCTCCCACATCGATGTTTCTCTCCCTCTCCAGTGGCTGAGGAGAGGGGGAAGTGAGGTGATGTTGGTCAAAGGGCACAAAGTTTCAGTTATGCAAGAAGAATGTTCTAGAGATCTAATGTACAGCATGGTAACTACAGTTAACAAAATTGTATCGTGCCCTGGCTGGTGTGGCTCAGTGGATTGTGAGCCACACTGCGTAGCAAAGGGTCGCTAGTTCAATTCCCAGCCAGGGCACATGCCTCGATTGCAGGCCAGGTCCCCAGTAGGGGGTGAGAAAGAGGCAACCACACATTGATGTTTCTCTCCCTTTCTTTTTTCCCCCCTTCCCCTCTCTAAAATAAATAAATAAAATGTTTTTAAAAAATTGTATACTTGAAATTGACTAAGAGGATAGATCTTAAATTAAGTCTTCTCAGCACACACACACACACACACACACACACACACACCAATACTGGGTTAGCCAAAAAGTTTGATTGTTTTTTTCATGAGATGGCTCTAATAGTGCTTAGTTGTCTTTAATTTAAGAAACAATTTTGTTAGACTGTATTGTGACAGCTGTCATTATCAGCGTGGCTTTTAAAAAAACAACAAAATTGGTAAATTTTTGTGTAGCCATTTTAATACTGAAGATGGAAGAAAATATGTAACATTTTCAGCATATTATGCTTTATTTTTCAAGAAAGGTAAAAACACAACTGAAACGCAAAAAGACTTGTGCAGCGTGTGGAGAAGGTGCCGTGACTGTCTGAACAAAAGTGGTCTGCAGAGTTCCGTGTGGAGGTTTCTTGCTGGACGTTTTCACAGTGCTTACCTGCACTCGTTTCTAACAGGTGGTAGTTAAGGAGAAAATGCCTCGCAAGTTTTTGATATGCTTCACGCAGAGCTGCCATTACAAAGAATACCTGTGCACCACTTCCATTATTAGTCTGCAATGGCATACCAAATACGTTACTACTGCCTGTGATCTACGGGTTTTACCTTACAGCTCCCGAGCCGTTCCACACTGCTGGACACTGCGAACAGTACGGCCATTCCTTTGAGTCTAGTCTATTTTCAATGGCATCCTAGGGCAGAAAAGAGTTATTCACACTATCAAGAAAATGTAAACTCCATGATATTTTTATTTACTTGTTTTACATAAATCTCAAAATTTGTATTTCAATTAAGGAACATAAGGATATATGAATATTTAATGAAGTAAGATTAGCCCTTTCTTTGAACCTCACAAATCTTACTTGCTTCAAAAATTAACGCAGTCACTCACTCACTTTTTAAACTAGTACTTAGGGGATGCCTGTGCTTCTTTTCTGGGAAGGTCCCCACATTAGTGTGAGGATTCCAGGCATCTCACCGGGACCTTTGAATTACGAGTGCTAGGCATTCCTAACCACGGCCCTAGTCCTGCCGTTCCTCCCAGGCTGCCCGGAGCCCAGGCCTTGCCCTTCAGAGCAGTGGCTCTGCAGCAGGAGGCGCGCGCTGGCCCAGGGGCACACAAGACCACCCAAAGGGCTGAGAGAAATTTTAGGGTTATGTTTTAGGATATAACGAACATGTATGGATATACCGTATGCATAGATTATGTTTTATTAGTACGGTAACATAAACTTTATAAATAAATAGTCATGCTGTAGGCTCATGTTCATATTTTTATAGTTAAATGTGCATGATCAAAAAAGGTTGGGGACCACTGCCCTGCAGCGTGGTTGTACAAATGGCTCCAATGAATGGCCACAAGGAACTCAGCAGTCTAAAAACAGTTCGGTAAGATTGCAGGAAGTGCAGAAACCATGCTTCAGGACAAGTCCTGAAGGTCTCAGATTGCAACTGAGCCAAAGGTGGATATTTTGAGTTTGACACGCAAGTCTTTGTTAAAGGGTTTGAGAAAATCAATTCTTACTTTAAAAATACAAGCCAAAAAAACAAAATAAAACTAGTTCTACATTTTTGTCATAAGGAGAAAAAATCTTATGCTACAGGAAGGAAGTCTCAATTCTTTAAACTTTTCATCTATAATTAAGCATGTGTGACATAAAATTAACCAAGCAAAACAGAAAAATCACAGTAATAAATTGTACCAAATAAATCCCAGGAAAGTACAAATTGCAGTTTAAGTCAAAGGAAATTTGAAATAAATGGAACTGTATAATTATGACAAGAATCAATGTCATGACTGACCAAGTTCACAACACAATTTTTATTAGTTGATTTTCTAATTTCCTATATCTGAATATTTTCTGAAAGCACAAACCGTGTGTTGGATATAATGGCAAACAATAGGTTTACATTTTAATCACAAATATTGGAGTCTAGCACGTTCTTGTCAGGGTGGGCGTGGCAGGACACAGGCCTGGCAGCTGAACTGCGGCTCGGAGGAGATGGCTGACATCAGGTCAGGGGGCCTGGATGGGGGACTTTGCCGTGGCAACCAGAGTGAGGAGGACCACCAATGATGTGCTGCCACTTTGTCCTGGAGGGACCAATCCCCAGCTCCGGTGAGGAGAACCCCCCAGACTTGGGGTATAAAACCCCGCCATGCTCTTTGTTTGGGGCGGCTTCCCCGGCCCCGCTCTGTGGACCAGGGAACCTGCCCGGGTGCACAGACCCCAATAAAGCTCTGTACTGCCTGATTCTGTGGCTGGTTGGCATTTCTTCCTCGGCGGCGCTTAAGAAAACCTTACAGTTCTCATAGTGGTCGTGTACAAATGTTATTCTGTTTTGAACTTTCACTCAAAAAATTATTTGTATTTCTGCTACATATAATTATTTAAAACAGCTGCAGTCTTTTCCCTTAAAAACGTGTGTGCTGGCCCTGGCTGGTGTAGCTCAGTGGATTGAGTGCAGGCCTGTGAACCAAAGCATCGTCGGTTTGATTCCCAGTCAGGGCACATGCCTGGGTTGCAGGCCAGGTCCCCAGTATGGCGTGTGCTAGAGGCAACCACACACTGATGTTTCACTCCCTCTCTTTCTCCCTCCCTTCCCCATCTCTCTGAAATAAATAAATAAAATCTTTTAAAAAAAAGTGTGTGCTTATTTTTATTGATTTATTTATTTGGGGCAGTCAGTGGTATGTGTTTGCCTTTAAGAAAAGAACCTTGAAGAGCTTCCCCTCCTCCGGTGACCCCAGATACGGCCTTCGTTTGTGAGGCCTCCCAGGACCGCAGAAACGTCCTGCCCACCTGCAGACACGCTCCGGCCGGCAGATACACTGACAAACAGTTAAGAAGGCTCTACAGATGGGCACTCAGGGTGTAAGTAAAGTTTAATGAGTCTTACCTCCAAAACATCTTTGATATAAGGTGTCCATCGAGAGAGCTGAAAAGTTTCTTCTGCAGATCGATCCTTTCGCAATGGCTTGCCTTGTGAAGACTAATATAGTTAGAGGGAAAAAATTTAAAAACCAGTAACTTAGTGATATTTTTATTAAGTTTTCTAACAAAGATATTTAATTTACAGCAAATACTATGTTGTAGTTACTTAAAACTAAGACTGGAAATACCTACTAAAATAATCTGTATAGGTGTGAACACATAAGCTCACAGTATTTTTGTTTTAATGATAAAATTTATAATAGTATCAGAAAATATGTTTACTCAAAAGTGCTATAAAACTTAATCGGAAGGAGTGAGATTCTAAATAGAGTTCTTTCAAAATTTGCTATAAATGAATCATCAGGAGAAAAGCATAAATAGAAAATTACAACAGAAGCCATAAAATATAAATTCAGTATAAAGAGGCATTTGTCCAAATCACTCCTACATTGAAAACAAAATTCTAACTTTTTACTGACCAAATCTATAGAGTGGAATTAAGACGACTGTCCCCACAGACCCCCGCACAAGAACACACTCAACGCCCACAGCCACGCCGGCGCACACACAAGTGCACGCAGAACGTGAGCCTCCTCACCGGGGGGACGATGGGCACACCCAGGTAACTCCAGTTACGAATCATGTCACTCTCAGTTTCTATTTTGACATTCTGGATCAACCTGTCCAAGTTTTCTTCCGTAGTTCCTGAGGTGAGAAAAAATATGAGTCATATAGTTGCCACCATAATCATTTCCAGGTTTTAGGTAGTTCCCATGAATAATGCTTTTTAAAGAAAAAGCAAACACTTAAATTACATACCCTTCAGTCTTCTCCCAATTTCATTTTTCCTTTTATTTATTCTAACCAACTTCAGCTACTACCTTTGAATTTTCTAACCCTCTCTTATGATCTTTAGTACGCCACTTGACGTAATGTGAGCTTCGAGCTGGGGACTCGACCACAGTCGTGAGAATGAACGAAGTCTCCATTACCATTGTTACTGAAGATGTAGAGCAGGATCGCCCGTATTTTATCATAACTGTCGTGGCTCTTGTTGAGGAGAACGGGAAGAAGCACTCGCATGTAATCCTTCACCTTCTGTCCTTCTGCATCAGTTCCAAGTGCCAGGTCCTTATCGAAAATGACACATCAGTGTCCATAACCTGAATTTACTTTCAGTTAAAACATCTATTTAGAAAATCTTGCCAAATTTTAATGGAATATTAATGGCATTTCACAGGAACACGTGGGCATCACTTGTAAACTACTAGTTGTACAAAACGTAAAAAGTCAAAAAATAATTCAGAGAAAAAGAAAACCATCTCTATAAACCTATGTGGACAGGGCAGCCATGACCACGTGTGGCTACCGAGCCCCTGAAATGTGGCCAGGCTGAATTCAGATGTGCTACACCAGATTCTAAAGGCCTGGTATGAGAAAAAGAATGTAAAGTATTTCACTAATAAATTTTTTATATTGATTACATGTTGAAATGATAACATTTTGGATATACTGATTGGGTCAAGTCAAATATATTATTAAAATTAACTACACTTGTTTTTTTTACCATCTTAATGTGACTCCTGGAATATTTAAAATCACGTATGACTTGCATTCTGTTTCTATCAGACAGCGCTGACCTGAGCCTCCCATTAGAGGAGCCTCTCAGACAAGCTGTGCGTGCCTGAGCAGGGCGCTGCAGGACGCATGTTCAATGCTGCACCCGAGGAAGGCTGCCAACGGTGTGCGTGCCTGAGCAGGGCGCTGCAGGACGCATGTTCAATGCCGCACCCGAGGAAGGCTGCCAACGGTGTGCGTGCCTGAGCAGGGTGCTGCAGGACGCATGTTCAATGCCGCACCCAAGGAAGGCTGCCAACGGTGTGCGTGCCTGAGCAGGGCGCTGCAGGACGCACGTTCAATGCTGCACCTGAGGAAGGCTGCCAACGGTGCTACCAAAACGATGCACCAAATGCTCAGATCGCCCCATTCAACCAAAAGTGCATCATCACAGATTAGGAGGGACTTGCTTACTATGAGACCGTACAGCTACCTGTCAATACTGGTGGGCCATGATGCATTAAATATGGCCTAGTGATTGCCCTTCTAAGAGCGGTTCTGTGATTCAGGACACACAGTACTGAGCAAAGTTAGGTTTTACTTGAGAAAGTTCGCCCAGGAAATCTATTACGAACACAGGCATTTCGGACCATACATACCTGTTCAGTTTTGCAGAGCTTTTCTATATTAGGCCTGAATTTTTTCATACAATCTTCTGCTAAGTTAAGATGGACAACTTGCTGAAAAACAAAAGAAATCAATCATTTAAAGCAGCTGGTGTGCTGCAGAATTCTTAAAATAAGCAATACATTGGGTGGCAGACACACAGTACAATATACAGATGATGTATAATATACAGATGATGTATTATAGAATTGTACACCTGAACCTATATAATTTTATTAACCAATGTCACCCCAATAAATTCAATTTTTTAAAAAAGAACTTAAGAAAATGACATAGCATCTCTTTTACAGCTTCTGATTTCCAGCCTTTCTATAGATTTTATAGCCTCTGATGTTAAGAAGACCTCAATAAGTCAGTCATGGTGATTATAAAAGAAAAAATGTAATACCTGACTATTTAGTCAAGGGAACTGACCTCTTTTCCCTTAGACTGTCAAATAAAAAAATGACAACAGCCAAATACAACAAAAGTCATTCACTGTGAATGAACTGAAATTATATCTATTTTTTTGGTCAGATCAGCAAAAAATGTAATATATTTTCTGGTGTGCCACAGAATTTTAGTAATTAGTTTACATGTGAAAAAAGTTGAAAATTGCTGATTAAAGCATTTTAATTTCTTTTTGTGCAACTGGTAATATTACACTTTTGAGACTAGCCTGGAGGGAAGTATGGGCTTGGGTGAAAAAGGAGATACCATGTAAAGCAAGGGAAACAGCCCCCCAAAAAGCAAAATGTAAGAATTAACATAATCAGCAGGGACAATCAGCAGACAGCATAAAATACAATGAAAACACTGAATTTGTATTGGGTTTCCAGGTAATGAAAAATAAGGTGAAAAATATGGTGAAGTCCTTAAAAGTCTAGCAGAGAACTTTTGAATTTATATTATTGGTTATTAATTAGGGTGCAAGATGATAACATGTAAAGATTATTCTGATAATAACTCATAAGCATAATTAGAACAGCAAATTAATAGTTTATCTGCCCACATGGTTTAACTACTTTTAGATCTACTAATATATAACTATTAATTTAAAGAATCAAGTAGAATAATCACCAGTTGATTAAATGCAGAATTTTCTTTTATTAAACAAAATATTGATTTTAGGAAGAGAGGAAAGGGGTGGGAAGAGAAAGAAACATCATTTGTTGTTCCACTTATTTATGCACTCATTGGTTGCTTCTTGTATGTGCCCTGACCGGGAATCAAACCTGCAACCTTAGCATGCCATTCTAATCAACTGAGCTACCCGGCCATAGCCTGCATTTTCTAATTAAGTTGATAAATGCTAAACACTCTCTGTATGGATATTCAAGACAAAGATATAAAAATGTTTAAGCTGGATATGGATAAAGCTGGATTATATAGAGAGAGACTACTCCTGGAAAGCTTAGTTACTTGGGACACTTCTCAAAACTACAGTGAGGTTTACAGGACAGCTAACGCCAAGTATGCCGCGACATGCCTGCTAAACCTGACTGCAGAGCCAGAGGGACTAATAAATCAGGCATCTCACATACAACACTGCTTACCTTGGTAATCTGTTTACGGAAATGCGGCATCTTTTTCATCAGTTGGGCAAGAGCACTGAGTGATGTCTAAGAAAAAAATCAAACATTTTAAAAGCAAACTTATGGTTTAGTTATTCTATATAACAACTTTAAGGTCCTAGAGTTTTAAAGTCCTACAGTCCTGAAGTCCTAAAGTCCTATAATTTACTAAATATCTGACAAATTTTTTAAGAAAACAAATTTAAGAAATTTCCAGTTCCAACCACAATAAAGAGCTGATATCAAAATTACTCTCTCTCCATAAACAAAAATAAAATTGGACAGAAGAAGTAAGAAAACATCTTTCAGGTAATGAATTAGAAAACAGCTCACAGCTAAGATGACTGAGCAAAGGAAAGCCCAGAAGGTGCTTCTACACTAAACATGGCTTTTCCCTGGGACATTTCCAGAACACAATGAAAAGAAGTAGAGTTCAAGTAGCAAGTGTCTCTGGACAGAACAAAAAAGATTTGAGTTTGGAGCTCATAAGGTAGAATCTGGGGGAAAGGGTGCTAGAGAGAAAAGAGCCAGTCACAGCCTAACTCAAAGATGTGTAGAGGGATCGCCTTTAGGTCCCTGGCCAAACAAATACTAAGCTGCACACGTCCAGGGCCTGACTCCTACAGGCCCAGCAGAGGACATCTGCTGGGTGGCTAAGGGCTGGACAGCGACTTCAGGGGGATCTCAGTGCTAAGAGAACGCTGGCACGCGCTCAGTCCGCACAAAGCCGAGTCCTAAGTAAACAACCCAGACATTCAGTCCTAGAACTACGTCTTCAGAATACGTGTGAGGCTGAAATTCACTCACCATAAGAAAGCCTACATGAAATCTTGACAGAATCAAGGTTAATCATCAGCAAGTTAATTGCTCGCCAGAACAGAACTTGATACTCTGTAGAAAGAATACCATCTAGAGCCTCTACAATGTATCATCCATAATGTCTAACTTACAATAAAATATTACTACACATGTCACACAGGAATGAGTGATCAGTACTCAAGTGGTAAAAGAGTCACTAAAAGTAGATCCAAGATGACCCAGATGTTGGAGTTGACTTCAAAGTAACATATTTGTGTTTAAAAAAAAAAAACAACAGAGGAAATGATGAACTAAATGGATGAAAAGGTAGAATTTATTCTTAAAAATTCAATGACTGTCCTAGAACTAAATGCATCATTTGAAATTAAAAACATCATGACTGTCATACATTGATGGTAAATTTTGATTGACTATAAAATGGTAGAGCCACTTTGGAAAATAGTTTGAAAATTTCTTAGAAAGTTAGACATACATTTACCAGATGACCAAGAAATCCCACTCCATTATTTATCCCAGTGAATGGAAACATCTGTCCATACAAACCCAAATGTTTATAGTGGCTTTATTCATAACTGCCAACAAATTGAAAACACAAAACTAAATGTTCTGCAACCTGTGAGCAGATAAAGTGTGGTACATCCACACGGTGGAGTACTACTCAGCAATAAAAAGGGATGAAACTACTGTTATATGCAACATGGATGAATATCAAGTGCACTATGCGCAAGGAAAAAGCCATACTGTCTTATTTCATTTAGATGACATTCTGGAAAAGACAAAACTATAGGCACAGAAAATAAATCAGTTGTTGCCACGGGATCAGAGTGAGGGAGGGAGGTTGTCCATAAAGGGGCACCAGGAAATGGGGACAGCGGGGGGTGGGGATGGAACTGTTCTTGATTGTGATTATATGGTCGTATGCATTTGTCAAAACTCAAAGAACCATATACTATAAAGAGAACTTTATAATTCGATTTTAAAAATAATACATTGAACAGATTTAACAGCAGTCTGGACACAACAGAGAAAGAAATAGGACACTCAAAAGCAGGTTAAAGAAATATTCAGTTAAAGCAGAGGGGAAAAAATGAGAGAAAAAAAGGAACGGAAGAATGTAAGGTATATAGAATAGAATCAAAATGCAAGCAACTGGAGTCCCAGGAGGACAGGAGAGAAAAATGACAATCTAAATGTGAGGAAATAATGGACAAGAATTTTGTGATTTATCAAACCCAAGGAGGGTTTGTTGTATAATAATTTATCACATTAACAGAATAAAGGAGAAAAAAAAGTCTGAATAGATGCCAAGAAAGCATTTGATGAAATCCAACACCCATTCCTGATTTTAAAAATCTGTTGGCAAATTAAGAATAGAAGGGAACTCTTTTAATCTGAAAAATAATGTATCTAAATAACCTAGAAGTAGCATAATACTCAATGATAAAAGCATCAAGCATATTTCCCCTAAGGTTAGGAATGAAACAATAATATCCTCTATCACCAGTTAGTTCTATTCTACATTATAGAGACAGGAGGTATTAACTACTAACAAAGGTAGTGTAAAACTAAAGATTGAAAAGGATCAGGCTAAATTTTCTTTATTTACAGATTACGTCACTGTGAACCTTCTGGAATGACAGAAACATTTGGTATCTTGATTTAGTTTGTGACTCCAAAGTTATTATTCAGTATGCACTTAAGATCTGTGCACTTTACTTTGGTAAATTATACCTGAATATAAAAAACCTAGCAATGATGCATTGACAAAAGTAGCTAAATGGCCTTTTAAAAATAAACTTTAATGAAGCAAGAGGCAAAATGCTGAGGCTAGGTAATGGGTATGTGGGAGTTCATTTTCTCTACTTTTGTGTATGTTAGAAATCACCCAAAAAAGTTCACTAGATAAAATAAAAATTTTAAATAAACTTTAAAATTCACCTTCATCATTATTTTTTTTTTAAGTTAAATAAGACACACTCTTACCTTTCCTTCTGTTGCTTTCTTTGTTGACGAAATTTCCTTCATAAGCTTGGGAATTTCCCTGTTGAATTGAGAGAATTCTTTAAATTTCAAAGGTGTAATGCTTTACAAACACACTTTAAGATTACGAAACAAACAAACAAAAAAAAAAGATTACGTATTTAGTGTTCAAAAAATATGGAATAAAAATTAAAACAGGCTCACATACTCCAACACAACCGCAATGTGCCGATGTCGGATTCTGACCCAGAGGTCGTCATCTTCCTCAAGGACTGCCTCCTTTTCTTTCCCGTCTGTTTTATATCTGTAAGTAGACAGAAGTATACGACCTTTAGATTATTTTTACACCCAAAAAGTGGAAGAAACATTTCACAAACAATAATTTTAAGACATAGCTCAGGAACAGAAGAGTACATACACACTATTTTAGGGGTAATGAGTCAACACCACTGGAAACGAAGGCATGCTGCAACCCTCACATTAAAACCCAAGTGCTGCCCTGACTGGTGCGGCCCAGTGGGTTCGGTGCTGCCCCACAAGCCGAAGGGTCGCCGGTCAGATTCCAGGTCAGGGCACACGGCGGGGTTGTGAGTCAGGTCCCAACCTGGGGGCGCTGAAGACGCAACTGATTGATGTTTCTCTCCTACTCTCTCCTCCCTTTCCCTCTTTCTAAAAACAAATAAAATCTTTTTTAAAAAGTGTTTAAAAAAAGGACTGAAGATATTTCAGGGCTGGTACAAAATTCACAAACATGTATCATTTGTTTGTATATTCTTCTTCCCTAACTCTATAACGACATCTCTTTTTAAGAATGGGGAAGGACTTGAAACCTATATAATTTTATTAATCAATGTCACTCCAATAAACTCAAATTTAGAAAATAATGGGAAAGGAAATGAGAGAAAAACTGATGTAGCCATTAAAAACTGTGATCGCTTTCAGGAGTTCTACTGAAGTGAGCAGCAATTCAAGGGGTTCCTGAAATTACTTAAAATGAGCTTCCTGACTGCTTCCC
The DNA here is from genome assembly GCA_028533065.1 of Trachops cirrhosus. Taxonomy (NCBI): domain Eukaryota; kingdom Metazoa; phylum Chordata; class Mammalia; order Chiroptera; family Phyllostomidae; genus Trachops; species Trachops cirrhosus. The sequence goes on along the minus strand of CM052551.1, from coordinate 6,194,369 downwards.
CCCAGTTTTTCCCTTTTGTTTTTCACGGATCGCCTCCTTCCATTTGGGAAGCTAGGGGACCGTCAATTTCCTGAGCCAAGATTAGGAAGAACAGCACTGAGCTTTCCCAGCTCTGGACTGTAGACAATAAATGTCAATTTCTGCTGTATGAATACAATCATTTCCATAGTCCAAAATATAACAGGTCCCACCTTTAAAACCATCTACCTATGTGGTCTTTTTCTCCCCTAAAGATTTCTATTTATTTATTTTCAGAGAGAAGGGAAGGGGGGAGAAAGAGAGGGTGACAAACATCTATGTGACAGAGAAACATCGACTGGCTGCCTCTCATATGCACTCTGACTGGGGACTGAACTGGCAACCCAGGCCTGTGCCCTGACTGGGCAGTGAACCAGAGACCTTTGGCTTTGTGAGGACACCCAAGCATCTGAGCCACATGAGCCAGGGCTACCTATGCGGCCTTGATTACAGATGCCCAAAGGCAGGATGAGTGTGCTCAATTACAAGCGAGGCTGCATCTAAGGATAAAAAACCCTTTTGTAATTTAAAATGCCACTTTGTACTTACAGAATATTTTTAACCTCTGATTTACAAACAAAAATCACTGTCATAAGTATGACAGTACTAGAAAATGACAATTCCATTTTATGAGCAAAGAGGTCACCAGGATGAAAAACAGATTCCAGGTAGCTAGCTAGCATTTCCTGCTTTTAGTCTATTTCCACTAAAAATTCTGAAAGAACACAAACCACACAGAGTTCGGTGCTTCCTTCTGGTCTTACTGCTGGACTTCTTTGATTCATACAAAAGGAAGTACTGATGGCTTTAAAAAATATCTTACTCCTAAAAAATGAAACATTGCTTTGCTCGCTAGAACACCTAAGATAAATATTTTCTATACTAGATTAGAAATGTCTGAAATTTATGTATGTATGCTGAAACCAAATCCTTTAGTGTCCCTCAGTTTAATTCTTTTGTAAATTTCTTGAACAGTACAGGTTTAGAGACCTAAAGGATGGAGAGGCGATAATAATAATAATCCCTTTAGAAAATTCTGAATAAACTGCTTGAAACTAACTGTGTATTAGAAAAACAGCTATGTTGATTTCTCTGTCATCTAACGTTAATAAAAATAACAGAGAAAAACTGAGAAGCCAGGCAAATAAAAATGTAAGAGAAAATACAAAGTTAGTTAAAGAATATTTGGTTTAAGAAAAAATATTAATTATTATAATTATCACAAGTGTTTGGATCTTTTTAATCTATTAAAATTACTAAATTAAATATAAAATTTCAGAAAGCTAATTGTCACTTTTTTCTCTAAGGTGAAACAGTAAATCTTAGCGGAAAAATACCAATTTGGATTTAGAGATTATAGCAAGTAACATGTAATATGTATATATGCACATATATACATACATACATACTTATGATACACAGATATAGTAAAACAGTTCCTTGATAGAAATGGTATTTCATTTTTCATTTAGCTTTCTATTTGATGTTACCTTTAAAGTAAATATGCTCATTATATCAGGGTTAAGTAAATAATAGGTACCCAACTGGTGAAACTGTGCCTATCTCAACAGCCACCCTATTTAATCTTCTCATCTTTTTTTTTTTAAGATTTTATTTGTTTATTTTTAGAGAGGGAAAGGGAGGGAGAAGGAGAGAGAGAGAAACATCAATGTGTGGTTGCCTCTCATGTGGTCCCCACTGGGGACCTGGCCCGCAACCCAGGCATGTGCCCTGACTGGGAATGGAACCTGTGATGCTCTGGTTCGAAGCCCACACTCAATCCACTGAGCTATGCCAGCCAGGCCTTAATCTTCTCATCTTTTAAAATACATTACATTGACAAGACACACATACAGACACTTTTGGGCATGTGATTCAGAATAGTTACAGTCTAACCAGTTTGAATATGGTTTCCACTTCAATAAATATAGTAGTGGGCCTGGTATTTACTCTTAACATTAAGTGAAAAGTCCAAATTCTACCTGCTTACGTATAGCTTTGTTGTAAATATAGTTAAGAAAGCAAATACACCAAAAACCTTCAAAGCGATCAAATTACCCATTAACTTACAAGGTGAAGATGTTTTTAATAATTATGATTATAGGAGAAAGACAAGAATAAAGCCTCTGGAAAAAAAATGTTACAGAGGCTTCAGATTTCTGGTGCCTGCAAGAATCGCTAACTGTTCTCATCTTACGCTGTCTGTATATGCCCTGTTATGCCCTTGAAGTTATACTTGCTTGTATGTATCATTCTCAATCGGCAGTAGATCATACGCCATTGCCTGAAAGGTCAGTTCATGCAGGACAGTGGACACAGGATCAAAGCCACGATCAATTATTATGAGCTGGGAATGAGTTTTACCCTGGAATAACAAGACAAAATTACCTTAAGAGCTTCCACTTGTTTGTGCGAACACATTTCTATTATCTTAGAAAACAAAAGCAGACTTTTCCTGAGTTCTGTCACATTAAAACAGAAAAAGCTGAGCGGCACAATGAGGGAGAAAAACCAAGACTACAAAACCAAAAGCTGCCATAATTAGATTAAGGGAGGATATACTTAATAATACTGTGAAAATTCCTTTTGAAAAGTAACATTTGGCTTGCATTAAATCTATTTTCTTAGGATTCAGTTCCATAAACACTAAAACTGACATAAATTATAAAAAGTAGCTTTTACTTGAGCTCTTTGTGCTATACATTGCTAAGCAAGAAATACACTTACTAGTTAATTCTTATGGCAACCCTATGAGACAGGTGTGCTTACCTCCATTTGACAATAAGGGCATTAAGGCTTAAAAGTAACTTGCCCAAATCACACAGCTAGTAAGTGGCAGAACAGTGATTCACACCCTGGTCAGATTCACTCCACAGCCTGTGCTCTCCACCATCGTGCTATTTAAAACTAGAACACTGATGCCTGATAGGATAATAAATCTTAATGAAAGCCTTATTTTCATTAATTCACAAATGGCACTAATCATTAAACAGTAAATAATAATGCTGGGAAAAACTATTGTTAATATCACTATCTTTCATACTTCACTTGTAAAAGTAACAAATTCTTTAGATTATTATTCAAAGCAGTAAGTGTACCTACAACTCATTAGACAAACATTTCCTACTTATGTACATCCAGCAGAGATAAATTACATAGGACAGGTCTTTTTAAAATGTTTGGTTAACCATCCACTCATTTAAATGGTTAAGAGCATGGCCTCTGGGAACCAAATCTGGGACTGCGTCCAGCCTTGACACTTTTGCTGTATGGCTTTGGGTAAACTGCTCAACTTAGTATCTCAGTATTCTCATTGTAAAATAAAATATAACAAGAACCTCTGCTTTCAAGATCATTGCAAAGATTAAATGTAATAATACCACGAAACAGCACAGCCCAGCACTTCGTAAACCCTCCATATATGTAAGTTATCAGTCTTCAGATTATGAAAAGGAGAAAGAACCGCTGTGTCAGGGCTTGGGGTTAGGGCAGGACGTGGGGGGAAGCATCACTTGACCTGAAGTCAGGAAAGGCTCAGATAATGAAGGTGCCACTTTGTCAGGTCCATGCTCGAAGGAAGAAAAGGTATCGATCATTTGAAGAAATGTAATTTTCCAGGCAGGAAGAATAGAAAGGATGCATTTTACTTATTTATTTTTGTGGATTTTGCCTTTTTCCACTGAAATCTTGAGAAACTAAAGGATATTCACTATATACTGAGTGTGTATCTTTTCCCTCATTCAATAAACACTTATTGACTACTTACCATGCTATGTGTCCTGAGCCACTGTCTTCATAACTACAAGCAACAACAGCTTTCGCTAGACCTCCAAAGCAAAAGCTAGTCTAAACTAACATATCTAAGCTTATACCCTCCATTCTAGCCAGCGGGTTTGATTGTGAATTTTGCCTTTTTATCTGTGCCTCTGCCCAAACTCTGTTATCCAAGCAATAAAATCCTCTTCTATCACATTATATTCATTCTTCAAGCTCAAGGGCCTCTTCCTCCAGGATGCCTTGCAGGACCCCAGTTAGAATAGGAGTAAGGCCCAGCCCACGTTCCCATTACATTCTACGTATTCTCCTCTCATTCCACTTACTACACAGCACTGCAATTGGGGGTTCCTGGCCCCTCTCCTCTCCTAAGCAATCTGGTTTCTTCCTTTCATTCCCGAGCTACTATCGCATGGCTTCCCGGCCCTCTGGCAGCACCTCTGTCAGGCTTTTCACTTTCCAACCCAAGCCCAATGCTGGTATTCCCCACGTTATGACCTTAGTCTTTGATTACCTCATACTATGTTCACAAGATAATAACAGCTGCCATTTATTAAAGTACTATACATGCCAAACACATGTTAACTCACCTAATCGTCATACCAACTAAGCAAGGTATGTTATATCATCCATTTCATGGATGAAAATACAACTCAGAGTAAATACTTTGTCCAGGTCACAGAGCTAGTAATAACAGGAGTAACTATATTTATGAAATGTTTACTCAGTGGCAAGCATTATTCTAAAAACTTTACATATATTAACTCATCTAATCTTCACTACTTTATAAAATAGGTATTCTCTTATTATCCTCATTTTACAGATAAGAAAACTTCTATTAGGCATAGAGAAGTTATATAATTTGCCCAAACTGACATCTCTATGAGTTAAACGGAAGAGTCAGGATTTGGAGACAGTATCTGTAAGACCTGGATCTTCCCCACTAAAACCATACTGTCTATTAAGGTTTCCACTGTTATCTATGTCAGTGACTCCCAAATCGATACCAAAAAACAAACAATAGTTTCTTGGTTTATAAAGAAATAAGTTAGATATTAAGCAAGATAACTATTTGCCTTTTATATATTACCTTTATTAGGCTCTTTTCATCGACCTTGTAGTAGTTTTCCAGTTTTTTTTCAATGAGCTGGGCGAGCTTACTGGCATTATCCAGAGGTTTACTGAAAGTGGAAAAAAACGTTCAAATGATTGTCTTTCAAGACACATTTGATAACATCAGAAAGTTGAATTCTAAAATTAAACCATGCAAATTTATTAATTTAAAAGATTTTACAAATGGAAAAGCTCAGATAATATATCAAATATAATATATCAACGTGTCTAGATTTTATATATGTAAACCTTATTGCATATGCTTCAGATTTTTTTTAATATAAAGGAAATTTTATAAATAAAATTGGAGTTCCCTTATTCCCCTCCCAATTCCTGGTCTTCTCCTCTACCTCTACCTCTCCTACACCCAAAGAAACCACTATCATGAATTTGGTGTGTATTCTTCCTGCCATATATATATATGCTGTTATACATATATGAGTGTTTTAACACTGTATGCTTGAGATCTACATACATGGCACATGTATCAAATTTATTCATTTTAGTTCTCTATATATACTTATATCATACAATTATATTAGATGCTGTGTATTCATTCCCCTAAAGAAGGATATTTCTTCTCATTCTCAGTTTTATGCTAGTGCAAATGACACTGAAATAAACATCTTTGGCCCTGGCTGGTGTAGCTCAGTGGATTGAGCGTGTGCTGCGAACCAAAGGGTCGCCGGTTCGATTCCCAGTCAGGGCATATGCCTGGGTTGCAGGCCAGGTCCCTAGTGGGGACCATGTGAGAGGCAACCACACATGATGCTTCTCTTCCTCTCTTTCTCCTTCCCTTCCTCTCTCTCTAAAAATAAATTTAAAAATAAAAAAAAAATAAACATCTTTGTACACATATCTCCATGTACATGTTTCTCTAGATATATTACACCTAAAAGCATAGCCCTGGCCAGGTAGTTCAGTTGACTGGAATGTCATCCCAATGTGCCAAGGATGCAGGTTGGATCCCCGGTCAGGGCCCATACAAGAACCAACCAATGAATGCATAAATAAGAGGAACAACAAGTCGAGGTATCGCTCTCAAAATCAAAAAAGAAAAGTGTAATTGCTGGGTTGTAGAAAATGTACATTTTCACCTTTTCTAGATATTGCCATATTATTCTCCAAAATAGTTGACTGATTATTCCTTCCACTAGAAGTGCGAGATTTTCTTGCATTCTCTCTAACATTTAGTCAACTTTTCAATATAGTCTTTTGCATCAAATCTTATATATCAGTGTCTTCTAAAATGACAAAAATTGTACTCTAAATTGTAACTTAATTACCAGTGGCATTAATATAACTTCTGAGTCTACAAGAAAAATGTTGAGAAGGGCGCTTCAATCAGCACTCCAACCTCAAAAGTGGAGGGTATCATTGTGAGGACTTCCAAGTGTTAAGGAATCTTTAGGTTTCATACCTTAAAAATAAAGCAGCAACTATAAAGAATAATTTATTACACATTTTGCTTTAAAATACTTTCAAAAGGTAATAATTTTGTGTTGGAATTATACTTCAAAAGTCCATAAGGCATAAATAAATATTTTGCAAAAGAACAGAATTTTAAAACCCCACAGGATTATTTTACTTTTATAATTCCCTAGCATCAAGTTATCAAAATAGATCCACAGGTAAGCTATTCAATTATAAGTTGGTTACATTTACTCATTCCCTTGAACAGAGCCAATCACCAAGAGCAGAAGCCTGAACAGAGAGTAAGCTCTAGCAGAAGAAAAGCCACTTAACTCTCTGCTCCACTGATTCCAGAATGTGATTAGCCTATCACCCATAAGAAAAAGAATGCTTCCAATCCTTGAGGTATGAGTAAAGAGCTTGTTTGGGAACACCTGAATTAAGGAGATTTACTATATATTTTTTCTAAGTATTAATAGTAATTTTTTAATGGTTAAGAATAATATGACAAATATAAAAGTACTACATGAATTTGGAATTAAACAATTCAGCCAACCAACCTGACAAATGCCAATGTTTAGAGAACTTTTCAAAAGGGAAGTGAGTGATAACCCTTATTATTGGTAGAGGGTCTTCCCCACTATCATTTTATTAGTGCCATGCCCATTCTTAGCGCTGTCCAAATATTAACTCATTTCATTCTAACAACCACCTCAGGAAGTGGGCACTGCTATCATCCCCCTACACAGATAAGGAAAGAGAGGGCAGAAGGGTCCGAGCTGGTCGAGGCTGAAATACGAGCTTTCTGGCTACACACAACAACATGGATGGCTCTCAGAACACCATGCTGAACAAAAAAGCCAGAAACAATGCATCTTGTGTGATTCCATTTATACCAAGTTCAAAATCAGGCAGCCCTATAGTGTGTTAGAAGTCAGGATAGTAGCTACTGAGGGGAGGGAAGAGGGACTAGTTACTGAGATGCTGTTAATGTTCCACTTCCTGGTGGGTATGTTAGATGTTATGTTCACTTTGGAATGATTTATCAAGCCATATACATATCATTTTTGCAGTAAACTTTATTTTTAAAAAATAAAGCACATAAATAAAAGGCAAAGTTTACCTCTTAAAAAAATCCCCAAAGTCTTTGTTTAAGATCGCCACTACGCTTAGATACCACAGACACTTAGACACTACAACTGGTATCCAGATAATACGGCCACTTAAGTTTGGGGGAAACGTAATGAAACATTAAAGGTAAGACTGTAGCCTCTATGTGACAACACGGGCATTTCCTCTAAGCATTCCTTAAACTCGTGAAAAATTAGGCCTGTAAACCATATCAAATGTAAGCTCTGAAATTCAGCAGCAGAGGCTATTGGTTACTCTAAAATTTAAACACCACACTTTAAATCTTCTATAAATACAGCCTAATTTTGTAAGAAAAATTCTGCGAACCAATGCACACAAGCACAGAGATCACTTACCTCTATACTGGAGAGCACACAGAACAGACAACATACACAGACACTGCTGCAGGACTTACCTTTTATACCGTACTCCGGGATTTTCATCCAGGGTGGCACAGACTGTAACTATCTGCTCAGCCATTGCTTCCATCACGGCATCTTTTCCATTTGCATTACTGGGGTCTGGACTGTAACAGTAATAGAATGCATCTGGTACATCAAGAGTATATACCTAAGGGAAGCAAAAAAAAGTTACGCTGTCAATTTGGAGGCCTGATTTTTAAAAATATATCAAGAAAAATGCAGCTATTATTTGGGACATTACAAAAACACTTGCACTAACGATGCTGTTTTCTGGAACAACTGTGTCTTCACCTTAATCAAATCTCCTTTTCCCTGCCACCTGGATTTCACCCCTCTTTTCTCACTCCCCTTTCCTGCTCAGCCTACCTCCCCGCTTTGACTCTTGTTGCACACACAGATGGCACTGTCTGCTTCTCACTGCTTGTGCAACAGGTGAAGGGATCTGAGGCAGTCGGACTAAAATAAAAACCTAATACCCAGCAAAAAGAAATAGGACAAAGCCAAAATTGGTCCATATATCTGGCATACACTAAAAATCTAGAGAATAACCTAGAAATTTTCCATAGTTGATATATATCTTCAACTCTTTAGTTTATACTTTTCATGTCCTTAAAATAGAGAAATACTTCCTAGACACAACATTGCACCACAGTATTGGTCTTACCATATACACAGTGACGTCAAAGACCTATTTATTCAACAAAAGCATTTACTTATGTGCAAGGACTTGGATTGGAGATTTACTATTATTGTGTTATTTGAAGAATACAAAAGCAGCAGCTCTCTAATTGGGGTTGAGAGCTCCCCACTAAACTAATTTTTTATTTTTTAGAAATAACAGTAATCCCTGTTGGCCTAGGATAAGGGACTGAGTGTAAGAGCAGGTACGTGACAAACATTATAGGTTAACTGATGAATCACGACCACTCCCTTGCACTTCCTTCTGCATGCAGTCACTCCTTTGTCGGAACACAACCCATCACTACAGCAGCAGCCGGCCCACCGCTGGAGGCGGAGCGGGGGCTAACCGGCCGGTGCCCAGGCAGCTCCCTGTCCTCTAACAGAGGCCGTGCTCGAAACCACCTGCTGTGGAACTGCGCTGTGGAACTGCACTGTGCAGGGCTTAGGGGCGGATGTGACATGTAAGCTCCACTTTCATTACTGATGCTGCACTCGAATAAAGTGCTCATGTTCTTCCCTCTGTCATGGGAAACGTTTGTGGACTGTTCAGAATTTACCAAACACATAAGTAAACATTTAAAAATACATAATAAGTAATATATCCCTTATTAACAAATAAGCTCATAAAACCAAAATTTGAAATTCATTATAAACTAAAATTAAAAATAAAATACAAAGTACCTGAGATTCAAGTGGAATGAAGGAAATATTTATTTCTTTACATCTTCTTATCGACTTGGAGCACGAAGCCTTAATTTTGTTAAAGAGACTATCAGGGCAAACTGAGAGGATAAAAGAAAAAAAATCAAGGCATATAACTCCATCTAAATTTTTACTCTTTTGACTAAATCATTCTGACATCTAAGAACACTTTTTTTCTGTAAGTTACTGACTTTCACAGAGTTATTTACTATGAGGACAGAGACAAATACTGTTCTTCACTTTCCAGAGCAGATACACACTGGTCAAGGGGGCTGTACCAGAAATTCCAATTTCCCCATTCATATCCACTGTGACCTAAGATGTATTTCCTCAGACAGCTGCTAACAGAGCAAACTAAAATTGTCAGGAAGGGACATCAGCTGCTAACTCATGACTCAACACAATTTTGGAGGGCCTTCAGAACTTCCTAGGAACCTACATTACTTTTCTAAGTCCGTCACTCAGCGCAACCATACCACACCAACTGCTCTTTTTTCTGTAATTACAGGAACTTCTCTGATGTCAGTAAGTTCTGGACCTTTTTTTCCTTCCCCCTTTTAACCTACCTTTTTATAGTTCCATTAAATCTAGGTTAGAATATCAGCCACTGGCTCCCAGTGTCTTTTAACATGAAATTCTTTAGCCTCAAGAGGCCAAGACCTAACTTAGTTCAATGATGTTTTTATTTTGCAGTGTAATTATGTAAGATATAATATAAAACAGAATTATGTGTGTCTCTGGACTTCTCTGTGGTGCTTTGTTCAGGTGCTATTTGAACATATGGCATAGAAAGGGAAATGTGATCGAATTGCTCCCTTAGTATTTGCCAAAGAGATGGCAGTTTCTTCAGTGCTCCCCTAAAGGGTCTTATTTTTTATTTTTTATTATATAATCAAATCCCCAATTGAAACATTCATTCAAAAAAGAATTCTTCCTGCCCTGGCTGGTGTGGCTCAGTGGATTGAGTCTTGGCCTGCAAACCAGAAGGTTGCCGGTTCAATTCCCAGTCAGGGCACATGCCTGAGTTTTGGGCCGAGTCCCTAGTTAGGGGCAGGTGAGAGGCAACCGATCAATATATCCCTCCCACATTGATGTTTATTTCTCTCCTTCTCCTTCCCTTCCCCTCTTCCTAAAAAATAAAATAAGTAAGATCTTGAAAAAAGAAAAAAGAAAAAAAAAGAATTCTTCCTGTCATCAGCACAGAATTTGAAGGACAGCCCTCTCCACCAACCCCCAGCAAAAAAAAGACAGCAAAAATGACTGTCTTTTGCAACTAGTTTGGGATGTTTTTTTAATTTTCTATCACCTTCACATGAATTAGGATACATATGATCTTATATTTTTTATTTTGCCTAACCTAATTAGAATAAACAGAAAGTCACTAGTATTGGAATATTTTAACAAATACTTTGTAATTAACAGAATTTTAAGCAATGAAGCAATGATTTACAAAGCTACTTACAGTCAGTGAAGTATATGTATGCTGCTTTATATTTGTTCTCCGATTTACTTGGAAAGTCACGTAAGAAACAGTCTACAGACTTAAAAAAAGGTGAGATGTTAATATGTATTTTATTAAATGCTAATTTAAGTACACTAGCTTTGGCAATATCTAAGATTATTTTATTTCAACGCTACAACAAAACCTCAGCTGTCTAAAAGTTTAATCACAAGACGCTGTGTTGTCTAGACAGCGACAGCTAGCAGCGCATTAAGCGGGAAGGTGAAATGTGTGACCAGAGTGCTGTTTCGCAGTGAGGAAACCCAGGAACGCTCGAGTGGCTGGGAGCTGCAGCGACACAGAGGACCAGACCACTGGCAGGCAACAGACTGAGGAACGGACAGGTCAGCGCAGGTACTGCAGGTGTCACCCACAGACACTGAAACCTCTGAGACGACCACTGGCGAAGGGAAGAGAGTGACAGTGGGCTGGGAGCTAAACCTGTGAGGGACCAGAATGAAAACCCAGGGGCTGGCAGATGACTGCCAGAAGAAGGAAGAGCAGGTAAGACAGCCTGCTAGGACACGACTCAACACGGCTCATTTTCAAAGATACGGTGGTCTGGAAGCTAAAAATAAAAACAAAAATTTAATTCTGCTCCATCTGTCCCTTTTTCTCCTGCTGAAACTTCTAGAGCCATTCTCTCCTCATTCTCTGTTTTCTGCAATGTCTCTATTTCTGTTAGAACTCATGGATCTATCCTTCAAGTCTCTTTCCCCCCATGATTTCTGAAAGTTTGTTTGTTTTTGCTTATAGATAGATATTTCATTTTGATCTTCTAGACTACTATTCAAATTTCAGTAGTGATTATCCTTGTCTTCAATTAACTGTTTAACTGAGATATCCCACCTCTGAGCTCCAGAAAGTTCTTATGTGCTAACTAGAATCTCATCATGTGCACTACTTCTCTGTTCAGATTGTCTTCCTCCCCTCCAAGCAGCTGTATTTTGTAGATGTGTGTTTTCTTTATTCTTACTGGACTTCCTCTCTCTAGCAGCGTGACCTGGTTGCTCTACTTGGCCAACTCCCTGGAGCCTCAGGTTTGGTTGGTGGAGTACCCTAAACAGAGGCATTTCCAGCAGAGGAGGAAGGCAAACAGCTTCACCTCCTGAGGGCCAGAGGCGTTAAAGCAAGCCTTCAGGGCTTTTCTGAGACACCCACCTGACTTTTGCCCTGGGATTCACAGGCCTCTCAGGGCCAACTCTTCCTGAAATCTATCATTTCATGACCCTTGCCAGGAACTATCTGATCTGGTCTCCAGGTGCTTTCCCAGCCCTGAGGAAAGAAGGCTTGCCCTGGTTTCTCCACTCGTGTGCGAGGAGTCCAAGGCCTCACTTGTACTCAGAGGCCTGCGGGACCCAACAGGTACATGACGAAGAACAGGAAGAGAAACTAGAGTTCATTGTGGTAGAAAAAGGAGTCACACTCAGGTACAAAGCCCTTCGTTCTTTCACTGAATATACGATTTTGTGTCCTGCTTTTGCCACTTGACATGATAAATAAGCCTTTACCTAGAGCATTAAAAATTCCTAGAAATGTCATTTTCAATGGCCACAGTCTTTCATACCATTAACTGTTCATGCTAAGAATTTAACTGGCTTTATTTATTGTTAGGAATTTAACATAATCATTTATTTGATTACTTCTTTATAATAAACTTGATGTTTATTATAATAAACTTGATGTTTATTATAATAAACTTGATGGATGTTTTAAGCTTCTTGATAAAGAACAGCAAATTATTTTCCAAAAAGCCTGTCCCAATCCAAGCCCCCACTAGCAGTTTATACTGGTGTGCACTCCATTACATACCGATAGCGAGAATACGAGATTTGTATACATATGCATATACACTTTCAAAAACCCCTCTGCCAGTTTAGTTGGTGAAAATGGCACTTTTAGCCTGCATCTTTTCCAATCATGAATTTTATTTTATGAATTGATTTCATGAATAAGATATAAAATGTCATTAAAACCCACCAGTAGCCAGCTTGTAGAGACTAAATAGTGAATATATGGGTTTTTTCCTACTGTCTGCCAGAGTTAGAAGAAAAGAAACTGGTATTGCCAAATTAACATTCTAGGAATTAACAGGTAGGAATAAGCCAAAGTATGTGTTAGAAAATGTATTCTTAGATATTGTATAGAATAAAGGAATTTGATACTTTATTTAGCTCTAAAAGTTTGGCTTTAAGTTATGAGTTAAATCATGGCTGGAGTATAAACTAAAGAAATTCTTTTGACATAAAAAATAAATATACACATACATGCATGCATGTATACATACACGTGTAGTAAGAAAATCACTAAGATAAACAAAAAATTAATCAAAGATCACTGTTTTCTTTTTTAAGATTTATTTTATTTTTAGAGAAGGGAAGGGAAGGAGAGAGGGAAAAACATCAATGTGTGAATGCCTCCCACATGTCCCCTACTGGGGACCTGCCCCACAACCCAGGCCTGTGCCCCCACTGGGAATCGAACTGGTGACCCTCTGGTTCGCAGGCCTGCACCTGCAAAGATTTTGAATCTTTAAAAAGATGTTTAATCAATCCACTGAGCCACACCAGCCAGGGCCAAAGATTACTTCTTTTAAGTACATTTTCATCCTCTCAAAATTAGTGGCTGCCCTGACCTGTGCAGCTCAGATGTTCGGGTGTTGTCCTGCCAAGTGAAAGGTCATGGGTTCAACTGTGCCTGGGTTGTGGGCCGGGCCCCCAGCTGGGGTGGGTACAGGAGGCAACTGATCAATGTTTCTCTCCTTTTCTCCCTCCCTTTCCCTCTCTCTAAAAATAAACAATGCAATCTTTTTTAAAATTATAGCTAAACAGGAACTGCATGAGTAAGAAGTTATTCAAAGAAACACTTAACAGTTTATACAATTAAATTCTGGTTTCTCATATGCAAGAGAGGAATTTTTCACTGACATATTTTTAGTGAGAAGAATGCAAATGAAACAATCTTCTAACACAGAAAAAACCCGAAGCAAACCAGTTTATGGCACTATTTTTCTAATAAAAAATATATACTTTGAATTTTCTGTGAGAAAAATATCAATAGTAAAAAGATTGAAGAACATCTCTTTAAAGATCCAAAATACTCACCTTTGATGTTGGAGAGATAAAATAAAGAGCTTTCATTTGTCTGACAGGCTCTCGATTCTTATAAATATTCTCTACAACTAACAAAAAAAAGTCATTTTATAGAACCAAATAGTTATACATTCAAATCATTTTAAAAATAAACATTACTATACTACTTATTTATAATGGGGAAACATTTACATATCTTGGGTTTAACATTTTCTTTGTCTTTGTTTGATAAAGTAAAAAATCCTAAAAGTGTGTTTTCCCTAAGACTGAACTCTGGGCTAAGTGCGCATCACGAGACACAAGCACTTAGTTCGTAGTTAGGTCCCCAGCACAGGCATCAACATGCCATGAGAAGCCAAGACAATGCATTAAGAATTAAATATATTCTTCTTTTTCAAAATATTCTACTTCAATAGTAATAGCGAGCATGACAGCAGACACCAGGTTAAGCACTTTACATGAATTACCTGATAAACATCCTAATAACCCTGTAAGAATTTTACAAATGAGGATACTGAGGTTTACGTAAGGTAAATAACTTGTCCAAGGTCACACAGAAAACAACTTGTGGCAGCATAATCTTTTTCATAATCATATACTAAAGTTGATTTAAATTTATAATTCATCGTTTCATTTCTAAGTAATAAAGAGAAACTTACAAAGTCAGTATTACATGATTGTATACAAAAACTGATTTTATGACACAAATCTTACTACCCATTTAAAAGCAATTCATGCAAACCACGAACATTCATCAAAACACTGAGGCAAACCTAGTACATCAACATACAAAACTGTAACCAATATGTAAGAGTAAAAAATCTGAAGAACAAACTCGACAAGGCAACTAACCCAGAGGCACTCAGCTGATGGGGGGAAAACCTGAGTTACAGAGGTTATTCCAAAGTTTCACTGAGAAAGTTAGAATGCCCAGTGTAATTATTATGGCTAGAGTTACTAAAAAATAAAGCAGAGCCCGTTACGAACACAATTACTGACTAAAATCTACTGACACTTGGAACCTTCTCAATCACAATAAAGCTTTCGTGGTGAGCACCGGGACACTTACCAGTTACACCCTCTGCCAGCAGGTCTGTCATTTTGCAGCACGATGCCAAAAGCTTAGTGGTGAATTCATCTAAAAGCATTATCTTAAATTGAACATAAATTTAAAAATAGTATAAACATTTGATAAGAATTCACAAAAAACAGAATTTAATCCATTAAACCTACTCAAACCCATAAACTTTTATAACATAAAATTAAGGTATCAGGACAGTATGCAGAATTATCTCAATTCATCTTTTAAGTTGCATGACCTGGAGATTTAGTTTCTCACTATACGTACATGTAGTTATTATATACAAGTGAGCGAGTGAAAATATTTCCATTTTGAAGCAGAGAACATTCATTTTAAATGTATGTTATTTTTAACATCAAATTTTCTTAAAATTATAAAATGCCACTTGTAGAATAATAATTGTTCAAGGCACTGTTATAAGCACTGTACATGGAGTAATTCAGTTTAATATTTACAACTACTCTACGAGGTACTGCTATCCTCATTTTATAAACAAGGAAACTGAGGCATAGAGAGATCAAGTAGTTAGCCCGGGAAGCCAGAGCTACCCAGTGAAACTAGGATCTGAACACAAGTGGTTTGGTTCCAGACTCCACACTCGTGTAACAAGGACAATATATTGAAGGATGCAATATAAGAGCAAATAGGTAAATTCTACCTTCCATTCGTCTTCTTTCCTGCAGTCATCAAATACTGTTGTTTTTATCTCTGAAGAAAAGAAAAGAATTATTTAGGAATTTTTATCAACAGTTAGAAACATGAAAATAGAATAAGTACTTAAAAGGTCTGAGATGGCTGGGGAAATACCCAATTTGAAATTCTGCTAAGCTACATAAAAACCATATATACTTGTTAAACTCTATGTAAAATTCCATTTCTCTTTATAACCTAGCTTATATGGTAACATTTAAACTGTAATATATTGCTAAACTTTTCTGAATAAGAGTATAATAAAAAAGGCTAATATATTTAAGTAATAACCATCTGGAAAATATTTCTGAAAGTATTATCTGATTTGTTTTTCTTATTTACTTAAATCCCAAGTAAGCAAGATGAAAACAAAACAAAAAAATACCCACAGGAAAACCCCTAACTAGCTCATTGCTAAATTACATCATTAGATGGAATCAAAACTGGTAATTTTCTTCCTGATTTACATTATAATTTGCATAAAATATATCACAGTATAAGGATACAAATATATAATATCCAGTCTTAATTTATAATCAATAAGTACCAATGTTTCTTGCAATGATTTTCAAAACTAATCTAAATATATTTTTAATTACTATTTTTTCTTATTAAATAAGTCACATAGGCAGTTCACAAAAACATCTATTACTCTACGTTATAAGGCAATCCCCACATTTACTAGGCTTTATTAATCTTCGATTTACTTTGAAAACTGTAGTACTATGTATTATGTAATAAATGAACATAATTAAAATGTAAATTACAGTAACATTCATTAATTCTTGGTAATGAAATGTGTTATAATTCATTTAAACTTTTCCATTTCCTAATTTATATATTTTTGTTTCTTTTATTTATTAATATGAGAGAAAGAGGAAGTGGGGAGAGAGAGGCAGACAAACAATGATTTGCTGCTCCACTTAGTTATGCACTCACTGGTTGCGTCCTGTATGTACTCTAACCAGGGTTCAAACCACAACCTTGGTGGATCGGGATGACATTCTAATTAACTGAGCTACCCGGCCAGGGCCAATTTATGTTTGTTCTAAGTTAATGCTTTTGGAAATTCACCATCACATTTTTGGCATCGTATTATAAAGAGTGGTGTGTTGAAGCACGGGGTATACTCAATAAGAGTTACTAACACTCATCGTAAGAACTGTGATCTGGGAGGTTTTACTGTAATTGAGAAGGTCTGAAAGTGTCAAGAAATATTAGCTAAGGTGTTTACGTCTTTGCTAGGAAGACTATGTTATATGAGTGTTGTGGCAAAAGCCTGAAGTATTTAACCACAAGTTCAGCGCAAAGCACTGGTTCTGATACGCCACAGGCAAAAAGGAAGGATTTTTCAGACAGAGCTCAACACTGAAATATTACTCTGCTTCCCTCTCTTTATTCCTGTACACCTCAAACAAGCTGAAAAATCAAAGACATTCTGCTTGTTTTTTATTGGATTTATGTCTTTCTCTTAAGAAATGAACGCTCATGGAATTCACAGGGGAACAGACTGAGGAGTTCCCTAGGCAGAACTCATCCCGTCAGGCTGTAAACCCCCAGAAACCGCACTGCCCGACATGGCAGAAACGAGTCACAGGTGGTATCGCGCACTTGAAACGTGGCTGGCCTGACTGGGAAATCCTGCGAATACAAATTACACACCGAATGTCAAAGACTTCGCGCAAAAAAAGAATGTAAAATATTTTTTCTATTGATTATATGCTCAAATGATAATTTTGGATATACTGGGTTAAACCAAATATATTAAAATTAAGTGCACCTATTTCTTTTTACTGGTTTATAATGTGGCTACTGGGAAATTTTTAATTACGTATGTGGCCTGTATTCTATTTCTACTGGAGAGTGCTGCCTTAGAATCTGAGGATACCTAGGCAGTCAGTGTAGGCTTCCTAAACATAAATAATAAAGAAATAACTAGTTTGTGGACACAGATTAGGGACCCCAATAAAAAGTGATAGGGTCACAGGTAGGATATGTTTGGACAGGAATCAAAGGACGCATCACCTAACATTATAGAACTAAGAAGGTGTTTCCTTTAAGCACCAACGAAAATTACTTCACCCATGTCCATTCCCCTAGCATTCTCGACGTGCTATATCCCAGGACTCGGTCCTCTTGCTTCTGCAGGGCTTGCTCTAAACTCTTCCTCAGAGACCATATTCATCATCAGAGTTTCACCTATCAGGTCAGTCCTTCAGCTCCTTTTCCCCAATGTTACTGAGAAATAACTGACATATAACACTGTATAACTTTAAAGTATAGGTGTTGGTTTGATAAGCATATATTACAGTATAATTACCACCTTAGTGTTAGTTAACAACTCCATCACTTCACATAATTCCATTTCTTTTGGGGGGAGGGAACATTTAAGGTCTACCCTCTGAGCAACATTCAGGCATACCACCCAGCGCTGTAGCCCTCAGAATCTATTCACCCTCTAACTGAAGCTTATACTCTTTGACCAACTTCTCCCCACTTCCCGTAACCCTAGCAGTCCTTCGATCTTCCATGAATCCGATAGCCCATCTCTCCCTGAACTGAATTCAATTTCACAAGGTAAGACTAAGCACCTACGTGCCTCAAACTGAGATTATAGTTAAAGAGGTGACCAGAAAGAAAAAAGACATAAGACAAAAGTAACTACTTAAAACCAAAACATAGTTTATATGTGCTTATATTTGCATAGAAAACTTCAAGAATTATTTTGTACTTACTAATATTTTAGATGGAGAGAGGAAAGGAAAGGGAGAGAGGGAGTGAAGCAGGGACGGAGGGAGGGAGGAGGAAAGAGAGAGAAACATTGTTTTTGTTTTCTGTTCCACTTATTTATGCATTCATTGCATGTGCCCTGACCGGGGATAGAACCTACAACCTTGGTGTATCTGGATGCTCTCTAACCAACTGAGCTACCTGGCCACAGCAAAACTTCAAGAAGAATTCAGAAAAAACCTAAGATTGTTGGTTACCTCCCGAAAGGAAAGATGGGGTCTGTGTTGAGAGCTAGATTACTTTTATTTTACAATCTTTTCTGCTATTAAATTTTCTTGCCACATCAATGTATTTAATAATGATTAAAAACATTAACCACAAAAATTATAAAGGAGCATGGAAAATATGCCAATGTTTTAAAAAAGTAAAAAATGAAAAATAATAAAAAACATATTTGAGGCTATAAAGACTATAAGGAAAATGCGAAATGGGGAAGAGGTTATGATTTAATATTGGCTCACCCTGGCTGGTGTGGTTCAGTGCACTGAGCACTGGCCTGTGGACCAAAAGGTTACTGGTTCAGTTCCCGGTCAGGGCACATGCCTGGGTTACGGGCCTGGTCCCTGGCTAGGGGCTCATGAGAGGCAACCTTGATGTTTCCTCTCTCTCTTTTTTTCCCTCCTTTCCCCCCTCTCTCTAAATAAATAAATAAATAAATAAATAAATAAATAAATAAATAAAGTTTTAAAGAATTGGCTCAAATAGACTGTGATTACTTTTGCTTGTAATTTTTCCAGGTTCATTTACTCTGTTTCCCGTAAAATATGAATTACAGACATTACATTAGACTAGTGTGTATAGACAAGAAAGAGAAAAGACTGTACTGAGCAAGAGAAAAAAAAGAAAGGTGCCTTGAAACTGCTTTTGGTTGATTTAATTACTGGTTTGTGTGTGTGTGTCAGTGGTACGTTTCCTTTCTAAATAAACTTCAACATATTTGTATTTAAAACCTTTTGTCAGTGATATTTTTGCCAATACTTCCCTGTAACAAAAAGTGACAAATGAGAAATAGCAAGCATTTTCAGTATGGGAATTAGTTTTGTAAACAAACGTAGCCTTTTGCACTCAGAATATTAGTTGATTTTTTTAAGCAGGTAGTTGTTAAAGGCTGGTTCCTTCTAATGTTTTAGGCCTCAGCTCGAATGTCACCTATTCAGGGATGCCTTTCCTGATCCACCTACCTAACAATAGCCCTTCTCTGTAGCTCACAAACTAAAATAATCATGTTTATTCTTTGTTTGCATATTTATTTTCCATTATTCCCCATCTGAATGCAAGGTTTGAAAAGGCCGGGAACTTGTCTGCCTTCTACTGCTGTAGTCCCTATGAGTTCAATAATATTTATTGAATAAGTGGGGGACTCTAGGTAGCAAAAAATGGGGGAAATTTATAAACTGATCTGTTTACTTGTAATGAGCACTGTTTACCACTGCATTCTGCTAGGGCCTGTTCACCTTTTAAGCTCCGGAAGACACCATACTGCACCTGCCTTCAGAAAGCTACTCACGTTAGGCAGCAGTGAGACGTGCCATTTGAGAAGAATAAACTAAATGCTGCAGAAATATAAGAGGCTGAGTTAAAATGAGAAGCCACTATGGAGGCAGTAGCCTCATCTGAACTGAGACTTGAAGACTGGATGAAATTTAGAAAGGTGAAGAGCAGGGCCACTGGCATCAGGATGTGGAGGCAGAAGATTTAGAGATGCGTACACAGTACCCACTAGCTGAACATCAAGATTACACAAGGGAAGAGTAGGTAACAAGGCAGGCTGGGGCCAGGACATGTCTTCAAAAGCAGACTTTTAAATAATCTTTAGGCAACTGGGGGGTGGGGGAGCACTGTCTTTGCAGGTCTTCAAGCAGATCACAGCAGACTGCTGTTCCAGAACAATTATTCGGGCAGGTACCAGCCAGGTGGACTGGAGTGAAAAAGAGCAAAGACTTGGAGGCTGTTAAAAGGCCACTGCACCAGACTGGGCTCTGAACTAAGGTTTAAACACAGAAAGTCATAGACAGGTCACACCTCAACTCTGCAGCCAAAAGACCAGGGTGTGAAAACTAGGTCTATATTTAATAGCTGTACTAGGTTTTTTTTTAATAGCTTTGAGATATAATTTGCATACCACATACAGTTGACTTTTGAATGACGTGGGAGTAGGAGCACCACCCCTGTGCAGTCAAAAATCCATGTACAACTTTTGAGTCCCCCAAAAGATACCGACCACAGTAGTCCCTCGGTGTCTGTCGGGGACTGGCTCTAGGATGACCCCGCCCCTCACATACACAAGGATCTGAAGTCTACAGACACTCAAGCCCCCTACATAAAATGGCACAGATCAGTGCACACAGTCAGCTCTCCACATCCACAGACTCCCAATCCCAGACTGTAAACAGTACAGGTAATTACTGAAAAAGTCCGTGTATAAGCAGACCTGTGCAGCTCAAACCTATGTTCTTTAGTGGTCACCTGTAATTCACCCAAAGTGCACAGTTAAATGGCTTTCAGTGTATTCAGCGTCATGCATCCATCAGCATAATCAACTTTAGAGCATTTTCATTAATCCAAAAGGAAATCGTTCTCTTAACCAACATCCCCGAACCCCTACCCCCTTATGTAGGCAACGACTCATCTACTTTCTATCTCTATAGATTTGTCCATTCTGGGTATTTTATATACAGTCACAGAGTACGTGATTCTGTGTGACTAGCTTCTTCCGTTTGGCCCACTTCTTCAAGGTTCATCAATATTGCAGCATGTATCAGCACTTCACTCCTGTTTACTGCCTAGTAATATTCCACTGTGTGAATATACCACATGTTATTTGTCTACGGACAGTGGGTTGTTTTGACTTTTGACTATTTTGAATAGTTCAACTGTGGTAACAGCTGTGGATCAGAGATTAAAACTTACTACATTTTAATGTATATAAAGAGTGCCTGGCACAGAGTAAATGTTCAAAATAATTACTCTTTTCTCCCTACTTTGTGGGTGAACTGAAAGTTACTTAGCTTTCTAGCCTAACCTAACTGTATCATCATCAACCCAGCAACACATTTTCTGGGTCAAACGCGTGATTCTCCTACCCACTTTCAGACCCTGACATCTCAGAGGCCCCCCTTTCTTTCTCTCCCTTCGCTCACCAAATGCTGAATGATCATCATCTTGTCTTTCAGTCATGTTTCTATTTACACAAAGATTCTAAGAACTATTCAAAAAAACTTTTTTAAATCCTCACCTGAGGACTTTTCCCCCATTGCTTTTAGAGAGAGAGGAGGGGAGAGAGAAACATCGATCAGCTGCCTTCTGTAGACACCCAACCAGAGTTAGAACCTGCCACCTGGTCATGTGCCCTGACCAGGAATTGAACCTGTGACCTTTTGGTCTATGGGATAACTGCCCCAACCAACTGAGCCACACCAGCCAGGGTTGTCTTTCACTGGACTCTCTCTTTCCTTCCCCGCAGTCTCCCGTCTTCTTCATCCCACACCCCACCTGGATATCCTGGCACTACCTCAGGAGGCTAAGAGCTCAACATGGAAACTTTCCTACCTCTAACCTGTCCCTCTCTGGCCCAGTTCCATGCTATCCAGACTGACATTGCTATCACTAACCGTTTCTTCCCCCTGATCAATGCTGATGCTGAGGACCATTATATAGCTTGGAAAGTATTTATACAACACAGGTTCCTTACCCATTTTCATATAAACGTATTTAACTGCAATTGCGATTTTAAAGCAATACCATATATTGTAAGTCAGCCACGTGAGTCTTGAAAAACAAAATGTGAACCTTGTAATTATCCAATTTTTAAAAAGATGGTTTTTTTCCTAACTTTTTTCTTTTCCCTTCTCTTTATACACTGGGTTTTAGCACCTGGTATGTTAAGCACAATGTCAGTTACTGATTTGGGTTTCATTTCACCCAAGAAACTCTGTAACTCGCAGAATTTTAACTCAAGCCATTTCCGTTCTTCGCCCAGCAAGCCGGGGTCAGACACTAATCACAGGTTGCTCCCCTGCCACTACCAAACCATAATTACTCGGCACCCAGCAGCGCCCAACGACGACGGTTCTTCCCGTCGGGTGGCTGCGTTCCTTCTCCAGCCCGGCAGGCCTAGGTCTGCTGCGACTTTTGCGAAAGTCCCGGGTGAAAGGGCAGAACGGCAGCGCCACGCAGATAGCACGGCCCGGGCGGCAGGGAGTGCCCGGCGCGTGCGGGGCAGAGGCGAGGGTGCAGCTCTGCCCGAGACGACCCATTCCGGGGGTCCCTGCTCCGCGACTGAGGACAAAAAGTGGGCTCCTTCAGGAACAGAGGAAGGGGGCTGTGTTTTGACAGTGGGTTTTTCTTTTAAGAACACTAAAAAATGATGACTGTAAACCCCTCCCTGGTACTAACACGACGAAAAAGCAGCAGTGTTCGGACACTCCAGCGTGGGGAGCAGGGGCGGGGCGGGCAAACACGGGCTCGCACCGTCCCGACCGGAGACGTCGCGGACCGCGGCGGCCGCGGAGCCGCGAGAGCGGGGCCCGCGGGAGGAAACGCCGCCGCGCCGGGACCGCGCACCCCGGGCCGGGGCTCCGGGCCCCAGGGCCCGCGCCGGCCGAGGCGAGGGGGTGCCGACGCGAGCGGGAGGGCCGCGTCCCCGCACCCCTCCCACCCCGGCCAAGAAACAGGGCTGAGAAGGGAAGGAAGAAGTCCTCACGGGGCCCGGGACCCCGCAGCAACAAGTGCTCGCGGCGGCTCCCGGGAGAGCGCCGGTCTCGGGCAGGAAAGCCGGGCCGGGCGTGGCGGCGCCTCTGGCCCCCTCTCGCTCTCAGCCTCCGCCCCCCACTCACTCTGCCACACGACGCTCTTCAGCCCCCTTTCCGTCACCGGCGGCGCCATCTTCCAAACGCTGCGGAGCAGCAGCCACCGCCTCCCTCTCGCAACCTACTTCAGCGGCGAGGGAGAAAGCTCCGGCTCGGCCGACCCCGCCCCGCCCGCGGGCCGCATCCTCCGCTGACGTCACGTAGGTCGGCAGGGGATTCCCGCCCACTCCTGGACGGAGCCTGCGCAGTGAGGGTGGGAGGTCCGGGTGTGCAGTCGCGCGCCCCCTAGCGGGAGGCTGGGTGATCCCTGGCTCGACGTCGGGTGACGTCAGAAGCATCAAAAAAAAAAAAAAAAAAACGTGCCGACAGATTGTCCGCTGACGCGATCTATGAAATTTCCAGTTCTCTGGGGACCATGCATGAAGAAGGGAGGGGTTCTCCTTGCGAAGGGCTTCATGATGGACTTCACTCAGTAGCCAGTTCAACAACCGAGTGAGAAAGGTACCCCCTCCCAAAGTTTATTTTACTCATTTTCTAACGACATAATAATTGTGTAGAACTAGGAGGTGGACCTCCAGTGTGCCCAGAACTGTGCAGAGTTTTCAGGAAACTCGAAGGAATGAGACACTCACTTCTGCAGAATTGATAGTCTGATTACACAGCTCAATTCCTGACTTGCTGAAAGTAGTCAAAAGTTGGTTTAAAAAGCAAATGCCTTAATGATGATATATATAAATGAACCAATAAAAAACAATAATTATTTGTTTACTAAACATGACTTCATGTGCCAAAGACTTAATTACAAGAATTAATTACATTTTGGGCTCTCCCAGAAATGGAATCTTAAACCAGTGAATCAGGAACCGCCGATCAGAGAATCTGCCTGATAGGCTCCAGCCATTCACTGAAGGAAAGTAACCTTACAAAAATTAATCCCCCCCTTTTTTTTTTTGCCAGTATAACATCCTCATTCCTGCTCCCTTCTGCCTATAAAAGTCTCATTTAGTAGAGCTCCTCGGAGCTCCTTTTTATCTGCTAGCTTGGACACTGACTCATGAAGATCATTGAATGAAGCCAATGAGATCTTAGCGGCAGGAATGGTTTTTCCATCAGAGGACATGAGAATGAATGGAAGCTGAAGCCCTGACCTCTTTTAAACCTACATTAAATGGACTCAACTGCTCAAAATATTAAACAAACACACACATTATTTCTCTCTCGTGTTGCAATTGTATATCAGGTTCTGCCAGTCCCAAGCCACAAAGAAGAGACAGGACAAGGCAGACTCACCCTTCCTGAAGTGCAGCTCCTCACCCTCCAGGGTCAAACCAAGATGGCAGCGGGGGTGGGTGACGTGCCTCCATCTCCTGCCCTTGACAATGACCGGGTGCCCAGAGTGACACAGAAAGGCCCTTCTGGGTTGGAAGTTTGACTTGGGTTACATGTGGGACAGCTGGGGCTCCTGCTCCTGAAGGCTAGATTCCAGGGTGCCAGTGTGGCCCTTAGTCACACCCAGACACAGATCCACACTCCGCAAGCATGTGACTTCAAGCTCATCAGTTTCATTGCACTTATGTGTTGAATGTAATAACCTCAAACTTCACAGCCACGCAGCAAGATGACAATCTTTACTGCCATTTTCCAGATGTGAAAACTGATACTCAGAGAAATTAAGGCATGAAAGACCTCCAAGGCCATTGCCATTTCCATCAGAGAGTGTTGCCTACCTTCCCCTGCTCCCCTGGTTTCACATAACCTCTCTGGCCTGTCTCTCAGTTCTCTTCTAGTTTGTTTGCCTAAACAAATTGAACAATGAATTTGGAGCCCCTGAACATGACATGGCAGAATAGAAAGTAAAATTCACCAACACCAGTCAGGGATTTTTTAAAAAAAATCTTTGTACAATTTGCATAGCAAATAAACAACCAAAATAAGCAGGGGCTGAGTGTAAAAGCGCTTGAGTTAGAGAGTCACTAACTTGCGATCCTATTCCGAGATCATCTTCATTAATAATGCAGAGAAATATTTTCCATAAAGATACCATGGATTAGCAGGTCTAATCAATGCTACATGCGTATTTGGCCCCCTGGGGATTTGTGTTTGAACTGGTTAGCTGTGTAAATGTCGGTGAGGTACTTGGCCTTTCTGGGTCTCCTGTTCCTTATCTGTACAGAGGCTATGATATTGGATTATTTTCTAGCTCATGGGGGCTGTTATGAGGATGAAATGAGTACGTGGACAGCACTTAGAAGCAAGTAGGATGTGTTCCGTCCATCCATGAATTGGTTTTATGTTCGGCCGGGTTGGACTACGTCGACTTTTGTGGAATTCTGACAAAAGCAGCCCAGCCTTAGATGCCTGGCTACGTAGGCAGACATTTCATTTCCTGTGCCCTGGTGTTTGTGGAACATGGGTGTGCTGGTCCCAGCTCCATAGTGTCCTAGGACCAGGGATCCTGGCTTTCCATTTGGCCTTTGCCCTCGGCTCAGTGGCCATGGACACAACTCTATCCAGTCTCAGCACAGTCTCACTCATGGGGGCTCTGGACCACAGCCCGGAAAGCTGCCCCAGTTCGTGGTTGCCCTCCCAGGGTATGGACCACCCTGAACCCTCCAGGCCTCCTCACCAATATTTCCTCAGGCCCACAGCCCTTGTATCTTCTTTGAATTAACTAAATAAGGGAGCTGTTAGATGGGTGTGGTTCTAATACTTTAGCAGCCTACCTAAGCAAACAAAACCCAAGCCTGTGAGTGCCCCCAGGTTCAGAAACCAAAAATTTAAGGGCAGCCAATCACAAACAGCCAACCAGGCTTTTCCAAATAAGGCAACAGCTTAAGCGATAGCCAATCAAACAACATCCTTGCTTTGATTCAGCTCCTTCTCTATAAAGGTCTTTCCCCCAAGCTCCTGTAGCCGAAGTGTTCCCAACTACTTCCAGCTTGCTGCTGTCTCGTTTGAATCGATTTCTGCTCAAATAAACTCAACGTTTTTGATATGCCTCAGTTATCTCTTAACCCTTAGCCTCCCATCACGGAAATTGTGCTTTAAGGAAGAGCTCACCAAGGCGAACCTTTTAAGATCCCCAAACCTGGCCACCTGTCACAACACTTGGTGGGTTTGTCACAAATACAGGTTCGCAGACCTACTGAGTTAGAACCTGCAGGGGTGGCACGTGGGAGTCGATAGGGAGTCATGAGTTCTCCTTGTGCTGCAGGTGCCCCTGCCCAAGTCCCGTTCAGGCACTGGAACAAACGTGAACTAAGCTCAGCCCACCCCGTGAGTACCCTCTGCAGCAGCAAATCCCATCTGGGGTAGGGGCCTGCGGCTGTTCTCCTTTCCAAGGGCAGGTGCTGTGGGGAGTGTCTCTTATCAGTGTCACAGCATGCATCTCTCATCAGTCTTACAGGAAGAGAAAAGGGACAGAAAAAAGGAGGTTTGTCCTCTCTCCCAGTTTAACTGAGCCCAACTCCACACTCCTATCTCTCCAGACAGTTGTTCCTAATACAGTTCCTGGCTCCACAGCTATGCTTTGGGGGAGTGAACACTGTAGTTGTGTGTGTGTGTGTGTTACACATGTCCTACTTGTACTATTTTATAATAAGGTTCTAGCATTTGAAGGACACACATTTTTCTAGGTATAACCATTTATATTATAATCATTGCCTTCCCTCTTCAAAAATGAAAAAAAAAGTTACAGCGTAAGTGGGGGTTACAGCCGGCACGGTTGGTGGTTCTCCTCCCCCCGCCCACCCAAAGATACACGGGTGCCAGTCTGCCCCGGGCTGCGTCTCCACCCGAAGCCTCTGCACACTCAGAAGCATGGCTGTGCTCCTTCGAGCTGCAGGCCAACGAGCTGCTTTCCCAGGTGCTCCAGCGGAGGCCGTGCTGCCTGAGGCTTTGGCTTGGCGAACCCTGCAAGCATCTTGGCTTCTCCCAGACGTGAGATGAGGGTGTTTGTTCCTGCAGCTGCTGCTAGCCACCCTATGCTGAGGTCCTGGTGGTTGGCTGGGGGATGAGCGATGTCTCTGTGCGGTGGCTTGATGTCGCCTTCTCTGGG
The DNA here is from genome assembly GCA_028533065.1 of Trachops cirrhosus. Taxonomy (NCBI): domain Eukaryota; kingdom Metazoa; phylum Chordata; class Mammalia; order Chiroptera; family Phyllostomidae; genus Trachops; species Trachops cirrhosus. The sequence continues at coordinate 6,167,096 of CM052551.1, read as the reverse complement.
AGTGGACCGTTTCAGACCGTGCGTGGTTCAAGGGCTGCGTGGCCAGTGCTGGTGTCGATGAAACACCTGGGAAGGGGATGCACTAAAGTCTGTAGTGTGTCTGGATGTGAAACCTCAGAAGGAACCCGCCGGGCAGACCATGCGCGTGCCCAGGACTCCCCGGGTGCACTGGCTCGCTCTGGCAGCCTTCCAGAGGGCTTCCTGGATCCAGGTCTCTCCGGAGCCCCCTTCACAGCACAGCTTGAAGTCTGTGCAGGTGAGGACACACCTGACCGCGCCCCGGGAAGTGGAGTCAGAGAGGCTCTTCGTGCGGCTTGGTCTACCCTAGATGCACTGTGTATTCTAATAGATCTTTTCCATCTCTAGTCACGCTAACAGCTGAGACAACCCTGTAAAAGATACGCAAAGAATTCTTAAAAACAAAGACCAAAAAACCCTGTCTCTGAGTCACACCATGTCAATTGCAATGACTCACTAGGTCAGGTGTCCGTTGTCATCGTGGCTCGCTCTGTCATTCTGCATTCCTCTTCCCCCTGTAAATCACTGAGAGGGGCAAGGGAGGGAAGAAGCCACCAGAGGCATGAAGTATGTGACGTTTTCTTCATTAAAAAGCCCCCAAACACGCCTGACCTTTAGACTAGTATTTTGATCTGAGGAGCTGGTAGTCACAGGAAGGGAGCCAGCAATTCAGAGAGTCGAAGGGCAAGTTCGAAGGGCAAGAAGAAACTGACCAGCAGAGCCTGGCTAACCAGGGACACCTCGGTCCTCCTCCGTGAAATGAATACTCCCAGAGAGATTCTTCAAGCTCAGACTGTGGACCCAGGACAAAACACTTTCTCTCTACCCTAGGCCAACTGCTGTGTTCTCAGGGAGCTCCGACATTTTAATGGTTCAGGGAGAACATTGTTGTAGAGAAAACATAAATCAGTTGCTGAGGGAGTTGTGAAGAGGAAATGTCCCCAAAGTTCCCTGGACTGTGTAGGTGACGCTGAAGAGCTGGGTGCTGAAGACGATGGACCCCCCCACGAAGTGATGTCAGACACACACCCTGAAGTTTGCCTGCTGTCAAAGCCCTGTCACCTCAGGTAGACGGCGTCCCTCTCTCTTCCAACCTGCATCCAATTGCCAGCATCAAAGCAGCTTCCTTGCCCGAGAGCCGTGGTTCTCAAACCTTAGCGTGCCTCGGAACACCTGGCAGCCTCAGTCAACATAAAGATTGCTGGGCCCTGGCCAGGTGGCTCAGTTAGTTGGAGCATCATCCCATAAACCAAAAAGTTGTGGGTTCGATCCCCAGTACAGGTGCATACAGGAGGCAACTGATCCATGTTTCTCTTTCCCATCAATGCCTCTCTCTCTTTGTCCCTTCCTCTCTCTCTAAAATCAATTTTAAAAAAAGATCATTGAAAAGCACAAGAAATAATAATAATAATAATAATAATAATAATAATAATAAAAGAAAAAATCTGCCCTGGCTGGGTGGCTCAGTGGATTGAGCACTGGCCTGCGAACCAAAGGGTCGCCAGTTCGATTCCCAGACGAGGGCACATGCCTGGGTTGCAGGCCAGGTCCCCAGTTGGGGGCACTCAAGAGGCAACCACACATTGATGTTTCTCCCTCCCTTCTCCTATCTCTAAAAATAAATAAATAAAATTTAAAAAAGAAAAAAAATCTATAGGACGACCCAAGAGTCAAGGAAGGCCAAAGGCCTTAGACCAACAAGATTCCCAAGGTTCCCCGGGCTGGATAGCTCAGTTGGTTAGAGCATCATCCCGATATACCAAGGATGCAGGTTCAATTACTAGTCAGAGCACATGCAAGAATCAACCAATGAATGCATAAATAAGTGGAAAAAGAAGTTGATGTTTTTCTTTCTCCCTCTCTCTCTCCCCCTTCCTCTCTCTTTCTAAAACCAATAAATTTAAATAAAAAAGAAAAGATTACCAAGGCTGCCCTTAGCATATCTGGAGGCCCCATGTCAGCCAGGGACCTAACTTGACAAGTTCTATGTACAGGGAGGAAAAGTGCCGACATTGGAGACATAATGGATTCTGTGTGATATGGAGGCCCTCCTATGACTCGGCTAATTCTTATTTTTAAGAGTCTTGTAAAATTTCTACAAGGATCTACTTAAAGAGAGAGGCAGATTACAGGCTGGAGACCGAACCCAGCTAAGGAGGGGGAAAGCAATGATTAGGGCAGCCCTGAGAGACCGGAAGAGGGGAGAGCGCTACAGCGGCCCTCGCCCACTCCAACAGGCCAGGGCCTCCACCTTCTCGCTCAGCTCTCCAGGAGCGTCTCACACACACCCACGTCTGAGAACTACTGCAATGCTAAGCAGCGTCTCTCGAACTTGAATATGCACGTGAACCATCTGGGGATGTAGTTATCAGGGTGGGGCTGAGACTGCACGTCTGGAACAAGCTTCCTGGTGATAAGAAGCAGAGTCTAAGAGTGATGGTTTTCAAGTATTTTTTGAAAAAGCATTGCGACCGTTTCTTTAACAAAATCTTAGGGAAGCCCAGGATATACAGGACTTCTCTCCTGTAAGGAGTCCCCAGCCTGCTTCAACTGCCCCTCCGTGGCTCAGGAAAGCACTGATTGAAAACCACTAGAACACTGGAAACAGGTCCCAAGAATGCAGATCTAGGCCCATGTACATTTCACCGAAGACTAGGTCATTAGTACTTTGGGAGTTTTTTTTGGAAGTAATTTTTTTAATAATTGAGAAGTTTTTTCGAAGTTGTTTTCAATAAGCCAGGCCTGTTTCCCTGTAGGCACTGGAAACAGAAACCCTTTAAGAATGTATAGGGACTGTGCTGGTTTCAGACCTGCAGGTATCCCGCGGTGCTCAGACAAGCAGTGGTCTGGGAGGGGAAGGAGGGACCAGGCAGTGGAGAGAGACTGCAGGCCCAAGCGCTGCCTGCGGAAGGAAGTGTCGGATGGGAAGCCGGCCCAGACTGGGAGGCAGGCCAGTGGGGGTGCTGGTAGGAAGGCTTCATTTCCACTCACACCCTCTGAAGTCAGCCGTGTCCGACCGGGCATACGTGTGTATGCACGTGTGCCCTGTCTGTAGTTTGGGGTCACAATAGTCTCTGAAGGTTTTTCCCAAGGTCCCAAACCAAGCCGGCCCCTAGGAGTGTGTGGCAAGCTTTCTGACGAAGCAGCACACGCTCCCGACCGGGTTGGCACACACCACTCTGTGCGGTCGACTCTGCCGTCTGGCCCATCACTGGCCCCCATGGTGCGCCCCGAGTGGCCTAGGCGGGCTCGGCCCTGAGCGCGCCCAAGGAGGCGGTGAGCGTTATCTTTATTCCAGTCTCCTCCCAGCACCCCGTTTCCTCCACTGGGCCCATCTGCCCATGCGAACCGGAAGCAGACACCCAGGCACCTGCCTCCCTGACTAACCGAAGAGCCAGCTTTGACCTTGACTTCACTGTCACCCGAAAATGCAACAGGAAAGTTCCCTTAGATTTCATCCATGAGAAAAATGCCTTACCCATTCCAAGTGTACTTCCAGAGCAGGTTACTGCAATAAATAAAAACACAGCATTTAAAATATACTTAATGATATATTTAAGATGATAAAGATAAAACTTAAGAAAGAATAAAGGAAAAGTAAACCAAAGAATGAACAAGAATCAGTTTGGGTAACAGGAGAAGGAGAAACTACTGGCGGTGTGGCCTTGGGCAAGTCACTTCACTACTCTGTGCCTCAGTTTACCTGTAAGTGGTAAGAAGAATGCCAACGTCATAGGGTTGTTATAAGGATCAATTAATATATGTAAAGCCCTTATAATAGTGGTTGGTACATAGTCCTCAATAAATACTGGTCATTCTTATCATGTACAATACTGTCCTAATTATCAGAGTAAGGCATCACCAACACTGAGAAAAAAAAAAAGAAAACAAATTTCCCAAAATGCATGGTTTTTACCTAGGAAATTGAGCATTCAATGAGGTATTTTTTTTTTAGCACTTAATGAGGTGCTAAATGTGAGAACATTTGACAAATTGTAAAACATACTGATATAATGAAATATTTTAGGAGTTGTAGGTTCTTCCTAATTGCTCATCCCCACCCCAAAAAGCTATTTCTGTCCCTTCCCATAGGGCCGTGCTTTGGGCCAGCTTGTCCTGTGGACAAGATAATGAAAAAATAAGGAATCAGAGCATGACAGCCAAGGACAGTGAGAACACCCCCCGACAGGGAGCGGGCCTGACTCCACACCCAGGAGTCCGCCTGAACCTGCACGTGATCGGAAACTTCAGATTCTGGTCATCAGTACAGACTTCCGAGCCCATATTTATTCCTCTTCCTGTGTTTGAAGACTTCCTCATCTCTTTCTGTCTCTGTCTTTTTTTTCTAGAAGTACATGAAAAGCACACAGCTGTGCTCTGGGCAAGGTATCAGAAGGCAGGTGCTGGAATACGGAGCAGGAAAATGGCTAATGCCTTCCTGCCAGCTCTGGTGAGATGCCACTGCTGACAGTCACATGCTGTGGTCACAGATTGCCAGACCTAGCGTATGATGTATACATTCTTTTTTTTTTTCTGATCCTCCACCTCTTCCTCGGTCTTAAGGCTGAAACTGTGCAAATGAAAGTTCAAGTATCTTAATTTCTAGCATTCCAGGGTGTCTATCATTATCTCTAAGACTATGTCAAAAATTTAAACCCAGCCCTGGCTGGTGTGGTTCAGTGGACTGAGTGTTGGCCTGTGACCGAAACGTCATTGGTTCAATTCCCAGTCAGGGCACATATCTGGGTTGCATTGGGGAGCGTTTGAGAGGCAACTGATCCAAGTATCTCTCACACATTGATTTTTTTTCCTTCTCTTTTTCCTTTTCATCTCCTCTCTCTAAACATAAAATCTTTTTTTAAAAAAATCTATGCCCAAATCTCAAAGCAGGAAATCATTTTAAATTGGCTTTAGTATTAAGTAGCAAGCTTCTGGTCCTTTTCCTGAAGGAGGAGAGAGGGAGAGGGAAGGCAGAGTATCTCCAGATCAAATAATAATAAAGCATCGTGATTCCAAAGAGGCTGGGGGTCCCCAGTAGCCAGAATCTGCCTGCAGTATGTAGAAACCTCATACCCTCTTTGACCTTCCTTCCCACGGGGAAGTATGAGTGCTCTGAGTCTTAATTCACAGACTGAGTGAAGGGTTAGTTTTAAATAAGGGGTCACAACTTGCTGTACCTGAATATATTTTTTTGGGGCAGAAAGTGAGCTTCAGGCCTGTCTCAGCCACTGGCGAGACCATCACGGTATATACGTCCCCGCAGGGTATCTCGGTGACATCACAGAAGCTGAGGCCCGCGCTTGGAGAGCACGTGAAGATGCCTTTGGAGCCGTAGAGGTCGGTGCTGTAGTTGGCAGACCCCCTGGAGGCCTGCCAGTCGATCCGGACGCCGGTAGGGCTCAGCCTGTACAGCTTCACCCCCAACGGGCAGCAGGCACCTGAAGGGTAAAAACACACACAGATCGTTTGTTCCCCCATCCCACAAACGTGGCCTTTGTTACTGGGGGAAACAGTAGAAGTGACTTATTCTAAATAATACACGGTGTGAGCAAGATTTGAAGAGGCACTCAGTTCCTTCCATGGTGGACCACGTGGCTAGAAACCCAGGAGTAAAAACAGTTAAGTAAATGCACAGGCCTGTAAAAAAGAAAAGAAAAGAAGAGAAATGCATGGGGCCAGAGGGCATGGATTTTTAATAGGGAGCAACGGTGAGTCAAAAAGCCCACATTGGCAGATATGTGTTGTGTGTGAGTCAAACCTTATGAGTCAAAGGCACAGAATCCTCGTCAAGAGCCTTCCTAATGCCCTAGTTTCAAATGATTTTAGTGGGGTTGAATTTAAATGCAATTAACTGCTTTCAGCTTTAATTGAAAAGACCTATTGTGCTGAGCTGAGTAGCAGGACGCCAGGAGAGCAGTGACTTACACAGCAGGCAGGGGACGGAGCTTTGCTGGCCGCACTTCGTCCATGCTAGCGGGCTAAGTATTTTTTCTCTCTTCCAAATGCGTGGAGGAGGTTACACATTAGGTGTAAGCAAGGCACCAAAGGGTGGATTCCTCAGTAACTAAAATAATGATGTGTTTGTATAATAATTTAAAAATTCAGTTATAGATAATCAGACTTGTGGGGTTTATTCTTTAAGAAAAAAATTTTGGAGGGTGTGAAGCTAAGCAAAGGGCCATATTCTCAGAACTGGGTAACAGGGTGAGAATTTAGGCGGCACAAATCAGCTTACATATTTGTAGCACACTATAATAAATGTTTTCACGTTGTGATTATTCCTATTTGTCTTCCCAACGGGAAAACGGAAGCAGGAAGATGAGGGAACACAGCTGCTAAGAAGCCATGCCTTTAGACTCCTGGTCGCAGACTCTACTACCCCTGGGATGGAAAAAGTACACCCCAACTCTGCTGTCCCGTGCCCTGTGATAGATGAAACTAACCGATCGCTGGACTCTTTCCCATTCAGCCTGGGAGGCATCCTCAGGTTTTTTTGCAAAACGCTGCTCCAAGCAGCCACTTCCGGGGACAGACTAGAAAAGAGAAACCGGATTTGCTAACCCTGCACCCCTTCTCCCTCCGCTGCCACTCCCTGATGGTTCGGTCTTTGTGAAGCTGGAGACAACACTGTCAGTAGGCAGTGTTCCTTTAGCTTGTGGAAATGAGAAAGCACAGAAGGAGCCGGAGTGCTTTAGGAGACAGGTTGTAGCACAATACGAAGGAGAAGAAAACACTCAAGCCAAATACAGGGTCTGGCAGAAGGAACGCCTGAGGGTGTATGATTGGCGGGTGTAATAATTCATGGTTTTAACTTGAACATTTCACCTCAAATGCCACATGGTGTGCTTGAGTGCGACAAGGTCATGTTACACAATCACATGCTTATGATTTTGTAATATAACAGGGGCGTTATTTGTGCCGGACCCTGTAGGACATCTGCTCTCAACGCGTCCTGAGAGCTGCGGGTGGCTGTGTCCTACGAAAACCTGCCCCCTTCCGAAAAAGTGCACCCAGACCCTGTCGCCAGGGGAGTTAATTCACCAACTCCCAACAGAAGCCTCTGAAGCTTGGAGGTTCCAAGTCAAGAGCAAAACGAAGCATTTTAGAAGGTAACCTGAATTTGTGATGCAAGGTAGGTAGTGATACAGCCTGTTTTTGCCCAGGAAGGAGGGGCTCCTGGCCGGATTTATGACGGCTGGTCAAGGTCCTTGCCCATACGGCAGAGCTAGAGTCGAGAATCCACTTACTAGAGGAATAGCTGTGGTAGGCGCAGTCCGCAGTCACCCCGGTGGCGCTTATTGCTTTTAAGGCCACTGTGTAGTTGACGCCACATGTGATGCATCCCAGGAGGCAGTGGTTCTGATGAGTGTGACACTTAGACTGTCCAATGGGTGACTCCAGAACCGTCACGTAGGTTAGGGCCCCGGTCCCAACTGTCCAGCTCACGTTGATGACAGACTGGGTGACCTGGGTTATTGTCAGCCCAGCTGGACAGCATGGCACTGAAATGAGGAAAAAGAGAAAGAATTGGGGATTTATTTCCATGGAGGGCTATTTGCATTTTGCCTGGGTTTCGTTCAATAGCCTAAATTTTGCAAACCTTCAATTGTTAATGACAATTTCCTTTTGTTGAGCAAGAATCTCACTTCCTCTGATGTATCACTTAACATCGACTGAATATATAGTGGGTGCTGTCCCCAAGGCCACATTGCACTAACTGGCTGTGGGTAATGTGAGGTCCCCCCAGTTTTTCTGAAAGTAAGAAAATCCTTTGTTGTCCCCCAGCTTTAAAATTCCAGTTGCAAATTCCAAAACAGCGGTTGCACACCCCACTTCTCCCAATATCACATTTCACAGCATTCGTAATTAAATGCATTTTGAGTTTCTCGTGCATTTCATAGTATGTAATTGATATGAAAGCTTGAAATAGTCCCAGCTACCTAAGACTGCCACAGCCAAGTCTCAATTTTTAAGGGAATCATTGTAAAGAATATAGGGATCTCCAGAATCTTCCTGCATGCTTGGAGTTGTCTCTGTTCTGCAGCTTTTTACATTTCAACTGTTAGAGTCCAAAGGGCATCTGCCGTTGTATGAGTATGTAAGGGAAAATGTCCAAAGGCTTTGAGTAATTGCTAAATTTCATTCACATGCAATACTATAAAGCAATCACAGCATTCTTTCATCCAGCTCTTACTATGCAGCAGGTACTATGCGAAGGGCTCTGCAGAATTAAATAACTCAATATTCACAACCACCGGGATGAAGCCATGACCCACCTTCACCAATCAGGAAACAGGAAGGTGGAAAGCATCGTTTAGAGGAAGACCTGAGAGGGCTGACCCAAAGAAATAAATAATAAACCAGCTCATTTGGCCCTTGCTAGATGTTTTGGTAGGTTGTGTCACTGGGGAATAGCAACTCCAATAAATGTGCTGAGGAGTCAACTTATTTCCCCTTTGATGTCAGTGTATGAATATATTAGAGCCTCCTGATGATATTTTTACAAAGCCTGGGTCCACATGTCGCAAGCTTTATTTTGTAAGCTGGGGCTCTTGGAAAGGCGTCTGAGTGTAATGCATTTCTATCACACTTAGGGGAGATCAAGTTAAAAAGTTCACGTCTGAAAACAATTCCCCTGGACCCCATTGAAGTCAGCGTCCAGGCCGCCGGCTGCCGTGTACCTGTTTCCAGGGGCACGCTGTAGCTGGGCAGGCTGCGTCCCGCCTGGGTCTCGGCCACTGCGGTGACGGAGAACAAGGAGCCACAGGGCAAGCCCGCCAGGGCGCAGGACTGCCCCGTGCTGCGGCACCGGTACAGCCCGTCCTCGCCCCGGGCGGTCACTGTGTAGGTAGTGCCATCGTTACTGGATTTCCAGTGCACGTGGATCACGGAGAAGGCGTCCTTCGAAACACTTATTTCAGGACTGCAAGGAGCTAAGAGAGTTCAGATTATTACCATTTTTAAATTTATTTTTAGAGAAGGGAAGGGAGGGAGAAAAAGAGGAAGAGAAATATCAATGCATGGCTGCCTCTTGTGCACCCCTCAGCACCACAACCCAGGCATGTGCCCTGACTGGGAATCGAACTGGTGACCCTTTGGTTTGCAGGCTGGCACTCAATCCACTGAACCACACCAGCCAGGGCTAGAGAGTTCAGATTATTAATTGAAACAGTAAGAGTCAAAAGTATCACCTGTGCCATTTGCTCTAAAACTGATTTTCTTCACCCTGGCCTGGTGGCTCAGCTGGTTGGAGCGACGTCCCTGCGACAAGAAGTTGCAGTTTCTGATCGTGGTCAGGGCACATACCTGGGCTGCAGGTTCGATGCTGGTCAGGGCGCATATGGGGGGCAACCAATCAATGTTCTCTCTCACACCCATGTCTGTGGGTCTGTCTGTCTGTCTCTTCCCCTCCCTCTCTTTCTCTCTCCTTTCCTCACTCTCTAAAAATCAATGAAAACATATCCTTGGGTGAGGATTAAAAAAGTAAATAAAATGAAATAAAATTGATTTTCTTCCCCCACATAAGATCAGCGTCGCTTTCAACCATACCATGTGTGAAGGCCAAGTTCGTCGTGTTTGTGTGGAAACCCTGCTGCCCTTGATATGGTCTTGGGTTCCTGGAGTGTCGGACTAACTGGGAGATGTTGAGAAGTGTTTTGGACGCCAAAAGCAAAAGCAATTAAGGCAAACACATTTGTGGTCTTAACCTTCACGGTGTGATTACCGGCAAAGCCCCCAAAGGGAGGGGGAAGTGACTGGCTGACCGGCAACACCTTCCACAATCCCAGTGGTCTCCTCTTTTGTTTGTTTGTTTTTTCCCCTCGTTTCCCTCTTCCACCTTCTCTTCTGCCTCCCCTTAGTAAGACAGGGGCTCTAATGGACTCTGCGAACAGCGGCCCTGGCTGGGTGGCTCGGTTGGTTGGAGCATCATCTGTATACCAAAGGTAGTGGGTTCAATTCCTGGTCGGGGCGTGTATGAGAGGCAACTGATGGATGTTTCTCACATCCATGTTTTTTTTCCCTCTCTCTCTCTTCCTCGCTCTCTAAAAATCAATTTAAAAAAGAACCATATCCTCAGGTGAGGATTAAAAAAAAAGTGGTTAGTGGGCGTTAGCCTTTTGACAGCCCTTGCGGAAGGCCGGCCCGAGGGGCACCCTGGCGTGGGTCCGGGGGACATCGGTGAGGGCAGTCTTTGCTGCGCCGTACCCGTGGTTATGAATCGGGAGGCGCAGGACGTGTTGCCGCCCCGGACTTCGCTGAAGGAATACACGGTGATGTTGTACTGGGTGTCGCACGCCAGGGCCGAGAGGGTGCAAACGGGAGCAGTGTCGTTGCACTGGACCATGTTGACCCCGCCCACGGCCTTGGTTTCGTACAGTTCGGCACCACGGACAGGTGACCAGACGATCTCGACTCTGTCACTGGACACCAGCACAGGGTTAATGTCGCTGGGACAACACGGAGCTGGAAGCGGGAACAGAGAGGGGACGGAGGTCAGTACAGAGCAAGGCTGTCAGAGGGGGACGCGGACGCCCGCCCCTGTGCACGGACTCTGTCGCTGCCCTCCTAAATGATTGCAACGCTCTCCTGCAGGTCTGTCCAGCTCTGAACTTGGCCTAACACCCACTATGTAGGAGCTAAATCCTCTAAGCATGACATTCAAGTTCATTACAAGCTGTACCCAGTGTGTATGTTCAGCAGTATCTCCCTGGGTTCCCTGACACATCAGACTCCTCAAGCCACATCCCACCGGTGCTCACATTTCCCTGGGCCTCGGACTGCTGGCCCCTCTGTGCAATGCCGTTGCCCTCTTCTGCCTGACAACCTTCTACAGCTTGTCCGTCTTTCCAGATGCTAAACCAGGTAAAACTGGGAGGCAGAGGAGGACAGGCAGCATCATTGTATTAGTAGATGTTAGAAGAGACCCTACATGACCTCGTGGACAAATTCTGACCAATGTCTGATTCAGCTTGGAGTGTCTCTGGGCTGCTCTTGCCCCAGCTACATCCCAAACCATCCCTCAAGATCCAGTTCAAGGTCACTCCTTCTGGAAGACCCTTCTGTGCTCTTGAGACCTGGAGGACTCTTACTCCAAATTCTGAAGACACTGACTATTTAATTCATTCATCCTGGTAAAAATGTATTATGATTCAGCTAGTATTGTTTTTTACATAGTTATACTGTAGTATTCTTATCTATAAATATAGTGGTTCATTTTAAGTCACTTCATTCATTCTTTAAAAAGCATCTCCCACATGCCAATCACATAGTGATAAGTATTAGGATGAAGAGATAAATAAAACATAATCCCTGTCCCTAGAAGATCCAAGCCTAGTGGAACAGATTAATAATAGTAAAAGTAATAATGAGGCTAATACAAATGTTTGCATTGTACTTAATTGTATACAAATACTTTTCATATTCATCTTCTCATGATTTATTATTTGTCCCATTTTGCAGTGGAGGATACTAAGGAACTAGTAAGGAAGCTGCCATTGTCCTCATTTCACAAATAACTTGGTGGTCAAGTTAGGACTTGAACCCGGGCATCCTCCTGCAAAGCCCTCCACACTACGTAGCATCTTTGCATCTCTGTGTTCTGGTTTTGGGGAGAGAATGAAGCGCTGAGACACAAGGATCGCATCCCCTTCCACACCTAGCACAAGGCCGCACAACGAGTAGACCGTGATGGAGGTTCCTTCTTTCAGAGCAGGGGTGAACAACCACGCTCTTTCCCCTCTTTTCACCCCGAAACCTTGCATTTTTGTCAAGCCCGGGTCCACAGAGTCCACATGCCCTAGTCTGGAAAGAGTATGAAAGAAGAGCTCCACTTTCGGTTCTCGGTCCCAGAATGACCCCCAGGGGCCTATGTGATACAGGTGACCCGTTCCATTTCAAAGTATAGCGGATTCAGAACTCCCGTCACCAGCAGCGACTGCGACTCACCTGTGGTGTAATTGAACACGTCACCCAAAGGACTCTGCCCCGCCTTGTTATAGGCGAAAACACTGATAAAGTAGGTGAAGCCACATTCAGACGGGAAGTCGCACTGTGTGAGGGACGTGTTGCAGTGAACTTCCAAGCCATCGTCACTCTTCACAAAGGCCACGTAGTAATCTCCCAGGTCTACATGGGACCAAGACACAGACAGGTGGCCGGGGGGGTCTTCTTGGATCGTCACTCTTCCAGGGGCACAAGGCACTAAGAAAGGATGAATAATAAATAGTTGTGAGAGATTTTCTTTGCTGCTTTGCAATTGTCCAAGATACTGGGACACTGTGGACCAGGAATACATCAAACAGTAGGCACAAGCCAACGAGACATTCTCACACATCCTGAAGTTTGTCTCACACAATGCCTGCTAGACAGTGTCAGAAGCAGGCACGGGCTGGCTGACATGGTGGTAATATTGTCTCTCCATTTAGGCAGTGCCAACATCAGCACAGAGTGAAGCCTTCCGAAGGAATGAATTCCAGCTGAGGCTTGTTCTCCCAAGCTCTAAGCTCTTAAAATCTTAGTCATCTCTAATGGAAATCTTCCTGAGATACACTACACAATTCTGGGTCCCAGGAAACACATAGAACTTTCTAAACATAGTTCCTCATCAATAAGTCAAGGTCGTTCCACAATGGTGACTGATGGTGTCGCGGACAGACTACAGGGGTGCCTCCTGGCATGAGAGTGTGCGGGACTATTTCAGGATGCTTGCCAGAATCCACTGCGGAGCGTTTACAGACTATTCCTATCCTGTCTCCATTCCCGGCAACTCGATCTCATTGGTCTTCCGTGGGGCCTGGGTGGCGGGATTTTACAGAAGCTCTCCGGATGCTCTTACTGTGCATCTAAGATTGAAAAAAACATTGGATGGTTCTCTCTGGAGTTAGATGACTCACTCAGAACTCCAGGGCTTTTGAAAGTATATTTCTTTCTTTTTTTAGGACACAAAGTTTTATTCGAATAATTGGAAGGGGGTGAAGGGGACACCACCCTTCTACTTAATTAAGAGAAACATCATTACCAATATAAAGGTCTTTTGTTTTGTTTCTCCCGTCATGCTGTGCATTCATAGGGAGTGGGTTCTGGCAGCCCAGGCTCCTTTCCACTGGTTCTCACTAAACGTGCATCTCTGGGCGGAGCATGCTGGCGCTTCAGCTGGACCACATACCCCTCTCTAGGGCTTCTTTCTTTCTAGGATCATTTTCCTTCACACGCTTCAGGGAGCTATCCTAGCTCTTAAAGTGTTTACCACGCTCCATACATACATTGATTCTCTTGGCAAGAACCTGCCCTTCGCTCGTGTGTTTGCAACAACGCCCACCGCATGCTGGGCGGCCCTGCAGACTCCTCCCATTTTGCCCTGGGAACACCTGCGGGCCTTTTTGAACAGTGCCCATTCCCTTCCTGCCTACAATATCCCCTTTCCTGTAGGTTCGCAGGTATGTGGCCAAAGGGACAACTCCCTGTTCTCTGAAAGGCCTGGAGCACACAGAGCAGGTGCTGTCCTCTGTCCCTTTGTGTTGCTCCTTTTGGCCAATCACTGGAAGGTGGCTGAAAAGCAAAGGGAAAGTGTGTTTCTTAACTCTCCCCTTGCTCTCAGCTCCCTCGTCCTCATACCTGTTTCCAATGTGCCGTCCGCATGTAGGGCCAACTCACCGAGGTGTTATCAGCGACTTTAACATAATTACGGTTTTATTTAACGTAATTAAATCAGGGTTTTATTTATTTATGATGCAAAGGGTCGGCTGTATGTTCTTCCCTGGAATATAGCATGTATCAGCTTGGTGATGGCTCTTTTCCTCTCTGCTCAGAAGCCTTTTAAATTTAGAATGACATGGTTCTGCATTTTGGGTAAAGGGGACATTATTATAGTTATCTACATTTTCTCTGCCTTAGAGGACTGAAGTCAGGCAAACTTGGCCTTGAATTCCAGATGGCACAGGAACTGAACATCACCAGGGCCTCGGAAAAGTTATTTAGCTTCTCTGAACTTCAGTTTTCTTACCTAATCAAGGATATATTAGAACCTGCTTCACTGAGTGGTCCCAGAAATTAAATAAAGTGATGTATTTATAATGCCTGGGGCATAGTAGGTCTTCACTAAGTGTTAGTTGCCATCCCCAGACACATAGATATTTCTCAATAGAGGAATAAACCTTCACATCTGTGTGCCTTTATGCCCTTGATAAGAATGATATCTGAAGATATCTGAACACATATTCAGAACTACAGACAGCCCATCTTTATCTTAAAAAATAGCTCCCAGCAAGCCAAGGGCTGTGAAACACGAGGCAAAGAACAGGCCGCTACCTGCACTGCACGGTTAGAAGTGGGTCTGCCTCAAACCCGGTCTTAGAATTTTTGCAACTTTACAAACTGAGCAAGGAAAGATCTGCAGCAGGAGCCAGTTCTCCAAAGTTTAAAAGTGCATTTTCTAATGCACAGTATCCGGCTACTCAAACCCATCGGAATGTCCGACTCCCTGCTTCCATTTAGACCAGGCTTCTGTTTTCACTTCTTCCAGCGGGTTCTGGAACAGTGTCAGGTGATCACCTGTTTCCCCCACACAACACGCCGGTCACTTTGGCTCTCGGCGGCACAGTGAGTGACCTCGCTCCTGGCTACCTACCGGTTTTCAGGGTCACTGCTGAAGTCGACCTGCTGGATCCGGCGTCGTTCCTGGCGATGACGGAAACCAGGTACTCCGTTCCACACTGGAGGGAGGAAATGGTGCAGGCCCTGAGCGGGGTGCTGCAGCTCCGCTCGGAAGAAGCGCTCCGAGCCATCGCCGTGTAGTTGAAAGCGCCTTCTGTCGGGGCCCATGAAACAGACGCCTGCAGAGCCCCACTGTCGAAAGAGACTTCAATGTCGGCAGGCGCACGAGGACCTACATTTTTGAGAAACAATTAGGATTTTGCAGTAGCCTCAAGCACCCAAGCACGATGGGGCCTTCCAAGCGCTTTGACAGCAGGATGCCCAGGCAGACAGCGGCAGGAGCAGCGTCTGCACCACGTCCCAGAGGTGACGGGTTTTCTAAAGACTTTTTGTTCGTCTGCTTCTCCATGTTTTACATTTCAGAGACTTTGGGTTTAGCCTGACTTGGCCAGCACTGCTGTAACCAAGTGCCGTATATTCAGCGGCTTAAACAACAGAAATGTATTATCTCGCTGTCCTGGAGGCTAGAAGTCTGAGTTAAGGTGGTGGCAGGGCGGGTTCCTTCCCAAGGCTATGAGAAAGGGTCTATTGCAGCCTTTCTCCCTGGCCTTCCTGTTCATATGGCTTTCATTCTCCCTGTACGTGCGTGACCCTGTCCAGATTTCATTTTATAAGGCCATCAGCCACACTGGGATAGGGCCCACCCGAATGACGTCATCGTAACTAATTGCATCTGCTATGAAATCAGCATGTCTTTATTCACCCCGTCAGCATTTCAACTACCAAGGGGAACAGTCAAGGCACTATAAATAAACTCATCATAAATTTAAACAGCTGCCGCCAGCTGCTTTGTACTCGTCACTCGACACCACACTCGACGGCCACCGTGCACAGCCGCTCTCATTAATCAGAAAGGAGACCAGGGGGCCCAGCCGAGAAGCCTTACTTGTCCTCTGGTTGCAGGTGGAGTCGTCCCCGGGGGCGCCGTTGGCGTTCCACGCATAGGCCTTGACGGTGTAGAGAGTGCCGGGATCCAAGCCGGTGAACGTCAAGGTGGTGTTCGTGGTGTTCTCCTTCCATACTCTGCCCAGACCGTTGGCTCGCATGATGGACACAGAGAACCCGATGGCCATACGCACAGCTTCCCACTGAACAAGAATGGAGTCTGAACTCGGGGAGCTTACTTCTAGAATTGGTGCAGCCAACACTGCGAAGGCAAAGACACGTGTGTTTGCGTCACGAAAGTTTGGTAGAGGAGAATTCGCATTTAGGAATAAGCAGTCTGAGGTTGATTATCCGTGTTATGAAATAATGATTTGCTTTGCAAATGGACTCGTGGTAGAGTGTCATTAAGAATTGCTATTTTTTTTTAAAAAAGCCACAAGAATTGCTATTTAAATGTGTATTAATCATAAACAGCTCATCACAGGAACAAGGAACAGAGAAATTCTAATATTAGGCATTACTTTAAACTGGAGGATGGTAAGAAATTAAATAAAATAACCTTGTAATTATAGTATAAGCCAGTAGTGGAAATGATGGTTTGTGCTATTTTGCTGGGCAGACGACCTTTCAGAAACTTGTTTAGGTACAGCTTAATCAAATCCATTTAAGTTATGCTGATGACAAACTCCAAATGTTTTCATTCCAAAAAAGTCGAAGTGCAGCAAAATCCCTCCTGTGTGTATTTTTTATTTAGCATCATCTTGATGGATAACTGAGGTTAAAAACAGAAATCCCTTTTGCACAGATTTACAAGCAGGGATGCTTTTAAAGATGCCCAGGAATAGTTACTTTAAAAAGCAAAGTATCTGGAGTTTAAATATACCTTCTAGCCCTGGCCAGGCAGCTCATTTAGTTAGAGCATCATCTGGATACTCCAAGGTTGCAGGTTTGATCCCCAGTCAGGGTACATACAATAAATAACCCGTGAATGCATAAATAAGCGGAACAACAAATTGATGTTTCTCTCTCTCTTCTCCTACCCCTTCTCACTTTAAAATAAAATCAAATAAATAAATAAATAAAATACCACCTTCTCCACAGATAACCAAATTCCCAAAAGAGATCATTTGGTGGCTTTTACTTCTGGGCCCTGAATCACAGGCACTCATGTGACACAAAACTGCATCAGGCAGTTACAGCCTCGTGTGTCTGATCCTGGTCACGGGCAAGGGCTCAGCAGAGGACAGCATCCAGCTACCTGTCTTTGCCTGCTTTGGAGGTGAGGCCTGGCTTTTCCCTGCCGCACTGATGGATCTGACCGTGATTTGGTACGAAGTGGCAGCCTTCAGGCCTGTCACAGTGCCTGGGGAATTGGCCACCATGGTTTCAATGACAGTGTCCCCATCTTTGGCTGTGAGGAGGTAACTGGTGGCCCCTGGCACTGAGGCCCATTCCACAGTGATACTGTTGCTGAGTTTTGAATACGCCTGGTCAATAGTGGGTATTTCCGGAGCTGAAAGAGATTTTGAAGTTGCACATTAATTAGCTAGAATACCTATAAGCATTACTTCCTTCATCATTTTACTTTGCAAACTACATCATTTTTGTGCCATCCTTCAGACATAGACTCTGCCCTTATTTTCCAGATTAAAAAAAAAAGAAAGAAAGAAAGAGCCCTGGCTGGTGTAGCTCAGTGGATTGAGCGCGGGCTGCGAACCAAAGGGTTGCCAGTTCGATTCCCAGTCGGGGCACATGCCTGGGTTGTGGGGCAGGTCCCCACTGCGGGGGTGCATGAGAAGCAACCACATGTTGATGTTTCTTGCTCTCTCTTTCTCCCTCCCTTTCTCTACAAATAAATAAATAAAATCTTTTTTAAAAAAGTTAGGTAAAAGTAGGAAATGATTGTGAGAAAAGATCTCTGAGATGAGGGAGAGGGTCTTTGATGAGCTTTATTCTACAAGATCCTACTCTAGTTTGGCACCCTGAGAATTTCCCAGCCTGCTTTGCCACTGTGTCCACTCCCTGCCCTCTGGCAGCGCTCCACCACCTCCAGTGAGGGCTCACCTCCATTCCCACTGCTGTCGTGGCTGAGTCTCCATCATACCCTTAGCTCACTTCTCACAGTGGCATTTAATTTAACAGAGGAAGCAGGGAGAACTGAGTTTTGTTTTCTAATTTACCATCGTACTTTCTTGTTATTAGAATGAGACCATTTTCAGATTGTTCTATATAAAATAAAAATAAGCTTGATTCTCCCTTTCTCTATCAAACTATCTGCCTCAGCATAAAACGGGCCTGGCTACGGTTTGCCAGGGAGGTGCGAATGTTTATATCACAAGTTCCTATGAGGCATTCCTACACTTTCAGCATGGGGTCAGAGACACCAGATGATAATCAGATTCGCTACTTTGCAAAAACCCACAGACACAGGAATGCCCTGGATGTAGATCTAAGTGGAAGAAAAGGTCAAACAAAAAGAGCTGGGTTTCAGGTTTGAAACTGGCACCGGACCTTTTATGTTTAATGTAAAACTTTTGCTGGGTTAAATCACTACACGCCAAATTCAGAACTAAAAGACAAAGCATAACTATAGGCCAGAGGGTGGGAAGAGTTCACGAAGACCCCATTTGAGGCCTGCCAGTATCACCCTTCCCTCCCCCACCTGCCAGATCCCCACGTGCCTGGCACGGGCCACCTTCTTTTCTGCACCAACAGCCCAGAGCGCTGGCTTAGGCAGCGTCTCAGAAATAACCATGCTGCAAGAACGAACAAAGTCTCCACTGTGCACTGGCCAGACATTCCTTGAACATCACCCAGGACTGTCTCCTTTGCCATCGAAAGAAAATGATGCCGATTCTGTATGCTGGGGGGACGTTGCAGGCCTGCCCATCTTAGCTTAGCCATTTGTCAGCAGAAGCTGACTCTGCAGGAAGCGCTATGTCCCCTCTCCCCTCTGCAGGATAGAAAGCCCCAGCAGGGCCCTGGCTGGGTGGCTCAGATGGTCAGAGCATTGTCCACATAGGCCAAGGTCACAAGTTCGATCCCCGGTCAGGGCACATGCAAGATGCAACCAATGAATGTATCAATAACTGGAACAACAGATCAATATTTCTCACTCTCTCACTCAAATCAATAAATTAAAAAAAAAAAGCCCCAGCAGGGACTCTCCCTTTTATCCCCCCAACACACATGCATCGTTTTCCTGCTGCCCAAGTTATTTGCTCTGTGTTATATGCCATCTTTCCTCTAAATCTGTGGTTTCTCTCAGCTCCTTCTCTCTCCTTTGTCCCCATAGTTCATCTTCTATGTCGGCCAGTCTTGCTCATTGGAAAGAAATAACTTCCTGGGAAAATGACAACCAAACTAGCCATGGACACAGAAGGCTGAGAATGCATCCCCAGGGTGGCTGGGAAGGAATACGAAAGACAAGCAGGTCACAGACAGTGCCCCTCAGGCTGTCAGGGGCCTGGAGGCTCCGCACACCCTGCCCTGGTGGACAGAGCTGGGAGAGGCACGCTTGCCCAGAAGGGGTGCGAGCTGGAGCCAGTTCCAGCAGGAGGAAGCTCAGGGTCCCAGGGATGGAGGAAAACAGCAAAAGGGTATGGGTTCAGGGACTCTGGGTGTGAGCCGTTTACTTTTGCTTGTGAAAGTGTACACATCATTTAACCTCTTCTAGACTCAGTTTCTCCCTGGAGAATGAGGAATAGTAATAACAGGTACAGATTAACGTTTACATTGATGTGTAAAACACCTACATCACAGGACTGCTGTAAAGATTAAGTGAACGAATGTATGTGAGGGGACTTTGAAAGATAGGGTTAGTGTGTGTTTGTGCGCATGCGCTGTGTGCCGGGTACCAGGTTGAACAGGTTTTGGGTTTGGAAAAGCCAGACAGCACGAGGGGGTGCCAGGGAAGGCGAGCTCTGGCAAGCCGAGGCTGGAGAGACAGACCGCCCGTTTTTCACTTGGTTCTAGGGCAGGATCTGAAGAGGAACAGCCATAAAACCAGGTCAACACCCCTGTACAGTTTCCCTTCGAGAGAAGAGCGACACAAAAAGGATGGCGAGGCTGCGTAAATGAGCAGCGCCTCCCTCTCTTAGTTCGGTGTTTGGCCCACCTGCGCCATTGATGGAAGAGAAAGCATTCTTCTCTAGAGGTGCTGCCAAACCATTCCGATGAGTCAGACGTGACAGGCATTGATGCTCAGCATCTGTGCATTCTACCAGCGCCGAGATCTAAATTAGCCGGCGTGGCCCGGGAGCCCAGAGACAGCTGACGCCAGGGCAGGGAGAGAACCAAAATAACACACACGCGAAAGGAAACCTCCTACACCGTGTCGATAATGCACAGCCCTTTAGAGAAAAGCCAGGCCGAATCCATTAACAGCCTCACCAGCAGCTCAGCCTGCCCCGTCCTTCCCCCAAATAGCGAGGCACTGAACAGAGCCTCATTCCAGGGGTTCGGTGGGCGTGTCCTGGGACCTCGAAGAGACAGCAGAGCTATATCGTGTCCACCCAGAGGCCACTTATTAAAAAGAAATGGCTCTGTGTATGGCCCCACAGTCCTTCTCATAGCTTTCTGCTCAGTTGTGAAGATTTCTTAAGAACAAGTGAATAAGAAAAATGCATGAAAGCCCTGTTTGGGTAGCTCAGTTGGTCACAGTGTTGTCCGAGTCGCCAAGGTCGCAGGTTTGTGCCCCGGTCAAGCAACATACAGGAATCAACCACTGAATGCAAAAATCAGTGGAACAAAAATAGATGTTTCTCTGTCTCCCTCCCTCTGTCTCCAAAATCAATCAATTAAATAAATAAATAAATACAGAGCTTGACGTGATTTTTAAAAACCTACTGTATATGCATACATTTTATGGCTCAACGTATATCTTACACCAAATTTGAAATTGCCTTATTTATACTTGCTTTACTATACTATAGATAAAATAATAATATCTCTTTCCCTCTCTCTCTCTCTCTCTCTCTCTCTATCTCTCTCTCTCTCTCTCAAGTCAATAAACATGTCCTTGGGTGAGGATTTAAATTTTTAAAAAAATTGTTCTAATGTTGAATTGGTATGAGAGTTTACTGATGACATAATTGATATTATAAGGTCCCTCCGGGTCACCTAAATCCTACAGAATATGAATTTCCACTCTCGGGGTTTAGATTTCTGGAGTGTATAAGGTAGCAGAGGCCTCTAGGGAAATTATCCATGCCTTCAAGTCATCGACTCAAGAAAAATGGTAATAAAATAATTTGAAAAGAAGGCCTTTTCCCAGCTCCAACTTATCATTGTTTGTATTTTAAGGATGCAATATGAGGTGTGTAAAATCTTGTTTTATTAAAGTAGAGAATCCTGAGATTTTAATAAAAAAAACATTTTTAGTTTTCTCCTCTAGTTCCTCAGAAGACAAATAGGAAAAGTTACATAAATTAGATTCTTCACTATTTATAACTAAAATTTTGTTTCTTTGACTGCAATGATGGTCATTGTAATATTTTACTGAAGGCTGCCTCTGTTCGAGAATTCCATGACCACATGACTCTATACATCTTAGTAAGAACATCTTACGAGGACTTTTAAGTTTGATCCCTGTATTCGTCTTACCAGTTTCACTCACTGTACGAGTGCTCAGAAAATGTTGGAGGCTTTTTCCTGGTATAGCCTATGTCTTTCAGGGTAGCACAAGAACTCACAAGGAAAATTAAAATCAGATATGAGGAGGGGAAACTTGCATTTTAGAGAACTTTACCTGTTTTTCCTGAAGCAACCTGAAAAGGAAAGTGTAGAAAATTAGAACCGTAAAGGAAAACACCATTTGGGGAAATGTTAGACATCAATCAGAGCAGAAATAAATTTATCACATTTTTTTACACGTAATGTGAGCAATCTTTCAGCCTGTACAGAGTGTTTATTTGCACAAATCACTTCCCAACACTCAAATCTACCACAAAGCAATCCTAAATAGAATTTAGAGGCTGCAGGCAGATCACATTACTATTTCATTTTTCTCCCTGAATCTGCCTATTGAACTAACTCAGTAGCTGCTGACGGATTTTTCAGAAATCTTTGTTCTTAAAACATAATGGTAATTTTGTTCTTTCTCCAGTAAATTGCATCACATTTCAAACACACAAACATACATGATCTTGGTATTGTCAAAAAGTATTTTCATTTCTATCTCCTCACCCCCTAGGCCCTAAAAGAGAAGGATAATGAATGTCTCCCCCACCCCCAAATAGTTGCAGGTAGGTCAGAATGGCCAACTCACCATTTTAAGACAGAGAAGACTGAATCCAACCAAAGACAAACATTCCTTAGGTCCGCCAGCCATGGTGTTGGGCACAGTGCGCACAGGGCACAGAGCAAGCAGGGTCCTCTTTGGTCCCCAGGAGGGAAGCACAGTAGGTCGCTGGGGTGTGGGGCTATGATGCTGGAAACAGACCTTGGCAAGTGACTCCTCCCCTCCAGTGCGGAGCTGACCTGTAACTAAGGCCACCTGGAGACTGGCAGGGACAGGTATTGCAAAGACGGAAAAAAAGAGAGTTGAAGAAAGCCGAGCCAAGCAGGCCAAAAAGCTACTCTGACCTGGGTTTGAAGGTAATACGCAGACTGCTCTCCTTTCCTTTTAAAAAATCTTTTGTTTCTAAACAAAAATTGAAACAAAGCCATATAGAACATTGTTGAGATAGCAGAATGACCATTTTCAGGTTGGGGCTCCTGGCCGGTTTTATCAATCCTTTTCCACCTTTGTCACTTGTGTCGTCATCTCTGTAGGAAGTGGTTAGTCTGGCGTCGGGAGCAACTTGCTGCAAAACTGCAATATTGAAGGTGACAGGGTGAGGGATGGGGCGGGGTCACTAGGGAGGTGGTGGTTCAGGGCGCAAACTTTCAACTAGCAGAGAAATAAGTCTGGGAGATCTAATGCACAGATGCACAGCATAGTGATGGTGGTCCACAGTATCGGATTATAAACCTCGAAGCTGCTGAGAGGCTAGATCTTAACCATTCTGTGCACACACACACAAAAGATAATTCGGAGATATGATGGAGGTGATTAGCTAATTCGACTGCAGTAATCACATTGTAATATATAAATGTGTCAGACCAACACACTGTACACCTCAAACTTATTCAATGTTGTATGTCAATTATATCTCAAAAAAAAGATGAAAGGGCGGGAACATGCCCTTGTGCTGGGGAAGGTCGTGGGAGGCGCTCGAGGAGCAGAGTAGATCCATCCATCCCCAGTGCCACCCTGCAGTTCTGACACCTTTTATCTCCAGAGTCATCTATCTCCAGAGACATCTTCCCTAGTTCAGGCTCTTAGTAATAATTAACATTTAGTCCAAGCACTATAGTATTTAATTCTAACAATAGGCAAATACCTAAATGACTAATATTATTAACTGACTTATGTGAAATTGCACAAGTATTAAAGTGTATTTTGCCATGTACAATGCGCACTTTTTTTTGCCTAAATTTTTGAGGGAAAAATAAGGATGCGCAATACACATGGGTAGTAATAATTCTGTGTCTATATAAATGTTTTTAATTCCTTTATTTATGTTCATGCATTAAAAGTGTAACTCTAGAAAGTAATAATGATATCCATGTGCAAAATAATACCCTGGAATATGATCATTGGTTTTGTTTCTAAATATAAATAAAAATTGAATTAAAATATTAAAATGAAGGATTTTTCCCCCTGAAAGTTTAGGCCAAAAACGTGGGTATGCATCATACACAGGAACGTCACCAACACAAAATAGGTAAATGGTGGAGCTGCGGTTAAAACTCATCAGTATCACCTCTGCTTCCAACTAAGATAGAATGATACTCTGGTTTCTTTTCAGATTGTATAAATCCTTCACCTTTAATCAACTAAGATAGAATGAAAGGGACTGGATTCACCCTGCCTGACTTCAAGACTTATAAACCTACCATAATTAAGACAAGATTAATTATATGGATTGTTATCATGATAATTGGTATCAAGATAAGGTAAATAGATCCTTGGAACAGAATAAAGTCCAAAAATAGACCCACACTTAAATGGACAATTGATTTTCAACAAAGGTGCAAAAGCATTCCAGAGGATAAAGACAATTTTTTCAACAAATGGTACTGAAACAATTTGATGACTATGTATGAAAAACATGAACTTTGTTCCATACCACATGGCATACAAAAAGTTAACTCAAGCTCTGGCTGGGTAGCTTAGTTGCTTAGAGCATTGTCCTGATATGCCAAGGTTGTGGGTTCAATCCCCAGTCAGGGCACATGCAAGAAGCAACCAGTGAATGCATAAATAAGTGGAATAACAAATTATTGTTTCTCTCTTGTGTACGCTAAAAAAAATTAAAAATAAAATAAAAAAATAAGTAATTGAAAATGGATTACAGATCTAAATGCAACACCTAAAACTATAAAACTTCTGGAAAAAATAGGAGAAAATCTTTGTGATTTTAGAAAAAGATTTCTTAAATAGAACATTGAAAACATGACCTATTAAAAAATTAATCAACCTTCAAAATCAAGAATTTCTGCACTTAGTAAGGGACTAAAAAGACAAGACACAGACTGGTGGAAAATATTTGCAAATCACATATTTGATATAGGACTTGGGTCCAAATTTTTTAAATTAAAAATTTAACAATGTATCTATGTGTATATATATGTATATAACTCTCATAATAAGAAAACAACTCAGTAAAACAATAGGCAAAACACATGAACAAATATTTTACAAAAGAAGATGGGCAAATGAAAAAATCCTCACCACTATTAGTCATTAGGAGAATGTAAATTAAAACCACCATGAGATCACTGTATTAAGTGTCTAAGATTATAAATCCCTGGCTGGTGTGGCTCAGTGGTTTGAGAGCTGACTTGCAAACTGAAAGGTCGCCTGTTCGATTCCTAGTCAGGGCACATGCCTGGGGTGGGGACCAGGTACCCAGCTGGGGCACGTGCAAGAGGCAGCCGATTGATATTCCTCACACACATCGATGTTCCTCTCCCTCCCTTCCCCTCTCTCTAAAAATAAATAAAACTTTAAAATTAGAAAGAAAAATTGGCAAGGATGTAGAGCAAGTGGAACTATAACAGGTGGGAATATAAAATGGTACAGTTACAGAACAATTTGAATATCTCTTAAAAAGTTAAATATATACCTATTTTATATGTTTTTAATTGATTATTTAATATGTTATTTATTGATCTAAGAGAGAAAGAGAGACATCGATTTGTTGTCCCACTTATTTATGCATTATTTGGTTGTTCCTTATATGTGCCCTAAGCGGACATTGAACCCACAACCCAGGTATATGGGCACCCCGGCCAGGGCAAATGTACACCTACTACATGACTCAATTGTTTCACTTCTAGGTATTTACAATGGAGGCTGAAGGGACTGCAATGGAGAATGAAGAGTTGATAGGGGCAACAGACTGGACAACCCAGTGGAAACGATGGTTGGAAAGGAGATTAGATGAAACTACAGGAGTTGGTGATTGGGGAATGGGATGTGTGAAATGGACACGGGAGGAGTTCCGGTCATTGGTAATGCCCAGCGCTAGGGTGTAGCCGTGGGAAGTGGCAGCTGAGGTCAGTGGAGGGAAAAATCATTGGAGGGCAGATCGGGACTTGGAGAGACCTGAGTATCGGAAAGACTGTTCATTGGGTACTGGAATCACAAGAACTATGGCAGGAGTGGTGAGGAGGTACTGAGCGATCCGCTCAACTCTTTAACTAAGCATTAAAACACTAGGGGGTATCTTTCGAGATATGTGGGTGACACGAACTGAGGGACAGTGGGTGGTATAATCTAATGACGTGAACTTTAGAGGCGTGAGCGTGCTCAGAGAAGAGGGAAAAGCAACTGTCAGGAAGCACAATGATTTTATTTTAACAACCGATTCCTGACCAGCATCAGCCCCTTGGCTGTTGTCAAACTAGGTTCTGAGTGTTATTGTTGAACAGTTCCATCAGGGAACAATGCCAATAAAACAGCTGTTTTGTGATATAAACTTACTTTATTTTTTTAATATATTTTATTGATTATGCTATTACAGTTGTCCTATTAAACCCCCTTAATTCCCCTCCACCCTGAACACCCTCTCCCACCCACATTCCCCCGCTTTAGTTCATGTCCATGTGTCATAAGTCCTTTAGCTTCTACATTTCCCCTACTATTCTTGCCCTCCCCCTGTCTATTTTCTACCTACCATCCATGTTACTTATTCTCTGTACCTTTCCCGCCCCCCTCTCCTCCCACTCCCCTGTTGCTAACCCTCCATGTGATCTCCATTTCTGTGGTTCTGTTCCTGTTCTAGTTGTTTGCTTAGTTTCTTCTTGTTTTTGTTTTAGGTGTGGTTGTTCATAATTGTGAGTTTGCTGTCATTTTACTGTACATGTTTTTTATCTTCTTTTTCTTAGATAAGTCCCTTTAACATTTCATAAAACAAGAGCTTGGTGATGATGAACTCCTTTAACTTGACCTTATCGGAGAAGCACTTTATCTGCCCTTCCATTCTAAGTGAAAGCTTTGCTAGGTAGAGCAATCTTGGATGTAAGTCCTTGCCTTTCATGATTTGGAATACTTCTTTCCAGCCCCTTCTTGCCTGTAAAGTCTCTTTTGAGAGATCAGCTGACAGTCTGATGGGAACTCCTTTGTAGGTGACTGTCCCCTTATCTCTTGCTGCTTCTAGGATTCTCTCCTTCATTTTTACCTTGGCTAATGTAATTATGATGTGCCTTGGTGTGTTCCTCCTTGGGTCCAACTTCTTTGGGACTCTGAGCTTCCTGGACTTCCTGGAAGTCTATTTCGTTTGCCAGATTGGGGAAGTTCTCCTTTATTATTTGTTCAAATAAGTTTTCCACTTGTTGTTCTTCCTCTTCCCCTTCTGGTACCCCTATAATTCGGATGCTGGAACATTTAAAGATGTCCCGGAGGTTCCCAAGCCTCTCCTCATTTTTTTGAACTCTTATTTCTTCATCCTTTTCTGGTTGTATACTTTTTTCTTCCTTCTGGTCCACTCCAATGATGTGAGACCCATCTTTCATTCCATCACTATTGGTTCCCTGTGCATTTTTCTTCATTAAACTTATCGTAGCCTGCATTTTTTCATCTAATTTGTGACCGAAATCAACCAATTTTGTGAGTATCCTGATCACCAGTGCTTTGAACTGTGCATCTGATAGGTTGGCTATCTCTTGGTCACTTAAAAGGATGGGTTCTGGGGCTTTCAATTCTTCTTCTGTTTGAGCCATCTTTTCGCTGTTTTGTTGTTGTTGTTGTTGTTTTTTGGTCT
>CM052551.1:6070061-6139669 GCA_028533065.1 Trachops cirrhosus | reverse complement strand
TTTTCATCTAATTTGTGACCGAAATCAACCAATTTTGTGAGTATCCTGATCACCAGTGCTTTGAACTGTGCATCTGATAGGTTGGCTATCTCTTGGTCACTTAAAAGGATGGGTTCTGGGGCTTTCAATTCTTCTTCTGTTTGAGCCATCTTTTCGCTGTTTTGTTGTTGTTGTTGTTGTTTTTTGGTCTTGTCGAGCTCCTGTAGTGAGGGGCGGGGCCTTAGGAGTTCACCAGGGCGGGGCACCCCAGTCGCTGGGTTGTGACGCTGCATGTGGGGGCAGGGTCCGAGAAGGAACAATGATGCTTGCTCCGCTCTTTGTAGGACCCCAGACCCCTCCACCACTTTCCGCAAGCCAACTGGGCCCCTCTGGCACCAATTCCGGTGTGGGTGGGCCTGTGCACCCCGCGGGACCTTCCTTTTCAGTCAGTGCCCCAAAGCTCTATTTCCCGGTACTGGGACCCTGAGTTGCACGCAGTGCCTTGCTTCACAGTGGCCGCCTTGCTGGGTCTGCCGGTCGCCACCCCCTGGCCGGGGCCCACCAGCCACCACCACTTGTGTGCCCAGGGTCTGCCTGCTGCGGACTTGCGTGCCGCCCCGGGTGCTCAGCTCTCCGCTCCACGTCCCTCGCCAGGCCGGACTCCACCCCTCCTATCGGTCTGGATGAACGTGTCTATTTTTAAATCCTTGGGTGTCCGACTTCCATACACTTCAATTTTCTGTCAGTTCTGGTTGTTATTTTGTTTCTATACCGTTGTTGTCCCTATCTTGGTTGTGCGAGGAGGCACAGGGCGTCTACCTCTGCCTCCATCTTGGCCGGAAGTTGTGATATAAATTTACTTTAAAACTTTGACTTACTGGAGCGCTCTCCCTCTGGGAACACGCCCATGCCTTCCTTCCCTCTCAGGCCTACATTTTCACTTCTCTCTCCAAACTCCAAGGGTCCCCAGGAGACCTGCACCCAGGCAGCCGCGGACAGCGGCAGCCCGTCTCAGACCGACCCTCTGTACTTGTCCCCAAGGCCCCTTTCTCTGACGGCAGCCCCGCCTAGGGTCTCCCTCCTGTTGCTGCTTCTACCCTAAGCACTTCCTTGTTTCAGTGTCCCCAGCTTTGTAAATGTACTCTGAAAATTAAACAAACAACTTTGACTTACTAAATCGACCAATTGTCTGAAATTCTCCTTGCAGCAATGGGATTCTGCAAAGTAGTAAATGGTCCTGAGGGGTAGGGAGTTAAGACCACTGAGAGTGGAAGCTGCTCCAAGTGTGAGTCTGTTTAAACATTCTCAGTAGGGTGACACTAGGGAAACTAAGGTTCGTCAATATTCACAGGCCGGGAGGAGGGCTGAAAATAAGAGATTCTGGAATAAACAAGAAAGTGTTAGGATGGTGCCTATCCAGTCATCCATCGGCTTTGAAGTCCACAATACCTGTATCCACGCTTCCTGAAATCCCAGCTCCTTCACTAGGCTGAGCATTTCAGGTTCTGTTACGTGGTATACACGTCTCCAGAGAGCAAATCTGGAGTTAGAGGTAGGTTTTGCTGAGTCACAGAAAACCTATCAAGAAAGTCACTTAAACAGAAGTTTCTTTCTGATACATAGTGGTGGAGGCCAAGCCTCCAGAGGTGGTGGGCCATCTAGTCCATGGAGTCCTCAGACCCAGGTTCCTCCACCTGTCTAGTCCCCTGCCTGTCTCTCTCCGTCTGAGATAAAGCCCAGCTATCACAGCAGAGAGAAGGCAGAAAGCTGACAAACATTTAACCTGATACTCTCTGCATGTGAAGTGAGAATGAGTGTAGAGGTGGAACAGGGGACTTAACAAACTAGTGAAGATTTAAAATTGCCATTGTAAGGCCCTGTTAGGGTAGCTCAGTTGGTTAGTGTGTCCTCCCAATACACCAAGGTTGTGGGTTCGATCCCTGGTTGGGGCACATAAAATCATCAACCAATCAATGCGTAAATAAGTGGAACAACAAATTCTCTCTTTCTCTTCCTCTTAAATCAATAAACTAACATTTATAAAAATGAAATAGCCATTGGAGGGGAAATAAGAGTTGTTTAGTGATGGAGAAGATATACGGACTAGGATCGACTGTCCAGGAAGATTGGACACTACCAGACCGAGGGTGGCCGTAGTTCACACGCCATTCTTCCACCACACCCGGGCGTCCCCTCTGCCCTCAAACAGACCATTCCCAAGGAAAAGGAATTGTGCCCAGAACGTGTTTTCCACCTCTTTGCCAAGTCAAGTAGAGGACATTTTCTTACTGATGCTGAGCGCAGACAGGTAAGAATGAAATGTCAGGAAAATGTGAGACCTTCACTGATCAGGGGCCCCTGGGGGCTACGGTAAGAGAATGAGTTAGGCTTGTGGATTCCAAGGAAGAGACACCCAGGCCATCTTGGAAAAAAAAAAAAAAAAGAGAGGATGGACATCCTCAAATAACAGCTATGGAAGTCTTACCTGTTCTTCTAAGGACTGAACAATTTTTACTTTGTTCTCAGTCCAAATTCTAGCAGCCAGTCTTATTCATTTGCGTAATTCTCCACGAAGTTTTCTGGTGGGGCCCTTTCTACTAGACTACATCGGGGTTATCAGCCAGCCTAACGAGGCAGTGCCCTCATGACCAGTACCTTATGCCACCGTATCAGCCAGGGGCCAGGTGTGAGACAGAAAGCGGTAATTTGAACAGGGAGTTTGGTGTCATGAATTTCTGCCCTGACCAGTGTGGCTCATTTGGAGCATAGTCCTGTACACTGAAGGTCGTGGGTTCAACTCCTGGTCCGGGCACACGGCTGGGTTGTGGGTTTGGTTTCTGGTCAGAGGGCCTACAGGAGGCAACTGATCAATGTCTCTCTCCCTCCCCCTAAAATCAATAAGCATGTCCTGGATGAGGATAAAAAAATAAACAAAAAAAAAGCAACACAAAAATGGTGGCTATAGGAGTAGCCACTACCTCTAAGCAGAAGACCCATGGAAGGAACAAATTTGGAAGAGGTTCCCTTCCTAGACTGGCGATCAGTGTTGGAGTGAGAGGGGCCCTCTCTCTGCTGAGGCACTGGCTGATGTCTGGGGCTGGAGAGGACGGGGTGTCAACAAAACTAGTACACAACTAGGTAGGAAGCCACCCGCTAGGCTGTCAATGACACTAGGGAGTTGTCTGCTGAAGCACCGGCAGGACTTGCTGGGAAGCTGGGGAGGGGGCAACCAGAGGACTTGCTGAGGAACATCAGGACACTGTGGGGGAATAAACGCCGGGACCGGAAGCAGTGTTATTTTCTGCAGCATCCCTCAAGCCTCCTCTCCCTCTTCTCCCAACGAGGCTGATACTGTGCCCACAGGCAACAGGGAAACATTCAGGGCTCAGCCCCAGGAGCACAACAGAGCCATGAGAGTGGGCTCGGGAGCTGAGGCTAGCTGTTCACCTCGAACCAGTCACTCCTGTCTGCAGCAGGCTGAAAGGACCTCCCCACCCACCCTGCACCCACTCCCGTGCAAGGCACTGTGGACCGTGGCCGTATCACAGGGCCCCTCGCCCATTACAGCTGAGAAGCAGAACAATGGGCTTCAAGTCAGCTGTGATGGTAACATTTTCCGGCTGGTTGTACTCATGCTCTCATGTTTCCTACAAGTGTTGCTAGCAGCGACGCTGGAACAAAGCAATCGCTTCGGAAGTCAGAAGAGCTGGCCCATCTCACGGGATGCTGTAAGACATAATCCCAAATGTACTTAACGTTAAGTAGTATCACTACATGTTCTACGAAAGTGTTCCTCAAAGTAACTTTAAATGACATAGGAAATCAAACACAGC
The DNA here is from genome assembly GCA_028533065.1 of Trachops cirrhosus. Taxonomy (NCBI): domain Eukaryota; kingdom Metazoa; phylum Chordata; class Mammalia; order Chiroptera; family Phyllostomidae; genus Trachops; species Trachops cirrhosus. The sequence goes on along the minus strand of CM052551.1, from coordinate 6,135,857 downwards.
TCGTGAAAGAACTTTTCACCTCAATTTGAAATAAACTCTTTCCACATTTTACATAAAATACACTGTAGAATTAACTAACATTTCAGGTGGCCCTGGCTGGATAGGTCCGTTGGTTGGAGTGCTGCCCCCATTCACCAAGGTTGCGGGTTTGATCCCCAGTGAGGGCACATGTGAGGAGCAATCGATGAATGCACAAGTGGAACAAAAAATCCATGTTTCTCTAAAATCAATCAGTAAAAAATAAAAAATGAATAGTCTTCTACTTTCTGTGTGTCTAGTGTTAATCCAGCTGATCTCACCATAAGAGAACTGAATCTTCTAGTCTTAAAAAAAACATAGCATTTCATAGAGAAATTTCTTCATTTAATGAGATTTTTCTGGAGTTAGGTAGGTACAAATAAATGTTAGGCCCACATACGAAGGGCTCTTCAAAAGCACTGGTCTGCTCCACTTAACACCTTCGCCAGGTGGCTGCAGAGTGCCCCTCAGCCGGCCGACAGAAACAGCGAGATGGGACGAGGGGTAACACGAGGGTTTCAGGGCGCTCACGGTGGTCCTGGCACTGTCTGGACACCGCCACTCTGCGCCCGTTCCTGGGTTCTAGCAAGAATTAAATGAGTCAACTTGTAAAAGTTCCTTTAAGTCCAATTATGCACTCTAAGTGCAAAGTACCTCCATAAGCACCTTTGATAGGAAACTAGGTAATCACCCAACCCAGAAACACAACACCCGCAGACAGAGGGGCCTGCCGTGAAGAACTCCAGTGAGGACTACTAAGCATCAGCGTATGTCCGATCCCAGGGCACATGCTTGAGATTCACCGAAATGTATCTCTGTACAAATGTGACTCTACTAACACTTTACCAGTTTCCACAAAAACACTTCAAGAAAATATTAACACATAGGGGAAAAGCCAACACCCAGGATAAAGGATTTAATCCAGTATTTATTCCACACTCATGATCCTTCTCTGTAATCAGAATACAAGTCATAAGAACAATCTATCAAGTAATTTGCCGATAATCTTAAATAATGCAGTATAGCATTACTTTTAATACTTCTCTGTTCTAGATTAAGTTTAAAAACTCAAACAGCAATCTTCATTATCAATAAAAAAGTTTTGAATTTTAAAAAAAGGACACTATATCAAGCTGTTTTATAATTTAAGTATTTTCCATTTATAAAAACGCTTTGGAAGCTTGAGGCTTGAATCTGTTTCTCTACGCATCCACCCCACCCTCCCCCAATTCCACGTCAGTGTAGGGTTGCAGCCCGAACGCCAGGCTTTAGACATTTTTTCCTTTAATATAGTACTTTAAAATCTGAGAAATTCAAGGAAAAAAAACCAATACATGTCATGTACTTTTTTCAAATAAAAAAGAAAAAACTAAGTGAATATATTTTAGGCATACTAACAGTGTCCCTTTGAGGTAGAATGCTAAAAGGACTTTTGATCAAATCACAGCCTAATTCAAACCTCTGGTATCAGAAACTACTCATGAAGTCTCTCTAAAGTTTACTGTGGAGAATATTAAGTGTAACATATTAACAAGAGCCTTCCAAGATAATATACAGTGGACAAGAATGTTAATCCTACAACTGCTGGCTTCATGTACATTGAAAGCACGTATTTCTCCTAAGATAAGCATCCAAGATCCATTCTCCAAGCCTTCAGCATTCTATCACGAAAAGCACAGCCATGCGAACTTCGGTACACAAACCATAATCCCACACCTACAGAACAAAAATAGAATTAGTGGCAGTTTATTGCCTTATACAAATTTAACCAACATGGCAACCATGCCAAAGAAATTAAAACATTTTCAGGACGTATGTACAGACTGTACACCTCAGAAACAATTAAACAATAAAAATGCGAGATCGACCCGTGTGCCAGGTACCGAACTCAACAACGGGGTGAAAACATCGATGCGGTAGATGGGATTACAAAGGCACTTCCCTACACGAAAGAGAACGAAAACGCGGCCTACGGGGAGCTCGAAGGGTGCGTACTACTGCGACAATCTCAGGTTGGGAAGGGGAAAAAAGCAGATTTAATCAAACATGTATCGGATTCAATGTGATCCACTTTCACAAGAAATGTTCACACAGCCTCGTCCCGGTCCTTGTGTTGCTTGTCCTGGCCCTCGGGCTCCGCGCTCTGGCTCCTCCGGGGCTCGTGTCTGTCCGACTGGTCCTTGCCGTCGCTGTGATCCCGCTTGTGGGACCGCTCTTTGCTCCGGCTGCGCTTGCGCGCCTTCTCCTTGCTGGGGCTGTGCTCCCGCTTCCTCGACTTCTCAGCACTGTCAGTTCTCCCCTGACTGCCGCTGCGGCTGCGCTTGTTGGCCTTCTCCTTGCTGTCGCTTTTGCGCTTGCTCGCCTTCTCTTTGCTCCTGCTCCTGCTGCGCTTCCCTGCGTTCCTGCTTCTGCTCCTACTCCTGTGTTTCCTCTCTCTGCTTCTGCTTCTACTGTGTTTTTTCTCTTTCTTGGACTCTTTTTTGTCATCTCTATGCCGTCTGTCATCTTTGTCGTCTTTATGTTTTTTTTCTTCTGCCTCGCCCCTACTCCTCCGTTCCTTGGACCGCTCCCTGGACCGCTCCCTGTCCTTTTCTCGGTCCTCGCCTCTCTCCTTATCGTAGTCACGATCTCGTCTCCTACCTCTCTCGTTTTCTTTTTCTCTTTCCCGATCCCTGTCCCTTCGATCCCCTTTCCTGTCACGACTTCGACTTCTGTGCCTTTCCCTACTCCTGCTATGCCTGCGCTCTAACCCCCGATCGATACTTCGGGATCTTCGCCTTTCCTTCTCCCTTTCTTTAGCTTCACGCTCTAGTCGCTGGCGTTCTTTCTCTCTTTCTAATTCTCGGTCAAAACTAGAACACCCATGGCCCTCTCGATGATGGCTTCTACTTCTTGATCTTCTTGGGGACCTCCGTGGACTCAGTGATCTCCTTGGAGACCTAATGTTTAAGAAAGGAGGAGGAAAGAAGAAGAAAATGTAAATGAATTGAATATATTGTAAAAAAAATTTAACTGTCATCAGTGTTATTTATTTAGATCTCCAGCTTACATAAACATATCAAAAATAATTAAAGGGAAAAATGTGTGTGTTCACATTTGCAGATGGATAATTTTGTTGAAAGTGTCACGAAAGGCAGGAAATGACCGTTGGAAGTAAAAGTGACACTCAAACAGTATAAACAGAACTTGCCACTGACTTTCAAAGACCTCTATATAAAGCGTTTTTAAAATAAGCTTAATTGAAAAGAGTTACATTACCTTGAACGCCTGCGTTCAACATGTCTGTCTATCTCCTCAGCACCTTCCTTCCCATCTTTCTTGATTTTTCTAGGCCGGGTTTTAATCTGTTGATCAATATTCTTCTGGACTGGAACTGGGATTCTTGGAAACAAGGTAGAAAACCACTCCAGCTTTGTGAGAAAAGACCGCAGCATCTCCCCAATGGTCATCACGCAGCCCCCGCCGGCCTTCACGTCTAAGTCCTGAAGAAACAGAGAAGACGCCCGAGCCATCACACAACTATCTCAACACACGTGACCACTATAAAAAATCACCATCTTTGGACTCTCAAATACAAAACAAATTCTAACCGAACAATTTTAACTTGTGTGTGCAGCCTTCTAATCTTGTAACGAACGACAGAGAAATACTCGGGCTTAAGTGTGTGCATGCAGGTGCGGACACGCCCTGCCACTTCCTGGGTGCGAGGAGCACCGGCCTCCCTCAGTTAGGAATACGGGGCAGCCCCTCACATCACCACTAACTGTGCGGGGCAATCGACTTGAACTTGAACTCTGCGTAATACCTACTAAGTACACAGTTATCTCTGTGGAAACGTTTGCACACATCGGCCCTAGCACTGTGACCTGGCCACACAGGAACTACTTAAGACGATTCCTGTCTACGAACTCTCAACAGGTCGAGCATCAAATGAAGCCCTACTAACACTGGAAGCAATAGCAAACCAACTGCCATGAAGCAGTGAGGTTTCTGATTTAGAGTCATGTAGAAAGTAACAACTGGACAAATCATCGGACACGCGTAATCCAGGATGACCATCGTCTCTGAAAAGGGTCATTACCGCATGAAGGCCTTCTTGCCATGCCCTCTCACAGCTCAGGACATGTTAGTCAGCTATTGTCAGTCCCAAACCTACAGTGCAAGCACACAAGGAAAGTGAGATTTGTTATCTACACAGGAAAACAAGAGCTAAAGGTAAAACTGCTTGCACTCACACACATTTAAGTGTTCAGATATACAGTATTTCCAAATATAATCGCTGCAGATATCTAAGGAAGAAAACAATAAGTTAGCTTAAACAGAGATCCTCAGGTTTGTGAATACAATTAAAAAGACATCACTCAGAAGCATTCAGAAACCTAATACGATACCAAATCTGAAAGAGACATGCTTCTTAAATATAAAAATGAGATGCATTTCAGTCTAAAAATATCTCCCCTAAAAAGAAAAAATTTTTTAAAGATTGTGGTTTACTGTCTAACACACACTTTTTGCTTCTTTTGAGATACCGAACAGCTCACTAAACAGGCCAGAAAAAAATGCGGACAAAAATTTCCATGTTTGCCCTGACCAGTGCCGCTCAGTTGATTGATTGGACATCATTCTGCAAAGTGAAAGGTCACTGGTTCGATTCCAGATCAGGGCACATGCCTGGGCTGTGGGTTCAGTCCCCAGATGGGGCACATAGGAGAATCAACCAATCGATGTTTCTCTCTCTCTTTCTCCCTCCCCCTCTCTAAAAAATAAATAAAGGATGGTTTAAAAAAATTTTCATGTTTATACAAGTCAGATTTTTTCAGGCGTGCACATAATAATAGCAACACTACAAAAATTTCTACTACAACTATCCTTTAATTCAACAACTTCTTTGCACAGACTTTAAGGACAGGACTCTGACTTGTCCTGGCCTGTGCTTTCCTCGCTGCCCTGTGCTCGGCTGAAGCAGGGCAGGGGGCTGGCAGGACACCCACAGTCTCCCTCTCAGCGTAGAAGGGCCGCTCCGAGTACAGGGCTGGCTCTTAAAGGCACAAGAGGGCAGTGTTCAAAAAATAAAGTAGTAACATAACACTCCAAGTTTACTCATGAACCTGAGAACACAAAGCAGGGGTAAGGGTATGTATGTGGACAATACAGCCCATTATTAAGTCTCTTTTGAGTTCCCGGGCTTCACGATGTAAGCACATTAATGATACTTGTGCGACTTAAACCTAACAAAGCCAAGCTTTCCAAGCAACTTTTGTCTTCTGGACATATGCGACAAGCTCAGTATCGTTAAGCCTAAATGGTAAACTAAATTTATAATGGAAAAAAAAGTAGTTTGAAGAAAAAGTTTACTAGCTTTGTGAACACATAGAGCACACCAGGAGTCAGAAAGCTACAGTTAGAATATTTTGGTCACCCTGAACAAGTCATCTTAGCTCTCAGCCTGTGTAAGCCACATCCAGCTCTTCAATTCTATACTTCTATGCGAGTGAGAATATTAGTACTTGGAAGAAGTTAGAGGATAAAGAACTAAAAAGTTCCAGGAAAAAAGCTAATTAGTATTCTATGTGCATATCTTATCTCTTCAATCTTGAACACGGTCCACCTTAAAAACTCACTATTGACTATACAAGTCAAGATCAACATCACACATGCAACATAATTAGAAAGACAAAGTCTTAATAGTCATCAAAAAACATTTACGAATGAGGATATAAAACTTACGAAAATTAACCTAAAATATATACAATCCACTAAGCCTTAGTAAAAATTTGAAAAGCATGAGTAAAATAAATTTAACTGCAGAATATTCTGGAAGACATTAAACATCCAATAAATAAAAGATATTAAAAACACGAAAGTATCAAAAGAAAACAAATTATTACCCTTGTTGACATACCTCTTCGTCATCAAGGAAGGATTCAAACCAGTCCCAGAGATCTGTAGGGGGCTGTGTGTACCTAGAATTACAAAAGATTGCTTAGGCTGATGTGAATTAAAATGAGATACTCATCAAAAAATGGAGATAAACGCACGCTCACCTTATGTACATAAATCCGAGGGCTCTAATATATGGAGAGTCTGTGTGTGTTATGAGGCCCATCACTTGCTTTCGAGTTAACTTCAGGGTGAATAACTTGTATAATAGGCAAAAGGCTGTAGAAACAATTCCTCCTGTTCCAACACCACGAACCTTTAAGATGAAAAATTTTAAAAAGCAATAAAACAATTATTGAAGTTACTTAACACCAATTGTTACTTAACATCCTGATAGATGTTATTAATAAGATACAATCCAGAACTGAGAATGGAGCATAAAAAAATAACTTCCCTAACCCCATTCATTGGACACTTTAATTTATATTAAAAAACCAAACAAACAAACAAAAACAAAAAACCCCTGAACTTCTAAGATTTTCCAACTACCTGTCATTTGAGTATGTAACTGACATAAATATAAACTTATTATCAGACACAGAAAAACTGAAAAGATGCACGTACTTCTACTTACCCCTCCGCACATCCCTGTCTGGCCCGCTGTCTTCCTGCTTCCTTTCTCCCACGGTTCGACATGTGTGACCTGAAATAGAAAAGAGGAACACAGCAAACATTCATACTTCAAATTTTTTACAAGTATGATTCAAGTAAACCCAGTGCATAACACAGCGGCTCTTCCAAAGTTTAGAATATTTTGACTGATGTATTTATTTTATTTATACACATTAAGTATGCACATTATCTTTAAAAAAACAGCTTAGGTATTTAAAGAGCACCAATAATGCTATTAGAGTTGAATAAAATCTCAACAGCTTTACAGAACAGAAACCCCACTGGCTTTGTAAGGAGCTGGTACACGTGAGGCCAAAACATTTCCAGTCTCATATACTTGTAAAAAATATCTGATAATACACTTTATAGCTTATGAGTTGCTTAAAAAAATAAAAAGTCTCATTTTAAAATGAACGTAAACTCCCACTTAAAGCAAAAAGTATTAATGATTAAGTATTTAATAAAAAAATTTATAATAACCTCAATAGTTCAATTTTACAATGATTTAAAATTCAACGTTAAAATAAAGAAAAATGACTTGAAAAAAGTATGCTAAAACAGTAATAAGTTATTTCTGATGCATAATTATGGCATTTTTTATTTTATTTTTTTACCATGATCGGACATTATATTCATTCCTGACTAAAGATGAAATTACAAAGACCACACCTATACTGATCATTCTGGTCGGTCAATGTATGTAATTCATTTTCAACCTAATTATGTGAACCAATTCATCCCCCCCACTCAGAACATAAACTGTATGAAAACTGAATAAATGTGATTAGTTATTACACCAGGCATACCCAAAGATTCGGTATCATCTTTGCTAAAGTGGGGACCCTATAAAAACCACATACTTTACCTAAATTATAACAAAAAAAAAACCCCTCTACAAAAGATGTAACTCAAGAAGGCCTTTTTGAAAGGTAAGATCCACCGTTTCTTAAAAACAAAACTAAATCCTGTTCTTTCACTATGTATTTCTAAAACTATTTCCATCCACCATGGTTAGTTACATGTTAGCCTTTTTTGGAGGCTTCGGACAGAAAGGCGTGCATTTAAACCTAAAAGCACTGCACTGTTTTGCTCGGCTGACCCCTGCAGGGCTCCGGGGCATCTCCTTCCTCCCCCAGCTCGCGGCATGAAAGCTGTTTCAATTCCCGTAAGGGCGAGCAAAGGGGTGGCCGCAGAGCAAACTGGACTTGAAAAACTGGAGGCCTCCACATCTCGGCATCTGATCTAATGTGTCCCTGACAAAACCTGGGGCTTTGGTTCTATGATTAAATTTAAATAATTTCTAGTAGAATCTGAAGTCGTTTCAAAACACAGTATTTCAAATTAGAAAACAAGCTTTTTTTCTACTACATTAACATCTGCCTGATCTTATACAGAATCTGCCACAAAAAGAGCAGGAACCCTTTTTTCGACTGTTTGAGTAGTTGACTACTCAATCAAGCTAAGGGCCGAATATTCACCACACTGAACCCATGCTGAAAAAAAGCCTTAGCTTTAAAAACTAAAAAAACTAGTTAATAGTATTATAATACTCTTGCAAAAGGATATCAAAATTTTAGTGTACATTTTATACGCACAGTTGAACTGTAATCTCAAAATGATTTTCTCTTGAAAGCAATTGATCTTAAAAAAAAAATCCTTCAATTACCTAGTCATTTAATTGGGGAAAAGGTGAACAAAACATAAGCTAACAGCAAATTTAAAATTTTTACTCTTGTTTAACATCTCTACATTTATGTTCAGCTCACAGAAAATACTTCGTGGTCTGTCAAGTGTTTTAAGAGTCCATCTAGACAAAACGAATTGTAGTTCGTTAGATACTCTACCTAAAATATTTAAAGATCGGTAAGGCTATTATAAATATTCTATAAAACATAACCTTAGGAGGCCCGGATGATATTTTCTTCAAACTACGTAATTTGCAGGTAAGTGGAGAAAGTCTATCTAGTTGTTAAAGACCAAAACCAATGGCCAAAATAATCTAATTAGCCGTTCATTTAACCCAGGGAAATGCATTTATGGCGATTGAGCATGATTAATAGTGCATACCTCTACCTGCGACCCTGGGCTGCTCCGAGCCTCGCTGCAAGACTGAGTCAATCCTGCTAACGAAACAAGAACTGAGACAAGAGTGCAGTGAGGAGGCGCCAGGTGAGCTCCCCAGCACAGCCAAGCCAGCACCGACCCTGCCGCAGAAGCCCAGGGCCCAGATAATTCTCATAAGCCCAACGCACAGGTAACTGAGACCACTCGCTCCTGACTTCCTGCTGGGAAAATTTCCAGGCCTTCTGTTACACCTCTTGTACTGGCACCTCTCCACCCTCCACCCTCCCACCCCACTCGCACCGACCACTTCCCTGTCTGGTCCGAGAATACCAACGACACGAGGCCCACACTGCTGTCAATACACGCCCTGACTCGGGGTGAGCGGGAGAAGCACCAACAAGTTGGCGCGGGCTAGATCCGCATCAAAAGGAATGATTTTAAAGCTGTGAACTGGAGAGGCGACAATGACTCCTTTCGGCTCTCCCCTACCCTTCTCGTCCAGCTCCCCCCTGGGGGTGGGCAGGAGGTCCGAGAGATCGACAGTGGCGGGCTCTCTCGGCCCTAAAAATCCGAAAAGGAAACGAGGGCGGCCCCCGTCTGACCTCTCCCTGGCGGACTACAGGCCACCGCTCCCTCCACCCACCGAACCGTCCCCCTATCCACCAATCTTCAGCTCTCGGGGGCCGCCCCCGCCCGTTCCCTCCGTGCTCCCTCCTCCGAACTTAACCCCAGCCCAGGCCTAGGCGCGTCGTACCTTAAAGTAGATCTCGTCCACCACCTCGTGGTAGGTCTTGAGCTCGTAGAGCTGCACTTTGAAGTAAGGCGACGACAGGATATTGGTCAAGATCATGGGGTTGAGGTTCATAGTCTTCTCGTTACCCCACAGCGGCAGCACATTGCCCTGCTTGCCCGAGACCGCCGGCTTGGTGGGAGCTCCGCCGCCGCACGGCTGCTGCTGCTGCTGCTGGGCTGCGGCCGCGGCCGCCTGGTGCTGCGGCTGCGAGTTGCCTGTCAGCGCGGGGCTGTTGTTAGCCATGTTGCAGCGGAAGGAAGGAGGGAGGGAGGAGGGGGGGAGGGGGCCGAGCTCGATCTCGCTCTTCGGGACAACGGTCCCGGACCCTACTCCATGGAACGCCGTCGGGAGAGAGGGGCCGCCTCGCTGCGCCCCACCCCGGTGAGGGAGGGCGACGAGGACGCCGACAGATGGACTCCGGGGGGCGAGCAGACGCCGAGACGCTGGCCGCGAGAACTCACGGCAGAAGGCGAGCCGGCGGCCAGGGAGCGCGATCTCTTCCGCCAACTGCCCCTGGGAACAAGATGGCGGGCCGGCGGATGTGACGCCACCCGTCCCAGCGTTCCACGCGTCGCCGGTGGCCACCCAGAGACGCCCGGGTGGGCCGGCGAGTCCTGTTTTCACTTCCGCCGTGCGTCCTGCGCGCGTTTCGGGCGCTGCGGGGGCTTGCTGCGTCGGCCTCTTCGAGTTACGCTGGGAGTCGGGGGGACAGGGGGAGGCGTCGTACGCCCGATTCGAATGTTTTCGTGTTGCACTTGGGGTCTCTGCTCTCGAAATCCGGGGCAGGGGAGGGTTCGCGTGGCGTGTGCTTGGAGATTCGTGACTCTGACTCTTGCGGGGTGTCCGAGTCTTTTTTTAAAGATTCTCTGGAAGGGATAATGTCCAGGACCTCACGCCTCGGTGTGATTACGGTGCGAGGTCTTTTTGTCCTCCCTAGGGCTCTAGCGTCCGACCAGTTTGAGCCTAAATTTATTAAACTATAAATCAAGATAACATCTTGCTGGGCTGTTAAAACGTCTTGCTAAGCATTAAAAGAGCTACTATACTTGGAGGGCCTAGAAGAATGCTCCAGGCATTTGTTAGAAGCATTTTTGTTCCTTCCTACTCGAGTTCTGCGGATGCACAATTAGTAAACCTTGGGCGAGGCACCGAAATGGGGCCGGAAAGGGCAAGGGGAAGTGGGGGGAAAGTGTAAAAATGAGTCAGAATCTGTCTTATCTCTCAAAGGCCACTGTTAACCTACAGGAGGCTCGTGTGTTTGAAAGTTAAGAGAAGGCTACAAAATGCACTTAAGTTTCTGCAGGTGGGAATGGACTGGCAATTTATCCGCAGAGAATAGCCTGAATATACCTAGAAGTAGGGAAGATCAAGGCTAGTTAGAGAGTAAACGGCCCAGGTGACTAGCCAGGAAAAACGCTTATACGGGAGTCTTGTGCTGGATAGGAATTGGGCCACTGAAGTACCTAGAATGCTAAGATAAAGCAGGAATTTAGTGACATTTAAATCCAGAAGCTCTGTGGGAATCAGGAGCACTAATCCTGTTCAGGAGGGCTCAGTTCTCCTGAATTAAGCTCCTCCCAAAGGCCTCACGTTCTAATACCACCGTCTTTGGGGGTTGGGATTTTAACATACGAATAGAATGGGGGGAACACATTCTGACCGGGCACACAGTAACCAACGCCACGATCACCATAACAATCGTGCACCGCCCGGAAGAGGTCTGTCCCTCCAGCTCCATCCCCAGTCACTTTCTGTGAACACAGTTTGCATTTTCTTGAATTTTAAATAGAGGCATACATTATGTTCTTTTGTGCCTGGCTTCTTTGACTCAACATAATTTTGAAATTCATTCTTGTTGCTTGTACCAACAGGCTATGTGACTACACACACACACACACACACACACACATATATAAATAAATTTCGAGTAGTATTACATTGTACAGATTTACCACAATCTGCTTATCCAATCATTTGTTGATGGCCATTTCAGTTTCTGATTTTGGGCTATTACAAATAAAGCGTCCACGAACACTTGTGTACTAGCCTTTGTGCAGACAAGTTTTTGTTTCTCTTGGCTAACCACCTAGTCTCAGAGCAACAGCGTCATAGGATAGTTGTGTTTAACGTTTTAAGAAACAACCAAACTGTTTTCTGTTCCCACCAGCAGTGCCTGAGAGTTCCAAGTTTGGCACACTAAGTATTTTCAAATTTTAGCCTTTTCAATGTGTGCCTTGTGGTTTTAGTTTACATTTCCTTTACATACAACTGAGGATGTTAGATTTCTTTTCAGGTGCTTATTGGCATTCATGCATTTCCTAGTGTGAAATAACTTCAAATCATTGTCCATTTCCTGGGTCTCTTGACTTATCAGGACAATTCTCTAACCGAGCTAACCAGGCCAGGGCTGGCTTTTAATTTTCTTAATGGTGTCTTTCAAATAGCAGATTATTTTCTATTTTAATAACGTGCAGGTTATTAATTTTGTTTATGATTCATGCTTTGTGTTCTAAGAACTACCCAAAGCTGCAATGACATTTGATGTTTTCTTTTACTTTTTTTTTTTAAATCCTGAGAGAGAGAGAGAGAGGGAGGGAGAGGGAGAGAGAGAAGGGGATCGAACCGACAACCTTCCATATTGGGACAACACTCTTAATGGAGCTACCCTACCAGGGCCTTTTCTTATGTGTTTTCTAGAAGTTTTATAGCTTGGGATTTTACACTCAAGTTAATGACTATTTTGAGTTCATTTTTTGCCTATGATGTGCGGTAGAGCTGATTTTAAATTTTGTCCACAGATATTCAGTTGATACAGTATCATTTGTTGAAAAGACTTTTCCTATTGAATTGGTTTAGCACCTTTGTCAAAAATCTCTTAACCCACCATATGTGGGTCTGTTTCTGGACTCTACTCTGTTCCCTTGATCTTTGTGTTTATCTTTTCACCAATAACAAACCATCTGGATTACTGTAGCTTTGTAAGTTTTGAAATTTAGGTAGGTTAAATCTTCCAACTTTTTCTCTCAAAAATTGCTTCGGTTACTCTAAGTCCTTTGTATTTCCATCAATTTCCTTTAAAAAAAAAAAGCCTACCTATTGGCACCTAATCAGTGTTCATTAATGAAGGAATGAGTAAAGAATTAAAATAATTGCCATGTGTAACTGAAATAACAAATGTCCTAGTGTTCTGAACATTTTATCGTCTAAAACCACTATGACTCTAGAGTAACTTAAGAAGCCATCGTATAAAGTACCCAAGAACTAAAAATCTGATACCATTGGTGGGTTGTTCTGAACAATCAAGGGTGTTGAATAAAGCTACTCTGTTTCTTTGGTTATGATTTCAAAGCAGTGAATCAGATAAGGTATGAGTTGGAGTTTAAGAGTTATTTGGAGTCACCAGGCAAATAAAGAGCAAAGGATATTCTACTTAGGGCAGCCTGTGCAAAGGCTCTGGGGCATAGCCATACAGTTAACATACTGGCTAAATACTAGCCTTGCACATACTGTGGTTGTCTGGTCATATGTCATCCTCAGCCACCACAGGGGGACTCCAGGCCTTTCAGCCAATCATCCCCAGCACTAGGCACAATGACTGACACTTCATAGGAACTAAGTAAAGATTGAAAAGAAAACTTTCTCTACTCACAACACTTTGACAGCAAATGTGTGAGCACTCCTTTCCCCACACCAACTTTTTGGACATCAGCTGTGTGTTCTAGAATTTATTTGTGACATTACCTAGCTGGAGCTAGCAGATTGCACAGGTCAAGGCCTCAGCCCCATAAGACCACACGCAACTTCAGACACCAGTCGTAAGAGGTGGGTCCCCAGGTTACCTATACCCCTGTCCTACTTGAATACAAATCGGGGGTTCCAGTGACCTCTTGTGAGGCTTAAGAACTCACTGTCACAGCTCACAGAGCTCAGGGGAGCCCTCCAGTGACTGTCACAGGGGGACTATTGTTTACTATAAAGTAGGGGTATCCAACTCGTTTTTACCAGGGGCCACATCAGCCTCTCGGTTGCCTTCAAAGGGCTGAAATAATTTTAGGACTGTATAAATGTAACTATTCCTTAACTGTTAAAGGAGTTGAAATTACATCTGTCCCTTTAAAGGCAACTGAGAGGCTGATGTGGCCCCGGTGAAAATGAGTTGGACACCCCTGCTATCAAGGATACATATAAACCAGGAAGCTCTGCGAACCTCATTGCTTAGGGTTTTTATGGAAGTTCTGTTAGATTGATTAAATTATGAGGTCACGGTCATGGGAGGGGCTGACAGTTCCAACCCTCTAATCATATCATTTGGTTTACTTGGCAACCAGCTCCCACCTGAAGCTATCTAGGCTCACCCAGAGCCACCTCATTAGCATACAAAAAATGGAATTTCATCACTCCAGACATTGGTTGGGTCTCAGAAGCCCTTGTTTCAGCAACTTGGGGGTGAAGACCAAATATACAGATGATCACTGACTTATGACGATGGGGTTACATGCCAAGAAACCCATTGTAACTCAAAAATATTGGAAGTCACAAATGCATTTACAATCCACCTAACCTACACTTCATACTTCAGTTTTTAAAAGATTATATTTAGAGAGAGGTGTAGGAAAGCAGAGAGGGAGAAAAACACGTACATCGGTTGCCTCATGTACGGGGCAGTATTTCTGATAAAGAATCCCTTCGGCGGCTGGGTGTTGTTCCAGCCTGTACACAACGGTCAGTTCTCTAGTTCTCCGAGAGACTAGGTGAGATTGCAATGTCCTATAATGAATTTCTTGCAACTGTTACAGGAAAAGCTCCATTCTTCTTGACGCAGTATAAAGAATTACAGGTCAGCAAGTGGATTAGCATGTATGCAGGGTTTATCAGTGGTACAGTCTCATGGAAGGAACAGCCTTGCCAAGGTGGGGGTGAAAGGCATAGGCTTGGTCAGCAAAAGCATCAGGTCTTTTGTCTGGAGTTTTACCTTCAAGGTATATCTAGACTCTGTCTGCATCATTCCATCTTCACTGCTGTGGCAAAGTCCAGGCCACTATCACACCTCTCCCGATTCACTGAGGTGGCCTTCTAAATGGTCGCCTTGCTTCCGTTTTTGACACCCTCTGCTTCAATCTCCATAAAACAGCCAGAATGGTTGTCAGGGGTCCAGGTCCCAGAGCCAGACCCTGAGGTGGGAAGACCTGTGTGCCAGTAATCTTCCCAGGAGATTCCCGGCTTCCCAGAAGCTGCTAAGGGAGAGGGGAGATAACAGGGAAGGAGGCATTGCACCAATGCAAGTGCGGGTCAAGTCCTGCAGGTAATGGCTTCAGCCTGCTACAGCAGGGGACCTCTGCAGTAAGAACTGTACCCCACTGTGGTTCCAAACTGAAGTCATAAGCAAAAAGAAAAAAGCTATCTAGGGGAAAGTAAATTCTGAGACACTCTGCCTCTGGGTGCTTGTGGGCACTGCCGCTCTAGCAGCCCTCAGGCAGTTAGCCAAAGTAGCTCAGCTGGGGCTGGAGGGTTCACTTCCAAATGGTCCCCTCACAGGGCTAGCAACACCAGGGGATGCCGGCGGCCTGGGGTGGGGGTGGGGCACACCTGGTTTCTCTCCAGGTGGGCCTCTTCCGGGGTGGGGTGGGGCTGCTTGTTCTTCCTGGCAGCCTGGCACCTGGATTCCAGAAGTGACGTAGGCGTCCCAAGAGACAGGAAGTAGAAGCTGTCAGTTTCTTAACACCTGGGCACTGCAACCGGCACTTTTGGTGTTCTATTCATTGGTGAAATCACAAAACCCAACCAGATTCCAAAGGAAAAGAAACAGACCCCACGCCTCTGTAAGAGTGTGAAAGAATTTGTGCATCTTAATCCGTCACAATTTTCCTTCTGGCCACAGACTGTTTACATTCATTCCTTTTACATGCAAAAGACAATCGCCTTCTCTCAAGCCCTCCAAATAGTTCCTGCTATTTTGCGTCTCAGGCTCAAGCTGGTACACAGAAGGACTGTTGGTCACTTACTGCAGGGCAGACCTACCTGCTGGACTAGAAGAACCACAGGAGAAGCATCTTTATCTTTTTTACACACACCAGTACTTGGTCCATAATGGGTACACCAGACTTACTTACTGAATGGGTAATCTTATTTAATTTTCATTTTTCAACTGAATAAATCGACACTCAGAGAGGGTAAGTAAATTTCCAGAGGTTAGAGAGTAATAGCCAAATCAGGATGTTAGGTCTGTTTGGCCTAAACCTCATGCTGAAAGGGTCTAACGTGGCCTGTATCTCAGTGGGACTTAGAATCCGGTGGAGGAAGGTAAGATGAGGGATAATGAAACACTGAGGCTGACAAAGGGTCAGCTAAGGTGTTGGCTGTGGGAAGGAACAGATGCAACTGACAGCTTGAAGAGGTCAAGGCTGGAGAACGTCCAAGTGTGGGAAGGTGGAAAGGGATAGAGCCAACAACGATGTCCAGCCTCTGAAATAGCAGGAGACCGGGAGAGTGATGAAATAGGCACATTTGGAGAGAGCGCTGAACGTGAGGATTCAAGTTCATAAAGGAGCCAGCCCGCAGGTAGGTCAAAAACCCCAGATTCGGGAACCCCGTCCCGTTCACGAACCTGCAACCTTGGCATATGGGGACGACACTCTAACCAACTGAACCACCCCGCCAGGGCCATTTATTGACTTTTAAAGGTTTGATTTAAATTACATGTTCTGTAGTAAGAAATATGTTCTTTTAATTCAGTCTGTTAAACTGCAGTGTTCCTAGGCCAACAGGAACCTCTCAGTGAAGCGTACCTTGAGTTACTTTTTAATGAGACTAGACTCCTCCCAACACCAGAAGCAAGAGTTACACATTTTTTTGTGACACCCCCGCCGAAGTTGTTAGCACTGTGCTTTGCACATTGAAGGTGTTATTTGAAAATATAATTTTGATATATTACTTGTGGTATATTAACGGGTTATTAAATCATTAGTAAACAATAGCTTTTGTCTTTTAAAATACGACAAAAAAAATTGTCCCGCCAAAGGAGGCAGCTTCGTTTCTCCTCTTCCCCTCCTTAAACACTTCCATCACACACAAAAAAAGAAATACTGATTTATAAAGTGACTGAGCCCTGGCCGGGTAGTTCAGCTGTTTACAGCGTCATACCATAGCTGAGGTTGTGGGTTCGATCCTGGTCAGGGCCCATAAAAGAATCACCCAATGAAAGCATGGAAGAGTGGAACCACAATTCCATGTTTCTCTCTCCCTTTGTCTCCCTCTTTCAAACCAATAATGAAAAAAAATAAAATAGTTAAAAAATAAAGTGTCGAGTTGAATCTCTGCAGAGGAAGGAGGACCGAATACAGTGATGTTTCTAATAAATCAGCTGCTACCCCAGCATGCAGAAGTTACCAGTCGGAGGGCTGGGGGCTGAAAAGTTTTTCTGGGAGTTCAGATGCTCTGAGCCAACTTTACCCATTCCAGGGCACGCCTGAGGCCCCTGTGCATCGTCCCGGGCACCTGAGTGGCGGCTGAGTGACCGGCGGGCTCGCGCTCCGCCGGCCGCTCGTCTGGCCCCGGACGGTTTCCAGCTCCGGCTGCGCGCGGGGAGAGCCACGCCCCCAACAGCCGCCCGGGCCGCCGCCCCGCTCTCGGCCGGCGGAGGCGCGGGGGCAGCGCCAGCCTTTGGCCAACAGTCCGGCCACGCGCCAATGCGGCCGTTAAGAGACATAAAACCGATGCCTTGCAGCTGGGCGCCTGGAGGGAATGGGCTGAGCGCCCGGCGGAGGACTAGAGCGCCTCGCGAAGGAACCGGCGGCGCAGGTGAGGCCACAGGCAGGTAATGCCAGGTAGCGGAGACTGCGCGTGCGCGGCCGGCAGGGCGGGGCCGGGAGTTGCTGGCGGCGGCGGCGGCGGCGGCGGCGGCGGCGGCTCTGCGCTCTTAGCCCGCGGTCCACGCCCCGCCTTGCTACCTGGTCGTCCTTCTTACCTGCAGGGGAGACAGGCATCGCCTCCTGCCCGGGACCTTAACGTTGGGTAGCTAGAGGACAGTTTTGGGATTCGAGGTAGGCGCAGGGGTGTTCAGCATTTTGGCATCTCTGGGCCACATATTAAGTACATAAATACTAACGAAAACTGATGAGCAAAATAAATAAATAAATAAATAAATAAATAAATAAATAAATAAAAGATTTTAAGTAAATTTCGGATTTTGTGTTGGGCTGCATTCGTAGCCATCCACAGGTTGGACCCCCCCCAGCTGTAGAAAATAACTCGGAAAGTTAGGCAGTTGACGTGTTGCCCACATTTTAGGCCGAGCTGTTGGTAGAGACAGGCATGCTTTAGAGAACCAAAACCTGACTTCACGTTTATCCGTGAACTGGATAGATGCTGGAGCCTCTCCAGCTTGTTAGATGGGACACGTTTTTCCCCTCGAAATTTCATTTTGAGCATGTGTGAAAGAGTAATTGCAAGCAATCTGAATGAGGTTGAGGGCTTTAATGGAACAGTCAGACTGGTAAGATTGTTCAGTTTGTATCAAAGTAAATGAACGGGAAAAGGAAAGAATGGTACCTTAGGGAGGGGTACCCTGGGCTGCGCCCTGCTGGGCTTGGCATAGTGCAGTTCTGTAGGTTTCCTGAGCTGCTGGCTGTTGTCTGAAACAATACTTACTGAATCAGTTCCGTGGGTGAAGTGGTTACACGGAGAGAAGGCAGAAGGCCTGCTTTCTCCCTTCCCCATTGATATAGGCAACTGTTTCATCCAGGCTCCTTTTCACAACTGATACTTTGTATTTACAGCAGGGTGGTTACTGATTCCTGGAACTTGAAGGATACATCTACATTTTTGTTTCAACAAAAACTTTAAGAGACAATGGAACAGAACAACAGAGAGGTAATTGCTGCCCTTCCTAACACACTTGTATGACTCTCAAAAGTTATTCTGGCAACTTTAGGTATATTGAGTTTATAGAATACTACAATTACACTTAAATTTTTTTTTAAAAAAAAGGATACAAGAAAATTGCCGTTCTATTTCTCTTGGACAGAAGTGTTTTGGGGACTGTTCTCCTTTATAGTGCTGGTATTTAGGAGCAGGAATAGCTGTTGGGGATTCATCATAATTCCTTTTCCTAATGGGGTTTTGTTAAAAAAACATTCTGACAAAATTATTACAGCTATTGCAATAAGAGCATTGCAGTTAAGGGCAAGATTCAGCTCAGCTCCATAAACATCAAAGATTAATGGCTTTATGAGCAGAGTAGGGGAGGGGTCAGTGGATGGGAAACAAAGGAGATATCAAGGATGTGGGGATTCTTGCTAAATGAATTGCAGATTTAATAGGAGGATTCTTGCTGAAGACTGGCCAAGGTGATCAGAGATCAAGGGTGGGACGTGAGGAAATTGATCAGAGACAGACGTAGGTGCATGTCAAGGTTAGGGGAATCTCTCCAAACTGATGTAGTAGGGATCTTGCTACAACTGGGCTAGGCAGGCTCAAGACAGGACCGGGTCCAGGCCCAGCTCTAGTCAGACGAGGTCGCAAAGGAACCTGACTTCACTTTGGTCGTAATTTAGTCAGTCATAACTGGTTTCCAGCCGCCTGACTGCCTGGACTGCAGGGTTTGGAAGTTCCCTAACAATCCCTTTTGGCTGGGAGGCTTTAATTGTTTTATCAAAGGCATTCCTAAGTAATTTTCCATTCAGCAGCCTCTGAGCTGCAGAAAGCATAAAGTGAGATTCTTAACGAGCGAGAAGACGCAGAGAAACCGTGGAGGAAATCTAATGCTTTTAGAACAGAAGAGGCTGGGCTGCTGTGCCTGTGGAGGACCCTGCTCTCTGTCCCATTCCTTCACCAATAAACTCTGCTTCACTTTAAACTTAAAAAAAAGAACAGAGGCAGTTGAAGGGCCAACTTGTTCTGCCAATTAATTGAGGGAAATAAAACTGTGTTTTTTCCCCTATGATTAGAACACTTTTTGTTTGCAAACTTTCAGGGCAACAGTGTGGCCGATGGCAATTCTGACCTTCCCACCAAGAAGACAATTAATTTCTTCCCCCCGTTATACAGACAGCGTTACAGCTTCGTCAACGACCTAGTGAATCGACATAAACCGAAGAAGGTAGGTGTTTGTTTCCAAACGTTTCATTATAACTGTCTTATGAAACATCACATACAGAAGTCTTGGTTAGTAAGTAAGCAGAGAACTGTTCAAAAAGGTTATTACCAAAAAAAAAAAAAAAGGGTTATTGCAAGAAGGAAGAGCTTATAGAAAGAAAACTAAGCTGGGAAGAGCTGGGTAAAGGAAGTGAAGTTAAATAGGACTTGTCCCTGCAACCCCCAGGCTTATAATGTCTCAAGACTAATTTCCTTTTGTGTTCTTTTTCTGCCAAAACGATCCTTCCATACAGTGTTGTGTTATGGTTTCATTTCTGATACCCATTCCCTATAGAGAAGTCTTTGAGCACATTTGACCTCTCTGGCTATAAACGTCATCTCTGAAATAACATTCCGCCTCATCTACAGGTGGCAGACCTGGGGTGTGGTAATGCTTTGCTCATACAGATGATTAAATCACACAGTTGCCTTGAACTGATTGTCGGAGTAGATATCAATGAAGATAAAATAGGATCGCAAAGGTAATACCTAGTTTCTGGAAGCATTGTGCGTTCGTCTAAAACCAGTGGCACTATTAAATATGCTTAGAGGAAG
The DNA here is from genome assembly GCA_028533065.1 of Trachops cirrhosus. Lineage (NCBI taxonomy): Eukaryota > Metazoa > Chordata > Mammalia > Chiroptera > Phyllostomidae > Trachops > Trachops cirrhosus. Next base: position 6,115,744 of record CM052551.1, on the reverse strand, counting down.
TGTCAATTTTGTGCAACGTATGAAGTACATTAAACGTTAAAATGTGTTGTACGTGACACACTAAGAGAACCTCAGTCTCACTGAATAGTGACTGTGCCATAATACTAATTAACTGTGTACATCATGAGGGACACCTGTTGTTTTTCACCAGTGTAGGAAGGATAGCCTCAATTAAGTCTTTGCAGTAGTCAAAGCATTGCAAATTCCATTTCAAATGGCAACAATGTAATTATTTGAGTGCTGGGCGCATGATGAAAGCAGAGCCCCAGGCCGCCACCTCTGGTCTGTGATGGCAACTCTCCAGTCTCCTGCATGCCTCAGATGTGCCCAGGTTGTTGCAAAAGTGTTCTTCTTTGGAAGAATAAGAAGTCGAAAATTGCTGATCCAAAGTGAGCTGGCAGACCAAAAGTATTAAAAGTGAGAGCACTATCAAATATTCAGAGTCCAATTCTTACTGTTCAGTTCCTCCCCCATGAGAGGAAGTTGCTCTGTGACCCGGCGCTTAATTCAGGGTTGACAGTGGGCCCGGTCGGGACACAGCGTTGTAGGCAGAAGGGGGTCCTCAGCACTGGGGCTGGGGTCACTCTGAGCAGTCCGCGTTCAAACATCCTCACTTCTCCAATCACACTTTTGCAGGTGTAAATTGGCTCCGTTCTCCGGGGATTATCTGTGTCCCCGGGACCTGAACTTGTCTATCATCTTGTACCACGGCTCTGCTGTGGAGAGAGACTCTCGTTTGCGTGGATTTGACTTAGTAACGTGTATCGAGTTGTACGTATGAAAACGAATTCCTTCTGTATAAATCCATTAGAAAAATCTCACTGAGTTAGTCTTAGTAATCTTGGTATCCTAAATGCGATCCCAATTTTTATTTGTAAAGAAAATTGCTGGTCAGTCGGGACTGGCTTTTTACTTTTCTGTCCCGTTTGGAATGAGCGAAGGGAAGGATGAGACTCTTTCAGGTCACTATTACATCTTCAAAGAAGGGATAATCAGTGCACAGAAAGAAGCTGTTTTTGCTATGTTACTTAGGGAAATATCTGGAAGGGAAGCTAGGTTTTCTGATCTCCTTCCCACTGACCATTTCAGAATAGAACACCTGGACTCACAAGACCTGGCCAGGTTTCCCAAAGTCGTGTTTGGGTACTTGTCCCCAGCCATGGTCGTCATCAGCACGCCAAACTCTGACTTCAACCCCCTGTTCCCAGTCGTGACCTTAAGAGACTCAGATCACAAATTTGAGTGGAACAGGAAGCAGTTTCAGACCTGGTGAGTTTGTGAGTGTTTTGGTTTTTTGGGGACCCCACTGAGATTTAAAATCCTGTGAAGCAGATCCTTATCCATACATGAGTGAAACGATTTCTTTTCTTCCCATAGAATTGATTTCCAAACGACAACTTGGCACATAAATGGGGGAGATTGTTCTCTTAGGTCTCGGGCGAGCGGGGGAAGGGTGTGCGGGCCCCAGGTGTGACGGCGTCAGGGGTGTGGGTGTCCAGACCAGGGGACAAATCTAAGGGAAGGTGCGGGGCTGTGTGTGTCCTCGGCTCAGGGGCCTCTCCCAAGGGCGTGACGTGTTCCTGCCGTAAATCCAAATCGGGACTGTAGCCCTCCCTCGTGGTGTCCTTGTTCCCCGGCCTCTGCTCCGTGGCTCCCCTTTCCTCCATGTTCTCGGGGTTCCTTACGCTCGCACTCACTGCCTTCCTGCCCCTCTGGGAAATCAGCAAACCCACGAGGCGGCACCCTGTGGTGCTGTAAGGGTTTGTAACTGAGAAGGACTTTTGTCCGTTGTATCTTTCACGTTCTATTCTACTGGAAATTGCTGTCTATTTAACAGTAGCTCTAAGTTTAGGAAGAAAGGTCTCTCTCCTTATTCGGATTTCAGGGCCTTAGATGTGGCCAACTTCTACAATTACTCTGTGGAGTTTACTGGCGTGGGGGAGCCGCCCGAAGGAGCTGGGCACGTTGGCTACTGCACCCAGATAGGGGTCTTCCGGAAAATCGGGGCCCCGGTGGCCGCCTCGTGCGCTGCAGAGCAGTGTGGTGAACATGTGTACAAAGTTGTGAGTATTCTTCATGTGGTACCTGTCTGGACCAGAAAGACACTTACCAGGAGGGGGACCTTTTTATCAAGCATCCCCACTGGAGAGATTAAGTAACGACCTTATTATGAGGCTGACCCTGGGCCAAGCCTGCATGCCCCTCAGCTGTCAGAGGTCCACCGTGGCTGTGAGACCACCTGGCCTTCTGCCAGAAAGGAGGGCCAGCAGCGCCCCCGCCCCCCCCCCCCCCCCCCCCGTTGTCAGGCGGTAGGGTGGTCAGCAGGGGAGAGGAAGCCAGGGCCAGCAGCGGTTTCACAGCGGGGCTCAGGGAGGCACCGGGAACTGAGCCGCTGAGCATCTCGGACCCTTCTGGTTTCGGGAAGCATGGCGAAGAACGAACGCCTTCCCCCTTTAATGAGCAACTGTCACCCCGCGTGTCAGTGGCATGCCGCCCCCGTTACAGCGTGGCACTCGTGATGTGTAGGGTTTGACCTTGGCACCTCCAGTTAATGCTGCATGTGGTACAAAGGTGCCACGAATAGTGCGGAAAACTTTCCTGTATCCTAAATGGTTTCCCCGCCCCTTTCAGGTTTACTCAGTGTCGTACCCGAGCTTACAGCAAAAAGAAGTGCGCAAACTCGCGCTAGCCAATGAGGTGTCCCGGCAGGTCCAGAGCCTGAGACAGAGCTACATCTCGGGCCTGAGCGCGTCCCAGAACGGCGACCGGCGGGGCCCACGGATGAACGGCACCGGGCTCGCCGCGTTCTCCGGACCGGTCTTCACGGAGCTGGAGAAACTCAACATAGAGAAGGCTCCCAAGCCCTTCTGCTGCGGGAGGAAGTTTTGCGTGCCGCTGGAAAGGCTCCTTGCGTACCCCAAGGTGAACCGCTTATGCGATGACGCAGACGCCATGAGGGCGCTCCTCGAGGGCACGGTGAGGCTGAGCAGGGACGGCTCCGCGGTGATGGTCGACCTGCACGATGACAGTCCGTGACCCTCCCGTCCGGAGCCTCCCGGCCAAGGCAGCTGATGGGCTTGCCGAGAATTTTTTGGGTAGTCCTAATTCAAGCGACTTTTACATTTTTTTAAATTTATTGATTTGAGAGACAGAGAGAGAGAAAGAGAGAGGAAGGGAAGAGAGCGAGAGAAGAAACACATGATTTGTTGTTCTACTTATTGATGCATTCATTGTCGATTCTTGTATGTCTTGACCGGGGATCGAACTCGCCACCTTGGCGTTTTGGGATGACACTTTAACCAACTGATCTGCCTGGCCAGGGCAACTGTTGATTTTGAAATCACTTAACTTGTTTTTTCTTTCTTGTTTTTTTTTTCAATAGGTTTATTTTGATTGAGGGTGTGTGTAGAGAGCTCCTGACATGCTTGTTTTTTGGTCATTGTTGGGAGCTATGTGTCAGCATTAAAAAATCAGAAAGGAAATGAGTGTCTGAAACTTTTTCCCAGGGGATACGGGTAGCTCTAAAACCTCTCCAGGGTTCCCCACCTCCTCTAGGCTAAATTCTGACGTTAATTCATAGCCTGAAACGTCATGCAAAGTGGGAACGCAGGTGATGGAAGGACACGGAAGCCTCGTGATACACACACTGCCCACAGTTTTCCAACACCCCCTTTGGCAGCTTGCTGGTTGGGACTGGGAGGTGGGCAGTGGAGGAGCGGGGAGTGTGCACAGCTCCACGTGGTGGGGGCGGCAGTGGCTTCAGTGAGCACTCGGCCTCCTGAGGCCCGGGAGGGCGGTGGTAAGGGTGAGTCGACCGGCAGGACAGCTCTGCCACCGCAGGGACGGACGAGTGTGTCCTGCTGTCCAGCTCCATCTGGCACGCTCCTCAGGGACAGAGACAGACACTTTAGCACCTCTGGCTTATTCCAACCCGGCAGAAAAGGGAAACAGGAAGAAAAGGGGCCCAGGCACCTTCCAGCTGTCCAGTAAGGTTTACTGATTGTTACATGCAACTGCTTGCTTCTTCACCAGTCTGTCTCTTAAAACGTAAGAGAGGCTGGGAGTTGTGCCCCCTGAACGGTCTTCTGCGAAGGAACAGGGGGCGAAAGGATGTTGTGGCCACTTCCCAGTAAGTAGAAGGCAAGTGCATTTGAAGGGGAAAAGCGACCCTGGAAGAGAGACCAGTCGGCACTCGATAGCCAGCTGTTCCCTCCTCAAACTTCACAGGCTGCCCCTCACACGCCCGTCCCCCACTCCCGCTCTGTCCGCACGCTGATTTCTCCCTCCCGAGTGCATAGGATCCAGTGGTAGGATCCAGCGGTTATGTTTTGCCGCCCTACTCCCCCCCCCACACCCCCAGGCCCTCTTGTCTGTCTGTCCTTGCTTTTCTAGGCCTCTGCACAGCCTTCACCCACGACTTTCTTCCCACCACTGATCTTCTGTGTTAGAGCCACGGTGGTGTAATAGCACATGCATTCACTGACCTAACCTTTAACCAGCAAAACGATACTGCACAAATGGGACAGTACAGGACCGCACGGGGTTTAGCGTGATGGCATGCCGTCCCACACCACGTTCAATTCTCTGCCTCTCACATCCACTGTCTTAAAGGCAGCAGGCCCGCGTGCCTACGTACTCCTCACGGAACTCCAGGGGGTGAATGTCTACTTTCCGATACCAGTTAGACAACTGTCAAGGTTTTCTTATGTCTCTTCCCAATGAACTACAAGTAGATTCCAGTTTTGCAAGAACCAATGGCCCTTTTTCTAGGCAAACCACTTGAACGGGTCACATGGTTTTGTAAATATCAAGCAGAGACCTCAAGAACAGAAACCTAAGGTGTCTTGGCCCCAGGGAATTAAGCTGCACTGGGAGGCAGTGGAACGTGCTTCACGGGGAACAGTTACCTGCAGATTTTTCTTGGAGGGAAGGTTTTCCCACCACCACCACGGGCCACCCTCCCAGAGGAGGTATGAAGTGTGTTACTTGGAACATTCCTTGAGATTTGAGCTAAGACTTGCCTTCAATTCCTATTTCCATAATCTGGGTTTTCCCAAAACCCTCTTAGCGATCTCCACGGTTTCCCAGGGGCCGCGGTGCTCCCAGCCACCCGTCTTCAGACTGAGATGTGACCCTGCCCAGCAATGTCTCCATAAGGCTTGCTCCTCCCCACTTCCTTCTCTCTCTCTCTTTTTCATTTCCAATCTTTCCATCTACGCCATACCCAGCAGTTAAGCTCTCTTTCAAGTATTGCTCTCCGCCCCTGCTCTCCGCCCCCAGCGGCTCTCATTTCTGTGAGTGACCATCAGGGAACAATTCCAAACAACAGCACTTCCCTCGGCTGGAGTTTGGAAGCCAGCAAAATCACACTGTTACCCCCGCAGCTGCGGAGGGTGCCGTGCGCCGGGCTGTGGGTGGGTCAGGGAGTGCGCTGCAGTCGCGGCCGCCGGAGGCAATCCAGATCGCACTTCATCTGGGATGCTGTGTGTCAAATGGTGGCTAACACGGTTCGCCTCCTGCGTGATGCACACCCGTGGGGACACCCCGAGACAGGGAACGCGTGTGAGTATGGCCGAGATCCACCAAGCTGGCAGGAGGTGGGAGTCACAGGTGTGCACGGCGTTCATTTCACCTTGCCGCAGCTTTCTGAAGCCGGCGGCACCCCAGGCAGGCACCTGTCTTTTGAGAATTAACTCAGTGCCCTCCTGGGTTCCTAATGTTCCCGTTGAATTGTGTGCACTCTGCCTGCCCCACTGCCTTCCTCTGCCCACGCCATCCACCCACCTGCTGTGGCCCAAGCTGGGGTCAGTCGTACAAAGCTCCTCCATTGCATTGTCTTTCCTACAAACACTGCCCTTGCTCCCTGCTTCCGTACCTTATCCTCGACTCCAGGTTCTATGCTTCTGTCTAATCGGCTGGTTTTCCACTGCTGTATCTCTGTCCAGCCTTGGCCCTCTGTCTGGAAGCCCAGGACTTCCTAGTGGGAACCCTCATGGAACTGAATTTACAGCATCTTGCACTAATCCCAGACTAAAGGGAAACACTTTCACCCTGTTTAAGCAAAGTATGCGATGTTTCCAAATCTTTTTGCAAGTATTTCAAGTTACATAAAGTCAATACTGAAATTTTTTCTCCTTTGGTCATAGTGACACGGACTGTGGGGAAGGAGGGGCAGACACAGGAACACGTGGGAGAGGAATGTTTGAACCCAGTCACTGAAGTTCAATACCAGAAGGTGGCACACTTTTCTCACTTCAAGTGAATGCATTCTTTTGCTTTGAGGACTCCCTAAGATGAAGAAAAAACAAACAAAAAAACCTTAGTCATGCCGATTAAATGGAGGTTTGAAGGTTTTGCAACATGGGGAAGTCACTGCTGAAATGACTTATCTACCGGTGAAGTCAGTTTTGCAGAGAAAAGGGTTCAGGAGACATCTTGACCTACTCGAGCTGTAGCTGCACAGGGGTGGGGTCTAAACTAACTCGTCCAGGAAGGCCGGACATTTCCTCATCACACGGGTCCATCTGGAGTAGAAGTCACCAACCCGGGAACGTCCAAATGCAGGCCTTTTCTGTTTTGTATCTTGTGTCATGTGGGACCGATCCACTCCACCGAAGACTTCCTATCATGCAAATGGGAAGATTTCATTTCCTTGTAGGAGCCCCTACCAGGTATATGATACACGGAAAGGGAGAGGTAGATCAAGGTGTAAGAGAGGGGAGGGTGGGGGGAGGAAGGGACGGAAAACAGTGGGTGCTGAGTCGGAACAAGAAGGCAGCGCCCGGGCACCCCATGCCTGAGGCGGGGACTCGGGGCCAGACCACGGGGCTGCCAGGCCCTGCTGTGATGGCACCACGTTATCCTGGGCGGTGCTGTATGATCCTGTGTGCTGGGGAGGCAATCGGAGGGTTTCCCTGGAGTGCCCGAACCCCACCCGCTTCTGCCCCTCCGCCAGCAAGCAGGGAGGTCTCTGCTTCACTCACATCACCTTTCATAACTGTGCTGTCCAGGGAAGCTGGACAGTCTGCAGAGAAACACTGCGACCAGGCTCCTCCCGAACCTTCGTTCTGCGTCCCCTTCCAGTCGCCATCGTAATTGGGCACCAGCAGAGAGAAGGCCTTGGCAGTGCCCTTCCTTTGGGAGGGCATCTCGTCACAGCAAGGAGCCGCTTACAGGGCGTGGTTACGGCCTCATTTGGGGATGCCCTTCGCCTCCCACAGCGGCACGCTCCTGACGGTCTTCTGTGGCTCTGATGAAGACACGCATGTAGATGGACGCCGAGGCCAGTCTTTGGCTTGATAAAACACCGAGTGCCTTGCCTGCCCAGGGGCACGCTCTATGCTCTTACATCCTACCACCTGAACAAGTTGGTATTACCTTCATCGCAGGTCAGAAAACAGGTTCAGGGAGCGGGGTCTGAACGCAGACACAGGCCTCTCGTTCCGCGGTGCAGGACCACGCCACCGCGGGAGCCACTCGGGGCCTTCCCTGTGAAGCCCTGGGGGACGCTACCCCGGTCCTTTCCCTCTGCTTTCTTTCCTCGGCAGGTAACACACTCTCACCTGAACTTCTAAAGTAGAAACAACACTCTGAACTTCAAGATGGGATTTTTATTGAACATGTATGAGATTCACCTTGATGTTTATTACAAATACTTTACAATAAAAAAATTAGTTTTTGTAAAAAAAAAAAGAAAAGAAAAAAAACACTTCCTGGATTTATAGTTATGCAGGTAAAACAAAGAAATATATGAAAATGAAGGTCATTCTCCAAGTATCAGAATACTCACGGAATCACTTCAATAATAATTTTTTCATAAACATTTACATGACTACTCACAGCTGTATCAACCTCCACAGGAACAAATGAATGCATAGGACAAAGGCAGTCCCCCAAATAAGATGTATTTCCAAAAAATACAATCCAACTGAATGTACCTTAAGTGTCTTCCTCTGCAAGGGATTTGGTCAATGAGTATCAGCAAGAGAGTTTTCTTACATACATAGGATGAACATAAACATTGGTAAATGCAGAACATATAGCCTGCATAAATTAAAACACCTGCCAGCTTTATCGTAGAGAGGAGTCGCTAGAAATCACTACACAACCATTTAAAATACACTGTGTGTGTGCAGGGCGGGGCGAAAGTAGGTTTACAGTGGTGATTCTGCAAAACAGTTTCTTCTTGGATTATTATTCATTAATTATTGTATTATTTTCCATATGAACTGTAAACCTGCTTTTGCTCCACCCTGTATATTATCATATGAAAAGTCACATATATAAGGGAATAATAAGGCCTGATTTCCAGAGCAGTCTTACAACAGGGTTAATATAGGCATACTTCATCCTTTACATTTACTTTTATTCTCTAACATTGCAGCTATTAAAAATTATGCATAGTACCTAAGCCAACACATCTGTAGCGGCAACACACAACAGCAACTCAGTACCTGTTCACAGTCACGGGAGGTACCGGGCAGGCGAGCCGCCCCAGTTAGAGACCTGCCAGAATAAAGCGCAGCCCATCACCTGAGCCCGGCTCTTCAGCGTATCATCATGTATCCTGGAAGCCTAACTCTTCCGAGTGTTTCCATAGCACGTTGACGCATCCTGCCAGCTGGAGCTTGCCAAGTGGTCGTTAGCGTGGAACTCTTAAAGCCTGACGTTATTTCTGGGTGTTTAAATCTATTAAAACTCATTGCTACCTGACTGTGTTCTGACTGGAGGCTAGTAGACACTTTAAGATTCTCGGTCTAGGCTTGGTCAGATTATAAACACTCACCCAAGTCAGCTGTCTGTGTGGAGAGCCTTCTCACCGCCACAAAGGGGAGCCGACCGTCCAAGTGTGAACTGAGGGCCCAGGGCCTGCTCTGTCCCCAGCCACCCTTCGCATCCCCTCTGGTCTCAGTCACCAGCACAAGTCACAGGAAGTGGGCTCCGGACCCGCTTCTTCTGTAATTCCCCCAAACAAGGCATTCAAGACTCTTATCACAAATACTAGCTTTAAAATGCCGTTAATCTTTTTTCTCTGGCATAGGGTCAGAAAAGGTTCCACACCTGCAAATTCTCCAAGGACTGGGGGATTTGACATTGGAGTCCAAGATTTAGAAATCGATGTATTAAGATCTACTTTTTCAAATTCCATTTTCTACACTCGAAATGAAACCAAAAGTGGACTTGGTATTGAATAAGCAGATTTTTTTCTTTGCAATAGCTACATGGTTAAGATACTAACAGTACACGCTCTAAGAAAAGAAAAACTTGGAAGCTCAGGCAACCTTGAACACACACTTGTAAGGGCCGTAATGAATGAGACGCGGCTGCAAAGCAGGCGGACGGAACAAATGCAGACTTCACTGGCTACAGAGGACACGCCCTGTCTCTTCTCCCCAGAGTGTCTACTTACTTAAAATGTTTGTGACAGTGACTCATATACAGGTCAAGATATTACCTAGTGGCTGCTACATGTATCAAGGCATGATTTTTTTGCTTTTCAAAATCTACATTTTGGGTTTAAAAAATAATTCTGTATGATTTTTAAATACTGAGAGCCAGTCCTGGGGAAAGGTACTGGCCAAGGGCAGCCAAGGGCAAGTCAGAGGGCCAGCGCCCGGGTCACAGCGCCGCTGGCGGAGCGGATGCCTGTCCTCACCGACCTCACCTACAGTCTGGCCGTTAGTGGTCACTCAAAACTGCACACTCATTCGCAGAAGCGCCAATAAAAAATATAGCCTAGGAATAATATTTTGAAAATAGAAAAATAGGTTCTTAAAACATGTTATAATAAACTTCTTTCTAAACAGTATCGTCATATCTGTTGAAAACGTTCTTTGATTTTTTCCTATAATACATAATGAATGAATCATTCACTTGTTTACTCAAAGACAGCAAGTCTTTATCACTTGAGACAACATTTTTCTTGGTTAAACGTAAATCTTTGGGTCAGTTTTTTTTCTTTCAAAATGAATCATAAAAAAGAAAGTTTGGATGGCTCAGAAAACCCTGTCTCTTGACATTCAAAATATTCTACATGGGGGTGTCATCTCTTTAAAAACTCAGAATCTATTTGTAAAAGGAGTTTTGGGTTTATTGGGAATACCCAATCCTTGAAATATTAAAAAAAAAAAAAGAAAACCCCAAAAGCCCTAACATGAACTATTCAAATGTTCTCCATCCTCTCAATTTGGATATTAAAAAACTATTTTCTTAAAAATAACATTTTTGCCTTATGCAAAAGCAGTAACATTTTTGCCAACATGAAAATACCTAGACCAAAGAATTCTAACACATCATGTGACTTGGACGTGGTTTTGAAAGTAAAAACTGGGAATTTCTGGTTTTACACAATCTACATTTTTCTTTCCTAAGTGATTCCAAGATCCTAATTTTAGGATCTTTCCACGCAGAATCTGCCACATAAAACCAGAAAACGCTTCAGGTTTATCTGCTGTGCTGATAAGATTTCCTTACTTTAAAAGCTCTGTTTGATGTATGTTACAGTCTCTTCTTGCCTCAAAACCAGCGATTTCTGACACAGTAAGAGAGCATAGAATCTGATGGCGGGGAGGGGCTAAGAAGGACCACAGGTGCAGGTGGGACGGCTGTCCCCTGCCTCAGCCACGCCCTCCTCGGGACTGTTTTCAGTTTCAGGTAAGTGTGGACTCGCAGAGGGAGGCTGCTCTGTTTCTCACTGTGTCATGTTTCCCTCCCGTTGTTCTGAACTCTGACCTCTGAAACCAGCAGACGTTAGTCGGTTAGTGAACACAGCTCTGATATTAGGGTGCTCACACCGAACACGGAACTTCTCATGAATCGCTTTCGTCGTGCTGGTGGGAATTCTGTGGCTCATTCACTATGACCGAGGAACAATGTGTACTGCCTCATAGTGGCATTATACCCACTCATGTATCTCAGGCTTACACACACTTGGTATTCGACTGATACATTTAGAGTAAGCAAGCATTTTACATGTCTCAACTGTAGTATAACTTTTTCTCAAAGCATGAACACCCACACTTTTATATCAATTATTGTATTAAAAAGAGTTAATGAACTTAGTACAATACTGTAGGTAGCATAATACGGAAGATTTCCTTAACAGGAATCGTAACTATCTTGACAGAGTCGATCGGGTTTCCGTCTTCACTCACTGTCTCTCAAACATGCAATTAAGAAACCAGAGCCCAGATCCGTCCGTGGAGCACCTCGATTGTGGGTTTTGTTCTTCAGCAGCAAAACCAGACGCCGGCGGGGAGCGCGGCTCTCCCCACCGGGATGCTCTGAAAGGACAAGCAGTCTTTCGGTGCCACGTGCCGTAACCGCGGAAGCCGCGGACCCGGAAACACGCAGGCCGTGCGGCCTCGCTCCCGCAGCTCCGACGCGCCCTCGGCGGGGAAGGACAGCGGCGGGCCCTCTCGGAGAAGAAACCAGTGCTGGCTCTCCTCTGGGCAGGCGGAGACGCTCCCTTCCCAGAGAGGTTCGTGTTCTCAGACGTGCCTGAATCAATGCCTTGTCGGCTCAACAGCTGCATCCTCGACCCCCAGGGAGGCTCCCGTCCCGGCCCGGCTTCTAGCGCTTGATCACAACTTGTTCGTAAGCTCCAGACGCCACCCTAAAACAGCGGGAGGGGGAAAAACAGCTTTAAGTTAATTTTCAGCAGTAGTGACTGAAATTGTTCTGGTTAACCTGGGCTCCAAAGAGGGTGCGCTAAGCATCTTCTACTAGATTTGAGTTCCACAGGGTATGAAGGTATCACGGAGTGAAGACACTTGAATACTAAATGTTTATAATTAATGCACTGGATTAGTCCAGCCCCCGATCCTCTCAGATTTAACTCCCACAATAATCTAGTAATGGTTCCAAATTCTCACCCTATCGACACGCGGTGGCAAAAATGTTCGTATATAAATCCTAAAATCGGTCCATCCAAGAACAGACATGGACTCTGGCAGTTCAGGTCTAGCACAGAAATAATGGATAATAGGGTTTTTTTAAAGATTTTATTTTTTATTTCTTTTTAGAGCGATGGGAAGGGAGGGAGAAAGAGAAATATCAATCGGTTGCCTCTCACACGCCCCCACCTGGGGACCTGGCCCGCACCCCAGGCACGGGCCCCGACTGGGAATGAACCAGCAACCTTTTAATTAGCAGGCCAGTGCTCAATCCACTGAGCCACACTAGCCAGGGCTGGATAATGATTTTTAGTTGACTTAATAGTGTGGTGTTTTTTTTTTTTAGATCCTCATCTGCAGATATGTTTATTGATTTTAGAGTGAGAGGGAGGGAGGGAGAGACAGACAGAGACAGACACTGACTGGCTGCCTCCTGTACGCGCCGTGACCAGGAACCCAACCCGCCACTGGTGTACAGGACGATGCTGCAACCCCCTGAGCCGCCCGGCCAGGGCAGCAGTGTGGTGTCCTACTGCAGCACTTCCCTGGGAAGGGCAACGATTCTTTGAATCAATATGCAAATTTCTTTGTTCATGGTCTGTACTGTAAATTATATGTTTAATATAGTTTTAAAGGGAGAATGACCTTGAAGAGGGGTTACTTCTTCACTAGCTTGCTTGGACAGACTGCTGGTTGCACCCCTAAATCTACTCTCCCCTTGCTCCCAGTTTTAGCTAGGTACAGGCTGCTTGGCCAAGGACAGCAGTTCCCCCACTCCTGTGTGGACAGGTGTGGCCACGTGCCTGGGTTTCCCCAGGGAACGTGAATGGACTGGAGAAGCGTCCGCGTCGGCCTCAGCTGCTGAAAGGAAAGCTGCGAGCCTGGGGCTGGCGGCAGGCCAGCGCTGACGGCGCAGGCAAGGAGGATGGTCAAGGATGGCGCAGAGGCACCTGTGTCACCAAATCACTTCTGGGGCAAAGCAGTCCCATCGGCCTGGCTGCTGTATTTTGGGGTGTCTTTGTTACAGCAGCTTAGCCTTTGCCCTAATATGCCAGGTGCCAACTGACCTCTATTAATAAAACACGAAGAGTCCTAACAGACTTAGAATTTGCAAGCTCTGTGAATAAAGTACTCAGAGAAGGACTTTGTTTTTGGTTACTGTTGGTGCGCCTTGGTCTCGTGTTACAATGAAGCGAACGCACGTGCTCTCCTGTTTCCGGGAGGATAGAGGTTTCCTACGTGCCTATAAACACAGTGTCTTTCGATGGCGGGACAGTTTATTTTTGGATGAGCCTCACTCAACCCTTCCCTCGACCCCCCTGAGTGGGTGGGAGGGGGCTGAAGGGGTGTCGCACGGACAGAGGGCACTATGAATGCAGTTAGCACCAGGCACCCATCTACTCACTTGTCAGGACGTCAGTGGCGACGTACTACCTGACATTTCACGGAATATTCCAGAGGTCAGTCAGACCAGAAGAACCATGACTGGTTGCTGCCCCTGGTGGAACTTGAGGAGGGAATGCTAAAAAACGGAAGTATGGTTGGGGTTCCCAGCGCGCCATGGACTCAGCTGCCTGCTCAGGGAACTCCTGTTCCTACAGATTCAGTCTAAAGAAGTGGGACCACCCTCCACAGGACGCCAGTGGACGGCCGCAGGGCCCCGGATTTGGAAGGGGCCCCGGTGGCCGCCACTGCACACCGGGGCTCAGCTGCGCTGAAACGGCCTGCCCTCCTGCTTCGCCCGACTAGGACGCAGGATGGAATCTGTACAATGGCAGTTTCCATACAGCGCACAGCGGGCAGCCCTCGGCCGGTCCTTGGAGAAGGGAAAAAGTGAAGAAGCCTGACAACGGGTCCAGCTTGCTGCCTGAAGCTGCTTCCCGAGGCTCCTGCCAGCCCCTAGCACGGGGCGGGGCACCCACAGCTCTGCGTGGCAATCAGGGGCCACAGCTCCGCGGTGCTGGGGGCTGCAATTGTAGGCCAGGGTGTCCGGAGCCGGGGGAGTAATGGCCGGGGAATTTCCAGATGTGGTGAAAACTTCTAAAAACCAGTGCCCGAGAAACCAGCCAAGCTCATGTCCCACGATTCCATTTCACAAGCAGAAGAAGCTGTTAATGGCAGCCCTCTAAGTAGGTTATTTATCCACAAGCCAGAGAGGTGTAGTGGTTGAGTGCAACGAACAGGCGTTGGAATCGAAGAGACAAGGGTTTGAATCTTGGTGTTACCACTTACTGGTTTGACAGGCTTGGGTGAATGACCTTAACCTCTCTGTGTCTTTGCTTCTTCTTTTCAAAAACTAACAACAGCATGTTGTGAGTACTCAAAGAGATAATATAAGAGCTGAATGAAACTTACTTACTATTATATATTTATATATCACAATTATCACGCCTCTAAGTTCCTTCAATTTATTCCCACCACCAGGAATATCTCTCTCCCACATGCCGGCCTCGTAACTCCCACCTGTCTTTTATTCTCCCGAAGATGCTCTGCAGGTGCCAACGCTTCCGGAAAGTTCTCTCTGAGTGAGGCCCCATCTGTGTTCTTGAGAGTCTCCTTCACGTCTCTGTTTTATAGTACTTATCAAACTATTATAAAGTCTACCTATAAAGTCCTCACCTGCTAGGAAGGGCCAGGTAATAAGTACTTTAGTTTGGTGACCCATACGGTCTCTGCTGTACTACTTACTTAACTCTGCTACTGCAGCACAGGGCAGGAACAGGTGTGGCTATATTTCAATAAATCTTTATTTACAAAAACGGGCAGTGGGCCAGCTGGGCCCTAGGGCTATAGTCTGCCAACTTATCTGCTAGAACCTGAGCTAGCTGAGGTAAGAGCTGGTCTTTCCTCTCCAGGACCTTACCCACAATGTGGCCCAATAAACAGTTACTGAACTGAACGAGTAGATAAGACAGTGAGAGTTATGAAAGGTCTAAATTGTGTTAACATCCTCTGTAAGCCCCTTTTCAGTCAACTCTTTCCTCGTCGCATCTTTCTGTGTTCCTCTCTTACCTATCACATCTGATCATAGTTAGGAGTTTCCCACATCAAAATTCCCTTGCATCCTCTGCGCCCTGCACTGTGCTGGACACAGAGCAGGCGCTCAATAAAAGCAGTACCGAAGCAGAACGGAATCAAAGGAGAGTGCGAGGGAGGTTACGATCAGTGTCTGCTGCTCAGCAGCTGCACAAGAGCTCCCGACAGACAAGACTTCTGACCAAAAATGTAATTACGCTTTGATCTTTCTAAACGATCAGACTGAGGACTCTTTTCTAAATGTCCATTTGACACTGCATCTTGCCCAAGCTCTACCGGTCCTCTACTAGTACATCCTAAAAGTACACGTAAGGAAATCGCCAAAGAAACGTATGAAATACACTTTCGAGCCTACTCAGAACAGGAAACACTGAGGGCCACGCAAGCAGCTGTGACCCTTCCCGCGAAACCCCCGCGATCTTGCGCCCCAGCCTCGGTCTGACGTCCCTTCGCAGCCTCGCCTTCTGCACGCGGACACTTAAAGGAAAAGCCAGCCTGGCCTTCACCCGACAGGACGCTGCTGGGGCTACCTACCGATTTGTCCGGTGGTGGCTGCCGAAGGTGGTCCTTCCCCCGGGGCCCACGAAGAGCCGCAGTCCCTCCTCTGCGCACGGAACACAATTGTGGGCACAGTGATCATTGCCAAACCACGGTCACATCACAGTAAATGCCTGCTTTCCAGTTCGGTTTTATTAAAGAAACTAGAGACTTACAAAAGCTACCCACGTGGTTTAAAGTGGACGATTTAAGAGCTAACCCTAATCGTCGCTTCTCAACTCTCCTAAAGCTTTTTTCTTAAAACTGAGTGAAGAAGGCAGCTGTTCCTACGAATTTCCACGAGAGAGGTTCAATTATTTCCCTTTCCAACCACTTACATAATGGAACCAAGTCCATTGTTAACTGCTCACTATTCACACCAGCATGAATAATTACACCTTTCAAATGGGTGGCATGCAAATTTTTCAGTTTCAGTGGAAATGCGAAGGAGGGCAGGAAGGATTCTGTTATTCACCATTTCGAGTTCACGACCCAGCCTTCCAAATCACGACAGTGACTTGAGGCACAAAGGCCCAGTTACGACAAAACGGATGTAAATATCTATCGTAAGGTGTACACACCTGGCAGGCACTGATGCATAATTAAAAAATACAGTTAAGAGCTTTCTTTAAAATTACCTTTCCAAGGTTCGTTCTTTACCAAATTTAATTCCCATTCTCAGAAAATAATGAGCTACAAAGCTATCTCCCGATTTTTATGGGTGTACAATGCACTTCACAAATGTGCAGCAGACAGCACCGTGACACACTCCTCTTTGCTGCTGACCCCTGGGGCACGCCCCCCGGATGCCCCACGCATGCACGTGCTCGGGGCTGGTCCACACACCTTCTGCACTGGAGTCCAGGCTGAAGTCTTGGCTTTGTAAGATTTTCTCCACAATATCGTCTGCGTCCACTCTGGTGTCATCAACCCGCTTCAGCTGAGATTCTACCGAATCCTGTTTCACTGGGCATCTTTGAAAACAATTTTTAAAAAAGTCCTCCATTTTACTGTCATGAAAACAAAGCCCACCCCTACCCCCTCCACCACTCGGCCTAAAGGATACCTGTTGAGTGTTTCGGAAGCGGTGTCTTCCTTATCAGCCGGATCAAGGTTTGCCTCCGCCCCTTTTGGCTCCACTTCATCACACGGCTCCAGAGTGCTTTCGATGCCTGTCGAGGTGCTTCCCACGGAGGTGTTCCTCCGGTGGCAGAACTCGGAGAAGCTGGACGACCGCGAGTGGCAGGAGCTGTACCCTGTGGGAGAAAACCACGGGGGCTGCGGCACCGACACCGGACACCTGCAGCCCCGCCCTCCCCTCCCGCGCCGCAGCGGTTCCCAGGCCCCGGGAGCAGTGGGTGTCCGAGGACCTCGGCTTCGCCGCCAGCCGCTACCTGACACTCTGGACTGCTGGCTCGCATAGCTCGATGTCCTTGAGTGCCCACAGGCACCGAGTTCATCTGGAATAGAGGCACTCTTCGCTGAGAGATCTGCAGTGGGTCACAACATAACGTTACTATTGCAGCCAACAAGTCATAGTCAGTTACATCCCACTCTGTGAATTTTATAAACTTCCAAGTTCATTATCAAGAAACGCAAGTTGCAAAGTGAAAGAGATTTCCTTTAAGTCCGTACTATGGGAACAACGGTATTGCAAGAAAAGTAAGAAACTGAAATACCTTAGTTTACTGAAGAAATATAGAATTTTTCATAAGATTTAACAGGACTCTACCTTAAAAAAAACTTTCAGTTTTTACTGCTTAGCATTTCTAATAAAAAAAATGAGTCAGATGTGTTCTCATAAATTCCCACAACGTTGCCAGGCTTTCGCGCGGTGTTTGAGGGCATCTTGCTCTCAGAGACCCGCCACCGCAGGGAGCGGAGGAGCACTTGGTCACGGTG
The DNA here is from genome assembly GCA_028533065.1 of Trachops cirrhosus. NCBI lineage: Eukaryota > Metazoa > Chordata > Mammalia > Chiroptera > Phyllostomidae > Trachops > Trachops cirrhosus. The sequence goes on along the minus strand of CM052551.1, from coordinate 6,098,375 downwards.
ACACGTGCGTTGCCAGCGCCAGGCCGTGACTGGGCACGGGCCAGCGTGAAGGTCAACACAGCAAGGAGCGCAGCGCTGCGAGGGAGAGTTGTGAGGAAATGGACTGTATGCTGTATTCAGTTTCAAAGTCAATGTACAAAAAAGCCGTGTCCAGGCCATTTCCAGCAGTTCCCTGATCGCGTCATGTCCCAGATGCCAAGGGTGTGTTTCCAGGACCAAGCTTCCCGCCCAGAGTGCAGAACCGTGACTGTGTCCGCGGGGGGGGATGATTCTGGAAACAGAACTGCTCTTCACTTAGAGGCGAAAGGGAGCCCAGTGGGTAGCACAGCAATCGTGGTGGCAGCTCCATGAGCGATACCGAGCACAGGCGGACGGACGCTCGCCGCCAAACACGGACGCCACGGGGCCAGCTGGCCCTTCCACAAAGGGCCCTCATTTCTGGACAGACTGGAGGGTGCAGTGCACACCAGCACCTCGTCCTGCTCTACTGGGGTCCCGAAGCCACAGACCAGAGACAATGACATCTGAACTCAAAGACTCGGTTCTGACCAAAATTACGCTGGACTGACACCTTACTCTCAGCGTGGGCTCTGATCCTGATTCATCCATTTATCTATTGGCTTACAAAATTTATCCACTCAATAAATATTTACTAAGCTCTTACCAGGTTAGGTGTCAAGACTGTGTAAGATACAGGGGGCACAAGATAAATGAGACAGACCACATGCTCTGAGTTCAGAAGCAGAAGCAGCAGCAAGTGCAAAAATGCGCACAAGCACCACAAAGCAGCTACTGAGAGCTCTGAAGGCCAGGGGCTTTGAATGACACCTGCTGACGGGGGAGAGGCCTCGTGGAGGAGGGAGGGCGACTCCCGGTCCTCACCATGTCTAGGAGCTGCTGGGGAGAGGAGGAGCGAAAGGCACAGGGACAGCACTGCTTGTGGGGCAGAGCTGGCGCAGAGGGTGCAGGCACAGAGGATTGCAGGGAAAAGGGACAGGAGCAGGTGCCTGCTGCTGTGAGTTTCGAGAAGGATGCGGCATGACCGGATCTATAGCTCGGGAAGATCACTTTGGCAACAGGATAATCAGAGGGTGAAGGGGTGACGGTTTTCATAATGACCCAGCCAAGGGTGGGAGATGACCGGCAGGCACGGATGACAGGCTGGTTCCTAAGCAGAAGTGAGTGTCCAGGTAACCGAGAGAGAGAGAATGCAGGAGGAGAGGAGGCGGGAAGACTTGAGCTGGACATGTGGAACCGAGACACCTGAGGACACCCACTCACCACCACTGAATTTCTGCCGTGTCCCTGGCATTATGCCGGAGACACAATGACAAGACCTGATTGTGGGGAACTTAGCATCCAGCGGAGGAGGAAGATGAACGGATGGCTTTCAGTATAAGGTGGGACGTGAAGTGGACCTTTCCAAACAGCATTTGGAAATTCGAACCTGCAGTTCAGGAGGGAGGTGGGAGGCGACACAAATGTGTAAACGGAAAGGACGGAACTCTCATTGACGTGGTCACGTTAGCATTTCTGTGGCAGTTGCGTCCGAGGGTACGAATGACAGCATCCAGGGAGAGTGAGCACAGGGACCCAAACCCTGTGGAACGTCAGTATTTAAACAGAAGATGGAAGAAGATGAAGAAGCCTCCAAGATGCTAGAAAAGGAAAGGCCAGAGGCATGGGAGCCACGGGAAGAGAAAGCTCTGAGAAGGATAAATGGCCGAGGCAGACGAAAGCAGAAGTGCCCCAAGGAAGTGGCAGCCATGTCACTGGAGGCATCACGAGAGGCAGCGGCAGAGGCCAGGCTGCGTGTGCGTTTGGGAATAAGCGGGCAGCATGTTCGTTCCGAAGTTGGGCTACAAAAAGTGAGAAAGAGGTGGGGGGAGGGGGAAGGAGAGCAAGAGCCTGTGGAAGAGCAGCAGAGAAGGCACTCAGCCCTGGCTGGTGCGGCTCAGCGGGCTGGGCGTCCCTCTTGCAAAGTGAAAGGTCCCGGTTCCATCCCCAGGCAGGGCACAGGCCTGGGCTGCAGGCTCCGTCCCGGCTGGGGCACGTGTGGGAGGCAACCGACCAGTGTTTTCCTCGCACATCGATGTTTCTCTCCCTTTTTCTGCTTCCCTTCCCCTCTAAAAATAAATAAATAAAATCTTTTAAGAAGTGCTGACGAGGAGCTAACGGAAAGGTACAAAGGACCCACAGATCCCAATCCTGCAGTGCCCTGTGGTAGCTGGGGGCGGGGGCGGAAGCACACAACGGTGGGGGGCGTGTGGGGGGGTTGTGTCATCGAGACATTAGGTGTTTCATCTGTCAGTCAGACTGTAGCACTTAGATGAGATGAAGAGTTTAACTAAAAGCTGCATAACCGAAAGTGTGAGACTCACGGACCCATTTCAAGCCACATACCCACAGAACTTTAAATCTGGGAGGGACTATGGAAATGTCACAAGTGAAAAAACCAGTCAACTACACACCCATACCTGCTATCCCAAGATGGACTTTGAGGGTCTCTCCCCCCTTCCTATCTTCTTCCAGAGATTCGGCTTCCCCAGCAATCGGTATGGACATTGACGTAGAAGGAGGCCTGTGAATAAGCATTTTGAGGGGTCAGCGCTTGGTTCACAGGTTGGAGACTGGTTGTGCAGTCAGCACACGGCCTTAGTAAGGTGCCTGAAATGTTAGGTCTTTGAAGGTAACATTAATAAAAATCAACAAATAACATACGAGCATCCTCAAACCTGAATAAAATTCATGGGGGGTGGGGTGGGGATGGAAGAAGAGTTTACACAACCAAAAATGTGACACCAGAAAGAGAGCTGGGAAAGGAAACAAGGACTCTGCCGGCGCGCACCCAGCACCGTCACTGGAGGGCGCTCCATCTGTCAGCTCCAGTCACGCTGCAAGCCCCTCCCACCTGAGGTTGGAGGGAAATACTTCGCACCTTCTGCCTGGGGGCCTACACTCTCTGTTGGCTCCCCTAACTTCTTAAACAGTATCCAGGTTCTCTTTTCCACCTTCTTCTTGAAAACAGTTTGCCTGCCCCAGGGAGAGTCTATAAAGATTGCTTTTTGGGCTGGATTCTCTGGAGGCCGGTTGTGGGTATATTTTTCTTGGCTAATTCAGGGCTCCTATCTCCTTGTGGAAGCTGTGAAGCAGGGAGGGGCAAGTTTGAGCTCTAACAGGGCTTTTTTTTTTTTAAATAAAATATCCCTGGCCTTCCGAGGTTGATTTTCCAGAGGAAAACCCCATTTCTGGAGACTCGGTGGCCTGAGCTGAACCAGGAAGGTGGCCCAGGGATTGCAGAGCTGATTCAGGGCTCTGAGGACACAGGCATGTAAGAACGCCACCAGACCTGTTTTATTTATAGATTACTTACACCCCAGCATCTCCTAACTTCCAAAACTCCATGGCCCATTGAGAAATCTTCAAGTATTTGTCCCGAAGGAGCATCGAAGTCAGTATACCCCCACCTAAGTCTGTTCCCTGACACGGTCCCCTTCCCTGCAAGTGCCGTCACAGCCCACGAAGTTGCCCAATGGAGAGCCCCCCAGACGGCCTCTGGCCCCTCCTACTCCCATTTCTCCACATCCAATCAGCGTCCAAATCTCAGATTCGTTCTCAATACGCTGCATAGTTGTTTTCCAATTCATCACCTCTTCTCCACCTGCAGTAGGGACTTCAGTCTGGCCTTTGTCCTTGTCCTGGATGGCACGGTGAGTCTCCCAGCTGGTCTGCCTGCCCCGATTCCCTGCTACGGTCACTGTGCCCTTTCTGAAATGGGCATATGGACAGGTTACTCCCACCTGCCTCTTCAATGACCCAAAGCTGCACTGTTAATACAGCAAGTCCTCACGTGACATCGTGTTGGGTTCCGCAACTTGAAGTGGGGCAAGGTCAATTCCACAATAGGCCAAATGAGATAAACAAGGTTTAGTTCCTATATTATCTCATCAGTGTTATAACAAAACACTGTTATTCGAGGACCTGCTGGGAGGTATTGTGAAACAGCTTGGTGCAAAAAAACCGCATTCAATTTTCTGTAAGAAAAACTAATGTAAAAGAAAACAAAAGAACGGAGTCTACAATCAGGCGTCAATCATTGATGGTGGCTCAGGCCCGCCTAAATTCTTTTTCAAAAAAGATTCTTATGTTTAGAAAGCCAGCTCCTTTGCTTTTCCTTTCACAGATGGCCTGATTACAGCGTCTCCTCCAGTCCTCCACCTCTCAGACCTGTTTCCCAACGGTTGGGAGCTCCCCGAGAGGCCTCTTCCCTTCCTCCCTATCAGCCTCCCACCGGCTCCACTCTTTCCTGCCTGGCCACGTCGCAGCCACCACACTGTCAGCATTACCCTTGGCCTGCAGTCTCCAAAACCCGGGGAACCCCAGCCCTTGACAATTTCAGCCACTGCGCGAACCGCTCTAATCCTGGGGCCCCAAAGCATCGCAGACAGAACTCGCCCACGCGGGGGCTGATAGGAAGGCAAAGGTAGGATCTAAGATCTCAGCAGGGCCTGGGCAGCTCCCCATGCTGAATAAATCATCACTAAGGACCCCTTTGTTTTGAAAATGTTTGCATATCCCTTATTGGAAATGGTTTAATATAGCTCAACTACAGCAACAGAAGAGATTTTTGTTTGTTTGTTTGTTTTAATGTCACAATAACGTTAAGAGCACAGGAAAAATGACCTCCCATGATGGCAATACCACCACGGGCGATCGCGTGACTACTCGGCGCCCCAGGACAGCGCCACAAACTCGGGCAGGCTGTGTTCTCCTCCTGGAATGCCTCCGCCCACCTCCTCTGCCTAGTAACTCCCCTTCCTCTTCATCTGCTAACACTGAGCTCTGCGTCTCTCCCTCAGTGAAGACTTCCCAGAACAGTGGTCGGGGACCCTGCCCTCCAGGCCTCAGTGACACCACAGGCTGTGTGTCCGTCCCCCACTCGCTCTGGAGACCGTGAGTCCTGGAGAGCGGCGGCTGGTCGTGACTCAGTTTGGTAAATGTCGGCGCACGGCAGGAGCCGGAGGCACAGGAGCTGAACAAAGGGGTGCATCCCGGGACCCTGAGACTCCATGTCCTCACTTAAAAATACGGAAAATACTCAAATCGCGGAGTTAAGAATTCAACTGGGAGACAGTAATATTCGTTAAACCAGTCTGACAAATGGTAATTTCCTTCCTTCTAGAGTATATACACTCCCGAGCCCTGGCTATTCAAGAGGGTCTCAGCATCCCTAGAGCTGCTTGGCCGGCGTGACCGAGTGCCGGTACAGCGTACGGCTGTCCTCTCCAAACACCCTTTTCCTTCATCAGCGCTCGCGGTGGCTTTCTTTTCTGGGTCGGTTCCGCTCTTCTACAGGAGGTGGCGGGTGTTCGATGAGTTGCAGAGGACTCCAAAGTGGAGTTGAGGGCAGGTGGGTTGGAGGCTGACTCACCGGCTGTCTTCTTCATACACGTTGGCCTCACGGTGTAAAATTTGCTTCAGAAAAATCGCACAATCTATGCCACAGATTTCCTGCTCATAAAATATTCAAACTAGCACTTAAACCTGAGAATGTCAAGGGTCAGCTCTCCTCTTGTTTTTTGGGGGTGTGTGTGTGTTTTCCTTCCTTTTTGTTTTTGCATTTTTAAATCTTTTTTCTCCTCTTGTTTTTCTAGATTTTAAAAACATTACAACATGAAAAATTCAAAGGCAGACCTAAGCGGAGAGAAGTGTAGAATGAGCCTCTCCAGCAGTCATTTAAATCTGTGCCCTACAGGCGAACGCACAGTCCGGTCACTCAGTTGCTCTGTGCTTTGAACTTGGATCATACAGACACTTTTGAACTGGCTTCATGAAGCTGCCTTCATGGGGGTAGGAGGGTATTACACCTCTGACCCTTGTTAGAAAAGTGTTGCATGCTAGAATTCATAATACAGTTGCGTAAATAAATTTGTGGCTAAAAATTCTGGAAAGCAAATCACCAAACTAGGTAACTTCCAACATTCTTTTCAGCCATAAAGGAGTACTGTGATTTTACATATTTGATATATGTTAAAATATAACTTGATAAAAAATTTACTTTTTGTATAGGTAGTTCAAACATTTTCCTGTTCAATTCCTACTCAGTAGGTGTAGGTGGGAGAGTTGCCCTTTTTCCACTGAAAGTTGCACAATTTCAGATATTCAAAGATAAAACAAATATTGGGGGTTTGACTTCCCCAAGAAATACTTTTACTTCTCTTGTGATGAGGTGATGTCTGTTTATTCTAATAAATTATAAAAGTCTCCACAAATATAAACTCTAGACTGTCAGGACTGTATTTGTGGCGCTGATACAGAACCCAAGGGGATCTAGTTTTGAGCGTTTTAGCATTTGGGTTTCACAAGCAGGGAGGGAACATGGCAGAGAAAGGGCCAGTGAGACAGACTGTTCGGGAAAAGCCCATGAGAAGAAATGATGAATTCATTTTCTTCCACTAAGTTTTGCTATTCATTTTCTCCTTTTACCCTAAAGTAATTCCATTAGAAAAACACTGTTGCCCAAGAAACCAAAAAGAGTATAGCGAAAATGGTTTAGTCCCAAGAGAACAGGAGATTAAGAAAAAAGCCAGGAAATGATAGTTTGAGAGAAGACAGCAGAGGAAGGCTAAGTTAGAGGAAAACACACAGTTTCAACCAATAATTGGTTTACATTAAGACATATATTTTCGGCCCTGGCTGGTGTGGCTCAGTGGATTGAGCATGGGCTACGAACCAAAGAGTCACCAGTTCAATTCCCAGTCAGGGCACATGCCTGGTTGCAGGCCAGGTTCCCAGTAGGGGACGTGCGAGAGGCAACCACACACTGATGTTTCTCTCCCTCTCTTTCTCCTTTCCTTCCCCTCTAACAATAAATAAATAAAGTCTTTAAAAAAATATGTATTAAAAAAAAGACATATTTTCATCCTCATGAAATGGTTTGTAAGAAGAGAACTACATAGATGTTGCCATTAAACATGGAGTTGATGATGCACAGGGACATAATGCTTCCTTTTCTCAACATATTCTTCTCAGATATTTAAATAACATCTAATTAACGTTCATGTTTAATTATTAAGTGTCTTCCAGACTGCTGACAGGCAACCCCTACTTCCTCCCATTCTGTTCACTCTCTCGCTCTCTGAGAGCCTTTTACACATCTCCCCCTCCTTCCCCACCCCCCTGCCTCTGCACCCCACAGCCCTGCTCCTCAGGGGTCACCTGGCTCCCCGTTTCACTCAGAAACCAGGAGCAGTTTGAAACAGCTTCTGTGTGCTTCCCCTTCTCGTGTACCTGCATCTGTAGCCATGCTCCCTGCCTTCCCCCTGTCGACAACCCAAGGCACGGTTCCAGCGGTTTTCCTCTACCCTCTGCACCACGCTTCTCCCTCTCGACTGGGCCACTCCCGGCAGCGAACAAACCCAGCCGTCCCCCCTTATCTGCGGGGCACGCTTCCCCACTGCGGATAGCACCAAACCCTGCATGTACTGTTTTCCTGCACGCACACACCTATGGTGAAGGCTAATGTGCAAATTCGGCACCATGAGGGATGAACACAATGACGCGTAATAATAAAATAGAACAATTGTAACAACACCGTCAGGGTTATCTGCACACAAGCACTGTGACACCGTAGGAGTGGATCTGATGAGCCAGACGGCTACTAAGTGACGGATGGTGGGTCAGTGTGTCCAGAGTGGATATGCTGGACTACAGGGTGATTTAAATCCCAGGAGGACAGGGTGGGTCAGCATGAGACTCCCCCATGCTACTCAGAATGGCATGTGCCTTAAAACTTAGGAACTGTGTATTTCTGCAACTTCCCATATAATATTTTTGGACCACGGTTGACTGTGAATAACTGAAATTACAGAAAGTAAAACTGCAGAGGGGGGAACAGCACTGCACTGTCTCCAAATTTTCCCTTCCCACACCCTTTCTAACCCCCTTCCATAAGGCTGTCGTCTAAGGGCGTGCTGCCCGAGTACTTGACGAGGTCGCCGATAATGTCCGTGCCGCAAAAGCCAAAGGTCAGCCCTCGGTCCCCATTCCCTGATCTACTTCCGTAGCCTGTGACGCCGTGGATCACTCCCTCCTTTTTGAAACTGGTTCCTTGGGTTCCTTCCCCCCACCTCCCTGGTTGTTCCTTTGCTGGGTCTTCCCGGGCTCCCAGCCGCTAACCTGCTGCAGTGCCCCACCTGCTTTGCTTTTCTTTCTTCATATTCACTCCCTCTGGCTCATTTAATCAAATCTCATGGCTTCAATGGGTGTCTCTCCAGGTGCTGCCCATGTCACGGTTTCTGAGTTCGTGTCACCAGCCTGGGCTTCCCACTCAACCCTGCAGTGACATATCCAGCTGCCTCCTCGACACACCGGTTGGATGTGAGTTGGGATTTCAAACCTAATGTGTCCAACACCCAGCCTGTCCCTCTGGGAGACCCTCCCGTCTTGACACATGGGAAAACCACTCTCCTAGCTTCTCAGGCCCCAACCCCGGATCGCTGAAACGGCTGCCTAGCTCATCTACCTACTCCCCCCACCCCCTGCCCCCGTCACTGCTCCCCCAAACGGTTCCCCACCCAGCAGCTTAAGCCAGATCACGTTACTCCTCTGCTCTACACCCTCTGGGGAGCTTTTTACCTCATTCAGATTATAAATCACCAATGAGACTATTACTGTAACGGCCCACAAAACTCCTTATCAGCTGGTCTCATCTCCTATTACGTTCCTCCTCACTCACGCTGCTGTCCACAGGCTGGTCTCCTGGCATTTCCTTGGACAGGCCAAGTGCACCCCTCCCCAAAGGCCTCTCTCTGTCTTTGTGACCAGTGACTCAAACACTCTTTCCCCAAACCCCTGCGGGGCCTGCTTCTGCCTCCTTCAGGTCTCCACCCAAATATCGTCTTCACCAGGGAGGACTCCCCGACTACGCCACGCAGAACAGAGACAGCTCTCCCCACCCCAGACGGTCCTTCCACCCTGCGTTGCTTTTCTCCAGAGCACTCGCGGCCATCCTTACGGCACATGCTTACTCGTCAGTCTGTTGCTTGTTTCGGAACACGGGCTCCGAGATGCCCGGTCTGTTTCCCCTGCTCTTTCTGTCATGTCTAGAAGACGGCCTAGCACATGGTAAGGCACCAGGTGTCTGCTGAAAACCTGAGTCCAGGGAGCTCAACTGAAAAATTTTAATTTGTACAATTCCACCTAAAACCTGAAGATGACAAAAGGCCTAGAGTTTAAACGATTCAGGGTGCACTGAGCTCCCGGTAATAGGTAACAGCACCTTCCCCTCTGAGGGCCAGGGGGTCACCCAGGGGAGCAACTGGCCTTTCACTGGTAGTAGCTTGTAAACACTACAAAACAGGAACCTCAACACTGAAACAAGTGAATCACTATTGTACTTTCAGGTGAATAGCTCATTCACTGAGCACCGACTTACGTTTTGAAACACGGGTCACCGGACATCAGCTGCATGCTGATTAAAACCTAAATGGAAGAAAAAGAGACACAGTGACCCCACTAGGTCTCCCGGCAGGGGAGGCCCGGCTCTGCCAACTCACGCAGCCCCCACGGCCGCCCGTTCGGAACCTGCTCTGCGGAAAGGCTGAATAACGTGACTGCCGAATTGTTTACGTCCGGTATGAAACCGCTGCTTTATGCAGACATAGATCAAACATCATTTCTAATGCTCAGAACTGTGTCTTTGCAAAAATCAGGGTGGAACAGACAGAAACGGACGGCAAGCGCGTCAGCAGCAGCGGCCCCGTGAGTGCTGCGCTGGGCGAGTCTGTCTCGGGGTCGGGAGTGTTTCCCACCGGCTGGCCGTGTTGTCCCTTCGCCACTGTGCTGTCACTTCACGGGGTGCCTGCGGGTGGCTGGCAAGAGCAGAACGCTTCCCGCCTCTGCCTCAGCTTCAGGTCAGGATTGAAAGCATTGTTGACGCTGTCTGACCTGCGGCTGTTCACTAGTTAGTGGCAGCTTTTAAGAATCAGCCACGGGATCTTCTTATGTTCTTTTGGGACTAATAATGATAATATCAATTATCACTGACATTAACAATGATCATGATTGGAGAACATATTATATGCCGGGCCTAAGGTAAGGGTTTTATGTGGATTATTTCATTTAACCTTCAAAGCTTCTAAGAGAGATTGATGCTTCTATTTTAAGTCTAGGAGGTTAAGTGATATTTTCAAGGTCAGGCAGCTAGCGAAGGGGTCTAAACCCAGGGCTGCATGTTACTAAAACTCGTGGTCTCAATGAAGACTGCGTGTTTCCCACTAATGGCTGACTTGTATGTGTGCTGGGCTGGCTTCCTCACCACCTCTCCCGACACGGAACTTGGCAACCTGGTCTGCAACTCCACCAAAACAGCGCTTTGGAGATGGAGATGAGGAAGGCACAGGGCTTTCAAGAAACCGCAGGGAGGGGGAAGAGAGAAGCCGGGCAGCGGTTGGAGGAGGTGAGAAATTGCCAGAGCTGTTTCCTTATATGTTAATGAGGATGGTTCATTCAAGGGAGAGAGGTTTAGGTAAAGGGGTCCTTCGAGGGTCAAAGCTCTGGATTAGGCAAGCTTCGGATTCTAGAACCTAGGAGGCAGGACAGACTTCTCACAGGCGGAGGGACACTTCATTCATTGTAACACAGAGCAAAAAGGATAACAGGGCTGGAGAGACTGGAAGACACACATTCTGTGATGGGAAGTGGAGAGAATTTGAGTTTAAGGGCATCTGTTTTCTTAATAAAGGATGAAGCAAAGCCACTAGAGTGGTGTGTGGAGACACGAGGAGAAAAGCCACGAGGAAGAATACCTAGGTCTGGCTGTAAAACCCGTGGGGACTGTGACTGAGGGGGACGCAGCTCTGGAGTCCCAGGCTCTCCTCTTAAAGGGCCCGCACGCAGACTTACTCGGACTCACGCCCTCAGAGCTCCAGCACCGGGGCAGCAGCAGCTCGAAAGGCACCAGGGTTGGAGGGGGGTGAAAAAGGTGAGCTGGTTAACAAGTACGAGCTGGCGGTGACAGGGACGTGGAGTGCAGCGTAGGAAATACAGTTCATGGTGTTCTAACAACTCTGTGTGGTGTCACATGGATGTGAATTATTGGGGTGATCGCTTAGTAACTTATAATAACGTCCAATCACTGGGGTGTGCGCCTGAAACTAATATAATCGTGTGTATCAACTGCAACTGAAAAATACAAAGTGATTAAAAAGGAAGAACACCTAGGCCACTGGGAAAGGAAGCTGACAAGGGAAGTGCAGTGTGGCTGCTTGCTGGCGGTGAGCACGATGCTGGCAACTCCAGCTGCACTGGGTGACTTTCCCGCAGCGTTCGGCAGCCAGGACAGACCCACGGGGGACGGAGGGGTCTGATTAGGGTTGGGCATACTCAGGGGACAGCAATGGAGGGAGATGCGGGCCAAGGGTCAAGGAGCACTTTTCATTTCTTATCATTAGATAACCTAACTAAAATGCAGCAAAAAGTTTATCCAGTGAGTTTTCCTAGGTGCAAGGCACTTTTCAAATGCTTTCTCCAACAGTCTCATTTAATATATTCTGCCCGGGGCCACCAGAATGTTCGGCTGCTGATGGTACTTGGAAACAAGTGGGCAGACACCCACAGTGACTTCCAACTATTAATTCACTAGTTCGAAGAGGACCCAGTGACTTCTATGTGGCCATCACAGCTGCTCTGGAGATCACCTTTTGGGAGCTACAAGCATTTGAAGGTGCTCATTCACCACGCTCCTTCCTGCCCACAAGCCCGCGGCCGTGGTGGTTCACTGCACTGACCCCTGAATGGCCACCACAGCAGAGAGAAACCCCTTAGGGTCGGGAAGGTGAAATTCTGTGACTCTTGACTGCATCCGTGATTCTGGGACTTGGGTAGTTTTTGCCCTAGCTGGTGAGTATTTCAGTGGTGTGCTCAGCTCACGGGATCATCAGCAGCGACTCCCGTCTTGCCCTTGACAGCAGACAGCCATGCTTCCTTAAAGGCAGAGAACCCCGTTTGTTGACATGTACATCTTGAAAGGCACTTACTTTAAGGATGGAATTATCCTGTCTGGTATTTTTGGTGTCGTAGCCTTCCAGTAAACAGCGGCGAGTGGTAGTTCCTGACCCAGCAAACTCCGCCAGGTTTAGATCTGCAAAGCCCAGCTGTAAAAAGAAAAAAAATTAGTAAGAATATCTACTAGGGCTTCTATCATATTCTTCTTAAACTAAACATTCACCCCATGTTCTAGACAGGTTATCGTAAACTGCAGTCGTCTGCAATTGTTGCTACCTTAACAATACCTGTTCTATTATCTGCTTAGTGTGTGTCTTTAAATTGGCTCATTTCTGGTAAAAGATGTATTCCCTAATGTACTCATCTTAAGCAATGCAATCTTTGAAATCACGGATTTGATGTGCTAGATATATTCTTCTGTACACATTAAAATATATAACTGTTGTAGTACAAATAAATAATGCATATTCGGCAACTGAACTCATTGCAAGAAGCAGGGGTACTTGAACTAGAGGAAACACTAGCAGACCAATCAAGGTCATGTGCTGGGACGTGCAGGACACCGACCAGACTTGCTTCTCCCTACTCTGGTTCCGCCTCTATTCCCAGGCAACCCCTGGTGGCTGCAGGCGGTGGCAGGTTATTAAAGTCACTCTCCACTCAAGAACTAGAATGATTTAAGTGCATGTCACATACTTTTGTTGATACAAACCCCTTCTCCTTTAGCACCTTCCACAACCTTGTCTTGCTGATTGCCCTTGCGCTGAATCTTTCTTGAAAAACCTTACTTCTTCCCCGCCCCAAGACTCAGCCCCACACCAGCCCTCGGGGCTGCTACACAGAAGTTCCACTCAGACCTGCTCCTCCCTGGTCACCGTCTTCTGCTGCTACCAGAGGTTGTCCTCCAGTCTTTCCTGATTTCCATCAACTCTTGACTGTGTTTCCAAGTGGTCAACCCCATCACACGTTTTTTTAAAAACAAATTAAGTCTATTCTACATGACCAAGTGTATATAGTTTTTTGTTAACAACAACAAGAAGTTTTGCATCTACAATTAAGCACATTTCCCTAAATGTATAATAAAGACTACTATTTCAAACACTGCTATGATTTTAAGTTGCTTGCTTTAAGATTTTAGTAACACACTGGGCAATATGAATGATGCAGATTTTAGTTGCAGCCTGGAGCGTTATTTTAGGAGCTTTGAACTGGTACAAAAGGAATGAAGAATAAGGACTTAAGAGCCCAGCTAAAGGGCCACAAGCCCGGCATGCGGTAAGTCAGGGCACATCGTGCCGCAGGTCACATGTACCTAATTTTCACGTGGTTTCTCTGGTCTCACCGCCTCCGTTAGGGGCTCCAACAGGCCAAAGAGCCTGGGTGTGTCCCAGCCAAAGCCACATCCAAGTGAGCACGTGAAGACTCACATCGCCACGTGATCCCACACCATCCACATGCCCTATCTCATACGCCAGCCTGTCTCTCTAACCCTCCAACGCTCCCTTCGCATCTGCACTGGGTGCCGATGCCTTGCATCCTCCTTCACTCAGAAGACAAAAGCCATCAAAACAGCGCTGAACTTTCACAAGCTCTCATCAGCAGCCACACCCACGCACCTGCCTGCATCCGTGCCCACGGACTTGCCTTCCCGCGTCCTGGAAGGGAGCCGGCTGTGCTCCCTCCGAGGCCAGCCACTCCCCTCTCGCTGACTCAATGTCATGGCTCCAGGAAGTCTCCCCTCTCTTGCACTCTGAAATTTGCCTCCTCTTCTGGACCATTCCCACCAGCACAAAAACCTCACCCCACATCTCTCTCCAGTCTCCTGAACTATTTTTTCTTCTCCCCCTTTGTCGCAAAGCTCCTTGAAGAAGTTGTCCATATCTGCAGTCCCTCTGTCCTTGGCCACCTCATCAGCTTTCTCTCCCCGCTGTAGCCACGACGCCCTTTCCCTTGAAAATGCCAGGAGCACCTCAAGGCCTTTGACCGTTCTTGTGCCTGAGAGATTCCCTCTCAGATCTTCCTGTCCCTGTCCTTCCTCACTCCATTCGGGTCTCTGTTCCAGTGTCACCTCTCTAAAGGGGCCCCCCTGATCCCACCTCGCCTGCGCCCTATGCTGTGCTGGAGTCCTCGCCTTTTACCCCTGATCTGCTTTATTTTCCCCCTTAGTACGTATCACCTCGTGTACATACACATTTCACATGTACTTTGTTCACTGTCTGCCCCCTCCCCAGCCCTCTACTAGAATGTAAGCTCCACGAAGGCAGGGACCTTGGTCAGCTTTGTCTGCTGCTGTAGCTCCAGGACTTGGAACAGTGCCAGGAACACTGTCTGGCCCATGGTATGCAATTAATACATTTTCACTGAATAAAAAACAGCCCATTGGCTTACCATCCACTGTTGGAATGCCAGTATCACAGTGTTATTAGGCATAAGGAAAGTTAAAAAGAATCTGGGCGGTCCCCATTAAGAAAGCATATTAAACGGTGGGGTAGGTCAGTGGGATGTTTTAGGCTGAAGGGCAACATGTACTCAGCACCTCTGATGGACCAGGCCCTGTTCCAGACGATGGAAACAGTGATGAACAGGACAGACAAGGGCTGTCTTGGAAGAGCTTCCATTTTAGTGAGGTACCAGAGAGTCTACACGTCCTCACGGCTTCCTCTGTGGCTTCACTGAGATAACTGTCTCATTAAAATGGTATCTGTGGTCGATATTACGTCATTTTCCAAAAAAATTCTGAGCACCTACATTTCAGCGAATGTTAGGTGTTAGGAATATATATATGGATCATCCCTATTCTCAAGGAGCTCACGGTTTTTAATAAGGGAAGACAGAAAAGTTCCTATAAAAATATATGTGTCACGCTAACAGAGGGCATAGCTGCAAGAAAGGGAGGAAGAGAGAATTTCTCAGCAGGGAGGGATGAGCAGGCTGAGTGTTCAAGGACAGCTGAGCTGCCAGGACAGGAGAAGGGAGAGGCACACACATGGCAGGGAGGATGGGTCGCAGGGCAGAGGCTACGAGGGCAGGTGCACGGGAGCAGGACATTCAGGAGGCTGCGTGTCTGAGCACGGGGCCAGTGTGAGTGTGTAAGCCCCAGCGTGCATGTGCACACGCACGTGCAGGTAGGTGATCTGCCATCCAAGATGGGTCTAAAGGCTTCACTTTCCTTCACGGGAAACAGACAGCTGCTGGCAAACAGAAAGTGAGGGGGTGATGTGACCGTGTCTGAATTTTAGAATGATCGCTTTGGCCATATAGAGGAAGGACTGGAGGGAGACAACACAGACAGATAACCAAAAATAGCAGGCCAGCGCAGGTTTTAAATAAGAAGTAGACGGCACAGCCTAATGCGTGCCCTTGGGAATGGAGAGAGGAGATGGTTTTAAGAGCTTCTGGTCTTAAGCTCTTTGGGAAAAAGCAAGAGGATCTGTCAATCACAGCAGACCCTGCTGTCTGCCCGCCCACCATTCAATGCCCTGATATTCCTTGCTAGCAGAGCCCTGATTTTATTCGAGTGTCTATTCTTAGCTCATCCACGCGCACAAGGAAAGTTTCCCAACCTCTAGCGCCTTGTTAAATTGTGATTCGTCTAAGCGAACCATGCCAATCCATTCCTACTGCCCATGACTGGCTTAGGAGTGAACCTATGATCCAGCTGTGGCCAATGACAGGCATGGGGAAGTCCTCTGAGGACCATCCAGGGAAAGCTTTCTCACTCAAAAAGTACATGGGGAAGCAGCTGGATTTTGTCCTAAGTGAGTGTTGACTAAAACTTTAGCAGCCGGCCTCCTGGTGACCGCAAAGGGAGCTGGCCAAGGACAAAGCCAACACAGAGAGAATGAAAGAGCAAAGAGGAAGGTAGCACGGGTTCTGGATGACACTCTCCAGTCAGTGGATTAACCAATCCTGGACTCTCCAGTCAGGGGATTAACCAATCCCAGAGGAGCTCTATCTCACATCTACTTGTTTTATGAGTTTATTTAAAAAACCTCTGGGTGAGGAGGGTTTTCTGCTACTTGTAGCGAAGATTTTAGGACATGGCAACCTGCTGGTTTCAGGGAGCTAGGCAGACGTAATGGTTGGAACTAGTGCCCCAGGCCTTGGCTCAGATGCCGATTGGTGGAGACACCATCACAGAAACTGGAAACGAAAGAGGAGCATGCGGGTTTCTGGGAGTATCACTAATTCCTTTTGGTCAACAAAAAAGGTGAACACATCCTTTAGGAATCCCACACAGGTAGTGAAAGTACAAAGAACAGCAGAGGTCACGTACCTACAGAGTGCAGGAGGGCACAGAGGAAGGGCCCTATTCTGCTGGGGGAGGCGGGACTGGAAGTACCTCCGGGAGAATGAATGAACAGATGCTATTGCTTAACCAAACCGGTGAGCTCCTTCTAGTCGGCAAACTGAAACTCAAGAACCTCCCGTAACCAGTATTCACAAAGAACATGCCTCAGTAATTGCTGAAGCCAACTGTTTGATCTCCAAGCTACACACTATTTGAATGGCAATTAAAAGAGCAAACTATTTAATCTTTAAGTTTATAAATAGCAGTGAGTGATATTACACAACCCAAAAGAGTTAAAGACCATTTACTTACCTTTGCATAAGCTTTTCCACCTTTTAATTCCTGCCAAAGATAGAAAACACTATTAGGTTATCACATGATTAAGGATTTAAAATGAAATATACATCAAATAATTCTAAGTAGACATTTAAATACTGGTAAATATAGATAGTATAATTCTGATGATCTTAAATCCAACTACTTAGATGTTCCAAATGACCAGAATTTTTATTGAGAATTTAACTTAAATCTGAAAGCAGCAAATGGTGAGAAGACAAGCTAATATTTGATCTATTTACTGAAGAAATTAAGGCCAAAAGGTCTTAGACACATTGCAAGAACCTGAATCACCAAAGAAAGGTTAAATTACTTAGTTACACATGTTAACACACTGTAGAAAGTTTCAGTAAGACTCAAAACCCTAGCCCTGGAGACAACCACTGTTATCAATTTTTAGGAATTGTCCAAAAGATGCTCTATGCATCTAGATAGATAGATAGATATTCCCCTTTTACTCAAATGATAGCACACACTATATACCTTACTGTTACACTTTACTTTTATATATATATTTATATACTTATATATATATATTTATACACATATATATGGCAAGACTCCCTGTTATCTAATGTGAACAAGACTGGCAAAAGGGAAAAAGAATAAAAGATAACATATAGCTAAGATTCATTTAAAATATGAAGCTGTATATTAATTTTCCAAATCTCTGGATTTAGGATATCACACACATGTGAGAATAAGCGTGCAACTATGCCTAGCACACAATAACCACTGTTTACGTGTGTATAATTAGGGCCAAACTCCTCTCTACCCCGCACTTTTAAAAATGCATTTGCTGGATGGAGTTGGTTTTTATCTTTCTTGCAGAAACGAGATACATAATGTATTATCTACCATTTCCATCTTTAAAGTGGTGAATTTAAATATGTTCAGAAGCAGTTGATGGTAAATTCTATTATTCATGAATATCTGCTTCCTCTGCCCTCCCAGGCCCGACTGGTGTAAGGTGTGGCCATGTCGCTACATCTAACCCCCTTATGAATTACCAAATTTTTCTTCTTTATTAGGTTATCATCATATCGCTTCATAGCACTCATTAAATACAGCAAAAACAAACAAACAAAAAAACCACATACACACAACAAAAAAAAAACCCACTAAACTTTTTTCAGATGATCCTTGTCTCTTTTAGCTGATTCTTTTCTTTGCCCTCCTCTGCAGCCAAACTCCTCAAGACTTAACTGAAAATGCTGCATCCCGCTCTCCATTCAGTCTCCTCCAGCTGGCGTCTGTCCTCAATTTGCCGCTGCAGTAGCTCTGAAGATTGCCCATGACCTCCACTTTTGTTAAAGCCGAAGCCTCCGTCTTCACCTTACTCTCACAGCAGCACATGGTGGGCTTGCCCTCCACCTCCTGGCTCAGGTCCTTGTCTTCCTGTGGTCTGTGGTGCCCCACTGCCTGGTTCTGCCGCCTCGCTGGCCGCTCCTGCCCACTCCCCCTGCCGGACCTGCCCCTGTATTCAACTTCTGTAGAAAGAATGCTGTGCGCACCCCAATTATCCATTCTCCCTCTCCCTATACTAACAGAATCGTCTATTTTTAACTGGACATCTGGCTACCCCAAATAATGTAACGACTACATCTGCTCCCCTCCTTTGTGCTGTGGCAGGGTGACTAAGACCCGGCCAAAAGCATGTGAGAGGTGATATGGCTGAATGAATTCTTGCCCCTTTCTTGGATCTGCTAACAGTAATGTGGACCGTCTCTGAGTGTTAGGGGGATCCAGGATTCGGCCTAAGATCATTCTCTACACTTTCTCCCTGGGTGATCCCATTCAAGTCTGTGGCTCTAAATTAAAGGAAAAAAAAAAGTGAGCTGAATGACGCTCAAAACTCCATCTCTAGTCTAAACTTCTCCCCCGACTTCCAGACTAGGATTTTTAAATGCCTACTTGACTGTCCACTTGACGTCTCGCACACACGCCAACCTTACCATGGCCAGAACAGGACCGGGCTGATCTGATTATTGTCCCTGCAGTTGTTTCGGTCTGAGTCTTTGCCATTTCAATAAATAGCATAATCGTCTATCTACTCACTCTGGCACAAGGGGCAAGAGTTATCCTCAATTCTTCTTTTTTCCCCCTCATTTGCCACATCTGGGGGGTCTACCTTCAAAACACACCCTGAATCACACCATCTCCACTGTTACAACCCTATGCCAAAACGCGCATTCCTCACCTAACTGTCCCCAACACCCGAGTGGTCTCTTTGCCATTCATCCTCCACGTGGCAGCAAAGGTGATCTTAGAAGGCCGTGTCTCTCCTTATTAAAATCTTCAAACGGGTTCCAATTATAGTTAGGATAGACCGAAACTCCTCACCGTGGCCTGTGAGGCCCTCCCTGATCTAGCGGCTCCAGCCCGCTCACCAGCACCTTCCCTCACCATGTTTTTTCCAGGCTGGGCTGGGCTGGTCTTGTCTTTCGTACATGCCGGCTTTGCTGTATATCCTAAATGGGGTTCACAGTACTTCTGAATCTGCGGCTGGTACTTTTCATCAGTTTAGAAGATTCTCAGCCACGACCTCTCTCCTCTCCTTCTAGGGCTCCAGTCACATATGTGTTAGACCTTTCCTCCGTTTCCCAAATCTTACCCTCTTTTCTGTGTACCCCACCCCTTTTCTCTCTGGGATTCACGCTGGGTGTTTTCTTCTGTCTTATTTCCCAGTTTACCAACGCTGTTTTTGAGTTGTGATAAACCTGCTGTTAAATCTACCTGTTGAGATTGAGTTTCGTTTATTTAGCTTTATTTTAGTTATTGTTTTTTTTTCAGTTCTAGAATTCGATGTGCTTCTTTTTAAATAGTTTCTAGTTCTCTAATGAAAGTCCGCATGTTGTTCACTAATTATGTTTATTGTAAAAGTTTGTCTCTGGTCTTCCAATATTCTTGGGTCTCTTTTTATTATTATTTTCTTTTTGTTGTTCTTGAAAGTTTTTTGAGCATCAAGCTTTAATTGACTTAAAAACCAGTTCTTTGAAGTCTGGGCTTTAAAAGCTGCCCCTTCATTTATTTCCTCTTCGCACAAATGTTTTTTGCTTGCCTGCATTTTCCTGGAGTGAGGGACACAGTATGGACCCCACCCTCTGGAGCCATCCCCCTAATTTTTTCTTTTGATTTTTGGTCATGCAGTCATGTCTCTGGGTATGCTTGCTAATTTCTGTGCATGAAAACTTGGGGTGTGCAAGAGGCAACCAATCGATGTTTCTCTCACACACTGATGTTTTTCTCCCTCTGCTTCTCCCTTCCTTCCCTTTTCTCTAAAAAAACAAATAAATAAAATCTTTTAAAAAATACATACACTTCCTTCTGGTAAGTAGTAAAACAGGGGCAGATCACCTTCATCCAAGCAAGGACCGAGCCGATTAAAGCTGAGTTTGTCTTTATAAGGGCCAATCTACATCCACTATATTCCTCCTTCTAGGCTGAAACTCTTCGAGAGCCCCAGTGAAAAGCGTGGGGTATTTTCCACGGGTCCTGGGCTCCAGTTTTTGTCCCTTTAGATCTGTACAATTGCTGGACTCTCAGTTCAGCTTCTTACCTTCTCCGTCATTGCTTTTGGCTCAGCTTCTTAACCACTGCGTGCAAATCAGCACATGCTTGAGGGTCAAAGCAATGCGAACGTCAGGCTCCACTCCTTCTGCTTCTGTTGCCTATGACCCTAAGTCCTTGCCCCCTGATGCCTTCCAGCGGCTATTTTTAACCCGTCGTCTCCCTTTTCTGGTTGTTCTCAGAGGGAGGGGTGATCTGGAACAAGCTGCTCCATTAATTCAGAAGTATAAATCCCCAGGTTTATTACAACCTTAGGGCCAGTTATCAATTAAATTGTAGGTCTCTCCCCCACAAAAGATACACTGAGGTCCTAACATCCAGTACCTCAGCATGAGACCCTCTTTGGAAACAGAGTCTTTGAAGAGTAATCTAGTTAGAATGAGGTTCTAAAGCAATATGACTAGCGTCCTTATTAAAAAAGGAGATATTTTAATAAAGTCACAGATGCACACGGAGGGAAGATGATGTGACGACACAAAGGGAGGAGACAGCCATGGAACTGGAGAGATGCATGGCCAAGCCCGGGGATGCCTGCGGCTGCCAGGAGGTAGGAGAGGGGCGTGGAAGTGTTTCTCCCCCAGCACCTCCGGGGGGCGCGCGGCCCTGCGCCACCCTGATGCTGACTTCCGGCCCCCGGCACTGTAAAACAGTGCATTTTGGAGGCTTTATTTTTTAAATTTTCATTGAATTTATTGGGGAGGCGTTAGTTAATAAACTTATATAGGTTCCATTTCAGGGGTGCAGCGCTACAACACCTCATCTGCTTACGGTGCCGTGCGCACCGTGTTGCTTTAACCCACCCGCTTCGCGCTGCTTCCTTAGAGCAGCTCCAGGAAGCTGACACAGGGAATTTGAACTTGGAGGTCTGTGATGGTCAATTTCATGTGTCAACCTGACATTTTAAAGCCAGTCGTTTAATTCGCTAGTAGTGGTGATGAACAGATTCTTCTTTTTCACACACAAAAACAGTAGGGTTGCATACTTATATATGATTAGGTTGAACCATCCGAGTCTGCCATTTTTGGAGATTATTGGTAATATGCCTCAACCTGACATGTGGAAAGAAAATATATATATATATTTTCTTATATAAACAAAAAGAGAATATGAACTTGGAACTAGAAAAACTTGATCTTGAGCCCCTACTTTGCCACTTATTAGCTATGTGAATTTGGGCAAGTAACCACCTCTCTGAGCCCGAGTTTCCCTGAAAATGGAGAAAAAGCACCCTTACTTTCGGGGCTGTTATCAGACATCATACACGCGAGGTTCCTAAAACAATGTCTAACAAAGAGGAAGTCAATGATGAGCAGGATGCAGACACACGCAGCCCCCAAAATAACACAAACAAGGCTAACGCTCACAGGCGCCACGGCCTGAGATAAGGCTCTCAAACATCCTAAGTCACAGCCTCAGATTCCCCACCGTGTTTGTCAAAGGCGTCTGAATTTCTGCTGCGGGAGTGAAGCAGGGTTGCCTGTAACAGCCCTGAGGAGGGAGCGGAGCTAAATAAAGAGCGTCCGTGACTGGGGGACTAATTATGGCTCCTGGCAGGCTATTTCTGTACCTTGCGCACAGACACCCTGTAGACACAAGGATCCAGGATGCCCGTGGCGGCGCTCGCGCTCATTTTGCACATGAACGAGAACTTCTTCCTCCAGTGGACACAGTTTGCTTGCACCACCTCCCTGCGGGGGGAGAAAAAGAACCGGTTAATGAACTATTATTGATGACATGACGAAAAGCACACACACGCTTTCCCCCCGAGCCTGCAGGGCCAAAGGGATGCACTGAGGATACAGAAGCCAGTATTTGGCCCTGGCTGGTGTGGCTCAGTGGGAAACCTGAGCGTGTGTGTATGTGTGGTGTGTGGACACGGATGTTTAGATACACACAGACAGACACGCAAATGGGAGCCGAGGGCAGATCTTCTGTCACAGGTTTCACAGGTAACTTTAGCCATTTTATTTTATTTTTCATTAGGAAGCTTTAGATGATTTCATAAATGATGATGTGAGGAGAATGTGTATGTGTCCTGAGGAGCGTTTCCCTTGAAATCCAGCAGGGGGCGACTTATTGGCATGGCCACAGCACAGGCAGCACCGAAGTCACCCGGCTAAGGATGGACCCAGAGGCACCACGTGTGACAGGCGGTGGAGGCGTCCCCAGGGGGGTGAGCAAAAGCTCCGCTGCACACTCGGAAGTAAACGAAGTCTTTAAAAATCGGTGAATAATAATGGCAATCACAAAGAGGAAAAAATAAGCCAGAATTAAAAAATATATATTTTATTTATTTATTTTTAGAGAGAGGGGAAGGGAGGGAGAAAGAGAGGGAGAGAAACATCAACGTGTGGTTGCCTCTCGTGCGCCCCCTACTGGGGACCTGGCCCACAACCCAGTCATGTGCCCTGACTGGGAATGGAAAGCCAACATTTTTTAAACTGTTGCTTCCCTCTCAACCTCCCTTGGCCTCCAGACCCGAGGGCGGCCTCAGTTGGGGCCTCTGCAGTTTGGAGGCTGGCGGGCTTGGGGGGCCTTTCAGGAGCGGGCTGAGCTTCAAGGCACTCGGCTGTTCCTGTCACTCAGACCACTGATGTGGGGCTGGGAATCAAAGACAACATTACAACGTTCCCTAAAAAGTACATAGGAACTTCTAGTTAAAGATGGCAGGACGAGGGCTTCCTCCCCAAAAGGTTTCCTTTAGTTTTTAGGGCATCGTTTCACTAGGACAGAGAGAACCGGAGGGGAGACAAAAATAAGCAGCCAGGGATGGACAAGGGAGAACCGAGGGAGCAAGCCGCAGGGCGGCGGACCCTGGGACCCTGAGCTGGCCATGGTGAAAGACAAGGGCAGGGTCTCCAGGCGGAATGAAGGGGGGCCAAAGCGCAGAAGCAAGGACTGAATGCTGTCGTGGAAACAACTCCCAGATCCCCTCCCTGACCCAGCCGGGAGACTGGGCCTGCTCCTCCTGACAGTAAAGCAGAGGGACCTCTGCAGGACCTGACCAGTAGGGGTGGCGTAGGGGTGGAGCTAGGGGAGGAAGGGGGTGGAGCTAGCGGAGGAAGGGGGTGGAGGATGCAGGAGGACTTACTGAGCGCTGAGACCTCCAACTTTCTTCCCTTACCCTGATTCCTCAGAATATGTTCTTCATGATGTGGGAAGAACATTCTCTGGGGCATCCGACCCGCCCCCCAAAGAAAAGATCTAAGGAGATGGGTGTTGAGGGTTCCCAGAAAAACGGCTCAACCAGCTCAGTCTACAGGGAAAACGTTCTCCACATGGGCAAAGCTTCTAAGGAACTTTTAGTGCCTTGTAGTTACATGTGAGGAAAGGCTCCTAACACGAAACACTGAAACAAACAGCGAAAGGCCTCTGTAACAACACGGAGTCTCTGCCAGGAGAAGAGAGAGGCTCAGGGAGGCAGAAACGGCTGTTTCATTTAACCAAAGGGAGGAAACAGTAAAGATGACAGTAGACATCAGTCAAATAGAGAACAGAAAAAGAGCAGGAAAAAACCCAGCAAACCCTGAGCTAGACTAAGACAAAGAAAAAGAGAAGACAAAAATCACACACGAAAGAGGAGACATTGCAATGAATGCCTCAGAAATAAACAGAACTTTAAGGGACTATTATGAACAACTGTATGCCAACAAATTAGACAAGCTAGAAAAAAAATCAATAAATTCCTAGAAACATACAACTTACCAAAAGAGAATCTAAAATAGCCAAACTCACGGAAGCATGGGGTAGGCTGGTGGTTACCAGGGGCTGGGCAGTGGGAGAAGTGGGGGATGGTGTGGATCCGAGGGTACAAAATTCAGTTATGCAAGACGAGAGCCAGTTCTGGAGGTCTAATGTGCTGCATGGTGAACCCAGTTAACAATAGTGTATTGTACACTTGAAATTTGCTCAGAGAGTGGATCTTAAGTGTTCTAGGGAAAAGAAAAGGTAAACTATGTGAGGTGATGGATGTTAGTTTTCTTTTTAAAGATTTTATGTATTTATTTTTTTAGAGAGGAGAAAGGAGGGAGAAAGAGAGGGAGAGAAACATCAATGTGTGGTTGCCTCTCATGTGTCCCCTGCTGGGGACCTGGCCCACAACCCAGGCATGTGCCCTGACTGGGAATCGAACTGGTGACCCTTTGGTTCACAAGCCCATGCTCAATCCACTGAACCACACCAGCCAAGATGTGATGGATATTAATTAGCCTGATTGGGGTGCTCATTTCACAATGAATATACGTACATCAAAACATCCAGTCATACACTTTAAATATATACAATTAATTTGCCAATTATACCTCGATAGAGCTAAAAATATAAAATAAAATTAATGTATCGATAAAATGCTCTGGAACCTATTGTGCATATTTTTCATAACCTGCACAGCCCCACCCAATGAAGGCCCAAGGAAGCTCCGATCCAGCTGGCGGTTACGACACTACGCAGACGCACGCAGGCGCACCGGGGCTGAGCGCCTCCTAGGTAGGAGCCCGGCATACACGCGGGGCTCCGGAGCAGGCTCTCACGTGAGGGTGAGAAAGTCTAGCGAGCCAAGGGACCAGGCGGGATGAGTGAGGGCTACGGAACGTGTCCACTCATTAGCTTACAATGCCACACAATAAAGGGTCCTTCCTGGAGGAGGAATCCGGGGAGGATGAAGGCAGAAAGGAAGAGCCCCGCGAACGCCCTGGACAGGACGTTACCAAAGACAGCCAACGCTCAGCACAACTTGTTCCCGAATGAAGAAATGCCATGCACGGGCCACCTGTGAACAGTCCCGGGTACCGAGTCTTGCCTGTGTTATTCCCCGTCCCCCGCGCCCACCCTAATTCAGTCCCTTAACGGAGCTTCTCTGGAGCATGGCAACAGCCTCCTAAATGGTCCTCGCGCAAACCTCCCTCCCTCGCTGCACCGGAGAGCTCCTTCTAAATCACGGATCTGAGACGTCACCCCTCTGTGTAAAATCCTGCACTGCTTCCCTGTACCTTGGAGGATGTGGTCCCGGCTCCTTCACGACGAGGCCCCTGCTCAGCTTCCTGTCCTGACCCCTCCTGTCTCATACTGCCGGTCACTCCCCGCTTACGTGACACTGGTTCTCACCTGTCCACCTCTGTTCATGTCCTCTTTCCCCTGTACACCCTCTCCTGTCCCTTTCAACTTCCCTTACTCACCAGTTTAACTTGAACTCCTCCCGTTTCATCACTACCTCCTCTAAGAATCCTTCCCGACTCGGCCTTCAGGTGAAAGCCTGGTGTCCTATGTGACGCGGCTGCCTTGGTTTCCCCGAGGAGCTCAGTGTCTGCCAGTCCCTGTCCCCGAACTCTGTCCCCAGGGAAGGGCCAGCAAGAACGGGCTGACTTGGCTTCTCTGTCATTCCGTAAGTCCTCGTCCCCCAGGACAGTCCTAATTTCCTTTTCCCTGCCTTGTCTGTGGCAGATTCTCCCATGATTACATACATACAGGGGTGGGCAAAAGTAGGTTTACAGTCACTCATATGGAAAATACTACAATAATTAATAAATAATGACACAAGAATAAACTGTGTTTCACGTACTCACAACTGTAAACCTGCTTTCGCTCACCCCTGTATATTTCAAATGAACCAATAATGTAAATGAATTTTAAAAATTTATCAGCTTAAATAACTGTTGACAATGACCTTCAGAAATAGGAACTCAAGTAGTAATAGATATGTTAATTTAAATAATCTTTTAGGTTTTGTAATGTCAAAATAATAGCCCTGGAGTCTTCAACAATTTCAGTAAATAAAAAATACTTCTGTGCCTATGGCAATGACTCAGAATTTTTTTGTGATAAAAAAATCTTTAGTGCACACACACACACACACACACAGCTGTTGGAAGGCTGTCCAAACTACACACAAAAATTAAAAAAAAGTGGCTAAGTTAGTTTGTGACAATTTGTTATACTGACAGGTTACCATGGAAACAAACAGACTACTTGGCAACTGAGACAAAAGCCACATTAGTAAATGCTTTCCATTATATGAGTCATCAATTTCCTATGAGTTTTACACAGTTGCTTAACCACTTTCAAGAAAGAAAGCAACACAATATGATTCGTGTTGACTCTGTGGAAAGCCAAGTATTCCCAAGAGAAAATGATTAAGATGCTGACTGCGAACTACATGAGCAGAGGACTTAGAAGAAGATAAACGTTGCGACGGCTGTTCGTGCTTCAAAAGAATAAAAGAAAATCTAAGCATTCTTTAAAAAATAAAATGTAAAATACAATACAGATTAGGGATCTGTTTTCGTGACTACTTAGTTATTGTACTAGTAAACTGCATTACGTAATGTTCTGAGAATAACCTGAGTATGTATACTCGAGGCACATATTTAAAACTGTGCCATGTCTTGGTAATTCAAAGTATTTTTAAGTTTTCGGAAATGGTGATACAGTCCTGGCTGGTGTGGCTCAGTGGACTGAGTGTTGGTCTGCGAACCAAGGGGTCACCGGTTTGATTCCCAGCCAGGGCACATGCCTGGGTTGCAGGTCAGGACCCCGGTTAGGGGCACACAAGAGGTAACCACACATCCATGTTTCTCTCGCTCTCTTTTTCCTTCCCTTCCCCCCCTAAAAATAAATAAATAAAATCTTAAAAAAAAAGAAATGGTGATAAAAAAAAAAACTGCTGTCAGGAATGTAAGCTGTTTTGCCAGACAATATTATTGCCGGGAATTAGGAGCTTGTACCCAGAGCCAGTGTGTTGGGGTTCAAATCCCACCTCTGCCACTTGGCAGCTGTCACACCGCACACACTCGTTAGCCTCCCTGAACTTCTGTTTCCTTCTCTGTAAAACAGGGATGGTAACGGTGCCCACATGTCATGGGAATTTTGGAAAATCAAGTGAATTACTACACATGGTGTTTGGAACAGTACCTGGCTTATGGCAGAGCTCGATACTAAATGTTACAAGTTGTCATTATCAAGGATCTAAGCAGTTCTAAGTCCACTTACATGTGTCCTCCAGAGACAAATAATGGTTAAGTCACAAGTAGGAAGTTTTTCAACATTAATTTATTTTATGAAAGATATAGATTCCTGAAAATAAGGCTTTGGACTGAGGCAAAAACAAGTATTTTAAGACTGTGGGGATAAATCAGATCTATAACATGGTGGCTTTTTTTTTTTAAAGATTTTATTTATTTATCTTTAGAGGGAAAGGGAAGGAGAGAGGGAGAGAAATATCAATGTACGGTTGCTTTCTGTGCATTCCCTACTGGGAACTGGCCTGCAACCCAGGCATGTGCCCTGACTGGGAATCGAACCGTGATCTCTTGGTTCACAGGCCCACGCTCAATCCACTAAGCCACACCAGCCAGGGCACATGGTGGCTTTTAATTGCAACGCTAAGGATGGAAGAATCTCTCACGGCCGAGAGGCACTGCTGGCCCAGGAACTGCCGGGCCAGCACGGTCACTCAGTGGAAAACATCCGAACCCGGGAAGAGTGGCTTTCACTCAGGCGTTCTGCTGGTGGTGTTGGGCAGTGAGGGACATGACAGCCCAGTTCCGGGCACTTTGAGGTTGAGGAGCCTGAGAGTCCCTCCTGGGGAAGGTCCGGTAGGTGGGCAGACAGAGACCCAAACTCTAAGGGGAGGACCGGGCTGTCCATGCAAGTGAAAGCTCTCAGCATGAAGACTGGTCAGGGGGGGCATGGGAAGGAGGAGGCCCTTCGGGGAGCGTGGCAGCCCAGGGGGAGGGGAGAGCTGTGTCTGGATCTGCGGACCGCAGGTCTAGGAGAGGACGGGAGGCAGGCAGAGGGGACTAAAGGTCAGCAGAGAGAGAAGCAAAGGACACAATGTTATCTCAGAAACCAAACCTAGGGGAAAGACCTTGGAGGGATTGCTCAACAATAAAGGGCCCAGAGGTCGGGTAAGATAAAGGCTAGGAAGAAGCGACGATGCAGTCACTGATAATGCTGGTGAGCCTGGTTTTGGTGGGAAGGTGGGGGTGGAAGGCGGACAACTATGGGGAGTGGAACAGGAACACAGATGTCAAATACTTTGGTACCAAAGTGGAGAAGGTGGGGGGCGGCAGCCAGGTGGGGACGTGCGGTTGACAGTGGATTTCACTGTCACACAC
>CM052551.1:6038996-6069961 GCA_028533065.1 Trachops cirrhosus | reverse complement strand
GAAATTTCACACACAAAACACAGCGCCACCAGGCGCTCAGCGGGTCCTCAGGACACGTGCTTGCTCAGGGTCCCCTGTGTACACGTCCTGAAATCCTTGGTCGCCTCACGTAGGAATGACTGCCACTCAGTGACTGGCAGATGCCCTAATGAAAGCTTTCATTTAAAAAGGCACGCAAACTTATGTCCATTTTTATAGTATGACAGACTAGTTAATTGTGTTTGTGAGTAAAAACGTTCGCACTAAAAATATGACTTAGATCACCTACTGACGTGAATTCTTTAAGTTCCCCCATAGCTAGTCACAGGTCATTCTTTCTATACACTTTCTGATCGTGTGTCTAAACATTGTATATAAGCAATTGAAACAGTATAAAAAAGGGAGACAGGAGCTCACATCACCTGTCAGTTAACAGAGAGTTTCTATTCACAACTCTCCAGCTTAACGGCCGTGAAAGGAAACGAGGAGGGTACAATGGAAAGAGCAAAGGCTGGAGAATCACGATGTTTCTGTCAGAAACTATAGAGGGACTTTGGACCAGTTATTTCAGCTGCTGGGGCTTCAGTTCCCTCATCTAGAACCAGAAGTGTCGAACTGGATGCTAAGTAGCATAAAAACGTCATGATCCCATGTATCCAAATGAGTATTTTGGACAAAAATATTTTATCATCCTAGAAAATTAATTTGTGTTGCTCTAACTATCCACATTCTGCAAAGCATCACTTCCCTAATTCCTAAAAAGGACACTGCAGATGAAGAAGACACAATAAAAAACGAAGTAGTAGAAAAACCCTAATCGAAGAAAAGACCTCATCCTAAAAATTTAAGAATACACAATACAGCATACGGTCTAGGAAAATTGAGCAAAAAGAAAACTACACAAAACTTCCCGATTTCAATAAGGTAAAAATCCTTCAAGAGCACAGGAAATTAAAACCAGGTTATAGGCACGGGCATGAAAATGTGTTCTCCCGAATTTCGTAAAAACCAAGGGACAAGGGACTAACTGTACAGAACTCAGAGGCTGAGATTCATTTTTACGATCGGCTGGTACTAATTTCCTGCTTCTCAAATTAGGAAATGCCACGTACTCGTATAGTAGTTACTGATTCCCGAGCCCCTGGTTCCTCCACGAAAGCTTACGCTCTGTTAGCGTAATGAGTTTCCTGTTCTCAGCTGTATATGGTTACAAATGCATGCAATCTATACTGCTAACTTAATAATGGAGTTTATTTTTCCTTCACTGGTAGAAATTGTAAAAGGTTCTTTCCTGATGGGCCTACAAGCAACATGTTGGAACCAAGTCCCTTCTTTTGCAAGGAGTATGAACAACCTTTCCTAACTACCTTCCTGGGGCTGTGACATTTGAAATCTTCTGCACAGAGGGAACAGCGCTGCCCGCGGGGCAGCCCAAGTGAGATACTCATCTGGGTTTTCTGGAAGCCATCCCCTAAGGAACGGCCAAAAAAACGGGAAGGCCTTCAGGTCCAGGATGGTACACAGAGGGGATACTTTTAAAAACACAGTACCTTCTGAGCTCCTGGATCGGCCTCAAAAGGTAACAATGGAACATAAAACGTTAATAACTTCATACGTAGACACCAGCCCTAGAGAATTCCCAGAAATTGCTGTTGAAATGTGGCCGCAGTGTGCAAACAGGAAAGATATGAAATTTTGACTAGAAAGAAAATGTCACTAAATGAGTTCATTCGAATGCTATGCTGCCGATGACTCACTAAAACGAAATGAAGCAAACACATCAAGTCCAAAATCAATATTATGGGTAGTTCCTCGTTTCGTTAAGTTACAACAAGCCTTGGGTGTAAGCTAGTTTCTAAGTCCCAATGCTTGGAAATACTACTCGATTAGGAAAAGCCTGAGAATTTCTTCTGAAAAAAGTAAACAGGTTCCAGGACAGAAAACTTATTTTTTCTTGAAGACAACAGAAAGACAGACTTTCAATCATGGGTTTGTTTTTAGTACTGTATCCCTGTTTTATCTTACACTACTCCTTTGCCCCAAACTATAGTCACGCTCAAGTCTCTCTCTTAAAAATACATATGCAAAGTAAAATTGTTGTTGTTTGTTCCTGGTTCCCCCCTTTTACCGAATTCTCCTTTTCTCCTTTGCTTTTTTTGGAACGCTTTAGCAAACGCTCCAAACTGAAGACAACTCTACTCAAGGCTTCTGCTGCTTCCCCTGCTCACTCCCCACGAACTGCCAGGAGCCTGGCTTCTGCTCCTGGAAGCTCCCCGCTCAAGCTCCCCACTGGACAGCCACGCGTGGAAGAATGCACGGGGCCTCTACCTTCCACCACACAAAAACCAGCTCGGACTGGACTACAGTGTCAAAGGTGAGCACTGACACCAGAAGACTTCCGGAAGAAAGCACAGGCTCTTCGCTGGCAGTCTTGGTAATGGTTTTTTTGTTTGTTTGTTTTGTTTTGTTTTTGGTTTGACACCAAAAGCTAGGCAAGAAAAGAAAAAATAAACAAGTGGGACTCTGCCAAACGAAAAAGCGTCTGCACAGCATGGAAAACCACCAAAAAAATGAAAAGGCCCCCTTCTAAAGGGGAGGTAATATCTGATGAGGGATTAATACCCAAAATACATAAAGAATTCATACAACTCAACAGCAAAAGGAAACCCCAAATAACCTGATTAAAAAATGGACAGAAGAGCCTTGGCCTGTGTGGCTCGGTGGGTTGGGCATCGTCCCACAAGGCAATGGTTTGTGGGTTCGACTCTTGGTCAGGGCGAATGCCTGGGCTGTGGGTTTGGTCACTGGCTGGCAGTCAGGGAGCGTGGATCGATGGTTCACTCTCACACTGACGGTCCTCGCCCTCTCTCCCTCTCTCCTCCTCTCTCAAACAAATAGATAAAAAAAAGAAAAGGACAGAGGATCTGAACATTGTTCCAAAGGAGACACACGGATGTTCAACTGGCACATGAAATGGTGTTCCACGTTAGGGAAGGGCAAACCAAACCCACGATGAGATACGGCTCCACACTTGTTGGAACGGCCGTTGTCAAACAGACAAGAAACAGCGAGTGCTGGTGGGGACGCGAAGAGAAGGGAACCCTTGCGCACCGTCGGTGGGACGGAAAACCAGTGCGGCCACTGTGGAGAACGGAACGGAGGTTCCTCAACAAATTAAAAACAGAATTAACTACCATGAGCCTCAGCAATTCCACTTCTGGGTATTTATTTAAAAACAAAAACAAAAAAACCCAAAACAAAAAACCCCACTAACTCAAAAAGATACAGACACCTGTATGCTCACTGCAGTATTATCTGTAACAGCCAAGATATGGAAACGACCTAAGTATCTTTTTCAATGGATGCAGGGGTATATAAAACATCTCACACACACACACACACACACACACACACACACACACACACACAGGAAAATTATTCAGCCATAAAGAAGGAAATCTTGCCATTTGCGACAACATAGATGGGCATTATGCCAGGTGAAATGAGTCAGACAGAGAGACAAATACAATTCATTCGTGGAATTTAAAAAAACAACAAAACAGACCAAAACCCCCCAAGAAACCGAGCTTCTAGAGAACTGATTGGAGATTGCCAGGGGCCGGGAGTGGGGTGTGTGTGAAAGAGGTGAAGGGGTCAAAGGGGAGAAGTCATGGAGGCGCAATGCACAGCACAGTGGCTGTCACTAACGACACTGCATCACGTATTTGAAAGTGGCTAAAGTACAGAGCTTTAAAAGTCCTCATCGCCAGAAAAAAATTACTCTGTGACTGGCATGTTCGGTGACAGGTGTTGACTACACTTTCTGTGGCGACCATTTCGCACTATATACCGGGTTGGCCAACAAGTTCGTTTAGTTTTTTCCCTACAACAATGGCTCTAGTAGCGCTTAACTTCATTCGAAACAATTTTGTTAGATTGTATTGTGACAGCTGTCATATGTGTGCATTAAAACAAAACCTTATCAAAACTGGCCGATTTTTGTGCAGCCATTTTCATGTTGAAGATGGAAGAAAATATGCAACATTTCGGCGTCTTATGCTTTATTATTTCAAGAAAGGTAAAAATGCAATGGAAACAGAAAAAGATGTGTGCAGTGTATGGAGAAGGTGCTGTGACTGATCGAACGTGTCCAAAGTGGTTTGCGGAGGTTCTTGGTACTATTGACATTTTGGCCGGATAATTCTGTGCTGTGGGGCTGTCTTATGCATTGGAAGGTATTTGGCAGCACCCCTGGCTTCCCCACTAGAAGCCAATAGTGGGAGAGAGCCAATTTACTCAAAATACCTAAGTCAATACAGGTAATGGTGAAAATGAAAAATGTGTTCTTTATTTTATACTAAAGACAAAGCAGACTTTTTGACCATCCAATACAAATAAATACTGAATCGTTATATTGGGAGGGTAAAGTGGGGCATTAGGCTCAAGGAAGCCCAGATAGCCAAGTTCCAAGCCATAGCTCATCATCACAAATTCCACACAGAGCACCAGGGCACCAGTGAGAAAACGCTGAGCAGATTGGAGAGGGCTGGTGATGCCGGCGAAGCGTTCTGCTGCGTGGTGGGAGGGTGTCAGAGTACAGGGTGGAGGGTGGAGGAGTAATGCTGAATTTTTTCATGAAATTTGGATCAGAATTCAATAAAGGGGGGATCAAAGGGACAGGGAAACGGGCCGGCACTGAAGAGGAGACAGAACATTTCGTCCCGTGACATGAGAGTGGAAAGACACTGAGGATGAAGAGTGCGTCTTTAGGTTAAGGTTAAGTCTTCAGGTCTTGAAGGTTAACTGTCGGGAGGGAGCTGCAAGACAGACAGACAGATAGAGACTGTGAAGGCCCCCCAGGAGGGGAAAGGCAGGACCTAACGTGCCCTCCTTCTGCACTGCCAGGCGGGGCAGCTGGAGCCACGTCTTGTGTGACCTGGGCCTTAGATACGACACCCGATCGTTTACTGTCCATCGGAAACCCAAAGGCCATTCAGTTCTCTGCATACCTTTCATCCCTGTGATCCTCAGGAAAAGACAAAACGCCACGTCCCAGGCACCTACCCACTCTCCCCAAATCCCCGGGCTGCTCTTTCCCTCTGTTCTCTTCATCGTCACTCTGATCCTTCCCACCTCCCTAACCACACAACTGAGACCCTGGTTCCATGGTCAGACGCCCTCTGACCCCCTCGACCTCTTCACGGAACACTCCCGCACTGCCTAACCACAACCTGGCTACCTCAAGACAACACCCCCTGTCCTGCTGCCCTGCAGGGTAGGTGTGCTTACTCTCCGCCCCCATCTTCCACAGGAGGCACGCAGCACCTGGCCAGGCCACACTCTCCCTCTCTTCATTAAGGGCACACTGGAGTTCCTGTGTTCCCTTCTCTCTCTCTCTCTTTTCACCCCCACAGCGGCTGCTTTACCCCAGGCCAGTAACTGAACACCCAGGACTCCGAGTCTCTGCCCCGTGCTGTCCGCACACCGCTCCAGGGACACCCACAGCCTGCCCATGGCCAGCTCTCCAGATGGCTCTGCTGAAGAACCCCAAGCTCTGACAGCGCACTCTCCGAGCACACCTCCTACCCCGCCCAGGCTGCCCCGGCCTCATCCCTCCCCATACGCACCTGCATCTCCAGCTGTTCCAGTTTCCTGATTCATCTTCCTGGCCTGCTTTCTCCGCACGGAGTCTGGACCCCATGACTGATTCCTTCCATTCCTTTCTCACCGACACGTCCCTTGTCTTTTTGGCCTTTCCACGTACCTACAAACTTCCAAACCGGAATCAATCCCCCATCTACGCTCCCCCATCTAAGAGCACTGCTGGAGAAATATGCATGAACACGCACCTGGCCATCACTAACAGTGCATGTTTTAAACTTCAGCTGGGCCATCTGGCCTTGCCTGTGGTCAGCCTCCTCCCCATTCCACATCGAGAAGCTTTTCTGATCTTTTGTCCTTATCCGCATAGCCCTTATTCCACCTTCCTTGGTTGCTAGTGAGAAAGCCAAGGTCATCAGAGGGGGATTCTCTTAAATTTTAGCCCCAAGCCAACCTACTAACTTTAACTTTAAGCCCCTCCCCTGCTTTCGGCTCCCTAGGCCCTACACTAGCAAAGCAAGTCCAGACTCCTGGAGATGAGCCCTCTCTCCCCCTCTCCTACCATGGGGCAGTAGTTCAGCACTCTCCTCACGGTGCCCCCGGCACACACCTGCTGCTGCCCCCGGCACACAGCTGTGCCCCCAGCACACACCTGCTGCTGCCCCGTGCCAGTGTGTGTGCCCACCCCTCTGTCACCCCCTCTCCTCTGCCGGCCAGACTTTGTTCAAAGCCTCCAGAGGAATTCTCTCCCACGACACTTCCACTGCCCAACCCCCCCACCCAGAAGAAGAGTTACACACTTCTTCCTACCTTTGCTTGTATTAATTTTTACTACTATACATTGTACACTCACTGCATGGAAATGTTCATAAAGGTAATTAAAAAACTAACTTGGGCGAAATAACTGGTGGAAACGGGAATACAGGGATTGAGGTGAAATCACTGTGAGACGGTGAGGAGAGGTTTCATTCATTTAACAAATAACCGGCACTTCCGAAGGACAAGTGTGTGCATTCGGTGTTGGAGGGGAGCGGTGGGTGGGCAGAAAGCTGACGAGGCATCCGATCAGATCTTAGTTTGAACCAACTAACGAAATGGTGAAGAGCTAGGAGAAGGAGAGAAAACCAAGCAGGCGGAAACACACATACATTTGGCTAATTGAGGCTGAGCAGTCTTGGCTAAAACGGGAGGCTTAAGAAGAGCAGTATTAGGAAACAAAATTTAAAGCTTAGTCACCGAATCTTGGAGTTAGAAAAGGCCTTATGAGTCATCTAAGTCACCGGCCCTTCTAACGAAGGGTGACCTTCCTGACAAAGGGACAAGCCGTATAACGCAACTGTACTCTTCTAAATGTTTCGCTGAATATCGTACAGTTACACTGCATGTCACATCTAAATATCCCACTGAACACACACGCCTTCTTTAACATCTCCTCGTAAACACAAGTCTCTTCCCTCCTAAGGGGGCAGTCTTTCAAATACCTTTCATTGAATTGATGTGTGACCTTGAACAAATTAATGTCACTTTTCTGAGGATCAACGTTCTCCTCTCTAAAAGAGAGGTAAGAGGGGTGTGGCAGAGGCCAACTGTCCCCTGATATCTGACCTCCCCCTTCTGTTGCAATTGAGTCTTTCTCTGGGCACCTGGATGCCCAGCAAAGACCACATTTCCCAGCCCTCCTGGGGACTGGATGTGGCCTGGTGCTTATGCTCTGGTCACTAGGCGGTGAGCAAAAGGGACCCCCCCTTCCCTGTTCCTCCTCCCCAGAGCCTGGAATTCGGATGTGGGACGAGCCAGCTTCATCCGTCCGTGTCGACGGGAACAATACCCTGGGCAGGACAGAGCAACAAGATAAAGAGTCAGGGTCCTGACGACTCGACAGACCACAGCCACCCCATCAGCTCGGACTTTACACAAGAGAAGAATAAGCCTCCATCTTGTTTAAGCCACTTATTTTTAAATATATCTGAACAGCACCTGGCGAATATCCTAACCCAATAAGGGGTACCACCTCTATAAGAGAGATTTTGTAAGAATTAAATGAAGTTAGGGATGTAAAACATATATGCGGATATACAAGTTCATTTTTTATTACTTGAAGACCACCATCTTTTCTTGATATTCACCTCAGAGTCTGTTATTGACATAATTCACGATTCCTCAGAATCCTCACGTATTGCACTTCCCTGGATTGCTACCTGGTAACACCCCTCAAAGGCTGACACCCCACACTGAACGCGGGGAAGTATATTCCGTTCTGTGTGTACAGCTTATAAAGAAGTAGGAACAGGGTCCTTCTGAAGTTAACTTCCACTAGTAATCTTATAAAGAATGAATGAACTGTGTACCCAGAACAGTATGTACTTCCCCACACGGCTTCCCCATATACTTGCATTTGGGATCTCTGTGTATTCATCATCCTTAGCCAAGCTACAAGAGCTCTTTCCTCCAAATATCTGCACTCTTTGAATAAATACTATAAATGGCCCACTGTGCAAGGCTTAGCGATACGAAAGCGAGTATTAATTTACTGGTGTAAAATGGCATTAGTGATAATTTTACAAGGCAGTCATCCAGGAATGAGACTGAATTTTGAGGGCTTGCTATTGGAAAGTCACACCTGGGGGGTGGGGGAAGCACACCTGTGAGTACCGTGTCTCTCACCTTCCACATACAGCCACCTCAGGGCAAACCGAGGGGCCAGTCTCGCCACCTGTTCAGTAGTGTCCCACGCTGGAACCAGTTTTCTGAGACTGGCATTCGGAACTCTACGTATGTATCTACTATTTTGTTAAAACATAAAAATGAGAGCCCTGGTGGGTGTGGCTCAGTTGTGGAGTGTCATCCTGTAAGCCTAAAGGCCATGGGTTCGATTTCTGCTCAGGGCACACACCTAGGTTGTGGGTTCGATCCCTGGTTGGGGGCGCATACAAGAGGCAACCGATCCACGTTTCCCTCTCGCATCGATATCTCTTTCTTTCTCTCTCCCTCCCTCTTTAAAATTAATAAGCATGCCTTCGGGTGAGGATTAAAAAACATAAACATGAGAAGACATGACAAAATTTGAGAGGCGGCAGAGTTCAGTGATCAGTGACGGGTGGACCCCGGAGCCGACCGCCCCCAGCTCTGGTCCTTTCCAGCTGTGTACACACTAGGTGCCTACCTGTCTGTGCTCTTGTCTCCTCGGGTGGAAGATGAGAGTGGTCATAGTGATAGTGTACTAGTACCTTCCTCCCAGGATTACTTTGAGGATGTAAAGGCTTAGAAAGGTTCCTGGCACACAGGGAAAGTGCTTGATAAATGTTAGCTACTATTATTAAAGCTATTATAGGCATGTGAATAGATAACCCCATTTCTGGTCGGGGTATAAAGAATTCTGTGCCATAGGGTCAAACAGCATTTTCTAAAACTGGTTATTTTTTGTTTGCTACTCATTAGTAATTTTTTTCTTTAAATTTTTTTTAAGATTTCATTTATTTATTTTTAGAGAGAGGAGAAGAGAGAGAAAAAAAGAGGGAGAGAAATATCAATGTGTAAGGGACACATCACACTCCCCCAACTGGGGACCTGGCCCACAACCCAGGCATGTGCCCTGACTGGGAATCGAACTGGTGACCTTTGGGTTCTCAGGCTGGCACTCAGTCCACTGAGCCACACCAGTCAGGGCTCATTAGTGAATTTTTTTCATCTTAAAAAGTCAATTTAATGTACTAAAGGGCAAGTTGATAATATATATCAAAAACCTTAAAAACCTGCAAGCCTTTTGACTCAGTAATTCCATTTCTAGTGTTAATCCTAAATAAACAATAATGAATGTGCATTAAATGTGGCCATAAGGATGCTCACTGTAGCGTGTTTATAAAACAAACATGCATATGCAATGTGATTCCATTTCATTTTTTTGTTTTTTTTTAAGTATGTGGTATGTGTGTATATATAAGGATACATAAGGATCAATAAAGGCTCCTAGGTTATCCAGCAAAATATCATCAGTGATTTTCTCTAGTTGGTTCATTTCCATGCAATTTTTGTCCTTTTCCTTTTGCTTTTCTATTTCCTAAATTCTCTACATGAATCTATATTACTTTTGCAATCAGGAAAAAGTTACTAAATGGGAATACAAAATGTGCAGTGAATTAAGATCTTGAAAACATGAACACAAACTCCAGCCAAAGAGGAGAAATCCCTTCGGCTTGTTTACAAAGCAAAAAATCCAATACACAGATGTGCCTGTCAGCTTCCCGGACACTCCCTGAACCCACGTGGTTCGGTGCCGCCGGCCCATGTGAGACCCAGAACAGTATCCAGTTATGGGCACCCACAGAGCTGAACAACACAGGGCAGACTTGGGAATCTCCAAGATCCAGGAAAATCTTCTTATTATTCCTTTTATTCCAGCAGACCAGAAATTAAACCTGTCCTGACAGTCTTAACAGATCTGAAAGTGACTTAAACAATTTTACAAAGGAAGAGTGCTTTGAAAAGATTTAAACAATGTCACATCTTGCCTTTGAAAGGCCTTCAAAACTTTTTATTAGGCAATGACTCGGCTTCAATTTTCTATAACCATACAATGTATTTTCTGAATGCTTTATTAATTTTGCTATGTTATATCTGATCATACAAATAACATTCATTACAAATAAATGCTTTCTGGTCTTTATATCCTTTCTAACCTCTTCCCAGAGCATACCTTCCCAGGGGAAACTGAATCCTTCTAAAATTAACTCTCACTAATAATCTTCAAAAGGGCAAAACAAGAGACAAATACATTGTATGTCCACTGCAATTGAAAAGTAAAATAAAATAAATTCAATTAAAAATAAGTACGTAAGTAGAAAGTAAAGGGCACACCAGTGTAAGGACGTGCTAGCGGAGAAAGTTCAGCAAGCAGGTTTACTCACAGTGGATGAGAACCTAAGAAATACACAATGAATATGTCTCATGGGGCTGCCACCCGCATGTCGTATGTTAAATACATAGCTTAGCGCTTCGCATCCTCCCCCACGATATGTCACAGTCTCCCCGACAAAGCAAAATGAAACGACGATGCTTCTTGATGTCTTTCCTGTCGCGTCACCAAGGCACTGGTCATAGCATTATCATTTCATCGGTCACATACATGAGAGGCCTCCAAGTTCAGGTTCTTGGTAGCTCCTGCCTGGGTTATTTTAATGGACTCCTAATTTGTGCCCCCATTTCTGATCTATCCCCATTGGAATCCAAAGAGCATCCGCCTACCAGCCAGCTAACATGCTGCTATAATCCCATTACAATTTACGGGGAGAATCTCAGATTAACTCTTATCTATGAGCAGTGGAGAGCACAGGGCACAAGGACACCCCAAGTCTGGGTCTTCTGCTGCGGTTCAGTGTGAACTCTCCCTGCCAGGAGGCTGATCTCACCGACTCCCACTGAGGACTAGCTCGAGCTGTCCACCCGTTTCCCTATCAATGCAAATGCATCCTCCCAGCACACCGAAGAGCCGGTAAGGTTTGCAGTAACCATTACAGCTGTGAATGAACTCTGCTTTCACAATGTCGACGACTCTCACAAACAGTCCGATTCAGCGGTCTGGCACTAAATCATACTGTGTCCTACTATCAACAATTATATGTCTATGGTCTAAGTTAATTGAATAGATGTGATTCCCTTATGGGCCTTTAGTTTTGTACTTCTCATAGCTGCTGACAGCTCGAAACCTGGTAAATCCTCAATATCTGGTGAATAATGAATGAGCAGCATCTTGAGATTTTTTGCAAGTATATTTACAATGTCCTGTGCACCTCTAAGGCTTTTCTCTAACAAGATAAATGATTCTTTTTGGTAGGTTCATGCATCCGGGGGCCCCAAGACCACCCCCAGGTTCAGTGATCCAGCAGGAGGGCTCACAGGACTCAGTGTATAGTCACACTCACATCTGAGATTTACTACAACAGAAGGAATCAAAGCAGATCAGCCCAGGAAATAAAAGGTGCATGGGGCAAAGTCCTGAGAAACCAAGGGCAAGCTTCTAAGACTTCTCTCCCAGGGAACACAACTTCTCCAGCATCCAATTGCAACAGCACATGCCGTCTACCAAGGGAGCTTGTTAGAGACACGCTGCCTATGGCTTTTTTCAGGCTGGCCACATAGGCGTCCTCTGCCCGGCACAGACCTCCAGGCTCCCAGATAGTATCTGGAATAAATCACACAGCAGTCTGGGCCCAGTGAGCAGTAGGGGCCTGCTGATCATTCAGGCTCCCGGGCACCAGCAGCTCTAAGCAGGCCTTTCTAAGGAAAGCAGTCTTGTGCGTGCTGTGTAGTTCACCTCATGTTTTCATGGCAGAGATGTTCAAGTGTGAACTGTATCGGATTGATAAGAGGTGTCTAAAGGGATCTTTAAAAAAAATTAAAATCTAGCATTTAATTAGAGATGCACTGTCTGGACTGGCACCTAAGATTTAAAGTTATGCAGATTTTAAATAATTCACAACCTTTAGGTATTTCAGGTTTTCTTTTTCCCTGGTAAATGGGGTGTAATATTCAAACCAAAACTTTCTTCGTTGTCAGGATAAAGGAAGTCAAGTATAACACCTAACAAACCCCCTTGGACCAGCTCCTGGTGTTCTCTCTAAAAGTTAATTGGGTGCCAGAGCGCTATGGGAGCTGGTTCAGGTACAGGATCTCACTAAATCCTCACAATAACCCCTTCTGCCAGTGATGGTTTCTATTTTACAGATGGAGGCTTTGGGAGGCTACCTACCCCACCCAGGTTTCCCACGGCAGAGCTAGGTTTTAGGCAAAGATGGGCCTAATTCCAAACCCTACCTCTACCTAACGAGGCTCCTTATTATGGGTCCTTTACCTCCAAACGACACGGGTGGGCTGGTTAGTTAGTTGTTAGTTTGTTCGGTTATATAGAACACTATTCTGAACCTTACTGGTTCTGATTACAGCCAAATTTTAGTTGGAAGACAAAGGAGTAAGTTTAACCCAGATGCTCACCTTTTTCCTTTCCGACCTGTGCAGATTCCCAATCAAACTATACCCCTGGCTTGTTAAAACCATTAGGAACCTTCCACTTCATCCCAGCACACAGTTTTCTCTGTTACCTGGCATTAAGTCTGTTTGACATCGCACAGACCTGTCTCAGAATCTTGGTATTTTACTTAGCAGACGTGGGGACCTTGGGAAAGTTCAGTAATGCTTTCTGAGCCTCAGTTTATTCATCCGCAAAATGGGAATCCCTAGATCGTGGGTTTGCTGTGAGAATTATATAAGGTGACATTTAATGGGCCCAGCCTATACACAGTTGCTGAGTAAATGATTACCTGCATCGGAATAACTGATTTGAGAGGAGCCAGCCACCTCAATAACCTGCGGGAGAAAAGAGATGGCAGGGAAGTACCCTGACCAGCAGGTGTCACCACTGGCTCAGGAGCCGGGTCTAACGGCCAGAAGGGTTGGGTGTGACCCTGCAGCAACACAGGGTACTAAGGTTCAGGGTAGGACTGTCACTTGCACCTACAAGTCACTGTAGAATGGAATTGGCTTTTCAATGCCTAGCGGCTTTATTCGCTGCACCATTCTGAGCTTTCCAACCTCTGTTAATCGTGACTGTAGTATAATTAACTGAATAACCACAGAAGATTTGTCAGCACAGCTGAATTTTAAAAACGACCCTCAAGCTGACCATGTTTCAATTCTGAGAATCAACAGTGCTTCATACCTGTCTGGCTTCGGCCAACCAGATATTACAACTTCTGGTTTCCATAGGTTTCGGTATAGTCACTGCGGGCAATGTTCTGGCCCCAGTTTCACAACCTACTGACATTATGTCCTTTACATTATTAATAGGAATGGTAAGTGGAAGCAACGTAGAATTTTTAGTGTAAAAATATACTCTATGAACAGTAAATTTAGGCAAAGGAAGCATTACCTATTGATCCTTTTCCTTGATCTCAGGAACTTAAAAGCCCATTTTAAAAATGCTGTAAATTCTCTATTTTCTTAAGGAACACTTAGCTTAGAGTAAATCTGTCAACCTAGGAATAGCCCTGAAATGAGTCGAGAAGGACTCCTGATTTTATTCTGCGACCTGCCAACGACTCTCCCTGAGTGCCCAGGGGCTCATTTCAAATTTGTGGGGGGAACGGGCAGGGTCTTGGCTCTCGTTCTGGTTCTAGGTCCTCTGCACTGAGAGCCACTGCTGGCCACGCCAAGGTGGGTCACCGAGGCACTGTGAGCGCGGGACCCGGCACTCAGCTCCCCTATGAGGCACACAGACTGTCGTCCGGTCCGCCAGCGAACACCTGCCTCCTTCCAGCCCGTCCAGGCCCAGCCCTGGCTCCAGGTGCCGGGCAACCGACAGGGAGGAGGAGGCAGGCTCCGAGCCGGCGCTCTCGGAGCTCCAGCACGTAGGGTTATTTCTGTGAGTTTTAACACCAGCTCAAGTTCCACTTTGCCTTTCACAAATATGGAAACGTCTTAAGAGAAACCAGAAGCATCCTCTCCCTTCTGGCCGTTGCTCCCTAGCCTAGAAAATTTAGGGGGGAAGAGCAGATCCCAGGAAGCATCTGGAATCAGGAGGGCAGGAGCCCAGATGAGCGTATTTGCGAAGCACTTCGTGCAGATCAATACATTTCTGACCGATTCCGGGATGGTCCCGAGAGAGGCGCCCACGAGGCCGGCCGCCCCGCCGGAGCGCAGGGGCCGCGGAAAGACGAGCGGGGCCCCACCCCCGCCCTGCGGGCGCGCCGGCGCCTTACCTGGGGGACTCGGCGGTGAAGCTGCCGCCGTCCAGCAGCCGCATCTTGCAGAAGAGGACCCCGTTGACGAAGGGCACCGAGGAGAGCTCCTCGAGCTGGAAGTCCACCCTAAACTTAAACTTCTTCTTCTTCATCATCATGAGAGCCAGGCGCCGCCGAGCGGGGTGCGGGGGCGGCCCCCAGGGGCGCGCGGGCCGCCACCGCCTCAGCTCGGCCGAGCCCCGGGCCCGCCCAGCCCCATGGCCGGGGCCGCGAGCTGCGCGCGGGGGCGCGGCCGGGGGGCGCCGCGAGCCGGTCGGGGCCGGGGCCGCCGCCCCTCGCGGCAGTCCGGGCCGGAGCGCGGCGGCGGCCGCGGCGCGGGAGCGCTCGTGCTGCAGCTCGTCCGGGCAGTGGGCGCCGTTTCGGGGCGCAGCTCTCCGCCGCCACCGCCGCCGCCCGTCTGAGACCCGGAGAGGCGCCGCTCCGAGAACCGCCGCCGCCGCCTCCTCCGCGGGCCCCGGGCGCCCCCAGCGGCCGCGGCCAGCAGCGCAGCGCCCGGCGGAAGCCAGAGGGCGGGCGGGGAAACTTGGGGCGGGCGCTCCGCGGAGAAACCGGCCGCGAGGGCAGTTAGGGCGTCACGTCTCTCCGGGGTTCAAAAAACGCCAACCCGGCCCGAAAAGAGCTTCCTTCTCCCGCTCGCTCGCCGCTTTTCCTCCGGGGTTGCTCCGCCCCCCTCCTCCCCCGGCCCCTCCAGCGGAGTGATTCCCCCCCCCGGGACTGAGAGTCATGGGTGAATATTATTCATCGGAATCTCCACGACGTTGTTTTCACCAAATTGAAATCCTAAAGCTAAAATTTCCCGTAGGCGCTCTAAATTCACGAGCCTTTAATATTGGATAAGGACGAGGCAGGAAAGAGCAAACGCATTAGAATGTGTTGGGGGCCTACCACGTGCCCAGGCACCCACTGGACTGCTGCAGGCGCTCTCTCTCGTTTATACTCTTAATTCCTGTCACCCAGTATAAAAGAGTACAGAAAAGATTAAAACAATAGCTTCCCTTTTCAAATTTGGCTGTGCAGGCCGAGAACTGAAAAGCCTAAAAATAAAGAAAGCTCCCTACATGCGTAGCGCTTGCCTGCCGTCTGTAGGCAGGTGTATGTCGATTCCGCGTGCATTGCCCACTTGCTTACACGATGCTCGCGTTCCCTCGCAGTAGTAATCTCTGTAAGGTGTCACTGACCGGGTTCCCGTTCCCAGGTACTCATTTATTCACGCGTTCATTCATATAAAAATATGTCTTTAATAGGCTCGAATGTCCGTCACTGGCTAGAACCAACGATAAACCAAGTAAAAACAAAAGCCTGCCCTCAAAAATTTTACAATCTAGTGAGGGAGACATGTGTGAATCAGTCATTAGAAAACAAAACCTAGCATCAAGGTGCGTTTCTTCAGAATGAAGAAGCAATTTGTCTGGAACTCGGAAGAGGAGGTGATTAATTGAAGCGAACCAGAGTTATGAATTTTAACCAACGACCAGGATTTGGCACAAAGGGGGAGGGATGTTCCACGTGGAAGAAATAGAAGACCCTGAGGCAGAGTTTAGGATTTGGGGGCAGGGGGGTTGGTAGTGGATAAACTGGTTGCCCAGCAGGAGTGGGGGCGGGGAGCGGTGGAAAAAGTTAAGGGGACACCTTGAGGTTTGTAACTTGGGCAACTAGATGGATGTTAATTCCATTGAATGAGCTTTGGAAGCTGGAGAAGGGCAGGATAGGAATGGAAGAGATCATGAGGATTTGAACTATCTGAAAGACATTCAAGGAAAGAAGGGTAGCCTTAGCTCAGGTGAAAGGTTAAGACTGAAATATACATTTGGGAACTAAGAGTATTCCCTGATGGTGGAAAACCCAAAGGTGGATAAAAATGAGTTACTCTGAAGAACATTTAAGGGGTAGACGGAGGAAGAGGAACTTTGAAAGTGCCTGAGAACAGTCAGAGAAAGACCTCAAGAAAGATGGCCTGGAAGCCAAGAAAGAGTTTTAATCATTTAATGTTCGTGGTTACCAAGACCTACCGTGTACCAGACA
Organism: Trachops cirrhosus; assembly: GCA_028533065.1. Lineage (NCBI taxonomy): Eukaryota > Metazoa > Chordata > Mammalia > Chiroptera > Phyllostomidae > Trachops > Trachops cirrhosus. The sequence goes on along the minus strand of CM052551.1, from coordinate 6,053,567 downwards.
CTATGCTGGGGACCTGTGATATGAATGGAAAGACACAGGGGCTTATAAATGAATGGAGGATAGCATAAATGTGAGGATGACATAGACGTGGGAACAGAGTGGGGGGCAGGGAGAGAGAGTTATTTCCATGGTCCATGGAGCGCAGAGCAAAGTCTCCAGAAAGAGCTGCAGAGCAATTCTGGAGCACTGGGCCTGCGAGGGGAATCAGAGTTCGCCACCGAAAACTAGGTCATTTGGGTTATGTATTATTTTAAGCTATTTTTTTAAGAAATAAAAAACGCAGAAAGAACCTTTGATGTTCCCCCTTACCTGCCTGAAGGAATTCAGATAGAAAAACCCGTTTAAAGGAAGGGAGCGGTCCCCTTATCTTAAATAAACTAAGTGTGACCTAAGGGAGGAAGCTGGCAACCTCTGTTTGCTGAACTCCCCTGGGCGTCTCGTTGTTTCCCGATGGCCTGGCAGGAATTTGTTGACCAAAGGTTTGCTCTTTCTCACCTACCTCCCCTCTGAAGTCCCAGACCCCTGCCTGCCTCCCCTTAGTCCAGAACGGCATGTTTATGTGCCATGTCCACCTCGACTGCCCTGTGTGTCTCCAGGGGCCCCTATTCTATGGACCTGCTGTCCATATATATACATAAATATGTGATAAATTTGGTTATTTTTCTCCTGTTAGTCTCTCACGTTAATTCGATTACTAGACCAGCCAGAATAACTTAGATGGGTAGAAGGAAAACTATGTTTCCTCTCCTACAATGGAAAAGAAACTGTTCAGTTGAAGATCTCGCAGGTCACGGATAACCTTGGCAGAAGTCTTCATAAAAGGCGGTGGCAGAGTAAGATTAAAGGGGTCTGGGAAGTGAACAGAGGGTAGTCATGAGGAGCGGGTGACTAAAAATGATTTTTTCAGGTCTTTGTCATTGAGTGAAAAGAGACAGGGCAGTAGCTAAAGGCGGAGGGAAGGCTCAAGCCTTTTCAGTACCATTTAGGAAATTCTCAAGATTGACGGAGAGCCTGTTAGGTAGGTGCCAGGCACCTTCTAGGTCCTGGAGCTCTAAGACGCAGCGCCTGTTCCGTATCCCACAGTCTATGGGAGGGAGGGTACTGGAGTCTACCGGACATAAGCAAGCAGGCGGTGACAGCACAGTGTGACCCTGAGTTCTGTCTGTGTGTGATGGTAAGCGGAGGCTGCTGCGGGAGCACATAACCACATCTAACTAGGAAAGTAGGTTTGTGGGAGACTCTGGGGTAAGTGACATTTGAGCTGAGGTCTGAATGAGGAGAGTGGGGGTGGGGAGTGGTTTCCAGGAAGAAGCTACTGCATGTGTGAAGGCTCAGAGGAGGACAGACCACGCTGCAGAAGGAACTGAAAGTGGTTCAGTAATGGCTGCAACTTAGAGTAGGGTGCGGCGACGGGGATACCAAATTCAGATTTGCATTTTATCAGGATCTCCAGCTGCAGTAAAACTAGAGGTAGGGAAAGAGTCTAATGCTTCTTTTAAGACTCATGTTTGATTATGAAACACCTTGTACGAGTCAAGGTTCAGGCAAGAAACAGACATCGTACTCGAAGTGTTTAAATTAAAAAAAAAAGTGTAATGAAAGGACCCTTTACAGAACTCTATTTTTTAAAGCTTTTGTTTATTTATTTTTTAGAGAGAGGGGAAGGGAGGGAGAAGGAGAGAGGGAGAAACGTCAATGTGTGGTTGCCTCTCATGTGGCCCCTACCAGGGACCTGGCCTGCAACCTAGGCATGTGCCCTGACTGGGAATTGAACTGGTGACCCTTTGGCTCAATCCACTGAGCTACACCAGCCAGCGCTTTTTACAGAACTCTTCATAGGGCAGGGTAAGGGACCCGCAGTCTGGTAGTACCTCCCATTACCCAAACTAACCCAAGCCGTAGGGCAATGGGACCTTGAAGGTGTAGTTCGTAGAGGATGCCCTCCTGGGGCACACAGGAGCTACCAGCACACACCGGATGCAGGCAGGGTTCTCTGGAGGAACCCCAAACCACTAGATACTTAAAAAACAAAGGGATATCAGCCAGGCAATTCAGTGCTTCCGAAACCCTTGGAAGGGCTGGAGGAGCGGAAGTCAATGGACCTTGAATCATCAAGGTCACCTCATTTAGGGCAAACATCACTAGTATTCACTAATATCTGGTTCTTCTTACCTCCTGGGCATATGGGAGTTTCCATTTCTGGGCCCCCTGTAGTTAGGTGGGGCCCATAACATGTGAGAAGCAGTGTGTCACTTCTAGGAGGAGACAGTGGAAAGCCTTGGAGCAGTCCCTAGACTTCCTCTTCCTTGCCACGACAGTCCTGGAGGAAGCCTCGGGGTTAACATGCAGTGGCTACCAGGCTGACGCAGCCCAGATCACTGAGTCAGCACGTGGAGAACTGCCAACACCAGCAGTAAATTCCCTCCCCCACCCCCACTGCCCCAGTGTCGAGATATAACTGCCGTATAACATTGCATTAGTCTGAGACGTACAACGTAATGACTTGATTTAGGTCCGTACTGTGAAAGGATTACCATGATCACTTTAATTAACATCAATCATCTCCCTCGCTTCTGGCATCTGCTGGTTGGAAGTGGATGTCAAGGGAAATGTTGGAAGTTACATGTTGAAGATGACAGAGCCTGGGTCCCTGGGTGACTGTGTGGCCAGAGTCACTCCCTCGCTCCTCCACCCCTGACCAAGGACACTGACATTGAACTGTTAGGTGAGCAAGAAACAAACTTCTACTGTGACCTTTCAAGGTTATGTTTGTCACACCAGTGAGCATTACTTTAATACAGAAATTGTCACAGAAGTAGGGTGCTGCCGAAAAAATCTGAAATGAGTCAGGCAGGCAGGAGACAGCAGGGAAACTAATATTAGGGGCTGGAAAATGGACATGGATGGCCAGACATTCGTAAGACTTGTCTGTGATCATCAGAAGGCACGTTAAGTGCCTGCAAAGTCCATAGCTCTAGCAGAGGCTGGAAAATGGAACGGGAGTGGTTTACGCTTACCAGCTGCATTTAGAAAGGTATTAGAAAAATGAGCTCATGCAATAATAAACAGGTGTGCATGCACAGACGAAAAGGAATACAGAGAGCACAGAAATTTGGAGCCCCAAGGGATTGGAAAAACCGGCTGCTCTATACTGCAAAGAATAGGAAATGAGATTGAAAAAGCTTTTGAGCAACATGGGCCCATTAAAACTCAGCCGTGCTGCAGAGATTAGACTTAGGGTGTGACCTTCACATTTAAGTCTGATGGCCCTTTAATTTGAGAAGTATAGGGGTGAAAAAGCAAAGAAAGAAGTTAGGATCGAGAATTATCTCTGGGAAAGAACTTTATTTAGTGTTACTGGCGTATGAAACTGGATGCAAACAGATCAGAAGTCTTTCGTTTTGGGGGGACTGAAATGCTACATAAATCACGAGTCTGTGTTACAAGCTTCACTGACTACCAGGAAGTCAGGCTTTCCAACAACCCGCTTCTCTGTGGACTTAGAGGAAAGACTTCGGAGGACAGAGCCATTGTGGTCCAGTGACCACAGAGGACAATGGACACGGGGTTCCTTACAGAAAGTAGAGATGAGCTCCAGGCTGGGAACTGTCCCCCTCCGCCCGCCCCCCACCACGCCCCCGCCGGTTCTGGGCCATCACAGTGGAATTTCGCCTTTGCAGCGGGCCAGTGTTCCCCCTCCCCCCTGGAAGTGTTTACTGCAATACATTTGCCTCATCATTATACGCCTATATTGTGTGTGATCAAGGAAGATTTTCTTAGTTTATAGGTCATAGTGAGCTTTGCACCCTTGGCATTACTGACTTCTTGGACCAGACGGTTCTTGGTTGTGGAACTGTCTGTGCATTGCGCCGTGTTCAGCAGCATCCTTGGCCTCTGCCCGCTGGATGTCACTTGCATCCTCCTCCTTGAACTCCCATTTGGTCCTTCCTTTCCTTGCCTCATTTGATCTAATGTTAAGGTACCAATGGGAATGATCACAGCCTCACCTCTTCATTACTTTTCATATCAGGCAGAACTAGATTTTTCTCTCCAGAGAACACAAAATACTGATTTCATAAACAAATACATTATGGGTGTTTTAGAAAAGAAGACCCTTTTAGAAATTGCTGATGCTCTCAAAAAAAAAAAAAGCTGAGGAAATCTTTTAAGAACTCAAACCAAGCCAACCTTGAATGCCAAATCTGAGCTGTTGATTTAGAGCCAAATAATTTTTACAAATTAGTAAACCAAAGATAGATGGTTTCAAGAAACCAATCCTTAGCGAGGCACCTGGAAAGCATTTTTAAAATTAGCATTATTTTCTACTTCTACACCAGAGGTATAGAACTTTCAGTTACATTTTTAAAATCTGTTATATATTGTTTTGTTTGTAAAACCTGCGAACTGACCAATTGCAATACAAAAATAAAATAGCTTCTATGGCAACCATAAGACAAAGACCATGCCTCCCATTATATCCCTAGCTCTCAGTTAGGGCTACAAACAGCTGGAATTCTGCCGTGAATCAGTTATGACTTAACAACAATGGACATTGATTTAGAAGTTCCAAGTATTAATCTCAGGTCTGCTTCTGATGGTTTGATTTTGAGCAAGTGACAACTGCCCAATAGAACTTCTTATAATGATAGAGATATTCCCTGTTTTGTTCAATATGGTAGCCACATGTTGTTGCTCAACATGTGAGTGGCTAGTGTGACAGAGGAAATGAATTTCAAATTTCATTGAGTCCTAATTAATTTAAATAGTCACATGTGGCTAATGGCTACCATATTGCACAGCAAGCATTTCTCACGCTCACTCACTCAGCCAGCATCTGAGTGTCTACATCTGCCAAGCATCAGCCTCTGTGGGAAAGATGGGTCATCGCAATGTCTTTGCCTTCAAGGAGTCAACTAGGAGAAAAGCTAAATAAATATTTGCTAAAACATGTGCTTCAATAAACATGCAAAAAGCACCCTGCACACAGAGGAGAGGGCAATGACGAGAAGGTGAGTCATCTCTAAGATCCTCTCCAGCTCTAAAACTATATGAATTAAATGCGACAAATATTTACGGAGCACCTATTTCCTGTCCAGCTCATTATCGGCTTGATTTCTGAGCACAGCATTATCACTCAGGGTCAGTAGCTGACAAATAGGATCAGCATTCTTATTTTGTAGATTTGTCCATTCAATATTTAGTGAGTGTTTATATACCAAGCACTTTGCTAGGCATGTATAAAAAAATGAATTTGATAATGTTTTCAAGGTGATCTCAAAAATGTATAGTGAAAAAAAAGTGTAGAGTGAAACAAAAACAGACTTTGACTCTGTTTTTTGATCACTAAAATTACTGGGAGATGGGTTTTCTATTTAGAGTTGAGAGTGTTTCAATTCAATGATACATTTATTGGTCTTAATATTGCTTTGGTCAGGCACATTTAGGACTGATGAGGTTTCAAATATTATGTCAACTGTCTAGAGCCAAATCAGCAGCTTGACTCCTATTAATAATAAAGAAAGTGGCAATGAAAGGATTAGGCATGGGTGTCCATTGAAAACTACCCATAAAACACACACACACACAAACTACCCGTGAGTTCTGTGTTAGAATATGTCAGAATAAATACTTTGAGGAAATATTTCTTAACAAGATTATTTTATATTGTTAGCTAGATACAAACACCTATTCCCCTTTCAATGTTCTTTTTTTGCCCGTTTACTGGCATGTGGCTACAGTGCCAAGTCGGTATTTTTCCATGCATTAGATTATGTCTTCTTTTACGTAAAACTCTTATTTGCCTTAAATGCTTCTGATTTATTAGATATATACATATTTATTTCTTCAATGTTATTTATTTAGTTGGCCAGTATGCAAGGATTCAATTAGAGGATATAAAAGCAAATAAGAGTTGGATCTTCTCAAGGAGCTGAGGGGAAGGGGAGAAAAATGAAGAGTTGAGAAAGAGGCATTTGCATAAATAACTACCAGAGCACTTCAGAGGAGGAAACAATTATTTCCAGATGAGAGATTAAGAGCAGGCCTTGTGGGGGATGTGGCATTGAGCTAGAGCTTGAGCCCTGAAGGAAGCAAGGATCTGCAACGACAGAGGATCTGCAAAGACAGAGAAGGAAGGAAAAACCGTTTCCGACTGGAGCCAAGACAGAGAGGCAGGAAAGCACCAAGTCAGGGAGGAGCAGACTCTGGGGTTGGGACAAAGGAAAAAATAGCTGTGAAGAGTAGAGGAAAACCTGGTCGGAAACACTGTGGCCCGAACCTTGTTTTAAATACTAGGCTGGGTGGTTGAGACTTTATTTTGTAGGTTGTGAAGCATTTAGATTGAGCAAGTGAATGAAAAATCAGAGCTGAACATTAGGAACAATAACCCGACTGGAATGTTTAGGATACCTTGGGTCGGTAAGAGGCTACTGAGGGGCCAGTTAGAAGGCTAGTTATTACAGCTGTGCAGACAGTGGGTTATGAGGCTTTGAGTCAATGGGCCCTGGCTAGCTATTGCATATGGTGATGAAATAAGGGAAGGAAGTGAAAAATGACTTCAATTTTATAGAGCTCCATGAGAGAGAGGATGCTGGTACTTTAAGCAAATTTAGGGGATGCAGGAGGAAAAACAGATCAAGACTGATACAGAAAAAATGCTCTTGTAAGGAAGAAATACATTTGCACTATATTCTGGAAATACATACATTAGATTCACTTTTACTGATGCTGGTGATGAAAATGTGAGGTGCTCTGGGGGAGGCACATCCTGGATTCTGCACTGCGATAATGAGTGTCCAGGTTACTTGCATTCAGTGTTGTTTCCTTGTTTAAGTACCTTTATGTTCTCATACTGATGAGTCAGAGAAATGTCTCTTGTAACCTTAACCTGACCTTCTTGGCCAGCCCAGCGTCTGAGGTATATAGATTTTTTTGCTGCATTTATAACCAAGGACATTCTTAAAATAGCACATGAGATCTTTATTTTCAACAACACCTACAATAAGTGCCCACCTGTGGATGGACTTGATTTAAGCTCACATTCTCCTAGAACACTTTAACTAAGGGTTTTCTAGGTTAAATATGATGTGATTAATATATTTCAAATAAAAGCCCATCGCCAATTTCTGTTATTGTCGTGGCTAAGGCAATCAAATATAATTTCCCAGTTGGTAGGAGCGATTTTTATTTATACAGCCTTTCTAAAACGGAATATTCAGATTTCAGTAGAATGGGTTAAGATGAACATTTTTAAGGGTTTACCAATTGTTAGAAATTACTGATGCTCTCAAAGAAAGCTCAGAAAATCTCTTAAAAGTTCAAACCAAACCAAAGCTCAGAAAATCCTTTAAGTATTCAAACCAAACCAAAGCACTCTCTAAAGAGGTGGGTAGGGGAGATCTGTTATGAAAAGGGAGTCCATTTATAACACAAAATGTTGGAAGAGTTACCTTCCTCCATATCTGGTAGTTATTTTCAGTCTGAAAAGAATTATAGTTGGAATATTCAGTAGGCCTATTCAGTCTGATACTTAGAATGCCACATTTAACTGTACTCATTTTAAATCTTAAGAGCTATCTTCATAAAAAGCTTTTATAATTTAAATGTAATTTAAATTAATTGTTTTGCGGGAGAGGAGGGCCAAGACTTAAGGTATGTGGAGACACCCGTACCATGTCCTTTCTTTGGCACACTTCAAAATGCCAGCTGACCACAGCTCTTCTGTGGGAACAAGAGGCTACATGCTTGATCCGTCGGTTTGGTCCGAGGAGATCGTAGCAAAATCTCACCCTGATGGTTTTACTATGCAGCAAAAAGTAGAATGACAATGTGGGATATAAAAACTAAAAGAAAAAAAAACTTTTCCAAAGACACGTAGGAAAGGAAACTGAGGTAAAGGCACAAACAACTGATTTTAAAGCAAGTTTTATCAAAACTATTCAGGGATTTGCTTCAATTTCTGGCTTTGTATTTAGTGCAGACTTGATTTCCTAACACCGATCTCAGCTATTCAAGCACCTTAATTGGTGGACACCTTTTTTGGGGGGCCAAATACATTGGCCTTGCACTAATATGATAATGCTGGGTCACAGCAAGAGTGATAATGCTGCTTTCCCGTGCAGACGTTAGTGGGGGGTGGGGGGTCGTGGTTATGTGGTGTAGAAGGGGCGGGGCAGGAGGAAAGGGCTCCCATCTGTCTTTGCTGATTAGAGTGGCACTTGTATTAAACAACATAGATAGGCTTTAACTGACACTGTAGACATGTTCCTGAAAAGTGGTATATAAACTGATTTTTATTGTCAATTAAATCTGAATGGCTATGTTATATTTTCAGAACTCTTTTACTTACCTTTGTGATTGATCTGTAATTGGCAGAGGTTTCTTTTTCTTTTTTAAATTTTTAAAAGATTTTATTTATTTATTTTTAGAGAGAAGGGAAGGGAGGGAGGAAGAGAGAGAAATATCAGTGTGCGGTTGCCTCTTGTGCGCCCTCTACTGGGGACCTGGCCTGCAACCCAGGCATGTACCCTGACTGGGAATTGAACCAGCGTCCCTTTGGATCGCAGGCCGGCATTCAATCCACTAAGCCACACCAGCCAGGACTCATTATGTTCTTTTGTTCTTAGCTATAATGCTTGTGACTATGGGGAATTACACTGACTAACATAATAAATTCTGCATGCATTTCCCCCCCAGTAAATTGTGTAAACTTTATTTCTGTTGAAGAATGTATATTAAATCAGAGTTATGTCCTCATACCATTTCTTGAGAAGAAAGTTCTGATTTGAAATTGTATTGTTTCCTTCAAAATAATGTAAAGTGCTTAGTTGAATAAGAAACTGATGACATCTTTTAAAACATTTCCTTTTCACTCTGTCTTATTAAAATAAAATCTATCAAGTCCTTTTAAAAGATGCTGTAAGCACTTTCAATAAACGATATTTTAGAGTTAACAGAATTTAAATATATTTTCCACGTGTACACCTTTTTGGGCCATTTTTGGTTCAAATCTAAGCTTCTGAGCTTAACTGCAATTTTTCTGAGAATATTAGTTGTTCAGTAAACATTTTGATGAATTTATTTAATGACAAAAAGCCCTCCCTGTATTTACTATGTGAGAATTAATCACTCATTCCTTCCAGGCAAAAAGTAAAATAAAATAATATATATATAATGCTATATGATAAATATATATACAATTTTTAAAATTAATTTTATTCTTCCCTACTTTTTCTTTTTGAAACTTCTATTTGCTGGATATTGGGTCTTCTCTAAAGTTTTCTCTCATTTTATCTTTTGCTTTATGTTCTAAGAGAGGTCCTAGAATTTGCTTGTTAATCCTTCTACTGTTTCATAAAATTTCAGCAATTAGATGCTTCATTTCCAAGAATGCTTTCTTCTTTTGAGTTTTTACTTTGGTGTGTGTGGGGAAGTCGGGCTGCAAGCTGGGAGCATCCAGTTCTAACTTTATGAAAACAACATCTTTCCAAATATCATTGTTAATGCTAATGTAAAAAGTTTCAAACATCTTTTTCTGTTCCATAGATAATCTCTGCTCATTCCCTAAGATCAGTACTATTGATCTCTGTCTTTCTCTTTTAGGTTGCTTGTCTTCTTTCTTGTGATCTTTAGTTGCCTGCCATGTTTAAAACAGGGTGGGTGTTCTAGATAGCTTTTGGAAGCGTCTTAACTGCTGCATAGACAGGTCTGGTTTTCTGTGGAATAGTTCTGTGTATATGGGTGGGAAAATTAATTATGGAAATACTAGCTACCCAAGTAAACCTCCAAATTACAATGCTTTGCACGGTAGATGTTTATGTCTCATCTGATCACAGTCCAGTGCAAATGCTTCTGATTGGCAGGAGTTTCCTTGCATGTGATGATTCAGAGGGTCAGGCTCTTTCACTGGGGCTGCTAGCATCTCCTTGGGCCTTGGTGTCTTCTGCTTCCGGCTGCCAGAAAGATAAACAAAGGCCCTGGCCTGGAAGTGACCCACATCACTTCTACCCACATCCCACCAGTTAGATGACCACACCTGCAAGCAAGCGAGGCTGGAGGCAGCCCCTGGCTGGGCAGCCACCCCCCAGAAGCATCACCACACTAAGGAACGAGGAGCACAAATTCTTGGTAGACAGCCAGCCACCGCTTCTATAAATAACCTTATTCATCGTTGCCTTCATTTTAGGGTAAGAATGGTGGAGTCTTTTAGTTTTTGGGGGGTAGGGTAGATTGGCACTCCAAAATGCAAAAAATGGAGAGAGTTTGTTTGGGCCACTGGCATTCGGCCTTAGTATTCCTAATTCTCCTCAGTTTATTCAGTTTTTCAAGACAAGAGACTTTTTTTTTGTTAATCAGGAGTCAAACGCTAGTAGGTATTCCACGTACTCAGGAACGGGAGACGAGAGTGGGGAATGCAGGCGGGTGCCTGTTGCGGTCTCAGCCGCGCCTCTGCCTCCTGCCCTCCCAGGCACCTGCCAGCTGCAGCTGAAGCTGCAGGGGCGTCCGCCATGGACACTGACCCTCTCCTGCACTGACCGCCCTCCCTGTGTATTTTGAGCTGTCCGTCCTCTCTTATCTAACCTAACCGCAGGCAGCTTTCTAGTCTCTTTCCATCTTCCGCATAACTCCTCATCCTCTTTCTGTTCTCTTTACTGTTCTGGGTTTGTCCCCGTGTTGCTGTTGGGTCTCAGAAGGTAGGGAAATAGGGAAGACAACATTTTTTGCTGGGTTTACTGGATCAATCTTGAAGCCCCCCTCCAACTGTTTCTTGTGGAAAATTCCGAGGTTCCTTTCAGGTATCTTCAGCATATTTGTCCAGTGTTCTATTTGGATTCTTTGATTTTCTTAAAAAAATGTAACTCTCCTATCTGCTCACTTGTGTTTAAAGCATGTGTAGATCTAGCCCCTCAGAATATTAGCTTTCTGTCTTCTCACCGCTGAGCACGAGAGGCCAGGTGGCAGCGTGATATTTCGGGAGGCGTGTTGGAGGATATTTGTTTCAGTTACTCTTTCAGGTCCATAACTTCTGTCCGAGGAGTAAGCTGGAGCCATTACTGGGGTTGTCTTCGTCCTTTTGTAACTGCCTTGGCTGAGTTGTGTTAGCGTTACGGCCTCCGCGGGAACAAAGCGATGGACCAGAAGCAGCCGTTCCCGTCATTGTGATTGCTTTGGAAGATTTTAGAGGACATTGTCTTCTCCCTTTATCCTTTAGTGAGACATCCCTCCAAAACACACGGCTTCTCCCGAGAAGGCGATGTGCTTCCTCCTTTCCGATAACGAGAATTGCGCAACTGGACGCGTTTTCCTTCATCGTCTGTGTCTCAGCGGCCCGGGTCTCGGCTTTCTCCTCCACCTTAAAACTGGGATGTCTCCGTCGGCAGCTGGCTCCCACCCTCTAGCCGCCTGCACTTTTCCACTAGGGACCCGTTAAATGTGGCATCTTCGTCCGGGTAAAAAAAATCAGAAAATGATGACTTCTTTGTGATAATCTGGGACTTTCTCAGTTCAGTGTATGGCGCACACTTGCAATAATTGGTTTATTTCTTACTTATCTCATAAATTAAAACATAAAAGACATAATAACTGGAAGACTAACTAAAAGGAATGCTTTCTATAATATTTTGACAATGTGACCATGACTTTCCTGTGATAGAACTTTTTGGATTCCACTAATAGAGAGGGTATGACTTCATCTTCCTTTATTATTCAATCTCTAGTTCTACGGGGTCTCAAAATAAGCAGACACTGCTTATGACGGTAAGCTGCATACATTTTATGTTGTGCACATTACTCTCTAAATATTTATTGTAAGATACCTCAAAACCACTATAGAACAAGGCAAGGCACATACACAGGAATATGAAAATAGAGTAAAAGTAAAATTAAATTAAAATTAAATGAAGTAAAAAGATTAAGGAAAGTAAAGTAAAATGAGTTAGTTGATTGTACTTTGGGATATGTCTATTCTGAATATAGTAACTCAGTTACCTTATTATTTCCATAATAGAAAACCATATTTTTCTCTTTTAAGGTTTTTTTTGAAGACATACAAAAATAGCATGAATACTTGTACTGGGTTAAACAGTGTTCTACCAAAATCCATGTCCACCTAGAACCTCAGAGTATGATCTTATTAGAAATAGGGTCTTTGCAGACATAATTAGTTCAGATGAGGTGACACTATATTAAGGTGGACCCTAAATTCAGTGACTGGTGTCCTTATAAGAAGGTCACGTGATGACACAGAGAGACACACAGAGGAGAAGACCATGTGAAGCAGGAGGCAGAGATTGGAGTGACGCACCTAGAAGCCAAGGATTGCTGGCAACCACCAGAAATTAGGAGATAGATAATAAGAGATTCTCCTGCAGAGCTTCCAGATGAAGCCAACCTTGATTTCAGGCTTCCGGCCTCCCGAATTGTGAGAAGGTAAATAAATATCTGTGCTTTTATGCCCCCCTGTTTTTGTTAATTTGTTACAGCACATAAATTGAGCATCTAAGTGGGTACTCTATAAATAACTGCCAATTGATACCCTTCAAAGGGGAGAACTAATTGTCTATAATAATCTAAACAAGAGGCACTTTCACAATAATGTTAAACAAAAAATTCTGATAAAGAAAAGATTTTTTTCCTGCCTTTTTTTCTTTCCTTCTTGTAGAAAATATACTGTGGTTCTATATAAAGTGATTTATCATAGTTGCATTTTTAGTAACTTTGATCTCAACATTACACATGCAAATGATAACCAAAGAAATTTACATAAATAAGGGGGATCAAATCCCATGCTTCAAACATGATACTACTCACAGAAAACATAAAGAGATTTTTATAATTTATTTTCTGTTGACAACTGCAGCTGGCTCCGTATACCCATGACATTGAGTTTCATGAACTTGACTACTCTGGAAAGATACTGAGAAGACAGATAAAGAGTATTTGCAACACTTATGATAAAACACTAGTGCAATGTATTTCTTTGGTTGGTGAGCTTTCACGATATTGTGGGACATAGAGAAAAGATGTAAAATAGAATGAAATAAAACAGAAGTAAAAATGGATTTTTTCACTGCATTTTTCTAAATCACAAGTGTTTTCTAAATCATGAGTGCTAGGATGGATCTATATACTTTGTATATGCAACAGACAAGTATATAATGAGTTTGGGGGAAAATATTAGTTGAGTACATTATGTTTACAGAAAAATGCCCACAACGTGGTCCATAAAGGCATCATTCTGGTGTTCTATCACCCTCTACTGGTCAGTGGGCCAAATTACATTTAGCCTTTTTCCCGCTGCACAGTGGATTTGTTTTTATAAAAACTAAAACAATTCTTTTGTTCATTTGCTAAATCTAAAGAATCTGCTCATGAATAAAAAATTATGCTTCAGATAAGTGCTTCATAAGTCATCTGTTTGTGTGGAGGAGCTCTTCCATCAGTCTGTGAGCTCCTCGTATCTCCGGTAGCCCGCACGCTGCTCAGCCCAGTGTGTGTACCCAGTAAATGCTGTAGAAATCACACACTGTGGCAGCTGCGTAATTATAACAATATTCATTCATCATTAGTCTATAAAGTTCTTTGTTCCACAAATATCACTACTGTATAGATTTATACAAAATAGTAAAACAGTGATTTTCAACATATTGATTTCATATAAAATGCTTGTTATTTTAACTTTCATCTATTTTAACAGTTTCAATGCTAAGTTTATAGTCACTTTGACTATCATTTAACCTGGGCATTTTTCTGGTCACCGGTTTTTTTGACTAGTTGTGCGTTATTGAGGATGTTGATTGATTAGGCGGAAGACCAGAAACAACAGTGGCTTCTGTCTGAGTTTATGTCTATCTCACGTAAATGTAGTCCACAGGCTGGCGTCATCTGTCTTACTGCTCCTTGCCGCCTAAGCTGTGTTTACTAAGTGGAGCAAACACGTGCAGAGCCTTTGAGGGAGGCATAGCCCAGTGGACCCCGGTATTTCAGCATTTGGTGTTTAGTTCTGACCAAAGGTGCTGATGGAATGACAGAGGAAGCCTTGGCCTAGTAAGAGGAAGAGAGAGAACTGGCCCAGGACGGCCCTTTGGCGGCTGGTGTACAGCAACCCTGGCTATAAGCCCAAACCTGGAAAAAGTTCCCATAAAAACACGTAACATGCATGGGACTACCCTCAGCCAGTTTGGAGTTTGAATGAAAACTGTGCTGTCTGGGAAGCCCCAGCCAAACGGTAACCTGAAAAAACAAACAAACTACAATGGCGGCAGGGGAGGGTGGTGTGTGGTTCCAAGCCGCTAAGGCGCAGAAGCAGATCTGGAACCAGGGCTGTTGACAAGGGAGGACTCTCATCCCCTGACTCGGAAGGCGCAGGCTTGGGTCCCGCGTGGCAGCGGCAGTCGCTAGGCGGCAGGCAGGCGCCTCTCCCTCCCAGTCTCCCTGGCGGCTGCTGCCCAGCGCGGCAGCTGGGGCGGCAGCTGAGCCTGCAGCTGGGCCTGCGGCTGCGGCTTTCCCGCTTCTCAGGGTCACCGCGCGCCTGGTGACTGTGCGGTGCCGTGTGGCTGGCCAGGAATGCCGTTC
>CM052551.1:5992080-6038496 GCA_028533065.1 Trachops cirrhosus | reverse complement strand
CCCGCGTGGCAGCGGCAGTCGCTAGGCGGCAGGCAGGCGCCTCTCCCTCCCAGTCTCCCTGGCGGCTGCTGCCCAGCGCGGCAGCTGGGGCGGCAGCTGAGCCTGCAGCTGGGCCTGCGGCTGCGGCTTTCCCGCTTCTCAGGGTCACCGCGCGCCTGGTGACTGTGCGGTGCCGTGTGGCTGGCCAGGAATGCCGTTCCGACGGCCTTTTTGAAGCGCTCTTCCAGAAGCTGGACAACCACGGGGACGGCTGGGCATCCCCCTGGGCCAGGGGGAGGACAGGCCGCAGGGACAGTGGGGGGCTCCCAAGAGCGAAGTGGGGGTGGGGTGGGGACCTCAGGGCACAGATGTCCTTTCTGTCACTCCAATATCGGAACACTTTCCACACGTTTGTGTCCTATCGGTGAGCTGTGTCAGTGTAACATATGGAAGACGTGACCATCTTGCCTAAATGGGGGCCAAACCGTGGAAAAATGTCGAAAGCCCGCTTGCATTACTGCAACGTTAGTGAAGCGCCCCAGTGAGCCAACCGGCTGTGGCCTGTGCCCAGATTCCGCTAGCTCTCGGGAACCCAACGGGTCTGCGGGTGGCTGCCCCCGAGCTCTCGCCGAGGGTGTCCCATGGCTGCGGAACTGCAGCCGCAACCGCAGCCTGCTCCAGAATGCTCCCGCCTCAGGGCACTCCCGTGGGTGCACTTGCTACTCCTCGTTCCACTTTCCTCTAACGCCGTGGGAGCGTCGACACTACACCGTAACCTTGTGCCGTTTGCCATAGCGGAGAGTTACGAAGCTTAACAGATGGCATCCACACCCACTGCTGTGTCCTCTGACGCTCCTCACGTCCACAGCCGTACATTTCAGCAGCTGACCCACTGGGGTGAAACAAACAAACACTTAAAAGTCCCGGTTGCACTTCAAGCTTCTCTAGGAGACGATCAGGCCCGGGAGCGGATGGGAGTGTGTGTACGCACACCTGTGTTCTGAAAGGGGCACCAGGTTTTGTAAAACTATTTTTCATGTGAGGAGACTGATTCCATTCACTCAGGAAAATAATAGTTAATCAGTTTCCATATGATGACTCCGGACCCATGAGCGCAGGGTGGATGTCGCCTGGGGAGTGGGCTTTCCTTCGCCGACACAGCCCTCTGCTTCCGGGTCCACGATAGGCCGGAAGTGCGCCGCGTTTGGCGCCTCACATTCCAACTTCCGGTGGGCCAACTCTCGCGTGGTAATCTCCGGGTTCTCACGAGGCTGTGCGCCTGAGGGTGCGGTGCGAGTGCCCGAGAGCGCACGGGCGCCGGTACCTTCGCCCCGGCGGGGGGCTCCGGAACCGCGGCCGCTGGGTCAGGCCGTTGCCATGGCCGCGCCGACGGCTCGGACTGGCCTCCTGGCGTCGCCGTCGAGGAGGAGGCGGGTGGCATGGCGGCAGGGCCGGATGTCCTCGCTACAGCCTGGAGGAGAGGCGGCCTTGAGGACCCCGCCGCCGTCCCCCAGCCCCGGAGGGGCCATGCTGCGCTGGCTGCGGGGCTTCGTACTGCCCACGGCGGCCTGCCAGGAAGATGAGGATTACTTCAACTACGAGATCCTCTTCCAAGACCTTGACCGCAACGGGGACGGAGTGGTGGACATCATTGAGCTGCGGGAAGGGCTGAAGAACTGGAGCTCCACGTTTGGCCTGCAGTCGGAGAAGGTGACTGACCTAGAGGAGGTGGCACCGGGGGTCCGCACAGACGTTGGGGAGAGGGGGTAGCCAGACTTGCCCTTTCTGGAGCTACTTTGAAAGGCCTGTGTAGGAAGGGGTGGAATTTTCTTCTACGAGCCCCTCACGCCCAGTAATGCGGCCCCTCGAAACATGATCCCCAGCCTTAGAGTGACCAAAGCCTTTTCCTGCGCTTTTCGGGAGTTTGGGAGGTGCTGAGTGGGTTTCTGGGGACTCATTCAACATTTACTGACCGCGCCCCAAATTTGAGGAGCTGCGTTAGCCTTTGTGCACGCAGCAGTAAAAGACCTCTTTAATCGGGACCTTTGCGCCTCGGGACAGGCACAGACGGGACCCCAGAGCTGCGGTCTCCTTCGGACATGCACAGGGAGTAGGGCGAGTCAGACCTTGAGCCGAGGCTTTGCACGTCAGCTGACTGTTTAGTGCCCCAGCTGAACGAGGGTTGTCTTCCTTCTCCGGACAGCCCTTTGACTCGGTTATCTACAAACTGTTTAGATGGAAGTTTCAGGATATCGGGAGAACATGATTCTGTTTCTCCTCTGTCAATGCTGGACAGTCGTTAGATACTACCCTGCTCGTTTCAGCTCTGTGCCTGTGAGGTGTGTGTGTGTGAAGTCCAAACACTCGCATGGCTCAGGAAATTCCATAAGAGTTCTGTGCTCCTGAGGAAGTAAAAAAAAAAAAGTAAAAAATATATATACACACGTACTGTGGGTATATATATATTCATGAATATATATATTTTTTCATTCTGTGCTCCAAAACCTACTGCTGCTGTGAATTCATTTTTATCTCAGTTTCATCTACACGGCTTTATTTTTAGTCTCTGGTTTTCCTTCCCTCCCTTAGCCCAGAATTCCGGGACACTGCACCTCAGCCTGTGCAGTGTCCCGGGCCTCTGTTCACCTGAGAAGGGGTGTCAGAGAAGACGCCCGAGGGGGAGGTAGGAATCAGAGAGGAACCACAGGGATATGAGAACAGTAGCGTGGACACCGGTGTGGGGTGTGTGCTGCACAGGAGCCAAGCACAAGGCCTGGGGGCCCGGTCCGGCCCTCCACCTTGTTTTATCCTGCGGTGGCACCGCGCTCCTTGCCCCTAGTTAAGGAGTAGTTACAAGCACACAGCTCTAGAATTACATTTGGCCCTTTGAAGGCAACCGCGGGGCTGATGTGGCTCCCGGTGACAATGAGTTTGACACCCCTGGTACTGTGTCTTCAGGAATGGCAGCCCATCCTGGGAGGTGATCCTCTCCAAGCCGTCACTGGGAAGGAAACCACGGATTTGTTGTCACAGCGGGCCAGCAGCTCCTGGGTAGCGCTGTGTGTGATGGGACTGGCGGGTCCCATGGTCATTATATGGCCCCATTGTTGTAGAACAGGGTCTTTGGTCCAGTGCAGTGTAGGGTATACACTCGTTAACCCTTGGGTTGTCCTAGCGGCCGAGGCTCGGGTGCTCGTGTTCTCTGATGCTGCCTGTGTTTGGCCTGAGCTGTGCTGTCCGTCACATGGATTGCTGCTGGGCTCCCCCAGACCTGCAGCCTGGTGGTGGGTCTGACAGAGCCCAACTCGGGATAGGCAGTCTGGCTGTGTGGTCGTTTGGCGTCCTGTAGTTAAGCACTCTCTTTCTGCCACAGCCCTATAGAATGCCAGGAGCTGTTCACATTTTCTGCTGCAGGTTTTTTTTGCAGGGGCGGGGGGTGGTTTGCTATAAATTCCACGCAACATTTTTCCTACCACTGGTCCTGGAAGTACTTAATTGATGTGGTAGACTGCCAAATCTTCGCTATTATTTCTCTCCCTCTGGAGTGCATGTATCTTAACAAGGCTGACAACATATTGCTACTTCATGTTCATTTAGTCCAATTAACATGATATCATGAAACTCATCGAATTCTTTTCCTTGCAAATCTGGCCGCTCTCAGAAAGATCCCACTGTACGCCTGGCAACCCAAGTAGCCTCTTTGCAGTTCCAGGCGCCTCTCCTTCCCTTACTCTCCTGTTGTGTCCGTGATCAAGTCACCTCCCACTGTCTGCAGGCCTTTGGTGTCTTGTTGCTTTCCTGCCACCTTCCCCCTAGTTCAGAGGTTCATTTCTCCACTGGGTGTTTGCAGTGGTCTCTTTACTGACCTTTTTATTTTTTTCTATTTTCTCTCTCTCTCTCCCATCAAAATCCACCACTGGGATAACCTCTCTCACTAACACTGGTCATGGCATTCCTCTGCTCAGAATTCGTCAGCAGAGCACTGTCACTTACAGCAATATTTCCCAGCTTCGTGAGGTTTGCTATAATTAAGAACTGACTGTACTATTGTTTACCTATTATTTTAAGTAAATACATTCATTTGCACGTAAAGAAGCTATTTAAAAAGTAAGACATTTAACGCCACTATAGCTTGAAAACTAGTACATTAAAAACAAGCATAAACTAGCCCCAGCTGGTGTGGCTCAGTGGATTGAGTGCCAGCCTGAGAACCAAAGGGTTGCTGGTTCGATTTCTAATCAGGGCACTGGGTTGTGGGCCAGGTCCCCAGTTGGGGGCACGTGTGAGGCAACTGCACATCCATGTTTCTCTCCCTCCCTTCCCTGCCCTATTAAAAAAAATATCAGCACGTTAACACGCTGATATTAAAAAAAGCATAAACTAAACAAAATAAAAATAAATTAGTGTTATTGATTTCTGACTAAATACTATATTATCTGAGAAAGCTGAACTGAGCCTTATCCTTTGATTTTTTAAAAAGTTGGCAAGTAGTGAGGCATATTAACACAAAGCTGAGATGTTGTCCATGATGTAATCAGAAGGATGGAAAGGTAGTTGAACCAGGAATAATTTCCTCACACTGTGATTTACTGCTATTTAATTCTGTTTCCATGTAAGAAGCATATTCCACTCATTGGGAAATACCTGTGGGGAGTTGATTTGAAATTCTTGTGACCTATAACTCCTCTTATGATCTCCCTGCCTTGCTTATCTCCCACGTTTCTCCCTTGTGTTTTGTCCTTAGCAAATTGGAACTATTTAGGGTTGTTACGAAGATTAAATGTGTTAATATGGATGTGAAATGCGTAGAAGTTAGTGCTCAAAGAATAGCAGCTGTTGTTACTACGACTTTCATTATTATTGTGTTTGCTGTAGTTTATATATGTTCTGCCTGCTTGCAAATACCGTCACATGTTCTTGGAATGTCTTTTCCCATTTGTCTGCCCACGTAATGCCTGTTTTTTCTGCAGTCTCAGCTCAAGCACTGTTCCTCTGGGAAGGCTCTCCCGAATCCCCCACAACTCCACCGTGCCTTGAATGTGTTCGAGTTACGTCACCGAACGTGCTCTTTGGCTCTGTGAGTGGTCTCTGCTCACCTGTAACTTCCTTCAGGGCTCGACAGGGTATCTTCATGTTTTTCTATCCTGAGTGCCTAGTCCAGGGCCCACCTCTCAGTGTTTCTCGTTTCAACAAATACTGATTCAGGCCTTTGTGTGCCATGCTTTATGCCAGGTGTTGGTGGTACAAAGATGGACAAGACATGGCCTCTGCCCTTGACAAAGGAGTCTACTGGAAATACAGATGATATGCATTTAAAGTTATGATTATTAAATTTTTACATACAAAAGCCTCACACCCCCATGAGACTTGAACATACACTCCTACTTCACAAGGCCAGGACTGAAACGATGAAGCTGTGGGTCGTGCTAGAATTTCGCATACTTTATCTCATTTAACTAATAGAGCGTGAGGTCTCTGATGGCAAGAACTGTGTGTCTTAGCGGCTTTATTCTTTCAAGGTACTTGGCATTCATTGATAACCTCAGGTAATTACCTCTCAGCTTCATAATTATTTGGAATGACGTGGTGGCCATTGACTCTAGTATTAACAGATTAAAGTGAAAAAGGCGGCGTCACGTGCTTCGCCTGTGGCTGTGACGGAAGAACTGGGCCGGAGGCTGCTGACGGAAATCAGCGTGAGGGAAGTGCGCGTGTTCCACGGGGCTCGGCGTGCAGTGCGTCTCTGCCACGGTCTCTTCTTTCTTGCAGGACATTTTTAAAGCTGGAGATACCAATGCTGATTCAGGATTGGACTTCGAAGAATTTATGCAATACCTTAAAGACCATGAGAAAAAAATGAGGCTGGCGTTTAATAGTCTGGACAAAAATAATGATGGTGTGTATGTGTGTGTGTTTTATTCACAATTAGCTTAACATGAATAATACCCGTCAGTAATAAAGGGTAGGTTTACTAGCCTTTAACTCCTATTCTCAAAGATTCAATTCTATGGCTTTTTAGCAGAATTTTTTAATTTCTAAGAATAATATATAAACTATATTAGTATTATGATTTCTATGTGGTTACCATCTTTTTAATAAAGTAATTTTTGCCCTCTGAATTTATAGTTTCTTGGCTTAGTGAGTAGGTCTTTCCACTCTTTTGCAATGTATGGGCTGAAATGTCATGGTAATTTTAAAATGACACTTATTGTTTTCTTACTGACTCTGGAAATATTTCAGTTGCAGGAAAGTTAGAAAACACCAAAAAGCTCCTGAAGGAAAGTAAAAGTTTCTTGTAACCCTGCTGTCTAGCGATCAGGTTTAGCATTTTAATATAATTTTATGTTTCCTTGTAGACTTTGTGTCTGTTTTTTTTCTTGGTCTCTTTCTCTCTCTTTGAATGAAATTGCAGTCACACTGTATGTATACTTTGGTGTCCTATTTTTTATTTTAATGTTATAATGTAAGCATTTTCTCTTTGTTTAATATTCTTCACACATAATTTTTGATGACTCTATAAAGTATTCCACTTGTGAGCAGACCTTATCGAATCAGTCCCGTATTGTTCGACATTTAGGATGTCTCCAGTTTTTTACTCTTACATAGTGCTGCGACCAGTGTCCACGCTGAGCTGCGGAGGAAAGCCGCACTCCACTGTCCTTCGGTACAAACCCTGAAATCCGAGAGACCGAGTGTGGGCGCGGACTGCCACTTCTGCATCCGTGTCGGGCTAGCCTGCCCCTGTTAATCAGAACCCACCTATGTCCTGTTTAAGAAACACGTTAATATTTACGTTTTGTGAAATCTAATCTTTCTTCATTAAAAAATTTCTGAGTGTACTAGGAAAGGGATTTAAAGCTTCCACTGATGTATTTGTGGGTAAAACAAAGTATAACCTGAATGTCAGGGGCTTAAGTGACCTTTGGACACCCAGGTGGTTACATTTCCTTTCCCTTAATACCCAAACCACAGTGCGCCAGGCTTCCATTCACTTTCCAGAAGGAAGTTCAGGCCTTTCTGGGCCCGAGCACTGAAGCAGCCCCCAGAAGCGCTGGCAGCACTGCTTGCTGGTGTCTGTGAATTAGACTTGGTCGCCACTTGCAGCGGATGGAGGACTGATAGTTCCGCTCTTGCGCTCTTTTAGAGTTTCACTGTCTTGTCTGTGGTTCCTGATCATTGCGTGTAAGCTGGAAATCCACCCTGTCATGTACTAGGTGCAGGTAGAACGGCGTTAGTGAAGACGCCGTGCTGCCATTGTCCCTGGTAAACTTGCACACTGGAGCGTATGGGTATTGGCAATAATAGAGAATACTCTTTCCGAGGCAAGAATGAAATCCCAAAGTAGCATAGTGATTAGCAATACAGATCTTTTAATTTCTGCCTTGACCGACCAACCTGGGACCTCACAGCTCAGCCCCCGGAGTCCTGCAGAGGTACCGTTCTGCAGAGCTGGCCTCCCGGGTCCCACTGGCTTCATTGGTTTTGAGCACCTGACCTGCGACATAGGTGTGAAGCTCAGCTGTTGTCACCGGGCTGCTGCCCACCTGGACCTGAGAGCTCAGGCTCCAGCGGCCCTGCTGAGGCCGCACTCGGACGGAGCCGCCTGCTCTGGGTGTGGTCATTGCGGCCACCTCTGTGACTGCCTCTGTGTGGGGCTCAGCCCGTTTACTTCTGCCAGGATGGTTTTTGGGTGGGACAGAAAGTACCTCCTCTGCTACAGGCTGAATAGTGTGTCCCCAAACAAAGGTGTGTTGAAGCCCTGCTCCCCTGCCTTAGATGTAACCTTATTTGGGCATTTGGGGGAAATTTAGTCACAGAGACACGTGCACAGGAGAAGATGATGTGAAATGGCCATCCGATGATGGAGTCAGGATCGGAGTGATGCACCTACAAGCCAAGGACACCTGAGGCTTCCAGCAGCTGGGAGAGAGGCACAGGTCAAATCCTTCCCCAGCGCCTTTGGAGGAAGCTGGGCACTGCTGGCACCTTGGTTGCGGCTTCCTGGCCTCCAGAACTGTGAGACTGTGTGTTCCTGTATTTCTAAGCTGCCTGGATGGGGGTCTTTGTTATAGCAGCCCTAGGGAACTGATGCACTCCTCTATCTTGGGATGCTTGCTTAACCAGAAGCAGTCTGATACCAGAGTGTTTTCGGCCTCAAAGTACAGCCTTTTCAGGTCATATGAACATGTGGCCACTTTCCCCCTGAGTGTGCAAGGGCTTCCAGCGTGGATAGGATAGGACACATTGGGAGACAGGTGTGCCTCCTTGACCCTGGAGCGACATGTCCCCCGACGTTCTATGACTGGCTCTGGCTCACTGCCTCAGACCTTTCCCCTCAAGTCTTGCTCGATGTCATCGGTCCTCTTGGGACTCCTGCGTTGACATGTGTTAAACACTAGAGCAGGCAGAACCCCATTTTACCACCCCCACTGCTCCCCAGGAGGCTTTCCGGGCCTCAGACGCAGTGGAGCCGAGAGGATGCACCTGGGCGGGTGCAGGATCAGACTCGCCAGCTGGAAGCATGGAGCCCGATGTGGACTGATCCGCTTGCTTCCCTCCTCAGGAAGTACCTGAGCCCCTGCCCCTGTTCCGCCAAAACGTCCATGGACTGCTATTATAAATATGTGAAGGAAGTAATTATTAAACATTATTTCACCGTTAAGATTCTTTTTTGGGATGGAGTTTTTTGGTTATTGAGGACATGGTAGGAGAAGAGCTAACACTTACTGGGCTCTTCCAGCCTGCCGTGTCTGTTCTTGCTGCTTTATCTTCTGTATCTTACTGTTCTCTCCGAGTAACTGTGTTTTACAGACGAGAACAACAAGGCTAATTTTGCTTTCTGTTGACTACTCCGTGAGTCACAGCTCCCAGGGTTTGTGCCCTTGTGTAGTCCTGAACCCCACTGACCTGGGCTTGGCCCTTGGACTTTGGCCATGAGGACATCAACAAGGCTTGTTAAGTGCATGCACACTGGGACTTGTCCTCTTGGAATGCTCCTTCTTGACCACTCTGAGCCACCAGGAGAGAGGACTAGCGACGCATCGGGACAGGCCACACGCAGAGGGATGCCCGTTTAGCCCCCAACTGTTCTACAGCCCCATCCAAGGTGACAGATGTGTGAGTGAAGCCATCTCGGACTGCCAGAGGCAGTCAGACCTCTATATGACTGAATTCACATGAGTGACCCAAGGCAAGACCCGGAGAAGCAGCAACCAGTTGATCCAAGAGTGCATACTCGTGATCGGATACAAGTTAAAGATATACGGAATTCATAGTAGCTTTTCAACATCACTTATTTTTCAACTAGGTGGCACCAAAGTTGATCGTTTTTAACATGAAAAAAGTTGTCCTCGTATTTTAAAAGACTGAATATCTTCAGCTATTTGTTTGACACCAGAGAGGAATCCAAGATATTTTGGACATGGGGAGTGACATTGGATGTGTGTTTTAGACTTCGAGGAGGATACAGAATACTTAAAATTCCCTTGACAACACCCAGCAATGTGAGATTGCAATGCATAGTAGGCTTGTATTAAATATATTGTTTGAGTTATTTAACACAGGATGTGGTTGTGTTAAAAAGAGTGGTGTTGTAAGTAGTTTCCTTTTAAGCTTTCCTAATGAAATGTTGAGTGGCCTTATTTTCAGATCTTCAGAATTGGCTTTATACTTTGTTCCAAGCAGGTACGATAATCATGATCTGTTACAGATCTACAGTCTTTTTTTGGGGGGAGGGGAACCCTTGGGGCCAGATATGTTTAGATACTTAGAATTTGGATTTTTAGAAAAGCAATACAGTGCCTATGTGACATACTGTTTAATGCTCCAAGAGGGGTCTGGGACACCACTGTGTGACTACATACAGTTGACCTCAAAGATCAGGGGTGTGGAGGTCACCAACCCCCATGCAGTCAAAAACCTGAGTATAATTTTTTGAGTCTTCAAGAAGTTGTCTATAGTTGGCCCTTTACATCGTGGATTCAACCAACTGTGGATTGAGAACAGCGTTTTTGATTTGTGCTTATGAAACCGTGGTTGGGAATGTGAAAATAGTATTTTCAGTTACAGGTTGGTTGGACCCGGGGACACAAAACCCATGGCCGCGAATCCCCTCTTGTGTTTATTGAAAAAAGTCTGTGTGTAAGTGAACCCACTCAGTTCAGCCATGTGTGTTCAAGGGTCAGCTGTACCTGAATATTCCTTCAGCGAAACAAGTGAATGATAAGACCAAATTAGAGAAATAATTGACTAAAATTAACTTCACGTCAGTTAAAGGCATGATTTGCCACCAAATAAATTTTGGTGCCAAATTTACAGAATGTTTTATATTTTGTTTATTTTTTTCATTTTGGAATGTAAAGCCCTTTTTAATTAAAGTATAGCTGGCAAGACGTCTTTTAGCTTTAGAGCCTTTTAGTCTCTGGGTTGTGAGTACGAGATTATAGGCCTATAAAACACATGGACTTTTTCGGACTATTGTGTTCTAAGTGTATTTTGCCTTGTTATCTTCTCAGATACTTTAACCTGACATTTTTTCACTTTTTTAAAGGAGTAATAGACATTTCAGAACTAATTGCTGCTTTGGAATCACTGGGTGTACATGTTTCTGAAGCTCAGGCAAAAAATATTCTACAAAGGTCAGCCTTATTTTTAATAGTTTTCGTTTTTGTTTCATATTCCACGCCAGAAACTGATTTCTATAAATGTAGCACCCCCTCCCTCCCTCCCTCCCTCTTTCCCTTCCTTCCTTGGTTCCAACGTTGCTCAGCTACAGAATTTCCATTCAGCTCACGAGCCTTTAGCAAGTGCTTTTAGTACCCACTGTCATCAGACTGACGCAGTCACGCATGGCTGGCTATTTGGCCGTATATACGGTATACTGTGTAAAGTTTCACAGTTGTTTATAGTGAGAGCACAAATTCTACATCCATCACTTCATGTTGGCTGGCACTGGGCAGTGTACTGATCTTTGTGTTGGCAGAGTGGAATTTGTTTTGTAGAATTTTCAATGAGAAAAATGCAATCAAGAAAGCATTTCACTTAATTTCACCTTTTACTCAGGCAGTAAAGAAACAATGTTAATGCATTTTTTAATTTGAGATGCTTAAAAGTTAAGTCAGTCCTCAATTTCACATGGTAAAAAATGAGTTTTTAAATTAATAAATAAAAGGTTATTTTATTTTATTTCTTTTTAAATTGAATTTATTAATTAATAAAATTACATAGGTTTCAGATATACAATTCTACAAAACATCATCTGTATGTTGTATTCTGTGTTCACCACCCCAAGTCACGTTTCCTTCCATCAGCATTTGTCCCCCTTTACTTTCTTCTGCGGCCCCCACCCCCTTCCTTCCATCAGTCACCGTACTCTTCTCTGTGTCCCTGAGCCAGTCAGTCTTCCTTCCTTCTTTCCTTCCTCTTTCTCCCTCCCTCCCTCCCTTCCTTCGTCCCTTCACCCTTCTCACCCAGACCCCAACAATAAAAGATTATTTTAAAGTTGATTTAAGAGCTGTAAGTAAGGAGAAGAAGGGCAGAGGAAAACTACTGTCAGAAGAGTCAAAAGGTATGAGGTTCATCTACAGCTAATATTTATTTATTCATTCACTGAACAAACATTTACTCAGTGCCCGAGATATCAAGGTGACTTTAAATGCTTTTCTCTTTAAAAGATCACAGGCATGTGTGAGAGAAATACAAGTGAACAATTAAAAAGCAATGCAGCCCTGGCTGGTGTGGTTCAGTGAATTGAGTGCTGGCCTGTGGATCAAAGGGTGACCAGTTCGATTCCCAGTTAGGGCACATGCCTGGGTTACAGGCCAGGTCCCCAGAAGGGGATGCTCGAGAGGCAATCACACATTGATGTTTCTCTCCCTCTCTTTCTTCCTTCCTCTCTCTAAAAAATAAAATCTTAAAAATAAAAAGCAACGCACAGTGAATTCCATCAGAGGCACATTCTACAAAATAATCAATATTCCTCAAAACTTTCAAAGTTAACAAAGACAAGGAGAGTATGAGAAACTATCACAGCTGAAAGGAACCTAAGGTGACATGACAACTACACGGAAATCCTTAGAGAAGGGACATTACTTAAAAACTAAGGAAGTCTGAATAAAGAATGAACTTCAGTTAATGATAATATATCAATATTGGTTCATTAATTGTAGCAAATGTACCATAGTAATGTAAGATGTTACCATCAGGGAACACTGGGTGTAACTCTGTATTGTATTCTCAAGTCTTCTAAAAAATAAAGTCTATTAAACTGTGAAAGTACAGCAACACTCAGGAAGTCCAAAGGAGTGGCTTCTACAATAAATACGTAAGAGGCATTTAATTCATTTTTATAATGGAGCTAACTTCATTATAAATGTTATAAGTACTATGTTTGTTTATTTTTGATTTCAGCATCGATAGTGATGGAACAATGACCATAGACTGGGATGAATGGAAGTACTACTTTTTACTTCATCCCGCAGCAAGCATCGATGAAATTGCTGGTTTCTGGAAGCGTTCCACTGTAAGATTACTTTGTATTTTACTCCATTTTTATCTGCTTTAAATGTTATAGCTGTCACTGCAATCACATAATCCTTATAATACTTCCAGCCTCAATGGCTAAAGTAGTCTCTCCTAATAGCGTTTTACTCATTTAGCGAGGAGTTTAGTGTTGTCTACACAGACAGGGCTACCGCGATGTCTTTGTTTGCTAAAACTGAGAACTTGAAATAGATACCCATTCTCTGAAAGGGCCCTGCTTTGTGCTGAGAATAACTTCTGATACAGTTCACTGTCCTAGAAAAGCAGAAAAATAGTGCACTCTTCTTTATTCACAGATACGATGTACTCAAGTTGGGCTTCGGTCATAGGAAATGTAAAGTCAGATTAAGGCTCAGAATTTTGGAATCAGAGTGGATCAAATATGTCACCCCCCTGCTCTTTTTCTATAACCCCTTGCCTCAGAGTTGTGAGGACGAGTGAGATTTTGTGATTCGAGACTTTTTTTGGAGGGGCAGCAGATCAAGTCAGTCATTCGTTTATGACATTCGCCTGTTCGAGTCTCCTTGTGACTTCTCGCCTCCTCTTCACAGACAGTGCAGGGGAGGGTCGAGAGCACAGGCGTGGAGTCAGACTGTCCAGGTTTGAAGCTCGTGTCTGCCACCCACTGGTTACAGGACCCCTCTGTGCCTCAGTTTCCTCAATTATATACTGGGGGTAATAGTTCAAAAAAATCATTGCCAAGACCAATGTCAAGGAGTTTTATTGCTGTGTTTTATTCTAGGAATGTCACAGTTTAAGATCTTATCCATTTTATGATCTCCATTAAAATAATGAAGTTTAAGAGTCATTTCAAGTTAATTCTCGTCAGTGTTGTGAGATTGGGGCCTGGTCTCATTCTGTGCATGTGATCCAGTTTTCCCAGCACAATGTGTTGACGAGACTGTCCTTTCCCATTGAGTGTTCTTGGCCCTGTTGTCAAATATTAGTTGATTGTATATGTGAAGATTTATTTCTGGGCTCTCGACTCTGTTCCATTAATTTGTGTGTCTTTTTTAATGCCATTACCATACTGTTTTGATTACCATAGCTTTGCAGTATAGTTTGGAAGCAACAGCACGATGCCTCCAGTTTGTTCCTCTGTCTGAGGGTTGCGTTGGCTGTTCAGGGTCCTGGGGTTGCATGTGCACTTGAGGATTTCTCTTCTATTTCTGTGAAAAATGCCATTGGAATTTTGATGGGGATTCCACTGAATCTGTAGATGGCTTTGGGTGGTAGGGACATTTTAACAGTATTAATTCTTCCAGTCCATGAGCACAGCATATGTGTCTATTTATTTGTGTCTTCTTCAATTTCTTTCATTAGCGGGAATTGATTTTACATTAAACCTGTGTCTGAATGCATTACTAAACATCATGTGGTCTAGCACAAGTGCGAAGAACTTAGTCAACCTCCATTAACAGGAGATGAGATATGAAAAAAAGTCTCGTGGTTTTGGTCTTTGTAAAAAATTATCCTCTTAATGTATCAAGCACTTTTCTCTGCTGCCTACTTCTGTTTCTACGTCGTGTCAGGTCATCGACATAGGGGAGAGCATAGCTATTCCAGATGACTTCACTGAGCAGGAGAAGCGTTCCGGAGACTGGTGGCGGCGTTTGGCGGCAGGAGGAGTAGCTGGTGCGGTGTCCCGGACGTGCACGGCGCCTTTCGACCGCTTGAAAGTCATGATGCAGGTAGTCGGCTCGCACCTTCACTGGCCCTCGCGCTTCCAAGGAGCTTGAAAAGCCTGGATCATTCCCAAAAGGAATCTTTTGGCACGTTTCATAGTAGTCATTAAAGTTGTACATTTTTCTGAAAAAGTAAATTATCTTACAATATTTTCAATGTTAAAAGATTTCTTAATTTTCTTAAAGATGCTTCTGTGCTATTTGAATTGATGTTTATTTGAAATAACAGAACCACTCTATTAGACGTTTCTTAGAAATGTAACTAAATCTATTAAAGAAGGATAGGACACCGTTAATCTAATTCATCAGTTACTTCTAGTCTCTGACACCTACATAATAGAATGGTTCTACTCTATTATTTAAGTACTGAGAATATTTCTAAAAATTGGGAAATAAGTTACTTAGAGTGTATATTGACTAATATCTCATTAGAAGCAGTATTGTCTCATTACCTTTTATTTTACCAAGTAATGGATTATTAACAGTAGTTATAAAATAGTGCATGGTTTAATCTGTTAAATAATTAAATTCAATATTTGCTGAATACTTTTTATGCAAAGGTACAAAAGTGAGTGCTACACCATCTAGTGAATTCGAATTTGTAATTAAATTGACATACTTTGGTGTTTTATTGTCTTCTGGGTTTTTTCTAACATTGTGACATTTGGTAATGGGTTATGAGTAGTTTTTTTTAATTGATGTCTGATATTATTGTCTAAGATCTTGGAAAATCTCACTTTTGACTGACTCGCATTCAGAGGTGGGAGCTGTCAAAGGGGAGCTTCCATCTCTTGGCGACCTGTTCCCGGTGTTTGTCTTCTTCTGTTTTCCTGGCCACATTCTGCAGCCTCTTGACTCCGAGCCTCTCCATTCGTTGAATTACGATGCCGCTTCTTCAAAGCGAGAGCCAATGTTTGTGTTGGGGGGGGCATGTGGGGGACACACGGGGGACACAAGGGGTCTGGGGGACTTCGGTGCTGGGTTCACACCTGCTTCGTCCGGGGCTTTCTGACAGCGCACTGATGGGCATCGTCGTCGTTAGAGTGACGGGGACGTCTGCAGGTTCTGCTGGCTCTCGGGGCCCCAGGCGAGGAGGCACAGTCCCATCAATTAGTCCAGGAATATCTCTCTTCTCTTTCTTTCTAGGTTCATAGTTCAGGGTCAGGAAAAATGAGATTCATTGGCGGGCTTGAGCAGATGGTAAAAGAAGGAGGAATTCTTTCTCTTTGGCGAGGAAATGGTGCAAATGTTTTTAAAATTGCACCTGAGACGGCTATCAAGATTGGGGCCTATGAACAGGTAAAATGCTATTGTCTGTGGAATTTATAACAAAGATCAGATTTTAAATTCAATGTTGAACAAGTTCAGACTGTCACGAGAGAGAAAACGGGAGTGTTCACAGGTGATAGATGTCAATTTAAATATAAATGACTTGTTGTTTCTCATTGGATTATTTTTTGTTCTCATATTGCTTTTGTTTATAAGGGATGTTCCGTGGATTACAGTACATTATCATCACTGATGAGAATTAGTAGTTCTTTAAATTTCAGTGTTGTAGTGCAAGAGGCCCTCACAAAACATTCCAATATAAGTTTTCTTTTGGGCAATTTGTTTTATTTAAAACTTGTTAATCTGATTTAGGATTTTAGTTTTTCTTAAATCGTTCACTCTGAGATGAGCTTTTTGTGTCTATTTTCACATAGTGTAAGTTACTAGCATCACGTGAGTCCAGAGCCCTCTGCTCATCTCAGGGTCTCGCCTTCTGCGCTGGCCCGGCCCTGGCAGCTCTGGAGAAGGCCCCGGGCTGAGCAGCAGGGATGAGGCTTCAGCTGCCTTCTGTCAGTGTGCGTGCCCGGGGCTGTGCAGGTGCGGCGGGGCGCCGGGGGTGCCTGCTCTGGCCAGCTCCCCACCCGCTGAGGTCGGGGGCCTGCTTTGGAGATCAGTGACCCGGGGCTGAGCAGGCTATGCTCATGGATCTTCCAGCAATACCCTTTTTTCCCCCAAAACTTTTTATACTTCCTATTTTTTGCCTCCAGTCAGTATCATGCGAAGCAACCACATCCAGAAATCTCTCTTCTGATATTTTGTTTTCTAGCTCCTGCACTTGGTCATTCCCTTTCTGTCTCGTTTTCATAGGAGGCCACATTGATGTCAACTGAGGCTGTAGGCTGAACTCAGATGGCAGCAGCCGCAGTCTGCGTTTTGCAGACAGGCATGCTCTTTAGGGCAGCCTTCTTTCCTTCTGTGCGGTACAGAAGCCCATGTTCCTCGACAGTCCAGTCCCTACTCCCTTCCACCTCTGCTGCAGACCGGCTTTGGGGAAGGCCCTGCGGCAGAAAGGCAGGGAGATGCCTTACTCGTGTCTCATCGATCCTGCTAACAGCAGCAAGGAGTGGGCAACACTGACAGCATTCTGCGGCTCAGACTCACAGTCCGTTTTCCCAGAACTTCAGTCTCGGAAAGCACGTGGTCTGCCTTCCCAGTGATCCCAGAGGCAGCGTCATGAGCGTTCCCACCGAGCATCAGATGGGCCACCGCCTCCTTACACTGCCCGGTCTGTGTCCTGCTGACAGAGAAGCCAGGGCCACACGTTTTCAGTTTTAGTTATGACAGCACCCCACATCTGGTAACTAATTTGTCCTTGTTAGGGTTCATTCTAAGCCGTTGTAACAAAGAGATACCAAAATACAGTAGCTAAAATACGACAGAGGCAGGGGCCAGGGCGAACAGTGTCTTCAAAATCAGGCTTCAGAGGTCACACCCACCTGCCATTTCCCAGGTGGAGGAAAGAGGAGTCCGAGCGTCTTTAAGGAGATGTTTCAGAATTTGCATACCCAACTTCCCCTCACATCTCATTAGCCAAAATGAGTCACTTAGCTAAAATGAGTCACTTAGCCACCCGACCTAGCTGCAGTGGAGAAGAGGGAAATGCAGTTGGTAGCTGAGTCGGCTTTGTTACTAAAAAGGAGAAGATGGTCACGGGCATGGGGAGCAGCCAGCAGTGTCTGCCACACTAACCGAGCCCGTCACACTTTCTGATGGGAAGCCAGTGGTGTGGGGACCCGAGAGCTAGTTCTTAGACGGGCTGAGTTGTACCGCTCAGCGACCACTGGGAGAGGCAAGTAGGAAAGCACCGTGCCTGGGAGGGGCAAAGTAATCTGCTTGCTGAGGCCACCTTGGATTCTAAGTGAGTTTCCAGTTTCAGTGTCGTGAGACTGGACTGCCTTTAGTTTCTGTGAAGCCTGACCTTTACACCGATATTTCTGTTTTCCTTATTTCCACACGCACTTTTGCAATAACCTCCCTGTGTCTTGAGCTGACCCTGGTGAACTGCTGTTCCTTGTAACAAAAAGAGCCTTTTCCATTACTATTCCTGATTGTCCAAGTAGCCGAAAAATACCAAGTGCCTTTTTTGTGGAAGGTGTGGGGTTGAAAAGAGGTAAAAGATGCCACTCCACCACTTTGTGTCATCTGTGTGGCTGTTACGAAAGACCTGCGCTTAGTGTGCTTATGTGGGTTAATGTTGCCAGCTGACTCTGCAGAAAAGAGGGGAAAGGTGCGTATTATCTTATCGCATAAAAATTAAAATCAAGTGTTCTACCAGATACTAATATCAGGTGTCTGGAATACTTTTTAGAATAGTTCTAGAGTACTAATTGGTGTTCTAAACTTAGAAACAATGTATATTCCATTTCAGTAACATTGTACATCCCAACACTTTTGTTTATGCAGTATAAGAAGTGGCTTAGCTTTGACGGCGCTAAAATAGGAGTTATTGAGAGGTTTATATCCGGTTCATTGGCTGGTGTAACTGCCCAGACCTGTATTTACCCCATAGAGGTATGTATTTTTATACAATTTTAACTAAAGTAATGCCTTTAATTCAAATTACAACTTTTAAGAAATGAATCCCACATGAAGAATTTGTACAACAAACAATTTTATAGCTATAGGATTTAAATTCATGTCCAGCATCAGTTGGCCTTAGTTGATTTTTTGAGTAAAGGTATGTTGTAGGTGCACCAAGAAGACAGCGGTTTCGTTGTCTGCTGTTTAATTTACTTACGCATTAACATTGCACACCCACTGAGTGACAGTGCTTTCCCAGATCCAGGGACGAGTCAGACAGGCATTTGGGCACAGAGCGTCTTGTAGTCCAGACAGGACTAAAACATGCACACCAGTGACGATGGTCCAGAGTAGAAAGTAAATGTGCAAATTCTAGAAAGGAGATCAGTGTAAAGTGCCGATAGAAACGTAGAGGGAGAAGGTATTTCCAGTCGGATTTCAGAAGGACGTGAACAGAACGTGTGAGCACGACTGAGTTTGGACCTTCGGAGGTGGTGAGCGGGGAGAGAGGGCCCGCCTGGGAGGGGACCGAGCTCTCGGAATGGGCCTTTCCGAAGCGTGGGGCCGGCAGAGCAGACCGGGAACCAGGGGACCGCCACCTGACCGCTCCCAGGCGGCTCGGTCAGGACTCCCAGTGTGCCCCGTCAAGGTGAAGCTGATACTTGAGAAGACGCCTCGGCCGCTCTGGAGAGTTACTTCCCCAGTCTGCTGTGTGGGGCCCGGAGCTTAACTTCCTGGAGTTAGGGCAAGGAGTGAGGTTCTAGCAGAAGAGTTACATGGAGCTCGCTGGACCACTGACCAGGGGCAGCTCACTGCAGTCACCACGGCCCGCGTGGCCCGTCACGTCACTTCTTTGTGAGCAACACGTGGGCCCGAGGCGTGTTAAGTCACAGGTCTCGGGCCGCGCTGTCCAGCGGTTCCCAGAGTGGGCATTTATGCACAGGGAGGATTTGTTTTCGCGTGGGTTCTTCACTCACCATGGCCACACACTTGTTCTAAACTTGGGCTGTGGCTGTCGCTGCTTCATTTTGAAGCAGTAATGTTGTCTCAGATGAATTTGTTTCCGAACGTGCTGCCTTACAGCCCATTAAAAGAGTTCGAGTGGATGTGTCAATCAGAACCACAATGATGAGTTACAGTCTCCTGTTTATAATGTTTTTAAAGAAAGCTCTATACTCTGCCAGTTCATTACTGAGTCAATTAGTAAGAAATCAAAATTATGTTTAAGACTGCTTTCTTTTTTGATTTCTATGATAGGTGGCAAAGATTGCGATATAATATGATTTGCCAGATTGCAAGCTGATTGATGTATTTTTATTATATCCTCTCACATTTAGGTTATAAAGACCAGACTGGCTTTAGGCAAAACTGGGCAGTATTCAGGAATTATTGATTGTGGCAAGAAGCTTCTGAAACAAGAAGGGTTTAGAATCTTTTTCAGAGGTTACCTCGCTAATGTGTTGGGCATTATACCTTATGCAGGCATAGATCTTACTGTTTATGAGGTGAGTTTATTCTCCTAGTGTGACAGTATGTGCTAGACATGAAAATTTGCTGCTGTAATAGTTTTTATTCTAAAAAACTGGTTATAAATGACTTTTCATGAAATAGCTTCTGACCAAGAAGTGAATTGACTGGTTTTATTTGGCTTTTCATTTATATGTTAGTTGTCTGGTATTCTAATAATAATGTTTCGTTTGGTATTGTGTGTGTGCGTGCGTGTGTGTGTGTGTGTGTGTATGTTTTAGGTAATAATAATTATAGACCAAAATGCTGATGAAATAGTGGTTCTGAACTCTGGATCTTAATAGAATTACCTGTACTTGAATCGATAAAAAAGGAGATTCTTGGGCTACATCTCAAGATGTCCTGAATTACTTATTCTGGGGAGAGGCCTGGGGTTCCGGTTTGGTAACGCCTTAGGAGAGTCTGACGGGCAGTTAAGATGGGGAAGACAGACGTTGCTGCACCGTCGTGGAAATGAGATTGAGGAGAAGAGTGGTTGGGGGCTGGGGGGAGAGGCGGACGGAGAGGGGCAGCCCCCCTGACAGTGCGGTGCTGAACAGGCGGGTCTCCAGGTCGTGCCCCTCTCGGCCCCTAGTTGGTTTTTACGACCGTGCATCCCTTTCAGGTCGGCCGCCCCAGCAGCGTGCTGTTCGGTCGTCAGAACCAGGTGACAGTGTGTGCCGTCCCAGTGCAGCTTCTGTTCACTCTCAGCATGGCAGGGACAGCGTGAGGACAGATGGCCAGTTTCATTTAGCACTTGAGAGATATGCTCACTTTTTCTGGTAGAAGTTTAAAGTACCAAATATTATAACGTATTTCTTTTCCTTTTTGTTTTCTTGTGTCTGTGACCTTATTAAAATAATTTCATTGCTCCTGTTTAGTGTTAGCCTCCCTTCGTTCTTTTATTTCTACACTTCAGTATCCGTTGCTTTCATGCCAGAGGGATATCACACATTTCTCTCTTCATGTTGCATGGCTGTGCTAAATGCACACCGAGCAAAGACATTTTTGAAATCTAATTTTTCAAAAGCATCAAATGATACATTTCGTAGTAAATTGGCCCGGTGTGTAATTTAATAAGTGACCAGTTCTAAAAGCAATTAGTGATATTTTAAACCTACTGTTGTGAAAATTCCTTCTAGCTACTTTCATTCAAGGAAAAGCAAATTTGGAAAGGTAAATCTCTCTTAAAAGTTGAGACAATATGGTTTTG
The DNA here is from genome assembly GCA_028533065.1 of Trachops cirrhosus. Taxonomy (NCBI): domain Eukaryota; kingdom Metazoa; phylum Chordata; class Mammalia; order Chiroptera; family Phyllostomidae; genus Trachops; species Trachops cirrhosus. The sequence continues at coordinate 6,017,724 of CM052551.1, read as the reverse complement.
TTAACCTAGAGATTAGCAGTCTCCTCTGCAGTGTTCTCTAAATCCCTCTGAGGCTGTCCAGGATTTTGCCTGGGTCTTTGAATATCATGACAAACCAAACCACCAAGCAAAACAAAACAAACAAGACCCCAGATGAGCAGAGCCCGCACAGATACGGCACGTTTGTTTGAAAACACCGGCACACACTGTCCCTGACGGCCCAGCAGGGGCAGACTTCTCCGTGCGAGAGGTGGGAAGGATGGTTTGTAAAGGTTTCGGAAAGAACGGTTATTAAAGTCAAGCAGCCCAGCTTGACTCCCACTCATCAGCTCTGCGACCTGATAACTTGGTCTCTCTGAACGAGTTTCCTCACCTATAAAGTTGGTACAGTGGAGACGACACTATTGACTGGTCAGGTTTCTGGGGACGAAACGCGGTCACAGCAGTGAAAGCAATAGAATTCTTGAATGAAGAAGCTACTCGGTAATGTTTACTGAGGTTGTGTGAGTGATGAATTCTTTCTGCTCAGTCTTGCGTAGTAGTTGAAGCACGTTTACTTCTTTCTTCTCCTCCAGCTTTTGAAAAATTACTGGCTGGAACACTACGCAGCCAACTCTGTAGACCCCGGGCTCATGATTTTGCTGGGATGTAGCACATTGTCTAACACCAGTGGTCAGATAGCCAGCTTCCCTCTGAACCTCGTCAGAACACGCATGCAGGCCCAAGGTGAGCGTTGTTTTTAAATGAAGCACAAAGTGTAAAAAGTTAATAAAATAAATAATGAAATCATTATTAATTTAATGACTCAATAAAGACTAAGTTAAAAGTTAAAGTCGAAATGAAATGATTTCAAAATGAGAAAAACTGTAGAATGGCTGAATTAAAAACCCACTTTCTGATTTTTGAGGCATGATCTTGAACTTGTTGTTCTACTGGAGAGCCTTTGGAGGAGTTCTTCCAAGTTCTGTGTGGGACTCCCCACCTTCCTTCTGTGCCTGACGACCCTTTGCCCGAGTTCACGATCAGGCAGTGCCAGGCGGAGCGGTAGAAAAGGCCTGCTTTCCTCAAACGCACTCAGCAGCGACTCAGAAGGGACAGGCAGGTTCCCGGTCACACTCTGCCTCAGGAGCGCAGACACTGGACTGAGTGCCCTTGTTTCGTGTTCCTGTCCTCCTGGCGAGGAGATGAGAGTGGGAGGGAGGGCATCTGCTTCCTTCCTCTCAAGTGAAATGTCAGGAGTTTAGATTTTAAGAAAATGCCCTTTTCACTTTTCAAGAAGAAAAAACACCCCTCACACAATCCTGTGATTATCTTCCTGAGTAGCTCTTTAAGGGGTCATGTCGTAAACGATACCATTACATTCTCTTCCCCCTTCTTTCTGGGAAGGCTTTTCGGTTTAATTTATATTGCAGTCCAGGTGGGGAATCTCTCTGTCCATCCCATCCCTTATCCATCCCCCTTTCAAAATAAATGTCACATCCAATTCCCAGTGCTCTTTTGAGGCCATTATTAAAGACTTTCAGGTGCTGTTCAGTCGAACTTTCTGCACCGATGGGGAGATTTTCTGTCTGTGCTGTTCAGAGCCGTAGCCCAGGGCCCACGTGGCTGTTGGGCACCTGAAGTATTGCTTGGCCACTCAGAAACTGAGCTTTTAGTTTTACTTATTTTAATTAATTTGGATTTAAATAGCCACACGTGTCCAGTGACTGTGGTACTGACCCACACAGGACAGTTCTACAGGCAGGGAGAGGAGTGCTGTGAAGGAATTTCACCCTGCAGATTCTCAGTAGTCACTGGACTGTCTTAATATATAAAGGTAGACTATTGGCTTGGCTGGTGTGGCTCAGTGGACTGAGTGCCGGCCTGCGAACCAACGGGTCGCTGGTTTGATTCCCAGTCGGGGCACGTGCCTACGTTGTGGGCCAGGTCCCCTGTAGGGGGCATGTGAGAGACAACCACACATTGAAGTTTCTTTCCCTCTCTTTCTCCCTTCCTCCCCTTCTCTAAAAATAAATACATAAATAAAATCTTTAAAAAAAGATAAAATATTGAATTATGATTTTTTAAATTTACAGTGCTGGAGGGTAAAGAAACAACTTCTATGATTCACCTCATTCAAGATATATATAACAAAGAAGGAAAAAGTGGATTTTTCAGGGGTCTCACCCCAAACATCGTAAAAGTTCTTCCTGCAGTCATCATAGCCTGTGTGGTTTATGAAAAAGTGAAAGGATATTTTGGACTAAGTGAGAGGTGAAATGTGAAATTGTTGTCATCACTGTGATCACTTAATTGTAAGGTAACACCTGGGTTGTAAAGAGAAACCGATCTCTTCCTAAAAGGAAAAAGTATCAAATAATTGTTGAAACACTCTCTTTATTTTATCTATTATAAAATCTATAAAATAATCATTTTGTTAAAGTTCCTTAGTAATTTAAAATCCTTAATACCCACTGAATTCTCTTTACATTTCCCACTACTCTCCCCTGAACCCTGACTTGAAACAACTTTTTATCGGGTGTAAATGTGCTATAGTAACATTACGAGACATTTGGTCAGTGGTAGTGGTTTGTGTTAACCTTTCTGTGTTTAAACAACTTTTTTTTTAAAAAGAAAGCTGAGCTTGAACATGTTTTATACACTAAAAGAAAAATCAGTGCACTTAAAACTGATGTTATAGCAAATGATCGGGGTCTATTTCTCTTTAAGCAAAATGGAAAGTTGATTTCATAATTCCTTTTATCAGATTGTGGGTGGAATAATGAAAAAAATGATAAAATATTTTTTACTTCTCTGGGTACATTTCTTTGGAAGTATAAACAGTGTTGATTCATTTTTATTATTTGATATTTTAAGCTGTTATAAGGGAGTCAGCACTGAGGACAAATTAACATTGAACAAATTTTCTTTTATTTTCTAATAGAAAAACATTTGAGAGGAAGAATTTAAAAATTAAATCCATTATTTAATACTTGTTGAAGCAGTTCTTACTCAACTTAGGAGTTGATTGAGTCAACCCTTTGAAATCTTAAATGTCTCTTTTCACTTTTATGAAAAAAAAAGACCTAGTCCCTGCTGGAAGTTGCTAATTATTATTTAATTATTAATTTATTGAGAGCGTGGCCGAGGCGGTAATGGGCAGTGTGCCTCCAGCGAAGCACTGCCTGGCTGATTTGACTGATGCCAGGCTTTGAGCCTAAGCCTTGCTGATCCCCAAATTTGCCCTTACTAATTTCCTCAAGAGGATCAGTTTCCTGGTGATGGATTAATTAAAAACGACAAGATGAAGGCACACGCCACAACACAAGGCCATTGAATTAGAGTGGAGCTTGCTACTCTCCGCGCCGGACTTCATCCCTCCCCCAGGGCACACCGTCCCTGGCGTCCCAGTGTCTGGGAAACCAGGTGAGTGCTGAGAAGACCGACCCGGAATTGGCGCACAGAAGAAGGTGTTTTTGAGGAGTGTTTTACTTGGGCCCATCGCAGGTGTGGTGGGAGGAGTCGGGGACCTTGTCCCCAAGGGAGAGGGCCCGAGACCCGGAGTCGGAGGAGAGAATTATGGAGCTTGAGCTCCACGGAGCCTCAGACCCCCGAGGGAGGAGGCCGATCTCACGTGCAGTCCCGGAGTGGGTGTGTGAGCCAGCTGAGTAACAGTGGCGGTTGTGCAGACAGACTTTTTAACAGCGCTCCAAATGGATGGGACGTGTGGCACCGTGACAGGGAAGTGGGAGGTCCGTGGGCATTAGGGAAGTTGCACGTGGCCTGGTCATTTTCAGACACGGGCTGCCTGGGGAGATACAGTGCGACGTGCAGCTACTGCTGTGGGTTGGTGGCAGGTCGCGGAGAGCTTTGAGGCATAGGTGACAACCTCGTGCTCTGGCGAGAGAAGATGACTGAGACAACAGAACAGGGCCACTGAAAGAGGACACGCTAGAGACCAGTTAGGGGACCACGACCTTCGCCCAAGTTACAGAGTGATGACTCCTAGAAGGGCTTCTCTGTGGAGAGGGTGGGCCCAGTGACTGCATCAGAGGTCGACGTCCAATGCTGTCTTTTTTTAATTAAAAAATTAAAATTCATTAAGTGCCTGTTAAGCACCAGATCCTATTTCAAAGCACTTTAAAAGTCTCTCTTGCTTAATTTTAACAACCGCACTGGAAGGTTGAGATTAGTATCCCAGTTTTCAGTTGAGGAACTAAGTTTAGAGAGGTCAGTGCTTTGAACAGAACTTTAGCACTTCCTCCCTCGCTAGGGATTGTGCCCAGCCCTCACTCTCGGCCTCTGTGACACGTGAAGGCCCTACGTCCGCCACACCCTTGGCCATGGCCTGCATAGTTTGTAAAATCTCTTAAACTGACAAGTCAGCCCAATTTTTCTTTGGGCACAGCCTCTTGACTCGCTTAGCTTGAGTTTCTAACATCACGCTCCGGCAAAGGCCCCAGGGCTCTGGGGAAATGACCAGTTCTAGGACTTGGGAGGTAAATATAAACGAGGAGCCCAAGCATGCACACACGCACACACGGGTGTGCACACACACTGATGGGGACGTAGCTGAGGGGCACAGGAGCCAACTGGAAGAGCTTCCAGTCACCAAAGCTGAAAGAGATTGAGCAACAAAAGCAATGAAGTGACATTGGATTATAACCCAACACACGAGATAAATAGCCAGGAGTCATCCCGAGGGAAATCAATGATTGAATCAACAGTGGGAAAGCATAGACAAATCTGTGTGGAAAAATTTCAAGTTAATCGATGTCGGTCCTTCTCCCTCAACCCCACACACATTAGGTGAGGGCTCTGCAGAGGCTCCCAAAGAGGACAATGTGGAAACGGGGGAAGAGAATGACTCCATTGGACAGAGGTGACGAACAGGCCTCAGCAGGCAGTCAAAGTCGACATCAGCCAAGTTGTCCTGGTCGTGTACGTACCCTTGATACCATGTGATGGGAAGGGCACTTTACCTGTGTCTTCTTTCCAAAATCCCAAACCCCACAATCCTGAAAAAACAAAGGAATCCCAATCGAGAGACAGTTTACAAACTACTTGGTCGGTACCCCTCAAAATGGTCAAGGTCATCAAAAAAAAGGGAAGTCTGAGAAGCCCTCACAGCCAGGCCAAGAGGAGATTCAGGAGACACGATGACTAAATGTAATGTGGCATCTTGGGTGGGATCCTGGAAAAGATAAAGGGGAGTAGATCAAACACTACGGGAAACTGAATAAAGCATGGGCTTTTGTTAAGAGGAATATCGATATCGGTTCTTTAATTGTGACAAATGCACCATACTAATTTAAGATATTAATACTACTGGGGGAATGGGCATGGGTACCTGGGAATTCTCTGTATTGTTATCACAGATTTCCTGCAAATTTAAAACTATTCTAAAGTTAAATTTTAATGTAAAAATACTTATAAAAATGCCTCCCACCATGATTATTTCCGAGTTGCTCTCCAGGAGACAGTATTCCTCTTAAGGAGCTAGTCCTGGAGTTGAAGCCCTGATGCCTTCCCTCCCCTGGCTCACTTAGAGAAATCGAAGGTATGATGGAACACACACTTTTTTTTTAAGGAGTATCTAAGGACATTGTTTCACTTGCCATGGAGTTTGTGAAAAATATTTTCATTAGATAATTTGTTTTGCTGCCCAGTTCATAAATGTAATAATAATGACAGCATGAATTAAATAATATTGATGATGGTAATATTAATAATGAACTTTAGAGGGTGGTGGGGAGAAAGTTGGGTTTCTTGCTAACTCTGCATGGCTTAGACTAATTGCATGGGGAGGGCATGCTCAAACCTCTTGTTGGAAAGACAGAAAACTGGCACTGGCATGATTTGCCTGTAAGCAATGAGCACCGCTGTGTGTATAAACTGAGCTCGAAGGGAAGGGGTGCCAGCCTCCGTAGCCTTTTTCTTAACAAAGGTAGTTGATCTATAATCAGAGAGGGGAAGTCTCAGGAGGAAGGAATGAATATGTATATATTTTTTGCTGTTTTTTTTCTGATTTGTTTTTAAGTGGAGCTGACTTTTGAACATTTGACAAATTACATATAATCTGATACACTGAAACCCAACTCAATTACATTTAATAAGGAAAATCTATCTGTGCCTCTATATCGTCTTCCAGAAAAATGCCTTTCCCCCCTTTTCTTGAACTTGGATTCATTCACTGGGAACACAGTGCTTTGGGCCCAAGCACATGGTTAATTTTTCCATCAGCGAGCACTTAACTTGAGTCAGGGAGCCCCTTATGAGGATTTGGGGAACGTAGCAGCAGAAAGAGCGTCAAGAAAGGCTCTCGGAAGACGTGAAACTGGGCGGTCACAGCCGGGAGCCCACTTCTGGTCTTGTTTGGCCACAGCCCCTTTGCATAAGTTAGCTCAGATTGCATTTCTGGCAGCTGGACTCCCTGAACACCCTAGAAATAGAAAATATAATAGAAAATATAAAATATAGTATTTAGAAAATATAAAATATATTAGAAAATATATTTGATAGAAATATAATAGAAAATATAAAAAATAGTATTTAATACAACTATAAATTGACCTTAGACACGCGTAAAGTAATGCCTTACATGGAGTCCACATCGGGAAGACATACGAAGTTGTATAGACATTAAAAGGGAGGGTTAATTAAAATCAGCAACAATAATGAAGAAGAAATACTGTAACAACTTTAAAAAGTGGTACATTTTGACAGAAGAAGGCTTCAAGAGTTATAACGTGAACTTTGACCTTCCCACGTCCCCCCTCCCGCTTTTTCACAGCACAGTTACATCATGTGCTTCAGGACTCAGGTAACGAGTCGCTGAGAAATCACTCACAGGACAGCCAAGTTCCTGACGCCAGAAGAAGCTTTGCTTAGTTGTTGACAGAAGGATGCTGTCCTGATAAATTGCTTTTGGAATATATATGATAATTTTTAAAGATAAATAAATATATGTCAGCTCTCCTGTTGATTTCCTTTAGTTTCATTGGAATGGACAGCGAGTGAATATGGACAAAGACTAATTTTTTAAAACAGAAAAAAACGTGTTACATCAAGTTGTTAAATAAAACTTTAGTTCTGTATCTCTTGTTAGTGTAGTTTAGGGACCCATAACTGTGGGTTTGACGGAAAACACCCCCTTCTCTTTCTTCTTTCCTTTGATCCCCTCCTGCCTGCATGCCCCCATCGCTCCCCTGCAAACCATTCTTTAGCTTCAGCTGCAGCGCCCTCTACTGACTTGTCAGCAGCATTACACTGTGGCCATTTTCCCGAAGTGGCTGCCTTTCCTTCAGAAGGAAAACACTTTGAAAATGTGCTAAAGAAATGAACTTCTTGCAAATTGAATTGCTCTCAAACTCTTTGAAATGTGTTACACAGATACTAGTCCAGTCGCATTAGTACACAGAAACAAATGGTCATGAGTTTGAAGACATTACAAAGATGTAAGCGAACACACTTCAATGTCAAAGATTCATTTTTGAGTCCATGTAACAAAAAGGCATGAAAAAATTAAAAGATGGCAAAAATTTCCATTTTCAAAAATAAGTGATGAACACTTTAAAATGAGAAATGTGCATTTGAAGTTCCTCTCTGCACAGCCTAACTTTAAAAATGAATGTTAGAGAAGCAATTTTTATTGTTTTGTAGATTCTTAGTTTTATGGTTATTCATTCGACTCAAATTTCTTCTGTAGCTACAGAGCCCTGAGGTGTGAGTAAGTTATTTTCTGTGTCCCCTGACTAAACCGTGTACTTTATGAGGACAGAGACCCCTTTGTATTCCTGTAGCTAAACATATTTAAACTGGGAATTCTCACCAATGCCACTCACTCAAGTCAGCCTTCCAGGGTTCACGCTAGCTTTCCCCTCTGCATACTATGTCATTTCTCCGAGAGCAAGTAGCCTCGGTCTCGTCATCCTCAATTTATGCATTTATTTTCTCTGTCCCCTTACCTGCAGCCGGTCTCCCAACCCTTTCGGCTGCTGCCCTGCGAGCCACCTTCTTTCTTTGGGGTTTGATGCTCCCCGGGCAGCTCTCCTCCAGCTGCCTGCTGGCTGGTTCAGGAAGGGAGGGAGGGAGGAGGGTGGACATTTCACAGCCAAAAATACAGTATAGAATGTGGATCCAATTCTCATGATTATTGATTCTTCAATGGATGTGTACTTTTTTAATGTTAAATCTATCAGTCTTCAGAGCAGAATTTACATAAAATTTCAAAACTGAAGATGGTTTTAACACAGTCTTATACATGATTATGTTCAAAGTGATGCTGTATGTGGGTTTTTAAAAAAAATTACTTTGTTGTGGGGGGATGGGCTAGGCTGGGAGTAAAAGACAGAAAACTGTACTTGAACAACAATTAAAATAAAAAAATTATTGTTGTTCAATTACAGTTGTCTGCATTTTCTCCCCTCCACTGCCCCCCACCCCAGCCAAACCCACCTCCCTCCCTTGTTTCCACCCTCCGTCTTGGTTTTGTCCATGTGTCCTTTATAGTAGCTCCTGAAAACCCTTCTCCCCACTGTCCCCTCCCCTTCCCCTCTGGCTGTTGTTAGAGTGTTCTTAATTTCAGTGTCTCTGGTTATATTTTGTTTGCTTTTTTTTTTTGTTGATTAGGTTCCAGTTAAAGGTGAGATCATACGGTATTTGAAGCCCATTTGAATTTGACACAACTGTTTTGAAATCCGAAGTATTTACATGATTTAGAAATGGTGGTGATTAAGTGCCATACTTATGTGATGAAAGTTGTCTTCATATTTTGGGAGGGGGGTGCAGGTAGTGGATAGGCTAAGAGACCGAATCCACCTTCTTACCTGGAATTCTGTCTCCTAAATCACTTGGAAAATATGGGCAGAACAGCCACTTAGTTGAACATGATAAATGAGTCAAACTTAAAATGATTATTGTCTCCCTAAAGGCTACTAGGATATTCAGATTCAGAATTCATTGTGTGATAAAATTGTCTTTCCTCTGGCGGTGGTGGCTCGACCCTGGGCGAGTCAGATCCTCCTACATAGCCCTCTTCGTGACCTCTGATATTTGAGACAGCGGTGACCAGGATTGTGAGGTAGGACCAGGTCCTCGTGGCTCTGGTCTTATTAGCACCACATAATAACTAGGTGGTCCAGTGGATAAAAGGGGGAAACTTGTGTAGCAGACAAACTGAAAATCTGCAACGATTATTCAGGCTGGTTCCTCCTAACTATAAGATGCTCAAAGTAGATGCTGAAAGAGGTCTTTGGACATCAAAACAGATGAAATTGATAAAGTTTGGAGGTTGTTCTGACGGAAGCCAGTAGTTCTCATGGAGGCTAGAAATAATTGAGAAAAATCGAAGCATTGGTCTGAATCCTAGACTTCTGTGCTGACCACAGAAACAGATTGGGTTACGGAGGTGTGAGTTCAGGGTCTCCACTCTGGGTGTCTGCAGGAAGCACCGGTCTTTGGGGGTTACTAACACAGAAGTGGGCAGAGGTGCCCGCCATACAGATGTTGAAATGTCTATGTGACACTCTTCTCTCCTGCAGGAAGTTGCATTGTGAATTACATCTTTCTTCTGTATGGTAACAGTATTTTCTTAATCCATTGAAGACAGACACTTTTGTAAAATATAGTCAAGCTGAATTGTTAGAACATTGAAATAAAGACAAGCCTTGAATTTTTACTAGATTCAAACACATAAAATAACTCGGTCAGACTGCTGTGAATTCTCTAAAGGCTTCCTCTTAATCTCTGACCTACCTCGCTGCGAGCAGGTCACTGCTTGCAGTCTGGTGCTGGTGTGCAAACCACACTCGGAGTGGTGCTGCTTTAGACTAGCATACGAAAGGGTCCCGTGGGGCTCGTGTCACGTGGTGATTCTTATTCAGAGGGCCTGGGGTGGGCCCGAGAATCTGCAGGCCTCGCAAGCTCCCAAGTGATACCGATACTGCTGCTTTGCAACTGCACTCCTGTGTAACAAGTCCGAGCTTATGACCTTCATAAACTATCTTGATTTTCACAGTGATCATTTGAGCTAAGAATTCTTATTCCATTTTACTCACGTTGAAGTCAGATAATAATTAAAGGCAGATGTATTGAGGCATAATTTCCAGAGTAAAATTAAACTTTCTTTAGAGTACAGTATCATGCATTTTATCAGATGCATACAGCTGTGTAACAACCACCGTAACCAAAACACAGAACTGCTCCCTCACCCCCAAGAACTCCCTTCTGCCCCCCCCCACCCCAGGCAACCACAGTCCCTACAGTTTTGCCTTTTCCAGGTTGTCCTATAGTGCACTGATGGGTGTATCAGAAGCTCACTCCTTCCATTGCTGCCTAGTGAGTGTTCCGTTGTATGAATGCAGCACAAGTCGCTCTTCCATTCACCCATTTAAGAACATTTTTCCTGGCTGCTGTGGCTCAGTGGATTGAGCACCAGCCTATGAAGCAAAGGGTCGCTGGTTCGATTCCCAGTCAGGGCACATGCCTGGATTGTGGGCTGGGTCACCAGTAGGGGGCGATTGAGAGGCAACCACACATTGATGTTTGCCTCTCTTCCTCCCTCCCTTCCCCTCCCTCTAAAACTAAATAAATACAATCTTTAAAATTTTTTTTCTTGTTTCTGGCAATTATGAGTGAAATGACTATAAGCATTCCTGTACAAGTTTTTGTGTGAAAAGCTTTCTCAGTCAACATTTTGGCAGGTAATTATTCCTCTAGTTATTACGAAAATAAAGGAAAATAAAAATATTGAAGTCTGGGATGACTATTTCAAGCAGCCTCTCAAGTACAGAATATCCATAGTAGGGGTAAAGGGAGTTTTTAAGGACAGATAGAAAATTTGATGACGTGAAGACCTTTCTAAAGGAAGACGATAATTCTTAGCAGGACTGGAAATTGGAGGTACCATAAGCAAATACATTGGTTTCAAGATGCTTTCACTAACCAGAGAGCTGTCAGTTTGCAAACTCTAGATTCACATACGCCTTAAACATATAAAATGGTATGGGGCGGGGGGAGGGAAATTTAGGGTCTGGGTCCCTGGATTTGGTTTGAACAGCTGGTCCTTGTTTAGTGATGCACACCATGTGTGGGAGTTGAACTTCTAAGTACGCAGCTGCACCTCCGGCAGGTGATAGAAATACGATCGTTTCTGTGAAGCAGCCGTGAGTGAACACAGAATGATCACAACTGGTGCTATGTCGTTTGATGGGCACGTTCACACACAACAGAAAACCTTGTTGTTAGGAGATACTCGCCGTAGCTCTGAGAGGCTGCTCAGAGGGGTGCGCCCCCTGCGTTCGCACAACCGGGGGACCAGGACGCTGGTATTTTCTGAATCCAGAGTTCCCCCCCTCATCCCATTTCTGTCTTCCCTGCGCAGTGATCCCCAAGCGGTGTGCCTGCACCCATCTTAAGAGGCGGAGCCTGAGGCTTTCTGACACGTGCTGTCGGCAGAAGCTACTTAGGTAGGATTCATCAGGGGCAGGTCCTGCGCACTAAGCTGTAGAACAAAGTGGACCCTGTTTTTATGACCCCCCACCTGGATGGACGCGGCTGTTTTCTGCAAAAGACCTCTGAGTTTTTCCATTTTGGCTTTCTGCTTTTTTTCCCTCTCCCCAGTTTTATTGAGATATAATCGATATAACACTGTATTACTTTGAAAAAAAAATGGCTTTCAGATTTAATTCCTCTGTTTCTTAGGGCAGAAATCCCAGGCCAGGTGCGCACTTTTGTGCATGGGAAGCAGGCCCAGAGATGTGTGGTGTGTGCGGAGTGGCAGGAAGGAGTCAGAGGTCGGTGCGAGATGAAACGGGCTGGCCCAATTTCCAGGCAGAGGAGGCCACCTCCGGGCGGCGCGCCAGGGCTGCCAGCCAGGAGGGGTCCGGGCTTGCAGCTACGGAGCCTGAGCCGCAGACTGCTCCCACTGCCCCCCTTACGTAGCTGAGGCCGAGGCCCGCGTCTCCTGGGGGCCTGAGCCTCGTGCCTGCGCCCCCGGCAGCTGGCACCGCAGCCGCACTGCCTCTCCAGGTCCCACTGTCTCTCCGAGGCCCACCCGCAGCCCTGCCCCTTCCTGCCTCGCCCGGCCTCCGCGCCCCGAGTGGAGGCGGGCACCGGGCGAGCCCCGCCTGCATCGGCGGCCCCTCCCTGCGCGCCCCGCCGGGCTTGGGTGGGGTCCCCGCTGCTGCGTCCAGCACTCGCCTGGTCCTGGCAGCCAGGCCTGCGGCCTTAGCGCGGGCTTCCCCGGTTACTTCCCTTGGCCGCGCCGCCCCGCACCTCCGGGACGATGCTGCGCTGGCTGCGGGGCTTCGTGCTGCCCGCGGCGGCCTGCCAGGACGCGGAGCCGCCAACGCGCTACCAGACCCTGTTCCAGCAGCTGGACCGCAACGGGGACGGCGTGGTGGACATCGGCGAACTGCAGGAGGGACTCCGGAAGCTGGGCATCCCCCTGGGCCAGGACGCCGAGGAGGTGGGTGGCAGCTGGGCGCGGCCCCAACCCCGGGCGGGCTGCGGGCACTGGGGCGCTGCCAGCTCGGAGGGCGGCGGCCCGCGCGCGGCCGGGAAGGGGGAGGGGCCGGGGCACCCAGCAGCGAACCGTTCCGATGCTCGGGGTCGTGGCGCGCGGCCGGGTGTCCGGCCGACACAGGCGCGGCGGGTTCTGAAAGGCCCTGTGGGTTTTTCCAGATGAAGTCAGCGCGGCGAACACTCGCCCACTGGACCGCGGTGCTTCTGGTCTGAGCGCATCCCGGGGCCTTTACCTGCGTTTGTGCGCCTTTGCAAACTTTTGATCAAGGTGGTGTTTGTTTTTAGCTCTGAGCCTTTGCAAACATTTAGAAAGTTTATTATTATTATTATTATTATTATTATTATTATTATTATTATTATTATTATTTAGCTCTGAGCTTTCACCAAACATTTAAACAATTTAATGAAACTTGAACTTTTGGGCTGTCAGGTTTCAGTGGGCCCCAAATGCTGCAAAAACTCACACGAAGTTCTCTCTGCGAAGCTGCTCCGCCGCACCAGCTGGTTTCGCCGGCCGTTTGGGATCTGTTTGAAATCCAGGCTCAGGTTTTCCCAACTTCCGCCTGAGGAGGAGAGGCGACATTCCATTGACTCGCCTTCCTCACTAAGTCCAGAAATTGACCGGGACGGTTGGCGGGTCTCAGCCATTTCAAGGTCTCTGAGTCATTTTGATTGTGTGGCTGCAGTTCAGCCCCCTCAGCAGGGAGGACGTATTTGGGAGGGAACGGGGTTCAGCGGCAAGAGCCAACTGTTTCCCAGTTCTGTGGTTTAAGCTACCCATTCAGTGTCTGTAGCAGAGCCTGGACTCTCCAGGAGTTCTCAGGGAACGGTCCATTTTGTCTGAGGTTCTTAAACCTCACTTACGATTTTTTAAAAGTTCTGACCGTATTTGTAGTTACGTTTCCTATTTCATCCTGGTTCCTTTTGCTTATCATCTTTGTTTTTATTTTCTTCCCTTAATTCCTGTTTATTTCCTTCTACTTTGGGTTTACTCCTTTGCTCTTTTTCTAATTTCTTGAGTTATATGCTTGATTTATTAATTTCGAGCTACAATACCCCTTTGACTGCATTTTTAGCTGCACCCTCCAAGTTCGTGCTTTTGTTGTTAGATGGTTGCTAGTATTTTCTAGTTTCTAATGTGATTTCATCTTTGACCCATGAATTATTTAACCATGTGCTTTTTTGGTTGGGGGTTAGTTCTTTAAAAACATGAGTAAAATAGACAAACCTCTGTGTAGCCAGACTGAGAAAGAGAGAATGGAAACCACCTGTATTTTTTCAAAATTTATATGAGAACAAATATAAAATAAGTTGTATAAAACTGTTTGTATGCAAACACATAGAACAGGATGGCATATGTTTATCACTATAATATATATTTTTACATATATACATAAAATATGCTTTTATTTCTAGCATATGCAGGAAAAGATAACCAAAATTCACCTGTCAAAAGGTACCTAGAAATGCTGGATAAAATGACGCGGACACCGGCCTGCGGTGTCCGCGGCGTAATGGATGATATAAGATAAGGTCACACGGATGACCGAGTCCTGTGGAGGAAAAGGGACGGCCCGGCCACTCTCTCAAGGGGAGAGCGTGCTGACCCTTGCCTTGCAGGCTTTCGCTGGCTTTCCAATAGCATGCATCAGAGAAGGTTTTCATTCATTATACTTAGGTTTGCTTTAGGTAATTACTTTTTACAGGTAGCAATGGAAAGGATGTTACCAGTTACTTCTTACAGATTAACAAGGAAAAAATGTTGCAAATGCAAGGGAACGATAAGAGTAACTGGTCTGTTTACACTTCAGTCCTTGGGAGAATTAGCACAGACTTCAGGGAGTTACTTTTTAGCAAGAGCAAGTCTCAAAGCAGCCTAGGTACAATGCAGGCCTGACTTCCCAGGGGAGAACTTCTTCATGGGCGTGGTCCTGTGTGCCGCCACGCCCCCCACTGGTTTTCCACGTGGGTGCTGGGCTGCACTTCCACCGCTCCTGAAGTGGTTCCCTATAACAAAATAAGATAAATATCTTTTTTAAATTAAAAAAGACTTTTTCATAGAAGTTTCAGGTTTACAATAAAACTGAGAGGAAGGCACGGAGATGCACCTGTACACTTCCCGTCCCCGTCCCGAATGCACTGCCTCTCCCATTGTCAATGTCACTCACCAGAGTGGTATGTTTTATTTTTTTTAACCAAGGGCGAACCTTCATTTATACGTCGTAGTCACCCGAAGTCTGTAGTTTATCTTAAGGTTCACCCTCGGTGCCATATATTCACGGGTTGGGACAAGGGGATGATGACTTGTCCCCGCCATGGTGATGTCATACAGAGCATTTGCACTGCCCGAACCACCCCTGTGCGCTGCCTTTTCTTCCCCCACTGCTGCTCTTCCTCTTGCCTCCATAGTTTTGCCAGACGAACATCTTTTTACGTGCACCGATAAGCTTGTAAGAAAATAAGGACAACCCAGCCAAACTGCCTGGGTTTAAATCTTTGTTCTGCTGCTTACTAGCTAATTTTGGACCATTTAAAAGAATCTCAAAAAAAAAAAAAAAAAAACAATGCAAAGCAATCTCTCTAGCCTCAGTCTCCTCTCTGGCAGAGGTAACGCTAGCACCTGTCTTACAGGGTTAATGTACACCAGCCTACTAAGATGGTGCCTTCTTCTCTTGTCTGTTGGTCCCTGGACCCAAGTAGGTCCGAGTGTCCCCGTGCCAGTTGGAGCTTGTCGTTCAGTGGTCCCTTGCTGGACTCCCGGGCAAGATTGTATCCTGTTTGGGGCCCACAGACTAACCCCGCAGAGTCCAGAGCTGTGGGCACAGGAAGCAGAACATTCCCCAGTGGGTCACGGGGAGTGAGGGTCAGGGGACCACTCTCACTTCTACCTCCTGGTTCCCAGGCTCGTCTGTTCTTCCTGCTGAGGGCGCAGAGCCAGACACGGGTCTCCGATTTACTGCACGTACTGAATCCCAAAGGGTGGCACCCATCTGCCAAATATCGCCCAGTAGAATTCATACATATTTTTTCTTCCTTCTCAAATCTTGGCATCATTTTAGTGGCAACTCTTGTATGAACATGTGGAGCAGAAGGGGAGACAGGTTTTGTAGAGAGTGAAGATGTTCCTGTACCCAAGTTCAGGGGTGGCTGACTTAAGAAGCGAGCCCGGGAAAGTACAGTATAGGCAATTTTTTTTTTTTTTATTTTTTTTATTTTTTTTATTTTTTTAGTATAGGCAATTTTTAAACTGAGTTGTTTGCCATGTTTTCATAGGCACGTGCTCTGACTGGAACTTTCTTAGGAGAGACGTGGCATCCCAGGCGAGGGGTACCAAGGGCAAGAAGGGCAACAAGTAGCTCAAAGTGCCCGAAGAGTCTTGTGTGCAGCGATGAGACTGTCAGCTCTTTGTTTTGCTTCCTCTTCTCGGTGCTATAAAGCCCTTATTACCCCAGCTGCGACTTCTGTCTTCTGCACTTGGTCCTGTGCACTCTTGTGCCCTGGCTGGGTGCCTGGCTTCTGTGACTCTGTGGTTACCTGCGTTCTCTGCAGCGCACAGGGAAGGACCGCTCCCGGGGACTGTGCACGTCTCTCTGGGGGAGAATTCATCCTTCATTGGGCCATGGCACGTCTTGTGAAAGACAGCCTCAGACGCATGCCCCTGCTCAGCGGCTTGGGGGACATGTTTGTTGCAAAGCCCACAGTAGGGCTGATGACTAACCGTGGCGCAACCTCCTCCTACAGGCAAACCCCAGGGCACGTCTAGGACACGTAATGGTCTTCCTCATGTTCTCAGTGCTTGACATGATGAGTCAGCAGAGCAGGGAGTAACAGATAAGGGCTGGATTAGATTTTCCTTATGAATTAAAAAAAATAATTTACTTGTGGGAGCAACTTTATGTTCACAGCAAAAATAAAAGGGAAACCTAGAGATTCCCCATGTCCCTCCTGCTCTGACATCCATGTACATAGATTCCTGCATTATCAACCTCTGGCCCCAGACTCGCGCGCTCCTTACAATGGATGAAGCGTCCTTGACACATTGTCAACACCCGAAGTCCAGAGCTTACCTTAGGCTTCGCTCCTGGGGTTGCACATCCCGAGGGTTCTGACAAATGTGCAATGACCTGTACCCACCATTACAGCACCACACGCGGTAGTTTCACTGCCCTGAGCGTCCTCTGTGCCCTGCCCGTTTATCCTCCCCGGAGCCCTGACCTTGGGCCACCGCTGGCCTTTTCACGGCCTTCAGAGTCTTGCCTTTTCCAGAATGTCCGATAGCTGGGATCACATAGTATAAAGCCTTTTCAGTTTGGCTTCTTTCACTTAGTAAAACGCATTTAAGTTTCTTCCATGTTTTTTTTTTTTAATTAATGGTTTGATAGCTCGTTTCTTTTTAGCACTGATTAGTACTGCATTATCTGCATGGGCCACGGTTTACATACCCTTCACTGACTGAAGGGCGTCTTGGTTGCTTCCAGGTTTTGGCAGTGGTGAGCACAGCCGCTGTGAACTTTTGTGCGCACGTTTTGTGTAGACGTGGCTGCAAAGGTTTCCACTCCTGCGGGTAGATGCCGAGGACTGTGACTGCTGGAGTGTGTTGTGTGTGTTTAGTTTTACAAGAAACTGCCAAAAGGTCTTCCTTTTTCTTCTTTTCCTTCCCTCTCCCCACCCCAAATGTCTTCCTTTTCCTTTCTTCCCCGAAAAGTGTCTTCCAAACTGGCTGCACCATTTTGCGTTCCCACCAGCAATGGTTTCATCTTCTTGTTGCTTTACGTGGATTTTAATATTCAACTTTTTAAAAAGAATACTCCATATTTAGGAAAATAAATTACATAAAAGTGGGTTTTTTGTCGTGAAACCCTCATATGTGGATTCGTCTACATCTGCCGTGGAGCAGGTGAGGGCCACAGGTAGATGCTTAGGGAAGCCAGGCCCTCCGTGGGTCCAGAGAGAGGGGTTTAAGAAGAGTCACAGGCATTGTGTGTGAGGATCTCCTGACTTCTCTCCGGAACCCCCGCTGACTTGACTTCTGACTACTTTGAGGTTTTCCTCCCAGGTGTGCATATGGGAGGCTGGAGCTGGGACCGGGTGATCAGTGTGGCCTTGCCCGGCACCTGCTGTGCTGTCGGGGGCTGCAGGGGGTGACTGTGGGGACCTGGGGTTGTAGGTGGGTTGGGGGAGGCAACGGGGACATCACAGAAGGTAAGGCCTAAGTGGGTGCACTTTCATTAGGTCCCCAATTCCCAGTCTTCATTAGCACAGTTTTCAAGGGCCTCCACTTCCGAAGAGACTTCTTAGGAAGGTGAGACAAACCACTTTGAAAAAACTCTGGGACCTCGCCACCAGTCGTGGCGCCCACAGTCCGGGTCCCAGCACTCCTCTCCCCCCTTTTCTCTAAAAAGGAGCCCCGCCTTTAGAGACAGCCCCGCGCAAAGGTCGTGCCGGAAGTCTTGGGGGAAAAGGACACGAGTGGCCCCTGCTAGGCCTCCCCTGCAGTGGGGTGGAAGCCAGGGCGTCTGACCTGCACCCCTGGGAGCGCCGCTGGAACACCACCAGGGCCACCCGCTCTGGGCCGGGAGCACCGCGTGCCTCCGCCTGGAGCCGTTGCGACGCGCCCTCCCCTTCCTGCGCGTTATCTCGTGGACACGCTTCGTCTTCGGTGCCTCCGAGGATGCTGCCATGTTAGGTCTCTGCTAGCGGGACGCGTGGGGGGTGTGAGGGGCAGAGACGCCCCTCCTTCTTGTCGCTTCCACCTGCGGGAGGCTCGGGGCCGCAGCGCGGACCTCCCGCGCTGCCAGACGCCCTGATGGATGCCCTCTACCAAGAACTCTTTTGGCTCCTGGACCGTGATGAAGACGGGATCCTGGACATCACGGAGCTTCAGGAAGGCCTGGAGGATATAGGCGTCGCTTCCGCCCAGGACAAAGGGGAGGTGGGCCTCGGTGGGGCTGAGGTCAGAGAGGTGTTGGGGCCGGGAGCCCTGGAGAGGCCTTGGGCGGAGAGGGGTGCAGCCTCATTTACACGTTCCCGAGGTTCACCTGGGCCCGCCCGTCGACTTCCGATCGATTATCAATGGTACTGTATTAAGAATAATCCAACACAGCTAACACTTTTCTCAAACTTTTTTTTTTTCAGTTTTCTTTTCGATTAAAAAAAAAAAAACCTTCCAAATTCAAATTGCTCTCAACATGTTGGTTGCTGCCTTGTTTTGGGGTCACCTTGTTCAATGTCCTCAGCTGTTGTTAGTAGCCTAGGTGGGCACCTAGGCCGAAAACGCTTCCGCCCCACTTTGGGGATGTCCTTCAACTTGTAATTTCCAAAATCGTTGTTGTTCGCTAATATTTATGTTGATCGAACTGTAAATTTCTTAGATGGAACTGCAGTGTGTCAATGGCACACCCCAGAATGCTGTGGTGTTTTTTCTTGGACTGTGAAATATTCTGTATGTGTTGAGTAATCAGGAAATAATTCCCAGATGAAAACCACCCTCAATGTAATTTGGAAGAATTAATTTCAGCGGTAATTATTTTCCAGTGACAGTAAAAATGTATTTGCCTTCAAAACTGTGAATAATGACTGATGGTATTTGAATCAGGGCTATTTTGGTCGCAGGGTAAGAGATTTCTGCTCACAGCCATGTAACAGAAAGGCTAGAAATCTGTGTAGATGCCCTTTGTCCGATGGTGGAAGCACCCCTCTGTTCCTCGATTGCTGGGAGTTTTCAATCATGAATGATGTTGAATCCAGCACATGTTTTCCTGCATTTATGAAGATGATCATATGACATTTTTATTTTGTTAATGTGTAAATGACAAGTTTTTTCTTTTTAAATGTTACTCATAACCTAACCTGGCATTAATGGAATACATTCATCACATATATATTCCATTTTATATATTGTTATATCACATATTATTATATGTGGTATTATATATTTTATATATAATGTTATCCATTTTATGTATTGTTAGATTTCATTTGATTTCCTAACTTTTGTAGGATTTTTTGCATCTTTCTCACTAATGACCTTGCTTAAAATTTTCTTTTGTGGGAATGTTTTAAAATTACAGATTAACTTCCTTTAATACTTAACAGGACTACTTAGATTTTCCAGTGATTTTTGATAAGTTCTCTTTTTGTAGGAATTTGTCTATTTTAGCTCACTTTTCACGCTTTAGGACATGAAGTTGTTCCTAGTATTTTTAACACCTACCTCGTGATTTTCACCGTTGCATTCTGACATTGGCTGCTTGCCAATGTTCAGGGGTATACCAGTTTTACTGTTTTTTTTTCCCCCCCAAAGAGCCACCTTTTGGTATTGGCGATCCTCTCCACGGTATATTTGTTTTCTTCATGATTACTTTTTTTACTCTTTATCTTAATTCTTCATTCATTTCCAGACATTTCCCTCTAAGCTTTGGTTGCATCTCATGAGTTCCAGACCTTTTTCTCTCTGAGTCCAGAGCTTGGAGGTCTGACCATTATACCACCACCCAGCCACACTGAGGCCTTATGTTCCCAGAAGAGCATGACATGAAACCAATAGAATCTGTAAGCTCTGCGGGGTGATTGGAGGCAGGTGTGTATTTTGGGGGACAGTGGAAGAGGGCTTACATGTAAAATCAAATACCATAATTTTTATTTCTTTCACAGAAGCCGTGATTTCTGCTAATAGAGATCGTTTGATAGGACAGCTTTTTATAAGCATCATCTTTAGGAAGAGATTATTTAATTTTGGAAATCCAAGGGAAAAATACTGTTTTAGATATTTAAATCCCAAGTGTTTATCTTCCGTCTTGGGATTTGTGGAATACACATCTTTCCGGAAAACAGCCAATCTACTCACAGTGTATGAACGGATAACTTTAGTGTTTTAACCCATGTTAAAATACTTCTGTTTCTTTTCTTTTTTTTTTGTAGAAAATTTTTACTACTGGTGATATCAACAGAGATGGAAAGCTGGATTTTGAAGAATTTTTGAGGTACCTTAAAGACCATGAGAAAAAAATGAAATTGGCATTTAATAGTTTGGACAAAAACAAAGATGGTGAGAAAGCACTTCTCTTTCCAAGAGCCTACAGCAATGTGTATTTAGTCTTTCTTTTTTTAGATGACAATTGTCACCAGTGTTATTGTTTCTCTTAGTAATGTGATTTTTATATAGAATTTATGTTTTTAGTAAGGAAAACTTATTTTTTGTCCAATTAATTGAAAAACTGTGAGTTTGGACTGTTTGTAAAATGTTAACTGTGGAACAATAGGCTGATGTGACTTAATGCTATGAGTTGAAAAGAATTATGTTTCTTTGCTCTCTGGACAGAAGAGATGTAGTTTTCTTTCATATTTAGGCATAAATATTACATAATCTAAATTTAAAAAACTTGTAGATTATCTTAGATACATTTGGTAGTTTTGAAAGACTTACTTTAGAGCAGATATTCTTTGATCCTGAAAATTAGAAAAAAATAGCAGATGGACATTTAAATATGTATCTTCTGATTGGAATTATGGTGTCTCACTTTAGATTAATAGTTTGGAGTTAAGAGTCTTGTTTGTGGGGAACAAAAAGCAAGAGCCACCGTAGGCCCTGGAGGTAGCTCAGTTGGTTAGAGCATCATCCTGATACAGGAGATTGTGGGTTCGATCCCCGGTCAGGGCACATACAAGAATCAACCAATGAATGTATCAATAAGTGGGACAGTAAGTCCTTGTTTCTCTTTCTTTCTCCCTTTACCTCTCTCTAAAATCAGTACATAGGAAAAAAAAGCACAGTAGGAGAAAGGGAAGGGTCATGAAACCCTTCTCACCTGAGGGAAGAGAGGATTTATTTTTAAAAAATTAGAATGCAGCCTGCAACCCCTCCCTAAATACGAGCAGCCAGGGCCATGTCATTCGCAGACTTAGTATTTTAAAAATTAAACAAATAGATTGAGAGGAACTGTGGTTCGTGGCAGGGTCGGCCAACGTTTTCTGTGAAAGGCCAGCGAGTAACTGTTTCAGCTTTGTGGGCCATGGGGTCCCGGCTGCAACTACTGCGCCTGCGTAGTAGGGCAGACCCAGCCGCAGACAGTGAGCGTGAGTGAATGCGCCTGGCTGCGTCCTGATGAGACTTTCTCTACAAAAGCGAGCAGCAGGCGTTATCCGGCCAGAGGGTTATAGTTTACTGGCCCCTGGAATATATACTGAACATCATATTCAATTCGATTCAAGGCCGGTTCCTGCAAACAAACAAACGAGGAAACTCTTGGGGTGGTTTTGAAGACCACTCAAGTCTGTGACTCCGCCTGGAAGAGCTGTGTTTGTGGGGGCAAGTCATGCTGCTGGACCGCTCGCCACCTCCCCCAAACCTTACATCCTGTGCCCCCAAGGCTGGCCCCAGTCTACTCTTCTGGCAAAACTTAGTGCTTGCAGCCAGCTTCACGCCTTCCCAGCACACTTCCCTCCTACCGCGGACCGTCTCCAGTTCAGCGGCGGGGGCCGGACCCTCTGGGTAGTGTTGGCGCAGGCGGTGGATGGAGGCGGTGCTTTGGCCAGTAAGTGGAGGTCAGCCACTCCAGCGCTCCGTGGTTGCGCTGGCTAGTTGTCCATTTCAGAGCAAATCCGTAAAGATGTGACTTTATGATACATCTGCAGCAGATACCACTTCTCCTTAATTTATCTTGTTTGTGTATTTTACAACAGTTTCTCATGATGGGTGTTATCATTTTGTTTATCAGACTTCCTTAAAGCCAAGCATAGACGCTCTGTCCCCATTGTTCGTGGGATTTGTGTTTGAGAACTGGCCTGCTGGCTAAAAATTCAACCCTGAACAGTAACCTCCGAATCGGTGCTTGCAGCACTTACACGGCCATTGGCAGACGAGTGCAGAGCAGGGAGACGTTGTAGACGCTTGACATGCTCGTCTGCAGCCAGGACAGAGCAGGGCGATGCTCTGCTTTCTGGTTTCAGCTTTCATCCTTTGGATAGACCACTTCTCGGTGTCCTTCTTCAGTCTGCTTAGGGCCATGCTTTATGCATTTTTGTGCTTTTGGTTGGTGGTTTTGCTGTTTAAAATGGCCCCCAAGCGTAGTGCTGTCTAGCATTGCCAAGTGCGAGAAGGCTGGGATGTGCCCTAGGAGATAAGCACACGTGTTAGGTAAGCTTCATTCAGGCAGCAGTTAGGGGACTGCTGACCATGAGTTCCACGGCAGTGAATCCATAACGTATGTTACGTAAGGTGTCCTTCGACAGAAACACCTGTGAAACAAGGGTGTGTGTCTATCGATCGGTCAATGAACATGTGACCAGCGGCCCACAGGGACCTACCCCCTTATTTCCTGCAGGACCGGTGGATCAGTCTTCGCTAATTCAGGTTAGCAGTGACCTTGTAGAACGTAGCTGCCGTGAACGATGGGGCTCAGGCGTGTCTCTTTAAGAGTACGGCATTCAGACTGGTATTTAGGGAGTTTCACGGGTAAGGCGTGGAAACCTCTAACTGTCCTTACATCGTCCAGACTCTCGTGCTGACCCTTTGCTCTCCACAAGGCCATTCACTGCAAATCCCGTCATCGCTTCAAAGCCCTTTCCTTAAATTCAGTCGTTCCTTTCACTGCTAACAGTAACTTTTGTCTTCCTCTTTCCTTGGTGAGCTTTGCCATGAAGACGGGTTTGGCATCAGATCCTCTCTCACTCTGTTCTGTGTCGTCCTGTCCCTTGTCTGTTCGTCTCGGGATCCCCATGCGGCTGTGAGCGGCTCGAAGGAGACGCAGTAGCACTCACATCGCTTACATTTTCTCCTCTGATTCTTCTGTGTGCAAGCCTGCTCTAGTTTCTCTTATAATCATAAGACTTTTCCAGCTTTCGTCACCCTGCTATCCCTGCTCCCTTTAATTTCCGTTGCCACATTTCCCTTTGGTTTCATTTAGTCATTTTCTACTTCCTTTTAAGCTGGTGCAATAAATCTTTATGCACAAGAAATGCCCAGTCACTTATTAAAATGTAGAAATGCATGCTACTAAAATGAATACACCCTAGCTTATTTGAAATTGCCTCAAAGCCCAGGCATTTCCCCCCATATGATTTTGCATTAGTTTCCGGTGTACGGCACCTGAATGGTCAGACCTCACACACTTCACAAAGCGCTCCCCCCGGTAGTTCCGGTTCCCACCTGGCTCCAAGTTCAAGTGTCTTGATTTGAATCTCGGTTCTGCTGCTTCTTTATGTTGTTCCTTGGGAAGGCCACCGAAGCTCTCAGTCTCTTCTTCTTTAGATGGCCTGTCACTATTGACTTACCGGGCAGTTCTTATTTCTGGGTGAAGGAATGTGTGTGTAGTTGGTGACTGTGTTTGTTAAATTCTGAGTTGGCGTTGCAGTATATACTTACACAAATCTAATACTCCCCTACATGTATAATTTTACCTTAATCAGTTCAAGGCTTTTTCTGATAAAAGGAGGGGTTTGAAATTCATGATTTCTAAGGTCCTGACAGTTCTGAGTCTGAGTTTATGCTCTTTGCATTTTTTTTTTTACAGGAAAAATCGAGGCCTCCGAAATCGTTCAGTCTCTGCAGATACTAGGTCTAACTATTTCTGAACAGCAGGCAGAGCTGATTCTCCAAAGGTAAGCCCTTCGGTTGATCGACAGTTTAGCTTCTGACTTCGTCCTCACGGCCTGCATTAGACAGCCACGTTTGCCGGTGTGGCGGGGACACGTCCTGGCACCTCGCCGTCCCCACTGTGCGCACGCGGCCTCGTTCTTCCCTTTTCCTTCCCTTTCATTTTGTAGGCACGCAGACATCTGAGGCGGGAAGTGTGGGCTCAGACAGGACTCTTTCTTCTTCAACTTTAAAGTGTGTGATTTTATTTAAGTGCAGTGGGCATACAGTCTTATTTCAGTTTCAGGTGCACATCATAGGGATTCAGCATCTTCCTACCTCCCAGTGTGACCACCTCACAAACTCTAGTTGTCGTCCGTCAGCATGCGAACTCTTCGCAGTGTTATCGACTCTGTCCCCTCCACCTTGTCACGCATCTTCCCCCGCTCCCTTCCCGCAGCCACCCCTTTGGGCTCTGTTCCTGCAAGTGTGTTTCTGTTGTGTTCTGTTTATGTGGATTCCACATATAAGAGAAAGACAGGACTCTTGGGCAAGCCCTCAAGGGGCAGTGGAATGTCAAGGTGTTAAATCCACAGAGACATCAGGAGTGTTAGTGCTCAGTTTCCCATTTCATTCCTAATATGACAGTAGACTCGCTGTTTTAAGGGGAGGCGCCTAGCAGATACACCACGTAACCTAACCTACACTGACTGGATAAGAGGGAAATTCTAGTGTTCTTCCAGCTGACTGACAAAGAAACACCGATGTAAACTTTCAGAAAACAGAGGTGCTAAATGGAACATTATTTCCAGGGTAATCAGCTCACCTATTTCATCGGTCAGATCTTTACAGACTTGATTGTTTTATTTACAGGATAGAACAATAATCTCTGAAATCTAAGTGCCTTGAAAACTCTTTTGTTACAAATGCACCATAGGGACTAATTTTTTTTCCATGACATCAGAAAACAAGAAAGGGTGGTTACATTGTATTAATATTTTTGTGAATGTTTTTGGCCTTCAACATTATACAAAAAGTTCCTTCTCAATGGGTTTATTGTAGATGAATTCATCTCCTTCTGAGTCTGTGCCTGTGGCATTTTCCTCCTTTCTGTGTCTTCTGAGTTGGTTCTATAAGCAGCAGCTCCGTAGGAAGGCCCAGGTCTTGGAGCTGAGCGTGGGGTTACTCTCGTTAACGCCGGGGAGAAAGGCTTTCCTGAGGAAATGAACAGCTAACACGTGAAAAACAGATAAACAGCCTTTTGACAGTGGGATGGGGAACGTGCAGTGTTCTGCTTCTAAAGTCACATTCTTCCAGGAAAGTGTGGGTGTTTTTGTGTTTTGGTTTTGGTTCTTAGGTCAGAAGTGACGTTCCTGTATTCCTTTTGATAGCTTTAAGAATAATGCAAATTCCAAGCCCAAGCTCTCGAATAGATCATGGGCAATGCAGAGGGATGGATGTGTAGAAGTGGCTACACAGGCCCTGGCCGGGTGGTTCATTTCGTTAGCGAGCGTTGTCCCAGTATGCCAAGGTTGCATGTTCGATCCTGGCCAGGGCACGTGCGAGAATCCACCCATGAATGCGTCAGT
>CM052551.1:5969972-5991980 GCA_028533065.1 Trachops cirrhosus | reverse complement strand
CCCTCACTCAGCTGTGGTAGCTAAATTAATATCAAATAAGATGATAAGGTAAAACTTAAGAAAAGTTTTGTCAGAGACAGAGATTGTCAGATGAAAGAAAAAGCCAAACAAAAAATCTGGGGGGGCTAACTTAATATCAGATAAGATTGTAAGGTAAAAATTATAATTCACATTAATAAAAATAGAGTGTCATCACATTTTAAAATTCACCACAAAGACATGACATCTTTAAGCTCATTGATTATTATTCCAGGGATAAACCGACAAATTCATTATACTAGTGAGAGGTTTTAATGTACGTAGTTCTGTATTTGATAGGTCAGCAGAGAAAAAATTTAGTCAAGACAGAAAGGATTTTAGAAAATAAGAACCTTGATTTAATGGTCATACAATAGAAACTTGCACCAAAAAATTAGAAAAAATTTTTTCTTAGATGCATAAAACACATATAAAAATTGATTTCACAGTAGACCATGAAGTGTGGCTCAGCATATTTCAAAAATTGGCATTACAAAGACCACCTTCTTTGATGACTCTGTGTTATTTTAGAAGTCAATAACAGAAACAAGTTATGAAAATTCCAGTGGCTTTTGAAATGACATACACATCTCAATAATTTATGGGTCAAAGAGGAAATTATGTGTGGACATGCAGAAATGAAAACATCACATATTATGACTTGGGACATATAGCTAAGTGGTACTTAGGGGAACTTTTATAAGTTTAAACTTTGTATTAGATGAGAGTGAAGGCTGAAAATTAATGTGCTAAGTTAAGGGGGGAAACCAGCATAATCTCTAAGAAGGTGGGAAGGACGAGATAAAGACAGCAGTGGAAATAGAAAGCAAAGATACAGTGACGGGAGCAACAAAGCCAAATGTTGGCTGTCGGGAAGGAGCTTCTGGCCAGAGGGATGGAGAAGAGAGAAATGACTTGTAAATAAACGATGTCAAATTGCATGTAGATGTGTCAGAAAATTTAAAAAGATAATATATTATAAATAATTTCATGCCAATAAATTTGAGAACATATGAAATAGAAGAATTCCTGGAAAAATGTAACTTGCTAAAACTAAATCAAGAAGAAATAGCCAGTAGTTCCTAAATAAAGGTATTGTGTCAGTGATTAAAAATTTTCCCATTAAGGAAATTTTAGTCCCAGATGGTTCTTACAGATGATCAAAGAACAGACCTACAAATAATAGATCTGTTCTAGGTGATTTTCTAGATTTTCTTAGCGTAGAGAAGGTTGGAGAAGGACGTTGAGAGTGTATTTCGAATGTGTTCCCAAGTCACATCCAAATGTGTAACAGAACATCAGGGAGTCCCTGCTGAGCAAGGCAAGAAGGAGCGGGCCACGAACGTTCACTGCTGCCTCCCAGGGTCTCACCTCCGGGTTTCGCGTTCCACAGCTCCCACTGACTCAGAGTCTGTCCGAGTGCTGAAAGTGGCCTTCGGTGAATCTCTCCGTAGATCTGGGGCCCGTTTTTAAAATAAACGATGAAAACTATGTAACAGACCATCAAGTGCGTGCTGCCATTTCCAACAACCTGCTTCGAATTAGGATTTTAAAATGTAATAAGAATATTAAGTTGGGAAAGAAACTGATTCTGCAAAGTAGCCAGTAATGTTGATGTATAAAGTGTGCTGTGTTCCTTAGTTAGCTGCTGCTTTTCTTTCTTTCCAGCATTGACGCTGATGGGACAATGACAGTGGACTGGAATGAATGGAGGGACTACTTCTTATTTAATCCTGTTACAGACATCGAGGAAATTATCCGTTTCTGGAAACATTCTACTGTGAGTATACTTATTCGCAGCTGTCATGCGTGGGCAGAGTCACCACCTGAGAACGCTGTGACATTTGCAGCTCAGGGTGCCCAGGAGCTCAGGGTGCCCAGGGCTCCTGAGCAGGCACGGCTCTGCTTATTCTATTGCGTGTACCAGGTTCTTACTGTGAAGTTGTAAAACTATCACCATTATAGAACTTTGTTTCTCTCAGGCTACATTTGTACTCTATAGTAAGGTTTAGAACAGATTGGAGGGCAGATCATTTCAACAATACCTCTTCTTAGCTAAATTTTATATAGCCTCTTTTGCATGTTTTGAATGATACGTCAGATTTATAAGAATACTTACAGATAGTCCATGTAGGAAATGAATTTAGGGGTATTCACTTACCTAGTTTTAATCTAATTTTTATTTACATCCCTAAAGCATCTGTCATGGTACAAAGTATAATGCAGATACAATTTCAAGACAAAAGGTGTGTCTTTGGAGAATTGATAAATTCACTTCTTTCTGTAGCTAAAAAGGATTAAACTGTTGCCCTTTCATTCTGACTTAGGCCCAGAGGGGACAGTTACTCAGAATCTATCAAGAAAGAAAGTTGTGAGGGCTGGTTTGGTAAATGTGTAAATGCGTGCGTTCTCACTGCGTGTGAGCCGGCACTGCATGTGGTGGGGAGCAGCTGTGTACAGTCCCCCCAGGCCCAGGCCGGCTCCGGGTGCTTCCTGGGGGATGACGCTGATCTGAACCGCAGAACAACACGCTGCTTCTCTGAAACAGGCTTGCTGCAACCATCTGTCTTTAAGGGAAGGAACCTGGGGATCTTTTTCTTCATCCTAACAGGGCATTGACATAGGAGATAGCCTGACTATTCCGGATGAGTTCACGGAAGACGAGAAGAAGTCGGGGCAGTGGTGGAGGCAGCTGCTGGCGGGAGGCATTGCCGGGGCTGTCTCCCGCACCAGCACCGCGCCCCTGGACCGTCTCAAAGTCATGATGCAGGTGAACTCCCTGACCTCCTGTCTGTCTGTCCTGAATACCCTCAGACGATGAGAAATACGGCACTCCGAAACGGTTAAATAGCTCTCTGTGACAGTCTTTCCTGCCTTTAAAAGACATCTGTCGTAGTGCTCTTACCCCTAAATTCAGCCCCTGGAAGTTTTTCAGGGTGCGGCCAAACCTTGGATCGTGGGTGCGCGTGTGTGATGGACTTTCAGTCTTTGGCAGTCTGTGACTCTTCCAGTGTTTAATATATCCTGTCATTGTGGTAGGGTTCTCCGTAAATTATTTATATTTATTTATGTATTACACATTTTCTCGGCCTCCTGTATGCTATTCTCAAATACATCTTCTTTTTTTTTTATTTATTTATCTTCAGAGGGGAAGGGAAGGAGAGGGGGAGAGAAATATCAATGTGTGGTTGCTTCCTGTGCATTCCCTGCTGGGAACTGGTCTGCAACCCAGGCATGTGCCCTGACTGGGAATCGAACCGTGATCTCTTGGTTCACAGGCCCGCGCTTAATCCACTAAGCTACACCAGCCAGGGCTCAAATACATCTTCTTGCAGTACTGGAGAAGAGACAGTGGTTTGCGCTGTTCCTCTAGAAATAGTAACCATAACACCGCCAGTATTTTCTCTCGTTTTACTTTTGCTTTTAGGTCCATGGTTCAAAATCAGACAAAATGAACATATACAGCGGCTTCCAGCAGATGGTGAAAGAAGGAGGCGTCCGCTCCCTTTGGAGAGGAAACGGCACGAACGTCATCAAAATTGCTCCCGAGACGGCTGTCAAGTTCTGGGCGTATGAACAGGTAGCTGCTCTCACTGTCTCGTTGGCGACAGTGTAGTTACATGTATCACCTACAGAAACTGTCTTTCTGAGCTGTTAATATCTGTCACTTAGTTAACAGTTTCATTTGTGCTAGTGAAAATAACCTCCTCTTCCAGAAGAAAAACCAGGGGGCAAGTATTCAGAAACTGCGATTCCTCTACTGAGCCTGTGTTTTCTGTATTTTCTGTATTATCCGGGGAAGAATGCTGTTCTGTTTGGCCGTGGAGCGGCCGGGTCCCCCTGGCAGCACCTGTGTAAACAGAACAGCCGGGTCCCCCTGGCAGCACCTGTGTAAACAGAACAGCCGGGTCCCCCTGGCAGCACCTGTGTAAACAGAACAGCTGGGTCCCCCTGGCAGCACCTGTGTTCTGAGGGGGTCTAACCTGAAAACCACTCTCCAGTAAACTGAATGTGTGAGCACTGAAGCCTTGCTTTTCTGCTAAGTAGCACTGACGCAGTGTATGCATTTTGAGACACATAACTACACTGTCAGGTAATTGAGTTCTAGGAGCTGATTTGTACTTTGATATTGCCTTACTCAGCTTGGGCTGCTGTAACAAAAGTCCGTAGAGTGGGTGGTTCAAACAGCAGAAATTTATTTCTCACAGTTCTGGAGCTGGGGAGTCCAACACCACGGCGTCGACCAAGGTGGTCTTTGCTGAGGGCTGTCTTCCTGGCCTGCAGGCGACCATCCTGGCGCTGTGTACGCACATGGCCCTTCCTTGGTGCGCGCACGTGGGGAGAGGGAGAGCGAGGAGAGAGAAAACTCCCTGACGTTTCTTCTTCTAAGGACGCTAATCTCGTCTGGGGGCCCCACCCCCGTGACCTCATCTAACCCAGCTACTGCCTCCCAAAGGCGCCTCTCCGAGTATCTTCACGTTGGGGCTGCAGCTTCAGCACAGGAATTCGTGACCGCGGGCACATAATTCTGTCCATGGCAAACATTAATGTGCCTTTAAAACCTCTTTCCACAGTACAAGAAGATGCTCACTGAGGAAGGACAGAAAGTAGGAGCCTTTGAGAGGTTTGTCTCTGGGTCCATGGCCGGAGCAACTGCGCAGACCTTCATTTACCCCATGGAGGTGCGTGCCGTCCTGAAGTCTGTCCGCGTGAGCGGTTTTGTGTTCACGGTGCATCGCTGTGTAACAAGTATTCTCCAAGTGAACAGTTTAAGACCACGAGCACTTACTGTCTCTCCGTTTCTGTGGCTCGGGAATCTGGGAGTGGCTGAGCTGAGGGCCGTGGGCCCTGGAATTCTAACAGGATGCTGTCCAGGTGTCGGCCAGGGCGGTGTCACTACCAAGGCTCCGCCCTCCTGGCTGTTGGCCGCAGACATTAGTTCCTTACAGCACGTGTGTCTGCACAGGCTGCTTGAGTATCCTCTGGGGGAGTGTCGGGGGGGACTGCACAGGTGTGCGTGTCAGGAAGCAGGGATCGTTGAGGGACGCTGCGAAGCTGGCTGCCACACGGTTGGTAGGAATGACCACACCTGTCCCTCTCCAGAGAGTCTGGTGCCATGCAGTTCGCAATGGAATTCAGCGTTTGACTGGTGACGGTAGTTCTGCCTAGACACCCTTTGATCAGAGCGTGGGTTGGCAAACCGTGGACCCGTGGGCTGTTCTGTAAAGCCCTTGAGTTGAGAATGGCTTTTACACTGTTCAAAGGCGGTTAAGCAGCCCCTCTTCCAAACCTCTGTACAGCAGAGGCCTGATATTTAACACCCACAGAGATGAACATATGTCCCGTCTGGCCTTTACAGAAAAAGTTTGCCAACTCCCACTTTAGAGCAAAAGTAATACTGTAGATGCTCAGATTTTTATTGATATAACAGAGGTTTTTCCCAGTAATGATAAGACCCAGGCAGTATTTGCCCTGTTAATTCGCCCTTGTGGCATGCTTATCGCCATAGCTTTCCCTGAAACCCTGTTAACGTGATTGGTCCACACACCCCTGAAAACAGCACCCAGCTCTGTGCCCGGTGCCCCCCTCTGTTGCTCGTCTCAGCCAGTGGCACTGCCTCCCCACCTCTCTCCTGCCCCCCTCAACTGTCCCACAGCGGGAACTGCCTCCGACTCTGCCACTTCCCTCCCTGCCTGACTGGCCGGCAGTCCATCTTGTTGAGATGTCAGTAGATTGTCCTTCCTCTTTCCTGTGCCACTGCCCCCTTTCAGGTTCTCTTTGCAGTGAGTGGCTCCTCTGGGCGCGTGTCCTCGTCCCTTGGGGGAGGTGATGTGTGACCGAGGGCACATCCGCACACTGGACAGTCGTTGGAGTGACAGTGTGTGTGAGGTGGTTGTTTTCTGCACTTCCTGGTGACGGAGCTCATGCCGTGATCTGTTACGTCTTTCCCACCCAGGTTCTGAAAACCAGGCTGGCCGTAGGCAAAACCGGACAGTACTCCGGACTATTCGACTGTGCCAAGAAGATTTTGAAACGTGAAGGCGTGGGAGCTTTTTACAAAGGTTACATCCCCAATTTGTTGGGCATCATACCTTACGCGGGTATAGATCTTGCTGTGTATGAGGTGAGTTTGTAGCCATCTCTTGAATCTGAAAGTGTAGTTAAGTCGTTCTTACTGTTCATGAAGGAATATGTATGTACCAGGGGACAGTTTTTGACCAAAAGTAGATTCAAGGGTGTTATTTTATCTTTTCTTTCAAGTACCTTGAATATGAGACCCCATGTGCTTGTGGTCAGTTTTGTATTAGATTTCTCTGTGAATTATTATTGTTAATGAAGAGAGTGGACTCACCATCAGATATAGTTGTTCAACTTAGAAGTACTAATGGTACTAAGGATTTTTTGTGGGGGAGGGGAGAGAAAGTAAGCAAACATGACACATTTTTTTTTGATTTGTTGATGTCCGACTTGGATAAAGCCAAGAGACGGATGTGGGTGGGAGAGAGTCGCCCCTGGTGAAGATAAAACAACCCCGGAGTATATCAGCGGTGCCATTTATTTTTAAAATTTACGTTATTTATGTTTAGAGAGAGGGGAAAGGAGGGAGAAAGGGAGAGAAACATCAATGTGTGGTTGCCTCTCACATGGTCCCCACTGGGGACCTGGCCTGAAACCTAGGCCTGTGCCTGACCGGGAATCGAACCTGCAACCATTTGGTTCACAGCCCGTGCTCAATCCACTGAGCTACACCAGTCAGGCCTCAGCAGTACCATTCTAACCACTTAGGGATGTATGAGCCTGGTGGATGTTGAGCGCGCACTACGTGCCGGCCGCTGGGGGAGGCCCCGGGTCTGCAGAGTGGGAGAAGGACGCGGTGATGGGCTGGTGGGGAGGGAGAGCAGCAGACCGTTGGGCACAGTGTGGTCAGTTGTGCTGGGGGGCGGCGAGCCCGGGCACGTTAGGAAGGGACCCACACCCCATAGCCGAGGGCAGCGGGGGAGCGTGTGATGGAACCTTTCTGAGAGGGCTTGCCCGTTTTTTTAAAAACAGCTTTATGAAGCTGTAATTTGGACACCATATATTTCATTCATTTAAAGTGTACAGTTCAATGGCTTTTGGTATTTGACATCGTTAATTTTAAAAAATTGTGCTTTTATATGTCTATAATGAAATTTGCCATTTTAACCATTTTTAAGGGTACCATTCAGGGGCATTAATTACATTCAAGTGTTGTACAATTACCACCACTATTTCCAAAACTTCTGTATTTACCACCCGGAACATAAACTCTATTGTAACTATGAAGAAATGACTCCCCACTCTCCCCCCAGGCCCCGGCCACCTCTAATCTACTTGCTCTATGAACTCGCCTGTTCTGGTTCCTGCACCATCTAGTTCCAAGTGGCATCATCCAGTATTTGTCCTTTTTCTTTCCTGGCTTATTGCACTTAGCGTGATGTTTTCGAGGCTCATCCACGCTGTGGCCAGTTTGGGAACTCCATTCCTCTGTACGGCTGAGTAACACTCCATGGCATGCCGCGCCGTGTTTTCTTTATCTCTGCTTCTGTTGATGGACACTTGACTTGCTTCCAGCCGTTGGCTGTTGTGAATAGTGCTGCAGTGAACATCGATGCAAGTGTATGAGTCTGTTTCCCATTCCTTTGGGTATGTACCCAGGGCTAGCATTGCTGCGTCAGGCGGTGACGGGATGCTAAGCGAGCTGAGAAACTGTCCGACTGCTTTCCACGGCAGCTGCGCCCTTTCCATTCCCGCCGACAGTGGGCAGGAGCTGCAGTTGCCCTGCGTCCTTGCCAGCACTCATTAGCTTCTGTTTTTTTTTGGGGGGGGGATGTTTGTTTGTTTATTATTACTTTTAGATGGTGGCCATCTTGTGAGGTATGAGGCAATATCTCATTATGCTTTTGATTTTTATTTCTCGGATGATAAGTGACGTTGATCATCTTTTCACATGCTTATTGTCCACCTACATATCCTCTTTGGAGAAATGTGTGTCCAAGTCCTGTGCCTGTTTTTTGATTGTTGCTGAATTGTAGGAACCCTTCAAACAGTGTGGACATCAACCACCATCGGATACATGGCTTGCACTCCCTTCCCCACTCGGAGATTGCCTTCTCACTCTGCTGGTGGTTTCCTGGGCTGCACAGAAGTTTCTAAGCCAGCGAAGTCCACTGTCTGTCTCTGCTTCTGTTGCTTGTGCTTTTGGTGTTATATCCAAGAAATACGGCCAAATGTTCTCAAGATTTTACCCTATATATTTTTTCCAAGGAGTTTTATCGTGTTAGGTCTTTAATCGATTTTGAGTTAATTTTACACGTGGCGTAGGATAAGGGTCCGTGTGTTTCTGCGTGTGTATGCCCGGTTTTCCCAGCACCGTGTGCTGAAGAGGCTTTTCCTCCCCTCGTGTGCAGTCTTGGCACCCCTGTTGCGGACCGTTCGATCGCACCTCCGAGAGCTTACCTCCAGGTTCTCTGTTTTCTCCCCTGATCAAAGTCTCTGCCCGCGTGCCCGCACCACACTGTCCTGGCTGCTGCTGCTTCGAGGCCTCCAACCTTTTTCTTCTTTCTCAAGATCGTTTCAGCTAATCAGGGCTCCTTGAGATTCCTTATGAATTTTAGGTGGCTTTCTGTTTCCTCAAATAGGTATCACTGGGATTTGAATAGGGGCTGCATTGAGTTTGCAGGTGGCTTTGGGCAGTGTACTTACTGGCATATATTTTATACTTAAAATATTTATATTTTAAAAGTAGATGAACATACATATTTAATACAACTTCTCTCAATTATTGCCTTTTAATGGAAATAGTGGGACCTAAAAGAATAGGGAAGAAAGCATGGCCGGGGGACCTCTACACTTGATTCTGCACCATTGTTTTTAAAAAAACCCTGAGACTAATTTTCCTCATTTCTAAAATCAGAAGAGTAACTCCGTCTCAGAGCAGTGTAAAAGGACTGAATGAAATACCATTCGTGTCAAGTACAGAATTAGGTGCAGCTGGTAGTAGCACGTTATTTTCGTTCACGCGCACTGTAGAAAATGTTCTTTAGGCCCCACAGTGGGGTGCTGTGGGCCTCGACGTTTACTTAGAAGCAGACGGGCCACCAGCGCAGACCTCACGTGTCTGCGGCCTCCGTGGCTGCCCCACGACTCTGCCGCACGGCTGTCCCCAGGAGTGTGCACCGCCCCCGTCCTGTGGAAGGGTGGCCCGTGTCTCCTAAGGAGGAGCGTGGCTGCGGAAGTGTTCACGTTGAGTGAAATCGGTCGTGAAGTTAGTCATTCACCACTTACCTTCTCTTCTGTTTCTCTGGCAGCTCCTGAAGGCCCACTGGCTGGAAAATTTTGCCAAAGACTCTGTGAACCCCGGAGTCACGGTGCTGCTGGGGTGCGGAGCCCTGTCCAGCACCTGTGGGCAGCTGGCCAGCTACCCACTGGCTTTGGTGAGAACGCGCATGCAGGCTCAAGGTGGGTTTTCGATGAGGGAAGGGTGCCCTCCCGTGCTTTTTGGGGTGCTGTAGCTCAACCTCACGTCCATGATTGCCCCCCCAGGGAAACTTCTTACAAAGCCTTTTCCTGGTCGCTCCCTCCTGAAATTTTAACCCCGAGGACACTCTGCACGGGTACTGTGATAGTGTACCTGTGCTTTATGCACAAACAGAGTGAGGGTCTTGTCGCCTGTGTTGAGAACGCGTGTTTTAAGAGTCCAGAAGCTTTAGCATGTAGATGAACGTGGGTTCAGATCCCTATGCACAACCTCTTGGGGTTTTCGTTTTCTCATCTGTAAATGGGAACGAAAACTGTGCAGTGTTGGAAGAATCAGCAGCAACGTATGCAGGACACCTGGCGTTTGTCAGCTTCTTGGTGGACGCTGGCGGAACTGCTTCTTATCGTGGGACCTAGAGCTTCTGCCCTGTGAGCCTCTCCCAGTGACACTGTGTCTGCCCTTGACTTTGATTCCACTGTGCCCTCCTGGCTTTCCTGCCGTCTCAGTGACAATTCTCTCTTCTATGATTCCCAGGCTTTTATTGCTATATTCAAGTATACTTTCTGTGCTTTTCTTTTCTTTTTTGCTCTTTCCCTGGCCAATCTCACCCTCTGTCATTTCTTTAAATAGTATACCCTGGGCACCTACGGCTCTATCCCCAACCTCTCTTCCAAGAACGACCACCCCTTCCCTGGCCAAGCAGCCCATCCTTGGGTAACCAGTACCTCCTGAGCCACTGCCCAGTGCTGGACAGCCCACCGGGTGGGGAGGGTCAGACCGGTCCCTAAGTCAGAGGTGGTCCCTGCCCCGCCCAGTGGAAAAGACACACATTCAGCAGATAAACAGCCCCTTTCAGCAGATAAACTCACTCTCCAGCCACCTCCTCTTCATCAGGGGCACAGAGTAAGGGTCTCTCAGCTAACTTGGGAGCCGGAGAGTGTTGCCATTTAAGCTGAGCCACAAGGACAGGTGGGAGTCAGCTGGGTGGAGGCGGGACGGGTGGGAAAGAGAGCGTTCCAGCTGGAGAAAAAGAATGCGAAGGCCCCCACGCAGGAGAAAACAGGCTCACTGGAGGGGCGGGAAGATATGCTCTCGTGGAACCATCATAACCATCTTTGGGGGGTGGTGCTAGTATTTTCACCGTTTTGCAGATGGGTAGCTGGGGCCAAAAGAGATTAAGTCACTTGGGCAAGTTTATGTGTTTGGTAAATAGGAGAGCCAGGCTTCACACCCAGGCCAGCTGGTTCAAACCATCACCTGACAAGCCCTCCCCCCTCTTTGCCGGCTCCACTCAAGTCCCTTGTGTGGCTGGTGCATTTGTTGCTTCTAAAGTCAAGGTCTGACCCTTTGACTCCTGCCAGGCATCTGTGTGACTTTTCGGTGTCTTCAGAATAAGTTCCAAAGCTCTTGGTGGGAATTTCAAAGCCCACAGTCATGTGGCCCCACTGAATTTCCCTGCTTCCTGTGTCCACATACCTCGATGGCCCGCGTCCGGCTGCCAGGGGTGTCCCCGCAGCGCACGTGGTTCCTGCCCTGCCTTTGTGGTGCCGGTACCTTGGCTCCGCCTCCTTCCTTTCCCGCCTTTTGGGGTTATTTGCAAGGCTCAGCGACCCTAGGGTTTTCTAAGCTCCCCGACTAGCTCTTCGGCATGCAGTTAAGGAGAAGGAGGGGAGATGGCAGAGTGTGGGGTGGTAGAAAGGGAGTTCTGGAGTCAGAAACACCATCAGCTCCCCGCTCTCCTACTTGTTAACTGAGTGTATCAGAACGAGTGTCTCCATCTTTCCAAGCCTCAATTTCTCATTTATAAAATGGGTTTAATAATACATATCTTGGAGGATGGGTGTATAAAGTAATTAACCCAACATCTGCCACATAGTAATCACTGAATAAATAATGGTATTGCCATCATTAAGGAGAATTATATAAAGGGGTGCTTTCTTGGACCCCCTTGGAATAAATTTTATCTTCTGGGTCATTCTGAGTCACACTTAGGTATAGTAATAAGAACAGCACATGCTTGAGTATTAAGTTAGCCTGGCTTCCTTCCTTATTTCCTAGCCATGGTAGAAGGAACCCAGCAGCTGAACATGGTCGGCCTCTTCCGACGGATCGTTTCCAAAGAAGGCATACCCGGGCTCTACAGAGGCATCACCCCAAACTTCATGAAGGTGCTCCCCGCCGTGGGCATCAGTTACGTGGTTTATGAAAACATGAAGCAGACTTTAGGAGTGACCCAGAAATGACACATTGAATGTTTTGCTTTTGCCTGATTACTGAGATTTTCTGTAATCTCCAGAGGGACTGTTTCTCCTAGGATCGCAAGCCTACCGCAAACGAAGCTGTAGTTTTTCACAAAAGGGAAGAGCTTATCAAGGATCACTTTAAACGTTTGGGCTCAATTTTATACACACAGAAATGTTTTTAAAAATCATAGTTTTGATAAGCTCCTACAATTCTGAAAAGGCCAGAAAAATCACACTTTATCTCTTCTTCTTAGTCCTTTCTACAGGTCTCTGCCCTGAATCCTAAATCTGAAAAATGTACCTGCTTGAACTAAATTTGTCTTGTATGGTAAATTTGTTTCGTTTTGTATGGTAGAATGGTAAATCATTCATCTTTATTTTGAACAGTTCAAGTTTATGCCAGTTTCTTTATACTGAAGTCTTCTTCTTGAAAACAACATGATCAGAAAACCTTGAAACTTAAATTGTTTTATATATTTTGAATGTCCTTATAGACGCCTTAATATTCCCTTCTAGGGCCATCAATCGAATCGTTGCATGAAAACACACCTTCCAGCAGGCAAATAAGTAGAGGGTTTATGTCCTTATCTTTCTTTAAGCTGAATAAGAACGAACATAAGTGGCTGAATTTCAAGGGATGTAACAACTCTAGCCCATTTATATCATTTTTGTGTAAGGTGGAGTGATGACATAGTATTTATTTCAGTGGGCCCTTTTCTGTTTCCCTTGCACTGTTATTTGGTTCCTGGGATGACACAGTGATTGCGAGTCGATTACTGTTACATTACCGACACGAGGTGACTTATTTGAAAGATGCTGTTTATCTTGGCGTTGCTTCGAAAAGCACCAGGAGACAAAAACTTTTTACTTAGTATCAGCCTTGGAAAGCAGCTCTGTTTTCTTTGTCCTTTGTTTCCTCCTTGAATCAGATTTTAATCAGCAAGGCTTCTGGAGACAGTTCTCGGTAATCTGAAATTTCTTAATCACACGAAGTGCATGGATCATGGGTGAACGGCATTCTCTGTCCCCCTCACTGTTCGGTTGCTTTGAAACTGCAATGCTCAGTTTGGGCAGTACAAGGCTAGTCTCACATATTAGGTGCTTAAATTTAAATGAAAGGCCCAATTTTTAAACACACACATTCATATTCTCTCTTGCCCCAAGTTTTAGAACATGTTTTTACGATACAGAAAACTCACTTTTAATATTATAGCATGTTTTTGTTTTACTGAAGCCATTTTTGTAGTTAACTATCTTTTCTGATTTATGTGATTGGGACTTAGAAAAATATTTATTAGTTGAAGTTACTCTTTACCACTTTTTAAATTTAGTTCCTAAACTTCTGATTGCTAGCAATTCCTGTTATAAATTGTCAACATTTTACTGAAAATCTAGTGACATGGTAGGCATTTGCTTTATTTCAATCTACCTCTTATATTTTATGAACCAAAGAGAAATGTTGGACTCGTCTTTGTGAAACATATTCCAAAATATAGTTTTCATTATATGAGTTATGCCTGATAGGTGTCTCAGTATTTTTATAATACATGTAATGAGCATGGGACTGTATCTTTAGGGGGGTTTGTACTTGGAGTAATACATGAATGACAATATTAAGGTACACGATTAACTCTTTCTTTACTCATAAAAATTATGGCGTGAACAAATGAAATCTCAAGCTACTGACGAATCATCACTGTTCATTATGAATTTAAATTGTTTGCTATTTAACATTTGTAAGGAGTGAATGTGATTTATCTGTGCATCTTGTATCTTTTGAAACAATGGTTTTGTATCTTTTGAAAAGAGCCGGGAGCTGAAGATAACACTGTTTCCACCATGAACACACACTTTACATTTATATTAAAAATGTGTGTTTGTTTTTAAAATGACTTGTTTCCTCATTTAAAAGAATAGTGTAACTAAAGCAAAAAAAAATGGCTGTGTCACACAGCTTGTATCATTGCCAGTGGTTTGAGTAATACTTTTCATATCTGTCTTTGTGTAGTCTTAAGAAGTATTTAGACCTTTCTGAACAGCTTCAGCAGTGTTTTTCTCTACCATACATTTTGACATAAATGATGTTTTTCGCGTTGTCCTAGGTCCACATTACTAGTTGGGGTGACACCCCTGGGGGGCGCACAGTGCCACCTCTTGGTGGCATATCAGTTTGTCCTGAAGTCATGGGAAACAAAAGCTAAATTTAGTGGTAATTTTTTTAAATGTATCATTCATAAGTACAAGGTTTGATTTTAAAAAATAAAACATGCCTGAAAAGAAATTTCTGTGTTCCAACTCTAGTGCCACTTGGATTCCAGGAATAACATCTGCCCTCCTCTGCTCTTAGGAACCGCTGTTAGAAAAATGCTGCCAGATATACTTCTTGTCTCTTAGTCTGTCTTTCTTTCTTTTTTAAAAAAGATTTTATTTATTTTGAGAGAGAGGGGAAGGGAGGGAGAAAGAGGAGAGGAACATCGACGTGTGAGATACCCAACTGCAGACCCAGCCTGCAACCCAAGCATGTGCCCTGACTGGGAACTGAACCGGCGACCCTTAGGTTCGCAAGCTGGCACTCAAGCCCCTGAGCCACACCAGCCAGGGCTTACCTTGTAGTCTTGTGTCCACCTCAAGGGAATAAGCTTGATGTGGGCACAGATTCTATTTTGTATTATTTTGTTCTTCGATCTTTACATCAGGTCACACGTATAAAAGTGTGGCATGGTTTCCCTAGCCGCAGATAAGGATTTAGCCAGCCCTTCTGTTCCCATGACTTTTTTTTTTTTTGAGAAAGACATCAAAAGAGTAATATTTGCGGAAGGGAGCAACCAAGAGCGCCGGAGGGCAGGTGTGGACTGAACTCATTCAGATCACTTTGGAGGAGAGCGCCCCCTGCAGGTTCCATCTGCCCTCCCCCGTGCGCGCCGGACAGAGCCGATCTGGCGTAGGAGCTGCCTGTGTGAGGGCAGCAGCCCTAAACCGGGGATCCTGGGCTCATTTCTGCACTGCGGGCAGCTGATTTGTTGATGTGCTCTTTCCTGGCTGCCTGCCCCGCCTCGTCTTAGTTCCCCATCCTGTCCTTGAATTCTTGTCTCGTGGTCTGCTTCTGACAGAGCCCGAACTAAGACGCTCCACCACCAATAGAGCTGGATAGAGCAGTAGAAGCATTTTATTTAGAGATCATGCAGGAAAAGACCATAAGGAGCAGCTAGCAGACCTACAAGTAGTTGCCTCCAGGGAACTGGGCGGGAGGTGCGACAGGGTGCCTTTAAATAGATACCTGGTCTCTAATATAAACTAAAAGCAGCCACTTACAACATAAAGCAAACTGGAATAATGTGACAAAATCAAAACGAGAGAGCACAGATATACCTGCACGGCCTGGCCTGGGCTCCAGCTCCCAATCCCTTAATTTTGCTTGAATGTATCCATCAGTTTTGAGTGACAGCTGTCAGCTGAGATTACTGCATGGATCCAAACAGATGAAAAAATATTCTCTGAACAGAACATTTAAAAGTGGACCATTAATCATTATAATGGGGGATTAGTACACTACCACATTCCCCCCCGCTTTGTATAGGAAACGACATGGGTAATTCATGTAGAAATGAGGTGGGATTTGTTAAATAAAACACTTACTACTTAATGTGGAGAGGGGATTTATACAGGGAGCAATTGGGTAGTTTTCATCTACAGGAAGGAACACTCTGCGTCTTGGCTTTGAATACTGCTTGTTGGGTATTTCCTTGATTGCATACCTCGTCGCGAAGGAGAGCCCCGGGCCAGGACTGCGTTTGCAGAAAGCACTTCTCTGTGCCCACGAGGCCCGGGCACCAAGTCACCACTACGGTCGTTTCCTTTACCTGCCGTTTCGCGTCCCACCATTGCAGTGGCCCGCAGTCCACTGCAGTATGACAACATTAGATGGAAAACTGCAAACACTAACCATGCATTTGAAACTCACTTGGTTCCGCGGAGTGTGGTGAAATCTCGCGCTTTCTCGCAGGACGCGACTCAGCCGGTCATTGGTCAGCGTCTCCACGCTGCGTACGTGCGCCGTTAGTTACGCAGCCGGCTGGATTGTGAGCGCAGCTGTGGGCTACGGCTGGGCTTGCGTTCAAGTCACCCTGAATTTACTTAACAGTCGCCTCACCTGCGAGTGCTGACACTGGCAACTCAGGTACGTCAGAGGGAAGCCGTGACGCGCTTACTTTAAGGGAGAAGGTGAAAGTTTCCGATGTAAGGCATTTTATCATCTCATATCGTCATCATCATTATCGTCATCATTGTCATCATCAGAACGCTTGCATCGTCATCATAAGCACCATACAAATTTTGAGAGGACATATTCACCTGGCTTGTGTTACAGTCCGTTGTTATAATTGTCCTATTAGTGTTGTTAATCTTTCACTGTGTGTTTAATTTATAAATTGAACTTTATCGTACGTATGTAGATAGAGGGGAAAACAGTAGATAAAGGTTCCATTCGTGGTTTCCCGCATCCGCTGGGGGTCTTGAGACCTGACCCCTGTGCCCGACTACCGGGCCGTGGTCTCCATCTACCACTAGGTGGCAGACTTCTCCCAGCTGTGCGGGCCGCTGGCACCCGGGGTCGCCATACGAGCCTCCCGGCTGTTTTCTCCCTCTCGCTCCACCTGGAAAATCACCGGCTGCTTCGAGCCGGATTTAGATTTCCTGCTCCAACCATCAATACCTTGGTCAGAGAAGGGAAGGTAGGGTCGGCCTGTGGCTATTCCAGGAGAGGAGACAGAAGGTCCTTTCTGTGTAGCACTGAAGAGAGAGGCTTGTTTCTATTTTTTGGGGACAACTTTTCAAAAATAGAAAAATTCCAGATTTTACAAGTCAAATTAGAAGTGCTTAAAAAACAAATATTACCGGTCATAGGCAGAGTTACAGCTACGTGTTCAGGTATGAGCACTGACCAGAGAAGATATTTTGAGATACTGGTTTAGAGTATAACGAATATTTTTCATTTGGTTAAAATATTTTGAGACATGTACCCATAATTCAAGCTTGAAGTACAAGGGTGGTAAAATAAGTTTAAAAATAAAATAAAACAAACAAGTAATAATGCACCACAAAATTTAGTTTATGCCATTCTCTCTTAGGAATTTCTTTTTTTACCAGATGTCTTTATTGATTTGTGTGGCGCTCTAGTTGACATGTTTGTTTTTTTAAAATACAGTTCAGGTGTCAGATTAAGACAAGCTTGCTCCGGTTCACCCCTGGAACCATAAACGTCAGAGGAAGAATTTAATGGGAAAATCAGGCAACTCAATCTGTATTTTTGGATTAGGCCAGAGTACCTTTCAATTTCAGCAAACAGGTTTTTCTGTTTTTTAAGTGCTAAATTTTTATTTGGCTCTTAGGCTGCCACATATTTGATTGAGGTACAATTATGATGTCTATAGGGGATACTTGAGAAATAAGGCTTTAAATGAACTGCACACATCCTAGCAAACTCCCCTGGTTTGATCAGAGGAAAATGGAAATGGGACACGAAGAGAAATGTGAGGGCCCGATGTAATGGTGCCCCCCCACCCCCCCGCCCCGGGGGTCCACCAGCCGCGCACCTGCGGCCCAGCTCCCCCACCTGCTTTGCCTCTTCTTCCTCCTTCCCCTCACCCACGGCTCCTGGGCTCTGTTTGTACGATCATCCTTGCTTTCCAGTCATCGCTTTCCCGTTGTTTGTTCACGCATTAAGAACCTGCAAACTGGCTGCCCGTGTGCCACAGCCTGGGCGCCTCGGGAGAAGAAAATACAGAAGTTAAAAAAGAAAATCAAGGTGATAAACCTGGCCTTTAAAAATTGTTCAATTCCTGCAAACCTGCTGAAAATGGAGACAAGCTTTTCAGCTCATTTCCCTCAAAATTCACAGAAATATGTCTGTGCTTGAGAAGAAAGCACAGAGAGGACCCAGAGCTGGAGTCTGATGATATTTGATTCGGGCCAAGTTTTGGCTGGTGGTAGCATGTTCCCA
Source organism: Trachops cirrhosus (assembly GCA_028533065.1). Taxonomy (NCBI): domain Eukaryota; kingdom Metazoa; phylum Chordata; class Mammalia; order Chiroptera; family Phyllostomidae; genus Trachops; species Trachops cirrhosus. The sequence goes on along the minus strand of CM052551.1, from coordinate 5,974,222 downwards.
CCAAATAACTACCATTTAAAGCTGATAAAAGCAATTCTTACAATAACGAGGAAGACAAGATTGTAAAAGCAAAGATTGGAATTCCAGGACTCACTGAAAGAGAATGGAGCATATTTATATTGTTTCCCAGTTTCATTTCATTTCGGTAATTGCGAGGATACTGTTTTTTGTGTGTGATACTGAGGATGCCTTAAGTTTTTGGCCCAAGAAAGATAGAATGACGGAGCTGCCTTTTATCGAGATGGGAATACCGCGTTGATACCCCAAACAAATGCGGGGCTGAGTGGGGTGGCAGGGCGTTGGCTTGGGGACATAGGAAATGTGAGATGCCTCTGTGGTGACAAGGCTAAATTTCAAGAAGGCCGCTCTGGGATTCAGGGGAGAGGTCCAGGCTAGACACGTACCTCCGGGAGCCATCAGCCTCTAGGTGATATTCAAAGCCAGGTCAGATGATTATCGGAGTGAGTGGAGTTGTTGAGGTGGAGACAAGGGTGCAGCCCTCTAGCAAGAGGTGAGGAGATGAGGAGGAAGCAGAAGAGTGATGATGAGCGCAGGGAGGTGGGAGGGACTTCTGAGACGTGGGTGGTGTTGGAAGCCACGCCAGGTAAGGTGAGGACGGAGGATGGACCACTGGCTTGCACTCCAGGGAGGTCACCCACCGGGGGAAGGAGAGGAAGAAGCAGGCGAAGTGGACAGGAAAGCAGACACGGCCCCGCCACACTTGGCTTTCTGCAGCGGCATTTAACACCCTGCCAAAACACGGACGGACCCTGCAGAGGGTTGATTCGCCCAGGGTTCACTGGGCAGGAGCCTGGAAATCACAGAGAGAGAAAACGCAATTGCCAGTGCTGGGGAAAGATTTTTGAAGTTAGGACCTGGGCTCAAGGTAGAGTAGGGGGGCAGAGAGGAGGTCCATGCCCGGAGAGGGCACGGGCTGGCGGCCACAGGTGCTGAGGGGTGTGGGAAGCAGGCGTGGTGGGACGATTAGCAAATACGTCGAGGACAGAGGTTGGGCCGGACCAAGATTTCCAGTTAGAAATCTGACAGAGAAACAGTTCGGGGTGATGACAATTTCTAGCAACCCAGCCACCTGACGTCTTTAGTGGAGGACAGGGGGCGATCAGGAAGTGGGGGACAAGATGTCTGTGTCGGGTGGGGGGGGATGAGTAGTTGGGTCACAGGACCCTGGGGGGGTGGGGAAGGGGAAGGGATGAGTGAGGAGCACACTTAGCTCTCCCCCCTGCACCCGCCAACCCCTGTGCACCCTGTGGAGGGCAGGGTCCTCACAGGAGAGAGAGGCTGTTTTAGGGACGGGGAGGCCAGAGAGGCCAGGGCGTGCAGACCTTTGGGCTGCTGAGGTTTGAGGGACGCTGGTGAAGGGGAGAGCTTAAAATGTGTGAAGGTGACGTGTGGGCACATCACTGACACCTGTCAGGTCCCTCCCTTGTCAGCCCAGGGCTCCTAGAAGCTGGTGGGGCTTCTCTGTGGTCCAAGGCAGGGCACTGCTTGCTGGCTGTCTCAGTTGGGAAGCTGATGGAACCTTGGTTCCAGCCTGGGCACCAAACCGAGTCATCGGTCCATCTCGCTAAGAAACTCACTGGGGCCGAGGTACAAACCCCAGTGTGAGCGTGCGGAGGATTCTAGAAACTGAGCGGGAGGAATAACAGGATGGACAACTCAGGGGCTCGGAGCATCCTGGAGGCTGAGTGCCGACCTGCGGTGACTTCTGAATTGGCTTCCCGTGGAGCCTAGTGTGGGTGGCAGGGTTCATTTCCAAGGGCAGGAATAAGGTGAGCAGAAGGCACAGCGGTCAGAGAGGGAGCGGTAGTAGTCGCCTCACCAGGACAAAATTAGAAAAAGTGAAGGGAAATGAGACACTGTAAAATGCAGAGGCTGTGCCTTTTGAATCAAGAATAGCCAATTAAGCTCTGTTTTGTTATGTATATCGCGCTCATTAGTCATCGAGTTACCTCTGGCTGTACGCACTGTTTCCGTGCAGTTCATTTTCATTCCATTACCATTAGGGAGGAACAAATCAAATCCAGTGAGAGCATATCCTTCCGCATTGCTATCTACCGGGGGAGGGGCTTGAACCACGTCTTTCTGAGGTTTAACATCTTTGGTTTCAGCTTAACAAAGAGGAGGCGCCCGAAGGATCAGCAAAGAGGTCAGGTCCTGCCCCTGGCACTTGAAGTGCACTCGCAGAACAGAAAGGGCCTTGGGATGCAGGCAGTTGTGAAGAACGTGAAATCGGCCCAGGACACCCCGAGTGTCCATGAAAACGGAGTAACCGATCCTCCAGTTTCCGTCCGTGCTGGCTCACGGCGCCGGGGCCTCCGCCAGGCCTCAGGCATGGGTAAAAACGAGTGCGCACAGTCGTTCTTCGGTCCGTCGGAGGGACGGGCGCCGGAGAGCAGGCCGGGCTGAAGCGGCGAGTGCCGCCGCCTGAGTTTGGTCGGTGCGCTGCGGGGATGATGATGGGGCGTAGACGAGGTGTCCTGGGAGAGGTGGCATTTTTGCTGGGTCTTTGGAGGACGGAGAGGCCGAATAAAGGGTTACTGCAGGGAGCTGTGACGTCTTTCCAAGACGGTGGGTTGGAGGGGAGCAAATCGGAGGTGGGCGCAGACTGCAGGAGGAGAGGCTGTGCCCTCCTTTCGTGTCTGTGCCCCCAGGGTCAAGTACATTGTTCGGCTCAGGTTGGTGCTGGATGAGCATCTGTCGAAGGAATCGAGAGGGGGAGGAGAGACCAGTGTCCTGAGTTGGGGTGGTGGATGCAGGACGTTGGGCGGGGCCCATCGGGGGACAGTTCTGCCCCGCGCCGCAGGCCTCACCGAGTCATCGAGGCAGAGCGCCAGTTAGGGAGCTGGGGGAGGAAGGAAGCTCCAAACTCACGGAAGCTGAGGGCGTGAGAGTTTCCAAAAGGAGGAACGACAGCCCCATCACGCGCAGCAGGGACGGCCATCAGGGACGGCGTCCCCGGCGTTGCCAGGTCAGAGGTCGTGAGTGAGCGAGCGGTTCCCGGGAGAGGCGGCAGCAGCTGGGCCTGGTGCCGCGGCCGAGGCCGAATCAGGGAGAATCGGGAGGGCAGCCGTTCATCGGAAGGTTGAACCCTGCAGGGAAGCGGGGAGGAGGTGGCCCGAGGGGGGGCAGGACCGAAGGCATGCTGTATTATTTCTCAGATTTTATTTGTTTTTAGAGAGAGGGGATGGGGAGGAGAAAGAGGGAGAGAAGCATCGATGTGTGAGGGACACATCAGTTGGTTGCCTCTTGTACGCGCCTGGCCCGCCGGGACTGATTCCCAGGCGTGTGCCCTAACTGGGAATTGAACCCGCGACCTTTCACTCTGTGGGACGAGGCTCAGCCCACTGAGCCGTACCGGTCAGGGCTGCCGTTTGTTTTTTTAAGGGTGGTAGGGTTATGAAGCTCAAGAACAGCACAGGGAAGAGGTTAAAGACAGGAAAGAGAGCTAGAATAAGGGAGACGGGTCTGATGAGGAATAATGAAAGTGCAGGTCTGTGTTTTGGTTTACGACTTGAAACCTGAATTTGACGTGCGTGACGCAGGTCAGCAGGGAGTGGAGGAGGGAGGGGAGGGCAGAACACCTGGGTCCTGGCTCTTGCTCTGCGGCTGACCAGCAGGGCCGCGCCTCACCAGGCTCTGCCGGCCTTGGCCTTCATCTTGCCCTTCTAGCCGTGCAGGGCCCTGACTCACAGCGTTGCAGCTTTGGTAACGCAAACATACCAAAATAAGGCTTTTCCCAAAATACAGTTTGCTTCAAGTATTACTTAGGCATCTTGTTGTACATAATCTTTGAGAATAAATGAGACAGTATGTGAGAAAGAGCTTGGGAGACTTAAGAAGTAAAACAGCTAAATTTCTATTTATTAAAAATCCTGCTGATATTCTTGACTTAGAGACTTTACATATTTTCCCTTTTTTTTTTTGTTTTTATTACCCCAGAGCATGAAATCCTAGCAGAAGGGGAACCAGGATTAAATTAGCTCCTTACCTAAAGGTTCTGTTGCCCTGGTACAGACCTCTCAGGGTCACACGGTTACATTTCCCTGTGGATGGTGACATTGCAGCCTGTGTAGTTACTCCCCCCTGATCATCGGAAGCAGCAAAGACTCTGCACGCAGAGAGGAAGGGCTCTCACATGGGTGGCACGCTCCCGTCCCGTCTCTGCAGCACTCGCAGTCCACGAGGTTGAACTGGGAACAGCGCTGCTGGGAAAGGCCGGCCGAGTCCCG
>CM052551.1:5926440-5969472 GCA_028533065.1 Trachops cirrhosus | reverse complement strand
GTAAGCTGCAAAACGATAGACACTCTTAGAGACAGATGAACAGGAAGACGCAGACTACTTGGGGACACGGGCTCGAACTCCACTTGGGGAAACAGGGAGGGAGGTGCTGTCAGAGCTTGGTCTTTAAGGAAGAGGGGTCTTCCAGGTGAGAAGGAGGGCAGAGTATTCTGGGTCGAGGGCCCCACACAGGCCTGGCACAGGGCAGGACTGTGCGCCATGGGCGTGGGGCGTGGTGCGTGTGGAAGGTGAGGCCGGACGGGGGCCAGCTCGTAGAGGTCTTTGTAGATCCCGCCGAGGGACTTGTATTTTGTCATGCAGGTGGTAGGGGCCGCTGGATGATTTTAAACAGGTAATTTAGCACCTAGAGAAAGATTCGACAACAGGGGTACGTTGATATCGACCTTTTGGGATTCAATATAACATGTTTGAAAACAAATTTGCCTACATCACGAGCGGTGCTTCTCAACTTCCAGTAGATACCACAATTACCCAGAAGACTTGTTCAGATACGGGTAGCTGGATCCCATCCCCAGAATTCCTGGCTCAGCAGGGCTGAGGTGAGTCAGAGAACGTTCATACCTAATGAGCTCCGTGGTGGTACTGATGCTCCTGGTCCAGGACCCCACTTCGAGGACTGCTGCTTTGGGGAAGGAAGGCTTCTTTGCATGGAGAGGACCCAGCACAGTGGAAGCAAGTTTCTGAAATTTATTCAGGTGTTTGAGGTACCATAAAGATGAGAAAAATCTAAACCAGGGGTTGCAGTCCTCATCACATCACGTGGAAAGTGGAATGGCGTGGGCCGCAGCGCAAAGGAAGCCACCCGGCCACGCCTCCGGGCTCCCGGGAGCTCGGGGGACGCCCTGGGGAAGGCGGGGACAGGCCACTGGCCATTCTCCAGCTTGCTTCTAGGGGGCCTTCTGTTTTTGTTTCAGAAAACACTTAGAAAACAGATCTGGAGCTGAGATAGGAGTGGTCACAAATTCTGAGGTTTTCACCAGAATTATTCTGTTGCACTGGTGAAATTTTAGGGTGGAAGGAAGAAGCAGGCACCATTACCATGTGACAGAATCGCTCCTGACTAAGAATCATCTGACGGTCGGGTGGAAACAGAGAGGAAAAGGCAGGAGTGAGTAATACCAGGAGCGCAGTCAGAGTGGGGAGCGGGATCACGCACGGAATGTAGGGGACTGGAGGGCTTTTCATTTGCTCGTAAAACAGAGGCGGGTCTGGAATTCTCCCTTTAAACCTCTGCTCCTGGCCGTAGTAGCTGTTGTCTGGACTACAGACAGCCTCCAGCTGTGACATCAGCGGGCAGGAGAGGAGCCTTCCAAGGTCTGCAGCAGCTAGTCGTCTCCGACCTTCGTCTGCACTCTCCTTCTGGGGAGTCTGTTTCATGAAATATTGATGGGGAAGATTCCTCTAGAGCCGTGCATGCAGAGTGAACGATGCTTCTTTGATGTGTTAAGCCATCTTCCGGCCTTAAAGACTGGGAGGCAAAAAATAGCCATTAAAAGAAACGGTTCTTAGAAGGGCTGCTCACTTGGCTGGCACGCGCACTTAGATACGCAGGGCAGAGTGCCGGCCTGTCTTCTCCGCAGCGTCGCCGGCACTGCCTGGGCGCGGCACCCGCAGCCCGCCGGCGGGTGGCTCTGTCTGCAGCCAGCGGTGAGGGGACCGAGAGGACCGCAGTCGCTTGCACATCTCGCGCGTCCTCCGGCCGCCCTGTCTCTCTGCCCCGTTCTCTTCAGACCAGCTCTTTCCAACTGGTGTCTCGGGCACGCAGGCGGCCTCGAACCCACTACGGATACGAAGCCCGTTTGTTTCATGTGCCGGGTGGGGCAACAGTAGGTTTGCAGTTGTGCGTTTGGGAAATATACAATGACTAATAAATAATTAATGCAAGAGTGACCTCTGTGTTCCGTGCACTCGCCACTGCAAACCTACTTATGCCAAACCGTTTTTGAAGCAGTTATGCATGTTATTTTTTAAAGAGTTTATGATTTTATTGTGCATTTTGATTTTTATAACTGGCATTGTGCATCCTAACCCCTTCCGTGCTTTCCGCCCCCTTCCCAGGACGCCCTCCCATCCGGCAGCATCGGCTTGTGCTGTGTGTCTATGAACCTGTTTCCGCTTCGTTTATTCATTTATTTTGTTCTTTCAGATCCCCCCATAAGTGAAACCACACGGGTATCTGTCTTTCTCTGTCTGACTGCCTGCACTCAGCACAGTGTTCTCGAGTCCGTCCATGCTGTCACAAACGGCAAGCTGTGTGTCACTGTGTGACACGGGTGGGGTCCGAGGCTGGTATAAGGGCAGATTTTAACTAGCAGGTGAAACAAATAGTCTACCATCAGGAGTAACCATAAGAACTGCAGCAACAGCTAACATCATATAACCTATTAGCCTAACAAGGTGTCAGCCTAACAAAGCCCCTGACACTTATCAACTTATTTAATTCTTATAAAGTTCCAACAAAGAACATTCCATCGCTGGCTGCATTTGAAAGTGAGAAGAATGGGGCACGGAGAGGGTGAGGAACTCGCCTGCGGTCCACACTAGCCAGGCGGCCGGCTGGGCTTCAGCTCCGGCTCCTGACGCAGCAGCGCTGGCGGGAAACTGGAGCCGGTCCACGGTCCATGGCCCACGTGGACGTCCTCCTCCTCCTCCATCCGGCCCAACTGTGCGCGTCTGTGCCGCGCTCCCTGTGTCCTTCCCCCAAAGGAGCGATTGCTGTGCTGCTTTGTCTGTGCTCCAGGGGCCCCTCCCACGAGCCCACTGATGACAGCGCTTCACCACCGTTGTCGACGCTCTCCCTCCGCTGCCGGGGCCTGTGTTCTACCTCCCGTCCCCGCCGGGGCTCAGGGCCCATCACCTTCAGCACTTCCCGCCGCTGGGGGCGCCAGTGGACAGGATGGCATTTTACGTGTAATTCTTAGAAGGTAATTACATCTCATTGCAAATGTATTTTGAAAGCTAACTGTTTGAGTTCTGAATCCTATTTATTTCATTCAATTATGCAAAAAATTCAGCAGAATGGCTAATATTTACCTGAACGCGGTGCTGCCGCGAGGGGTGCGCAGGGAGCAAAGCAGACACAGCCGCAGCACGGCGGACCTTCGGGTCCAGTGCGGGAGGCCGATGGCCTGACGACGCCGGCAGAGCGGCCTCTGTGACAGCGTGGGGCGCGGGCGAACCCCGCCTGCGGGGAGGGCGCCTTGGCGGAGACAGCGGCAGCGGATCGAGGCCTAGAGGGCAGCCGAGCAGCGCAAGGGTCACGCGCTCCGCTCAGGCTGGGGCGTGGCGCGTCCCGCGCACCCTGTCGGTCCTCATACGTTTTTTAAAGGCTCAGGTAAAATTTTGCTTTCTCCAAGAACTTTCTCTCAGTAGTTTAGCTTTATTACTTATTTCCTCTGAACTACATTCAATCATATTTTGAAATGGATGTGAACCCCAGGAATGTGTCCTAGGTGAGGACGTTGCATTACTTCACCCAATCTTCGGAACAGCTTTGTGAGTTGGGTGTTAATATCTGTCCTTTTTCAGATGAGGGGACTGAAGTGTGGTGAGGTCGGGTGATTTTCCCAGAATCTGATGGCTGGTAAGACCTAAGAGGCGAGTTAGATTTTGAATTTAGGTCCGTTTGCTAATTTTCCTGACAATCTTATTAAGTAGGTTTTATCGCCCCCATTTTACAGGCAGAGAAACTGAGGCCCAGACAAACAATAACTGGCCCAAGGGCTCAGTGCTCCTGAGTGTGGCAGCGTCGGGGTTCCAGTTCACATCTGCGGCCCCAGAGACTGCTGGAAAGGGCTGGTGCTAAGGCAGAAAGTTGTCCCCAAGCCCCTCTCTGATCCTAGCGAATGTGGCTCCTCTGTGGCTGCTCCCCAGGCACTGGTAGGAGGCACTCTTGTGGCTTCAGAAAGCTCCAGAGTCATGTCCTACAGGGACCAGAGGCATCATCATCACCTGGGAGTTGGTGAGCAATGCAGACTCCCAGGCCCCCTCCCAGACCAGGTGAACCCGAACCTGCTGGTCCCAAGAGTCCCAGATGCTGGTCATTCCAGTCGGGCCAGCTCTCGTTGGGTGTCCGCGTCAGAATTACCCTGGCAGTTACAGGCTGTGGGGCACCAGCCCTCCTGACCCCGCGCAGGTCGGTGCTGAGACCCCTGAGACGCCCAGGGAGAGCCCAGGACTGAGCTGGACTTTCTTGGGGGCTCCCAGGTGGCCCTGGCAACCTGTCCAGGCTGAGTGGACGGCGGGATCTTGGAGCTGGTCTCCAATGTATAAAGGGCCGATCTGGGATCGCTGGTACCCGGGAGCTGGATTTTTAGCTTGTGACAGTTTTAAACTACAGATTAGAATAAAAAGCACACCAAATAACGTGATGGACTGTAAAATCCTTGTGAGGAAGAAAGAGATACATGCCTTGCTCACGTTATAGAAAGACTTGGAAGAACCAATACTATTTCCCATAAAACCTTGCGAAATGCGTGGCAGGTTTGTAATTGGGATCCTGCTCAGGCAGCTCCCTTGTGCACGCTCCAACGAATAGAGGGCCGTAATGACATGACTGCATTTCAATGGACTCTGCTGCCTTCGTCTTTGTATTCGGCTGTTCGCTCTCCTCGGTCTGTCCGTGCATTTGTGACTCGGTCTGTTCATGCATCCGTGAGCGTTATTGAGTGTCCGCCCTGTGCTGGGCACCGCCCTGCACTGAGAAGTGGTATCTGTACTGATCAATACAGGAGAGACCCCGGAAGACTGAACAATTGCTACATGAGGTGATAAGTAGCTGACTTATTACTATTATTATTATTATTAAATCTTGGTCCTGTTTCCTCCTTAACTGGAAGGGAAACGTCTCCAACTACGGCGCTGCCGGTGGCCTCGTGCGTGTCTGTGCTGCGTGTGGGTGGAAACAAGGAGGAAGGTCAGGAGCAGGAACTACACTGGGTGGGGCAGAGGCCCGGAGGCAGGGGTCCCGCTTCTCAGCTTCGACTGGATTGTCCAGACGCCCCCTTACCGTGAACCTGCTCCACTCGATCGTGGTGGGCAGTGTGTGTATGTGTGAGGGTGTGTGAGGGTGTGTGAGGGGTGCTGCATTCACAAGTGCGTATAAAATCCGAGACTGAGTGAGTTGTGTCTGTTTCTCGTGGGAAACCGTCATCGGCAGCTCTGAGCAGCCACGTGGACAGCAGGCACTTGGCCTTCACGTGTCCTCTGCGAAGTGGGGCCCAGGAGGCCGAGAGCTGCTGCGGCGTTACGTTGCACAGGGCAGGGGCTCGCTCCGCGCCAAGCACCCCGACGGACGGGCTTCCCCGTGGGCGCTGGGGCGAGGGCCTCTCCTGCTCTAAAATCAGGTCACGGCTCACTCGAGAGTTCGCCACGCGGGGTGGCTGTGAGCGTTCCAGATGGGCGTGGCGCGTGGCTCTGGAGAGGCAGTCCGGTCCAGGACGGCCCGTTGTCTGTCTGCGGGTGTTTACGGAGACAACAAGCAAACATGGAAGCAGCGAATCGGCTTGCAGTTGGGGCTGTGCTGCGCCTGTTTTGGATTTTGTGAGTGTGTGTGTGTGTGTGTGTGTTGTTTTGCTTACAGGCCTGTTTTCAGAAGCCACACTTTATATCCCTGATGAGAAAGGGACCACAAGCCCCCGTGGGGCAGCCGTGCCCCAGGTGGAAGGCACGGATCTCATCACGGCCAGAGAAGCCGCCCCGGGAGGGGCCCAGGCAGAACGCTGCTGCCCCGTCCCTCGAGGTCTCCTCCTCTGTCTTCCTTTGTCCCTGCAGCATTCAGAGCGGGCGCCGCGTTCTTCAGGTGGAGGAAGTCTAGGTCACATCCTGTGAGCAGCGTTTGCAGAGGCTGGGTCTCGTCCCCCCATCGCAGGCCTCGCCGGAGCCCCTGCTGTTTCTGTGACTCACTCACGGGACCCCTCTACAAACAGGGGCGAGGCGTGCGTGTGCGGGGCGCTGGGGGAAGCCAGGCAGGGGCCGTCCCTTCTTCCAGGAAGCTCCCTGTTCTGTTAAGGAGGCAGCGCAGAGACTGGAACAATCTAAGATTTTAAAAGGAGCCTCTTCACAGGGACACGCAGAAATATGAGCAGAGGAGCAGTGACTTCGAGTGAAAGGACCAAGGACAGCCACCCCACCCGCGGCAGCGGGGCCCTTCGAGCTGCGTGGGAGAGAGCGGGTCTAGTTTGCCAGGCCACGCAACGTCCTTTTCTCCCTAGGTGACCCGCCGTGGTCGTCATCGCGACCCAGCTGTGTGTCCCTGCATGGTGCTTGCTTGGTCTCTTCGCCCTGTGTGCCCATGCCTGTGATGGAGACCGCCGACCCACTCCAGGGAGGCAGGAGAGTGTGGCGAGTGAGGGGCGGGAAGCACAGGCTCTGGCCCCTAGAGCTCCCTGCCTCTAGGGGATTAACCCACAAAGCCTCTCTTCCTCCCCCAGTGCAATGGGGTAATATCACCGAGCTCACACGAGCTGCTGAGGCTTTGATGAGGTGGTGACTGAGTGGGTGTAGCCCACTGTCTGGGCCCTGGACAGCTCTGTATAAATGCAGGTCTTATTACTCAGGGACCCACGTGACCTCCTCCCCATCTGCTCCTGTCCCTGTGAGGCAGTGACAGGGACCCGCCTTTGGAACAGCTTGCACGTGCCTAGGAGGTAGCCACAGGAAGGTCGGGACCGGTGGTTTCTGATTTCAGTACCTCGTCGGAGACGTAAACTTTAGAATCTTTACAAATTGGATTACTTTACAGCAATTCAATTTATGCAACATGGACACAAGCGTAAACAGATTCCCCGAGCAACCGAAACAAGCGTTTGTAGCTCATTGTGTTCCTACGTCACCACAAACAGGCCGCGGGGGTGTGAGCCCAGCGCTCGCCGGCCCGTGCCCGTGGGGGCTGGAGGCTGATCGGCGCCCTAGGCGAAGAAGTCTGCGTTCCGGTCCACCTCTCTGGCCTTGGCCTTGGGTCAGCTTTCATTTTTGTTTTGATATGCCGTGTTATCTTCTGATTTCATCCTCTGAAGGGACCACTGTCTGGGGAGGGTATTTTTAGGCACATTAGCAGATTATTGTGGCGAATGGTAGTCTTTCCACCCTGCACAGCCCTCACCAGCAGCGTCGGTCAGTCGCTCACCCAGCCGCTGTGTGAATGCAGGCTGTGTAGCCAGTGCCGTTGCTGAGCAACAGACCTACTGCCAGGCTGTCAGTCTGGGCGACTCAGTCCCCAGCGGCCTCTGCCAGCGGCGGTCTGCCGTCGGTCCTGCCGAGGACACCGGCCTCTGGGTGTGCTTCGGCAGGCGGCGGGAAATAGCAGTCACCTGCCCTCCAACCTTGACAGGCGCGTTGGGGCGCTAGGAGGTGCGTGGTGGTGGTGGGGGGATGTGCGTTTATACGTTTATACCCCCCCCCACATTCTCTTGCAATCACTTCCACGTGGCAGGTACAAGTGGTTGCCTCCAGAGATTTTGCAAATTCTCGCAATTTCCTAGTTTTCTGAAAGACAGTGGTAAACCTGAAAGCAACACCCCCTGTTCTCCATACTTTCTTAGAGAGTTGTGAGCTCCTAACTTCCTGTCTCTGTACCTGCCTACTTGAAATATCTACGGCAATGTTTTCCTGAACAAACCCAACTGAAACCTTTCTCGCAACTACCCTCCCCCACCACCGAAAGTCAGAAACTTCCAGCACTTTGTCCCCGACACCACCTAAGCGGACTTAGTCCTAAATCTTTCTTAGTTCTGGTGTTCCAGCCACTCCCCAAATTGCAGCTGAAGCTCAGACCCCTTTGGGACGCAAACCCAAACATCCAACTCTGCATTTCGTGTGGGCACAGGCTCCTGGAACTCGGGTACCAAACGGAACTGCTGAGCTTCCCTCCCGTTCACCGCTCACCTCCTTCCCCTCCAGCCTTCTCTAGGAAAGTGATCTCACCTTGCGCCCTGAGGCTAGAAACCCGAGAACCATTCCTGACTCATCCCTCTCCTTGGAGCCCCAGGCGCCAGTCAGTAAGCAATTCTCATCCACTCTTCCTCCAACCCGACCCCTCTCTCCAGCCTCAGGGCCCGTCCTCTCGGGATCCACCGCCTCATCAGAGGAGCCTCCTTCGCCATCTCCTTGCTTCCACGCTGCCCGCTTCAGTTCCATCTCCGCACCAGGACCACAGCGGTCCTCGGGCATGTACATTGGACCGTGCCACTGCCTGGGCCCATTGGGGACCTCCCGTTGCTGTTAGGGTGAAGTTGTTTGTCCTCACCCTGGCCTGCCCAGCCTGAGGAGTTCCCGCCCCCTCCGTCCTTCCCGCCACCAGTCCCTCTTCAGGGTACGCGCCCCTCTCTGCCTCCAGGCGGTCTCCCATTCTTCCTCCTCATCCTTCAGTCTCACTTAAATACTTTGTAACTGCCACCACACATTTATTTGCTCCCGAAGCACATAGGACTGAACTTCCGAGTGGTCTGAGTGACAAAGCTCGTTTCTCTGCCTCTCGCTGATCCCCCGATTCCTCCACGCTGCAACCAGAGTCTCCTCCGAAGACGTAAACCTGCCCACGTCCTGACTGTGCCTGACCCCTCTGAGGCCTCCCCCTGCTTTGATTTCCTTGTCAACGGAAGCAGCTTTGGGTGAAGTGGAATATTAGGGTCGTCACCGGGCTTCTTGGAAAAGGCTTACTTTCCCAGAGGAAGAGCTTCCTGGGTGCCAGGGAACAAGAGAGGGTCCTCAGAAAGGGGGTGTGGGTGCGCCCTGAGGACTGACTTCTCTTACTCTACACTTTCCCCAGAACTGGCCCTGGCTTTCCCATCATGTGAGACCCAGGTCCCTGCTGTCCTATGTACAAGCTATGCAGGCTCCGATTGACTAGTATGCAGTGATCACTGGACTCCACGATACCTTCTTGGCAGCACCGTAAGATTCAGAAGCCTCCAGAGAGAGAGAGAGAGAGCTTCAAAGCTCGCGGAAGCAAGATGTGAATTGCCCCCCAGATGGAAACTTTCCAGGGCTGTGTGGAACATCGGCGGTGTGGGAGAACAGTGGCAGGCTTCCCGGGATGGCCCTTGGCTTTGTCTGGGCAGCAGGACACTCACCTCTCCGCTGTGGTGACTCCCGGGCCATCACTGACAGCCGACCTGGACCGTGGCGGGAAAGAGAGCCAGCTCTCCGGCTCCTCCCACCCCGAGACGAAGCAGCGGGGCTCAGGTTATCCTCGGGGAACGTGTGAGTGCGTCTGACCGCCTGGTGAGTTGGTATCATTGGCGCTCTGTCTGCTCACCGTGGCGCCACCTCGGTCACAGCATAGAGAACCACCTTCTGTGGGGACCGACCCACCACCCTCGGCAGAGTCCAGGCAGACGCTTTGGCAAGGGCGAGTTTTTGGCTTAAGGTGCTGTTCACTTTGGGTGTTGGTTCTCGGCTTCGAGAGCTCTGGGCCTCAAGGACCTAGAGTGTCTCTGCCTGAACAAGCAGAGACCAGGGACCTGGCCGAGCTGCCCTCTCCCCTCGCAGGGCGCTTTGTTCGGGCCTCCCCTCGGTGCCTCCCAGCGCCCCTCGGGGTGAGGGGCCCCTGGGGCACAGACGCTCACATCCTAGTGTAGAGTCTCCTACACATAAACTGCAGGTTGTATGGGTAGCACCCTCAGAGATTTTTTAAGTGTGAGTATTCTAGAAAAAAACCCAAGTTTTGCCAAAGTCTTAAAAGGCAAAAACTTGCCTTTTTAAGACTTTTTCATTTTCAGTAGCATGAATTACGAGGAATTGAGATCCTGGCAGTTTGGGTGTTACCATGGCAGACAATCATATACCCTACACAGTGACCCCCGATATTTCCAGTCCCCACTGGCACTGTGTATAGTCATTACATGTCACTGACCATATTCTCCATGTTACACTGTACGTCCCACGACTGACTATTTTGTAATTTCCAATCTGCACTTCTTAATCCCTCCCCCTTTTCCCCAGCCCCCCAACCCCTCCCCTGACCATCAGTCTTTTCTCTGTGTCTGTGAGTCTGCTGCTGTTTTGTTTTGTTTGTTTGTTTGTGCTATTCTTTAGATCCACGTATCGGTGACATCAGATGGTGTTAGTCTTTCCCTGACCGACCGGTTCACTGAGCACACCAGTCACGTGTGGCCGGTGGCTCCTACTGTGTGTGGACGGTGCAGACAGGGAGCATCCTCGTCCCCGCAGAGGCTCCCACTGGCCGCCGCTGGCCTAGACGGGCGAGGGGCAGGTGCAGGGGGGCGGGGCGTGCCGTGAGATGTGTGAGCCAGGGGGCTGCGAGCTCGCACAGGGTCTGATGAAGACTTTCTGAATCGGTGCGGCCTCCAGAAGGTGATGGAGCTGAGACCTGGAGGATGAGCTGGAGTGTCCGGGCTGGGGGGAGGGGAAGCAGTCCAGACAGAGAAAACCACACGTATAAGGGCCCCGAGTGGACCAGGGACAAGCTCTAGGGCGCCGGAATGGCTGGATGGGCAGAAAGGCCCCGAGGAGGAGGGGCGGCCTCATGCGAGTCTCTCAGATCAGCCCGCTGGTATTTTCTTGTGCGGAGGGGTCCTGAGGGTACTGGTCGTGGGGTCCACTTACTTTGAAGCCAGTGGGTTTGGGTGGAGTGAGAGCCGGCAGGAGTGAGGAGGGCCAGTTCCGCGCTCCGAGGGTAGCTCCTGAAACCCCACACAAACCACCTTTCACACCTCAGTTCTTTTTACACGTAAACCCAGCTCAACTTTCTGATCGGCACCCAGGTTCAGGAAGCCAAGAAATTTGTTTTACAAATAGTGGCTTTCTTTTTCCATCCGGGTGTTCTTTGTCGACCTAGGTGTGCTGGCGTGCAGCCCCGGCTGCTGGGTCTGGGCCGGTGGAACCGCCCACTGCAGTGCTGGTGTGCGTGGAGAGAGAGGAAGAGGAGGGCTCACGGACGTCCAGCCGCCAGTGAAGGGACTGCCATTGCAACAGACTGCACGCCAGGGAGACCCCCAGGCCCTGGAAGGTCAGGGCCTCTGCGTCAGGAAAGGAAAAGCTGCCACTTGTTGGACACCTACCCTGTCTGTGAGCGTTCACCGGCGTCCTCTCTGATCTCCCCACTGTGTCCCCCAGAGAGATCAGGGACAGGAGGCCTACACTTGTCCCGCTGCAGGCATTTCCTGGAGGCGGAGAGCCGCCGGGCAGGACAGCACCGCGTGCACGTGGCGGTGGGGTGGAGGGACCGGGCGGCCTGCGATTGCCCGCGAGGGTTTCCCCAGCTGCATCCGGGGCCTGTTCCTGCCGGGGTTCCAGGTGAAGGCAGCAGTCCCTTCAACGCCGGCGCTTCCCAGAAAGTCTGCATTTGGGTCGCAGAGTTTGAGAGCTGAAAGGGGCGCTAAACAGTATCTAATTTAATACCCCCCCCCCCGTTTTTTTACAACACACGCCTTGCCAGGGAGAAAGAAATTGTCCAGCGTAGCTTGTCAGCGGCAGAGCCGAGGGGACCCCCAGCTCTGCTACACCCGATGCGGTGCTCTTTCTGTCAGTCACACCTGAAAACTATCTCCTTCCTGTTTCCTGAAATCGTTTCTTCGGTTCATGCACATCAAGGTGCCGCACACAGGGTGATATTAGAAATCTCTCTGGACTGTTTTATTTCTGGGTGAAGCCTGGGGACTTGAGAGGGGCCCTGTTGGCCCAGCCAGGCGGACCGGCTCACCCCGTGTCAGAATCGCGGATGGAGCCCCCGGGGAGAAGTCAGGGGAGCTTTGTTTTCTCCGACACAAAGCTCGTCAGACCTGAGACCACGCCGAGGGAAAAGCCCCACGGGAGACCGTCAAAGCTCACGGACTGCGGCTTGGTCCAGCAGCCGGGTCGGCCACAACAACCGGCCTTGCGGCATGCGGTGGTGGTGCCCATTCGGTGTTTTCACCTGCTGCACCGCAATGTCCCGGTAGAAACACCCAGCACCGGCGAGGGTGCGTGTGCCGGAGAGACGCGGGTCACGCACAGCGGCTAGAGAGCAAGTGGGCCAGACGCCCCACGGGGACGCTTTGCCCTGTGCGCACCGAAGACCTGGAGATGCCCCTGGTTCTGACCCAGTGACCCTGACGTGTCAGCCCAGCGTGGGCTTCTACGTTTCCACGAGGGACTCTGGGCACAAACTTCCAAGTTCAAAAACTCATCTGTGATGTTGGGAAGAACCCTGAACTTGAGGGCATTCACGGCATCTGTTACCACCGTTTTGGTTTCACGTCGGGAGGGCCTGGCAGGCGCTACGATGGCGGTTCTGGTATTTTTTGACTTCACTTTAAGTAGTACACGCACCTTGGAAAAGGTGTGCATCGTGATCAACGAATAAACGGCGCTCACAGCAGCCCAGCTGCACGGAACTTCGTGAGGTCCAGGAACGGCGTCTGTGACGGCAATCTGCCTCTGTGACCAGGCAGTGCTGGCCTGATGAGTACTTGTCGGGTGAGTGAACGGACGGATGCGTATTTCTAGGAAATGATTTGGGAAGATAGAAATCGTTACTGTTCTTCCTTTTTTCTGTATTATGACTATATCATACGGTAAAGACTACTACTTTGTGTTTCTTAACTCAGAATTGTGTGCGTGGATGACTAATGTAGCAAGCGGAACCTGACCCCGAGGACGATGCTGCTGGGATGTTTACGGTTCCCGCATGCTCCCATTTATCAGGGAGAAAACAGAGCTCTTCCCCCTGTGCAGACGTTTCTAGAAACATCGTGGACGTGACTCTTAGTAGTGGACACGGCGGAGTCACTGCCCTTGGTGGTAATAGGGTACGTGGTGTAGGCTCATGCCAGGTGCTAATAAGTCGGCAGTGGGAAGACAGTGGCTTGTGTGGAATACTCACTCGGGGGTGCTGCTGATGCCTCCGAGAGGACCGAGGGCCCAGGTTCAGGTGTAGTGTGGACACCTGGCCTTTGAGTCAAAGAAATGCTCCTCGGAGGGCAGGCTTTCCAGGGCTCTAACTCCAGGTCTTGGCAGAACTCCTGGGACATAATGGATGCCTGCATTTATTTAATTTCGGTTTCGGTTCTACTCGGGCGCAGAGAGGGACCGTGTGTGGTTATTGAAGGCCCTCCCCACTCTGCTTCCACAGGTACAATGAGCTCTCAGTGAGGCTTTGCGGGTAATTTTACTTTGAAGCTTTATGTTCTCAGTTTCTCCACTGCCCAGACAGGCCATAACATTACATGCCTGAGTCAATCACTGATACGGCTGAAGCCAGTGACTTCTGAAAGCAAGTTCCTGGGCGTGGGGGTGGGCCTGGGGGTGGTTGTACCCCCGAGGGGGGCAGTCCAACCCTAAGGAGTCTGTTTTCTTGGTTCAGCTCTGACGGTGGGTCTGGAAATCCAAGGTGAGGCATTTCCTGGCATTTTACCAAGAATGCCTGTTACTTTCTGGGCATAAGAAATTAAAGAAATTATTCCATAAAGGGGAGAAAGGAGTGATGTAAATGATCCTATAAAAGGGAAACGCTCTCCACTGAGATCCCAGAAGAGCAACCACGGGCATTGCTATAGGCACCAACCTCCCGGGAGCGTGAAAGCACAAACCTTCTAGAAGGCTCCTGAGAGCGGACCCGTCCACCTCCCCTCCGCCTCCTGAGTGTGCGGCGTGTCAGAGACACGTTGTGACAGACTGTGGTGTGGGAAGGACTTCACTGTGGTGGGGAAATCAATTCTGTCTCTACACTGCGGGGATGGAGAAAGCATTACGTAGCAACTCTGTACTTGCGGAAAATTTCTGTCTTTCAAAGACTGGTCAGAACGTAGGTAAACTCATCCCTTTCTGGCTGACGCCAAAGGAAGCTGCTGGAATCTTATTGGGGTAATTCAGCAGGAAAAACAAGCTCACTTTACCATCTGTTCAGTGATGGGACCTGAGGGATATGTAGCCGTCGTGTTCCCTGGGCGTTCAAACACGGCGGTGAAAGAGCATCCGGAAATTACTGTGTTGATGAAAAGAGAAGCCAGGCCGCAGCCCGTCGGTCAGCACAGAGCTCCCGGCGCGTCCCCGAGCCCAGGGCCTCCCCGAGCCGGTTCTCTGGGGCCAGTCCCTGCTCTGTTCACGTTGCAGGCCCCTGGCCTGATGCGCTCCCATCTGGGCTGTGCCGATTTGCAGGGCTGCGCCTGCTCTGAAAAGCTCGTTGAAGTGTTCGGGTGTCATAAGTCTCGCTTTCTTTTCTCAGTAGAAAATTCAAGCCTTTTATTTAAAGCTTGCTTCCTGCACCTGTCAGAGGCCACCTGCAATATTTAACCTCTTAACATTTTTTTTATCCAGTATTGGTCTCTCCCTCTGCAAACAGCAACAATTTCAGGCTTGGCCCCCCCCACACCCTGATTCTCGCCCCTACAGGAAGTAGTGCGTTAGGAGCCACCACGCCAGACGCCCTTTGCTCTGGGGTCAGGAGGTTCGTGAGCAGCGGGTCCGCATCTGTCTTTAACATTTCACTTCCTGGGCCAGACTCCCTCACCTGTCCCCAACGCGGAGGACCGCGTCCCTTGGCCTCTCCCCGTCTCCTGGAAACCCCAGCAGTCCGGTCATCGTCTGACCTGTGCGTGACTAGGGGCCGAATTTGTTTGCCATCTTCTGTGTCATTCATTTGTAGATATTTTGCATCTTATGTCCAGGTTTTCAACTTAATGTATGTTTTTTCATTTTATTAAAGATTATCCATAATATTTAAATTGATCTTATTTTTATCTTACAGATATTTAGGTGATTTCTTCCTAGTCTTTTCCTACGTATAGTTATAAACATTCTGTAGCGTGAATGTAAACTCACTAGTGCGGAGGTTTTTGGGGTCAGTAAATATTTCCTAGAACATGATTTTTAGGGCTGCATCATATGGATGTGACTTAGCCAGTGTCCAGTGGTTGATACCTGGTTTTACTACATGTGGAATTATTTGCTGTGCTAAAGTCAGGTTTGAAGTCACTTGGTCAAGCTGTGCAGACCTTCGTAAGGCCCTCTGCACTGCATCGCCAGCGGGCTTTTCGGTAGCTTGCCTGCACTTCCGTTGGCGCTGCCTGGAACTTCCGTTTCATCGCAGTTGTACCAGAGTGAGTATGATTTTGATAATTTGATAAATTCAAACAATGTATTAGTAGTGTTTTATTTTTTTACTTCTTTAATTACATGGCGAGACTGGCCTTTTCATTTATTTGCTAGCATTTAAAAATTCTCTCTTCTGATTTGATCATTTGCCCTCTTCGTCTATCGTCTGTCATGGTTTTACGTTTTTATTTTCAATTTGGGTGATGTGCGCATCGGGACGATGCTCTGATGGAGCTGCCCGGCCAGGGCTGCCCCTGGTGCTTCTGATGCACGAAGCCGGGAGGTTCTGCCAGCTCTTCTTGAGCAATGACATCAGGACACGGACAGCTAAGTGGATGTTGTCCCCAACCTCGTCACCTGTGATCTTCGCGTGGCCAGCACCCACAGCCAGACACAGCGGCTTCTGCTCGTGGAGCTGGGTCTCGGACTTCACTCCGTTGACGCTGGCCACCATGTGCCCGCTGTGGGTCAGTGAGGACGCTGGCCACCGTGTGCCCGCTGTGGGTCAGTGAGGAAGGGACCGGCCAGCCTCACTCAGTCCTGGGCCCAGGGTTCCTGGCATCTGCTTGGTCAGAGACACCGAAGCCAGAAAGGCGTCCTGCTTCTTGGCCA
The DNA here is from genome assembly GCA_028533065.1 of Trachops cirrhosus. Taxonomy (NCBI): domain Eukaryota; kingdom Metazoa; phylum Chordata; class Mammalia; order Chiroptera; family Phyllostomidae; genus Trachops; species Trachops cirrhosus. The sequence goes on along the minus strand of CM052551.1, from coordinate 5,953,809 downwards.
GCTTCTTATCCTTGAGTCTGAGTGGATCGGAGTCTGACGGTGCCTGAGGAGCGTTTGTCCTTCAAAGGGTCGGAGCTCGTGGAGCTGGCCTGCAGCATCGCCGTCTCTGCCGACTGCCCGGGCTTGCGCTGGCTTTGGGGCAGGTCCGCCACACCCTGACTTCTGCAGCGAGCGGCAGGGGGCTTCACCGCTCCGGGTCCCTCCCTGAGGAAAGCGGGGGTCCTCGCTGTCTCAAGCCGCACGGTCACAGGCTTCGTCTGTCTGGGAGCGGCTGGTACCCGCCAGCGCAGGCATCTGACTGACGAGGTCCCTGACACATTCCTGCCGGAATGTATCCACACGGCTGGGTCTCCCTGCTTAAAACGCTGGCCTCTCTGCTGGGCCCCGTTCTCCAGGCCGTAAGAAACACATTTCCGATGCTCTTTTTCTGCCGGCTCTCATTTGGAGTAATTTCTCCATCTGTACTTAAAGAAATTTTCCAGGAAATTGGCAGATGGAGCAAACACCACACGCCAGATTACGGTGCTTCTATCTAATTGAGGCCATCAGCCAACTGGGTCATAAATCGATGTACAGAGTGGGTATTGTTTTGTATGTATTCATTTTTCTCTTTCCTCCTGTTGATCAATAAAGTTCTTTTGATTGTTTTAGTTGAATGGTCAATATTTTATGCTGGGAAGGATATGCATTATTGTTTCTCAAACCTACTCATTTTTATTTTGCTTTTTACTTTCATTTTTGGCTCTTGGTTGAAATGTTTAGGGGGAAACATGCTAGTCTTATTATTTTTTAAAAAATTAACTTTAGAGAGAGAAAGGAGGGGGGGAAGAGAGAGAAAGAGAGAAACATCGACTTTGTTGCCCCACTTATTTATGCATTCGTTGGTCAGTTCTGGTATGCGCCCTGACTGGAGCTCGAACCCGCAGCCTTGGCACATTGGGATGATGCTCTAACCAACTGAGCTACCTGGTCAGGGCCAGCATTATTGTTGAATATTTCCCTTTTCATATCTTAGCCAGTTGCTGAGGATGGAGAAAGTTCCCCCCATTTTCTCTTAGTTCTTCTGGCTGGTAAGATTATTGCAATGGCATAAGGCAGATTAACAGGAGAAAGACAAGTTTCAATACACGCACATGGCATAGAATTCACATGGGCCCAAACAGTGCAAGGACAGTGAGGCGACATGAGGCATGTGTGTCGTTCCGGACCAAGGAGGGGGAAGCAGGGGTCTAGGACCCCAAAGGGGAGCGAGGCAAATCTGCAAGGGGGTAAAACAAGTCAGTGCTTAGTCAGCACATGTTTGCTGGGCCGTCTTGAAGCAATGGGGCTCAAGGAGGACTTCCATCACACGGGCTGGCTGGGTTCCTCCCAGTCTGCCATCCCAGGTCCAGATGAGACTGGAGTCACCCGTGACATCTGCCTTCCCAGAGCAGGTCCTCTCTCTTAAATTCTTTTAGGCAGTGAAGGGAAGGCCGAAATTTCTTCCTGAGCCTTCTGGGCCTTGGTTGTTTTTAGCTTGAAATAATGTGCATGCCAGTGTGACACATTTTAGGGAGACCTTCTGCACCCCCTGACCCCCACTAGGAAGTATGATGCTGCTATCCTTAGGCTGCCTATCTTACTTATCAAATCCAAACCCAAACTGCAAAGCTTCAGAGTCCCCAACTCGGGGACTATAACCTCCAGGGGAGCGGGGCACTGGGGCCACGGAGGCGATCTTCAAAATGCCTCCGCGTCTCCCTGGGGCTCCGGGAAGCTGCGTGGTAAATTTTATATGCGTACCTTGTCTTATTTTATTTCTAGCCTTCTAGTCCTTAAAAAGTTAAAGCAAAGGGACAGTAAGGAAAAAAAATACTCATGAGGGTGAGGAAGAGGAGTGGGGAAGAAGGGAGGAAACGTTTGAAAAGCAGAAGAAAACACCTGTATTTGCTCCCTCGGGGTTTATTGCCCCAAGAATTTTATGAGCAATTTCAGGAGCAGAACTTAGCCAATTGCCACTCATAACCAGAATTCAAAGGGAAAATGTGATGCATGTGATTTTTCCAGATACTGGTTTTTCAAACCGTGGGTACTGTTACTTCAAAGCAGAGCTAGTTTATGCAAATTGGGAAGTGGGCACCCTTTCTGATTTAAACCGAATCTATGCTTTGTTTTTCAGAGACCCGAGTTTGTCCTTGATATATTCCCATACCTCCTTAAAGCTTTCGAGCCTCAGATACCTTAACATTTATATAAACCTTCATTGTCTAATACCACAGTAGTAGCTCCTAGCCACATACAGCTCCTTAAATTAGTTAAAATTAAAAAGTGTATTTCCTCGGTCATGACAGCCACATTTCAAGTGCTTAAAAGCCACTTGTGGCTGGTGACCAGTATAGTGGACAGTGGAGGCACAGGTCACCCCTGTCGTCATAGGAAGTTCTGTTGGGTGGCATTGGGTACATAGTAGGTGCTCAACAATGCTTCTTCATTGCCCTTCCCCTCCCCCCTTTTTCCTCAAGGGCATGGTTCACAGAGACCATAGCAGGGTAACACTTCTCTTGAATTACTTTTGGATTAACTAACTGGGCTTCTGTCCTGCCCTCCGAGGTTCATTTTCAACAAAGCCACCTGGATTTATCGCTCTACCTTTGTGACCGCCTGCAGAGTTTATGATTTCAGGCCAGGGCAAGGAGCAGCTTGTCCCCTCTGTAGCAAGCTGAAAAAGGGGGTCTGGGGAGAAGGCAAGGCTTCCGGGCTGCCCCTCGGAACAGTCATCTGTAATTTCATACACAATTTAGCATAGTTTCAGATTTGCTCACTCTACAGTTGCAAAGTAAATACAGTTTCTTTCTTTTGTCTATAACCGATGTGGTCTTCCTGGTAATTGCAACTTACAATGTAGCAGGATAAAAAAAAAAGACAATTAACTTTTACTTTTGGGCGGTTTTAGATGGAGCCTCGAGCAACCGCTGAAGGAGCCCTCTGGATAATTTCCAGTCTCTCTTCGGAATGAGTTCCACTTGCGTCTCCTTTGAAGGCGGGTCAAGTGCAAGCAGGCGGCGCCTGGGTGAGTTTGCAGGCAGGGCGTGGATTATATGAGCTCGGGAGGCACACTTCCCCACGCCTTTGATTTCCTAGATGGGGCTGCGGACGTCCCAGAGGTTCAATGAGAGGCCAGGCGGGGACAGAGCCAGGACCCAGACCCACCCCCGACATCCGTTTCGTCGTTTGCGGTCCTGTCCGTCCCTTCACTCCAGTGCTCTCTGTGTGGCATCCTGACCGTGCAGGTGTCCACATGCTGTGTCATTAATTGTTAGTAAACTGAGTGTGAAAGCCTTACGGTGGGCCTTTCTCCTGACTCAATACATGCCCGCCAGAGGATGGACATTCCTGTCTTAAAGTACGAACATAAACTCCTGAACTCTTCACCCCAGAGAGTCACGTGACGTCTGACCTTTTTGGAAGCCGAGGGACAAACCCAGTGGTTCCACTCAGTCCTGAGGTCGCTAGGCCAGACCCTTCCTGCGTGTCACCCGACCCGAAGGGCGGGCGTGACTCAGTGCTGGCTGATCTCCGCCCTCCAAGGGGCTTCCCCAGCTTGGGGCCGAGCGGACGGGAGGCAGCTTCAAAGCGTGTCTCGCCCTGTGGAGAAGCACAGTCTGGAGTGGGGCGGCTGCCAAGTCCACCGCCTGAATGTTCATTTCTCTTGGCTTGTGTCCAATGGACAGAAAAAAACAAATAGCAAACAAAAAAACCGGGTTAGGAGTGAGTAATGGGTTACTCCCGCCCTTGGGGTTTGTCAGCAGCCAGGGAGCCATCTGGTCTGGGGGGCTCCGGGGAAACCCCCAGGGTTCTCAGGGGTGGGTCTGTTTTCCAGGCCACTTGGTGACCTTGATCATGGCTGCTTGATGGGGTCCATTCTGGAATAGGTCTGGGGGGACGGTTTTAACCAGGCCCGTAAAGAGTGGTTAAGATCACTTAATTACTTACTATTCAGTGGCAGTGTGGCAGGCTGGCTGTCTCTCCGGGTGAAAAGAAGCAGGAATTTGAGATGGCTGAAGAGGCCAGGAGGCCGTGGTTAACTTCACTCCCGGCAGCAGCAGCGGCAGCCCCAGCCGCCGCAGCAGCCGCAGTGCTCAGGAAGCGCCAGGCGGCACGCAGTGAGGGGTGCCCGGGAGGGGCCCGTGCAGAAATGCCCAGACTCTCCGAGGGTAGGAAGCTCCGTTGCTGCGGCCCGGACAAGTGCCCGACCGCCTCAGTTTTGCTGCCCACCGTGGAGCACCCTGCTCCAGCGTTAACGCAGAGCGGCCCCTTTTCTCCTATGCTCCTTCCTGTGCACGTGGAAACTTAGCTTCCTAAAATATATGCGGTCTACGAGGTATCCCCACGTGGCTGAGGCAGGGTAAGGAAAATATAAAATTGGGTTTCCAGCATGTTAAGATGCTGCACTCACCCTCGTGCTGAGACGGTGAGGCCTGGTGATGTGTTTTATTGGGAGGGTGGGAGAAAGGAGCTTCCAGTGATGACTCTGGAGAGGGAGGATTACTTAGGGAGAAATGTGAGGGGCTTGGCAGGGACCCCGGAGTCGAGAAGGGGTGGATGCGTGTGCAGGGAGGAGCAGGAGCGGCCTTTCTGAAGACCCAGGAAAGAGGAGACTTTTCATAGATTGTTGTGACTGCGGTGGAACGCAGGAAGCCGAAAGCTTGAGACCGGCTCAGGGCCCAGGTACGAAAGACGTCGTTTTTGCGTGCCTGGGTGACTCAGGGGAAGCGCTTTGGCACCAGCACGGGAAATCTTCCCTGCCGAAGCCTCCTTTCCTGTCGTAGTCCCAGAGCATCCGCCTGCGCCTCGCTGAGCCACAGGTGCCCTGCTCAGCGATGGTCACAGAGTCAGTGCCTGGAGCTCCAGCTTCTGCGCCCCGTGGCCTGGGTTCAAATCCCAGCCCTGACTCTCAGGGGGACTTCTAATGTCCACTGCCCGCTAAAGGGAGCCAGAATTCCTGGCAGAAGTGGCTGACGCCAGGTGTGGACCATGGAAGGATGCTCCTGGAATATGTGAGGGTGCAGAAGGCACGGAAGGGCTCAAAGAGTCATGAGGACCTGACTGAGGGGCGAGGAAATGCTTAGGTTCCCTTTGGGAAGCTCGACGGAGAGACAGCTGAGCCCTAAAAAGATAATGATGGTGCTGAATGGTAAAGTACGGATTTACAAAAGAATCAACAAATTCACAGCAACACTCCGAAGAGGATGTGGGAAGTGGAAAGAGAGAGCTGTGTTTTTATGAAACAGTGGCAGCTGGTCAATTTAGCAGAAATGGTAGAATTGGAGCAGTCTCCATTTGCAGCCGACAGTGTGACAAATTGCTCAGACACGTGGCACCCGTGGGCACTAAAACTGTGGGGCTGAACACTTTCGGAGAGCAGGAGAGGGGACTTGAAAACATCGTCCTGCGGGTCACTCAGATGTTACCAGGGGAAAGGCACTTAGCAAGGACACTGCTTCAGCCAAGGGGTCAAAATGAGCATACCCACTGCCAGGCCGAACGGGTGTTAGTTGCCTGATTTAATATAAAATGAGATAGACAACATCATTTATGTAAAATTCTTGCCAAAGGACAGAAATAATCAGCCAGATCCAAAATGTAGGCCGTTCTCCTAAACAACCCATCTAGTCTCTCCAAAAATGTCGATATCGAAACGGGACGATTCTAAATGAAACGAAACTGAAAGGAAAGACACGTGATGATTAAGAACAATCCATGATCCTTGAATGGAACATAATTTGGGGGGAAAACCCCCCAGCTGTCTAGGATATTTCGGAGCCAACTGCAGAATAAAGATATGTTATTGTATCAATAACACATTTCTTGGATGTTTCTTATGCAGGAGGCCGTCCTGGAAGATCGGTGATGGTACAGGAGGGGGAAGTGTTAGCATCTTGGGAAGACTCTTCCAGGCAGAGGCTCTAATCATTGCAGGATTCTTTTGACTTTTCTGTCAGTTTGGTTTTTCAAAATGAAGAGTCAGGGAAAAAAATCATTTCCCAATTTCGGGCAAGTCTGTTAGCCTCACGAAGATGATCACCTTTGTTGAAATGACAGTCGTATCCTCATAGGGTTGCTTTACTAAATAATCTCGTTTGCAAAGAATACATATTAAGTGTTCAATTAATACTGGTTGCATATTCCTCCCCCTCTTCTGGATGACGGGTGCAGTGTGAGTTGATAAGGACAGGGACCAGGGTTTTGTTTTTTAAAACTCTGTCCCCCCATTCCTAGTGCCTGGCACATCATGGGGTCAATAAATGTTCCTTGATTTAAGAAATGAAATGATAAACCCATTCATATGAATATTTTGGCTTTAATTTGAGGACAGAACCGTAGCATTTGAAGGCACTGCACTGTGCTAGCTACCTGATCTATGACTTGTATGTAGCACCAGGTTGCCATTCCACTGCAATAGCTTCTTTACCGGCTGCTTGTGCATTTCCACATTGTACAGCGGGGCTTCTCAACCTTGACATCCACGAGACTCATCGGGGAGGGAGGGGCTTGTGGAGAACACGGCTGTCTGGGCCTCGCCCCCAGTTTCCGACTCAGGAGGTCAGCAGTGCATTCAGAGAACTTGCACTTCTAACAAGGTCTCAGGAGATGCCGACGTGAGTGCGGCTGGCCCAGAGGCTGCGCTGGGAGAACCGCAGCTGATGAGGAGGTCGTGGGCTGGGGGAGCCCAGGGGACGCCGGGGCAACACTGGAAATCCCAGGAGGACACTCGGTCTGCACGGAGCGGGGGCGCGTTTTTGGAAAATAACCCAAGTGGTGAAAGGAGCTGGGTCTCATCATTTCATTAATACCCCCGTGGGGTAAAGTGAGCTGTCCTCAGCATGTAGACGGTGACATTGCACAGAGGAAGCATGATTGTCTAAACATCTGCAGACTAGTTATAGGTGATACCTGCGATTATTAGATAATACGCCTTCACATTAAATATATGCACACACGCTCATAAACGTGTGCATAAGATCTGACGTCTCCCAGCGAAATTAGCAGGTCGGCGTAGTGGCCCGGATAGCAGCAAAACTGGAGGAGGGCGCCAGGCGTGCAATGAGGTCACGCTAGCTTGCCGCAGTTCCTGGAGCCGGACGGCTCTTTTGCTGCCGTTTCCAGGCCGGCTTCACGGCGCGGAATAGCAATGCTGCCCTACTTTCTCCGACCTGGAGAGCTCTGAGCAGCGTCCGTCGCTAAGACTTACCTGTAGACCGGAGATTCAGCTCTTGCTGAAAGTGCGGCAAAGGGAGTGATGAGGTAGCGGTTTGAGTTTTCTAAGGGAATCGCCCTTATGAAGCACGACGCCTGTAGTTACTATCCCTCCAAGGACGGAAAGTCATCTTTCTGGAGCCTTCCAGGACAACTCTAATTTTAACTTCTGTTTTCTTGCAATTGGTAACAACGGCCTTTCTCCATAATGCTGGTCGCCTGTGAGGAGTAGGAGAGGGGGACGGAGAAATGTTATGATCAATACAAACAGTCTCTAGAACCTCCTGGAGCCTGGTGCCCCGGGTACCCCGAGAGGAAACGTTCTTGGCAGCCCTTAAAAGAACCGTGTGTGCCAGTCTGGCCAGACACCCTCTGTTCTTGACCATGAGCCATGATCTTTGTTTCCCCAAACACTAGTATTTCCTAAGCAAATCTGATAAAACCATGACAGAGTGAGTAAGAAACAGGACAATCATTTCATATGAGAGCACGCACCTACCTGACTGTTGTAATGAAAGGAAATGCCCCTTGCAAACCCAGGAGGCCCTGAGCACGTGAATGGTTCCCATGGTGTGGCTCTGGAATCTGGACAAGCTAAGAGCTCCCAGGGCTGAAGGGCGACCGTTCCTAGTATATGGAATATATATATATATTTTCATGCATATATTCCATATATATATATGAATGACGTGGACGCCGGCCCGCAGTGTCTGCGGCATTATGGATCAGATGAGATACATTCACATGGACTACTGAGTCCGGTGGAGGAAAAGGGACGGCGTGGCCACTCTCTCAAGAGGAGAGTGCCCCGACCCTTGCTTTGACGGGTTTTTATTGGCTTTCAATTTGCACAGGAATACAGGTAAAGCTCATTAATCATTGTCAGGCAGTAAGGATCAAACTACAGATAGCATACAAAGAACTACAGGGCTTATTCTGAGTCAGGGTCAGTTAGCTAAAGGGCTACAAAACTTTGGGAAACAAGCTCATTTCCTGCTTGGACCCTTATCATTTAATGGAGAGCATTCTTAGCAAAGTAGGTTTCATAGGATTTTATGCATTTTTTTCTTAGGTCTGACACACGGGGAACCAGCACAGGGCTGCACCGCCCTCTGTCATTGTTTCAGGCTTAAATCAGGTAGGGGAAGTAAGGCAGCCAAGAGATTAGGAGACTTTTCCCAGACAGACCTGAGGGCTCAGGCTGTGTCAAAGCCGAGGGGCGAGGGTCCATCACCCCCTTTTGCTATAGCCCCTCAGATCCTTCCCTGGGGCCTCCCTGTGATTGTGCCTGTCTTAGGTCGTTCTCCCCTTGGGGAATCTTACTGGTCATTGGCTAACCGACCAAGCATTGGGGGCCAGTTATGGATGAAGTAAAAGGAGCAGAAGCGGAGCTCCTGCCAGGGAGATAAGCTTTGTCTCCTCAGTGGCTTATGGTCCGAAGGTCGCTCACTCAGCCTTAGTCATGGGGGGTTACAGCTTCTGAAACCAGGCAGGGTGGTTCCCAACATATATACATATATGTGTGTGTGTATATATGCATATATTCCTCTAAACTTTGCCACGCAGTATGACCACACTCCTTTTTAAGCTACCGTGTCACCACTGCACAGGAAGGAGAACTGATGTCGTAGACCAGCTCACATGCCAACTCCATTACCTTCGGCAGCTGCCCGTGGCGTGTTGAGCAGCAGGCATTTCTGTGGCTCTTGCTCAGTGCCACGCACTGCATTAAGCATCTCCACTCGTGAACTCATTTCCAACAGAGCGGAGGGGTAACTTGCCTAAGATCGCATGGTGCCAGGACTCCCATGCAGGGAGTCTGGCTCCAGACCCCACGCTCTTCATTGCCACTCGGTGTGGGGGCGAAGTTCCGTGGACTTGGTTCCCACTGCTAACCTTGCCTCCTACTCAAGCCCTCGAGTCCCTGATGCTGCAGTCATGCAGAGTGGCTTATTCGGGTTCAAACCCGTCTTGGCACAGAGTTGGGGACAGATGCTGCACCTCGGAGAGGGAGGACTCCTTGCTTCTCTGCACTCACCGCGCACATGTCACTCTGTCACAGTCCTGCCCTTTCTTGAGAGCACGGACACAGTCCTGTCTTTTCAGAGCCGTCTTCCTAGACTCTTGCAGCACCATTAAGCTTCTCCTTTCGAAGGTCCAGGAGCATCGTTAGAACTGCTGTCTTCGGCCTATTAATAGCAGTTGTTTACATGTCTGTCTTCCTGAGAAGCGGAGGAACAGTGCGATCCTGGGGCCCAGGGTCCTGTCTTGTCTACCGGTGTGTCCCACTCAGCACCAGGCACAGAGCAGGCCTTCACTGCAACGCGCTTCTGCGCAGACTGTCTTTGTGCCCACAGCCGTTTGCCTCTGATTGTGTGTGACTACCATTCTGGCGGCGTCTGTGCTTTTCACAGTGAGGCTGGAGATGCGGAGGGCATAGCCAGCACAACCCCACGTCCGGGGTGGAGGCCGGGGAGTGCTCCATAGAGCGCTACCTTGGCCTTAGCGTAACTGCTAAAAAAAACAAAGGAAACTCGAACAGCTCTTGGGAAACCCCGTGATGCTTCCTGGCCACGCGGATCCTCGGTGCTTTCCTTGGGTCACCTTCTGTGGTTGTATAAATGCTGTATTCCCCTCGTGAGCGCCTTGGAAAGGACTGAGTCCTGCTTGTGTTCACTGTGCCTACATATCAGGTGCTCAGAATGCAAGTGTGCAATGTTGGTGGCGGTGGTGATGTCAAGATGGCACCACCGAACACTGGAGCACTGTTTATGAAAATACTCACTGAAGGAGTGAATGTGTGTACGAAGACCCCTAGACGGGAACTTAGGGCTCATCTTATTCCAGCTCATGATGTTGTTGATGGCGAGTCTGATATCCCAAGGGTTAAGGCCTTGCCGGTGGTCTGACAGAGCGGGGATTTGAACCTGGGCATTTTGCTCCATCGCCCACCACACCTGGTCTCTCATCTATGTGGTAAAATTTCGTCCTTTGGAAGGAAATAAGGGTTTCTTTTAAAGATGTTATTAATTACATGGACTAACCTACACAGTCAAGGAATTACATGATGGAGTTTTCTAGATCGGACCCCTACCTTTTGCCCCCGCAAATGATCTCTCTTTTAGCATGCTAGAAAGAAACTTTGGGAAAATCATCAGTCCATTGCCCTGCCTGAGTACTATACTCTGAACTTAACTGTTCTTCAGTAGTTTAGAATCTGGCAATGCCGTGGGCTCATATGAGCAAGCCCGCTCAGTACGTAACGGAAGAGGGTTAGGAAGTTGGGCTAGATACTACTCACCACACAGCAGGCCTTACGGACAGAGACAGCCACGGGCCCTGGTTGCTCGGTCACTGTTTAATCATTGTTCTTGCATGTTGAGAGAGTGACAGTGGCAGAGATTTGGGGGATGGGAGAGAAGGAACCATGCCACTCAAAAATCTAATGAGCTGGGTTCTGATTCATCCAAGTTTTGGATTTTTTCTATACTTCATGTATTGCTGAGTAATCCCAGACACAGATGCATGCAACGTGAAATAAACGTGCGGGATTTGCTAGGAGGAAGGAAAGAGGTTGGGCATCAGATGGCTCTGGCTTTGAATGCCCACTCTACACATTGTTTCCGAGACACAGGGCTGCTTAGTCAACTTCTCTGAATCTCGTTTTCGTTCATATGAGATGCAGATAATAAAAAGTATCTCATAGACTTTTGTGTGGGTTAAATATAATGCTCGGTTCATGCTGGGCATTCTGTCAATGGTGGTTCCTTCCCCAAAACACCCCTTTTCCTCCCAGCAAAAGAGAAGGTAGACTGATGACGTAATGCCATGTACTACAAATGATGCGGACAACATCACATGGCTTTTATAGCTGATGGCTGAACTAGGGGGCTAAGTAGGTTAATACTGCTTGGTGAAAAGTCTTTTAAGGGAATGAGGAGGACTCAGACCTTTGTAGCGATAAGACAAAATGTCAACGGGTATCTTCTTCGGTTCTATTACTGTTGTCATTCTTGACTACAAAAGGTGGATTTTGCAGAGTGGGAGAAAGTGAATGAAGTTGATTCTACTCAAATTTCTTGTGTCAGCTGCCGGCAAGAGTTTCACAGCAGCTACAGGAAATGAAGGGCAATGTATCGATTTTCTCTCGGGCACAGCGGTCCTGTCTCTCTGGGACCCGCCGTCCGTGAGTGGCTTCTCTCTGGGGAGATATTCAAGGGGCAGGACTCCAGCTTGGGGAAGAAGGGGAGCCCTGGGCAGACGCCGGCTGCGTCCCAGATCAGCCGAGGGGATACCTCTGCTGGAGAGAGAGGAGTCCAGTTTCCATGACGACCCACAGCGGCTCTGCCAAGACTGCCAGCCGGGGTGCCCGGCGGTGCTGACTGCTGGGCGGACATCCGTTCATTAGACTCTGACCTAGAATTCCTACCGTCTGCCCCAAGGCAGGCGGTGAGTCATTGTTCTGGCCCTTGCTCGGGCTCCTGCGCCCTCCGTTGATTTGGGTCAGACACGCAGCTCCTGCAGGCCTTCCCCCGCCTCAGTCAGGAAGGCTCCCGCAGCGTAACTTTGGTGACAGGCTCCGGTTTTACAGGACACAGAACATTAGCTAGCAGTCTGAGAGCTCAGAGGGAACTGGCTGGAATCCTGCTCGCCACTCTGTGGCTCCGTGACCTTGGACAAACTGCTTGACTCCTCTGAGCCGGTTCTCTCGTCAGTGAAGTGGGGAGAATGCTGGGGTGTGGGCAGGGACGAGGTGGGAAGGGCCTCTGGCGCCTGCATCGCAGTCTGGAATGAGGACGCGCAGCCCCTGGATGGAACCTAGATGGCCGGCATTTGAGTCCCATTCGCCGGTGGCCAGCCGCCGCCTGGACCGTCTGGTTCTCCCTATTAAGGCTGAATCTCCCTTAGGGATCCCATTTCTTCCCCTCCCTCCTTCACCCTCCTTGAGTCTGAGAATACTGGAAAGCTGTGAAGGAGCCTCTGACAACCAAATGATGCTGTGCATTCAAGTCAAGTTTTGCCACTTCGCTCAGTAGCCAATAAAAAGGGGTCGCTTCAAGTTTTTGTGTAACTCTCATCTTACACTGCAATCTCACTTCTAGAATTCTAGACAGAACCACAGATATTGGGCGATTCACTTTGCTTAGCTTGAGATGGACTATGCTAGGAGGGGGGACGTTCAGGTGTATCCTACCTAAAGAAGTAAGACCAACAACCAAGACTAAGCATTTATTGAGCACCTACTGTATGCCAGGTACTGAGGACAGAGAGGCAGTCACAGAAACGCCGGGGCTGTGAAAACATGACCATCCGTCAAGGTCACATAACAGTTGCAAAGAATTAGGCCAGTTCTCCCACTTCCAGCACTGTGTTGTTAACCTCTCTGAGCCTCGTGTTGTAATTTGCAAAATTAGACCATGCTTGGCAAGCGTTCTGGGCCTCCTAGTGCATAATTGCCCTTATTTTCCTCTCCACGCGCCAGATGGAGCTCAGGTATGAAGTCACTGGAAATGACGCTCGGGGTCCTTCCGGGAACTTGCTGGAGCGAGATGGGAATGCAGCGCCACTAACTTCCTCCCCATGGACCACCCCCAGAGGGGCAGCGTGACTGCAGGATGCTCTCCAAGGGGGTTTTCTTGGTGTAACAACAGCTGGACGGTGACCGTAGGAAAACCTCTAGGGCAGTTTTTACGTTTTAAATATGTAGGGCCGATGCCCACAAAAAGTTTGCTTTTTTTCCCGGTGGCTGTACTGTGACTTCAAATGAAACCAATGAATTCCCACTGTGCCCAGCTCAGCCCCTGTGTCCCTGGTGCTGGAGCCAGTCCACACCGGCCGGGACTCACTGGGACCACTGGCTCAGGGGAGGGGTTTGCCTGTCTGCATTGTTAGCTGCTGCAACTTTGGGTTTTTCTCTCTGAGCACGGCTCCTGGCCTCCTCTGAACGCGGGCATTTTCTCTTGCCGCCATACTCGAAACACCTGAATGTCAAATGTGTTTCCCCCCCTCCAGATGCATTAAAAAACAGTCATGAGTCCTCTTGCCCCCAGTCCTTTTCCTGCTGGTGCTGTGTGCCTTGTGAGAGCACCGCTCCCGAGAGCAGAGCGCAGGGCCGGCGGGCAGCAAGGCCCCAGTGCGTTCCTGGGGTGGGAGGGGTCGGCGAGAGCCTGGCGCCGCCACATCTGGGGGAGGCTGGGTGACGGAAGGTGGCAGCTGCGCCGAGGAGCCAGGAGCCAGTTTCCGGGAGGCAGGGCCGGGCTCCTCTCTCATTCCTTCCACCTCCATCCAAATACCATTTGTGTGAATCAGCTGCCGCTTGGCCTCGAGGGACTGTGCTGCCAGATGCTCCCTCCCCACCCTCGACGGGAGAGCCAGCCCCACTCCTGGCTCTTCCCTCTGCAGCTGGTGTTCTTCTGGGGCCGCTCGATGGCCACCCAGCTGCATGCTGCTTTCTGATGCAGAGCCTGCACAGGACCGTGACCGTGACCGTGGAGCCTCTCCCGGGTCGTGCCGGTGAGCCCCTCGGCCAGCCCTTCTCTCCCAGGGTGGAGCACTTACCAGGTGCGGGTGTCTGGGCCAAGTTCGTGGCCTGCGCCATCTCATCGCTGCTCGCGCCCTGGACGGAGATGGCCCCTGGGCTCCTGTGCGTCCCCGCCATGACAGAGGAGGCTGCTTTCGGCCCCAGGCCCACGGTCATACTCTCCTGGATGGACAAAGGCTCTGGAATGGAGGGATGGGGCACCGCCCTTGTAGGTCTGAACGGGCAGGTTGTAGAGGAACCGAAAGTGTCCCCAGCGTGGGGTCCCTCCCTAGCTGTGAAGGTCAATGGCGGTGGTAGTGACTGGCTCAGAGGCACCTGGACTGAGTTCCTTCAGAAGTCCTCCATTTTCGGACTTCTGCCAGTGGGGATACCAAGGCCGAGGTGACAGGAAGGGCCCTGGCATGGCAGAGAGAGCCGCCCTTGGCTCCTGCCCACCCCCGGCTGCGGTGGCCTGACGCGTCGGGGTTCTCTGAGTCATTCCCCAGGTGAGTGGACGTGGAGGGTGGACTCCACCTTGCTGTCGCTGCCCTTTCCTCGGGTCGCTGGTGACTCAGCGGGTCCACGGGACTGCCCTTACGCCCAGCCGTGCCTGCCCAGAATGCTTCTTGTAACCTGGATTAGCACCCGGGACAGCCTCTGTCAGCACACGCTTGCAGAATCTTCTGTCCCACCCCCAGGCCTCACCGTCTGCCTCCCTCTTTCCCTTGCACACCATGATGAAGCGGCTTGGAAATCCTGGTGAACTTCCTACGAATCTGTACACTTAGTATCTCTGTCCAAGTGCCCCTGGTGTGTCTTTGGCTTGTGGTTGTCCTTCTGGTCACTAAACTAAATCCACGATGTGTCGGAGATGTGTGAACTCTGGTGTGTCATTTACGATTCTTCGGGTGTGAGCAAAAAGCCTGGCTAACCGAGCACAATGGACGGGGCGGCGGGGGTGGCGGTGGGAGGGAGAGAGAAAGAGAGAGGAGCTCCAGCTACTCCTTGCTCTTCTGACGCTCTGCTAAATAGTGAATATTTGGTTTCCAGGAAGCAGACCGGTCCAGCTGGACCCGTGCACCCTCGGCAGGACACCAGTGCCGGCCGTCCACTGAGGCTGCGTGTTGTGGGGAAGAGGGCATGCCCTAAAGGGTCCCAGAGGGGAGCGAATGTTGCTCAGGCGTGAACAGCTGTCACCAAGGCAAAGCGGAGGCACCTTTGTCACCGCCTAAAGCATCTCTAGACATTACTTGGACACCTTTTCTCTGCTTTACATTCTTCATAACCTGGAGGTCAACCTGGGTAGGAGAAAGAAACAATTTGCTCCAAAAAGAAAAGATGTGAATGAATTCTGGTTTTAAGTCCTAGTTAATGTTTGGGGACTGCGGGTGAAGCTCACGGTGGCGGCTGTGTTCTGCTGTGGGTGGATCCGACTGCGGACGTGCGGGGACACGAGCACTCGGGCCAGAGGCACAGGTCCCTGTGTCCTGTCATTTTATCCGCCTTCACGGTGTTCAGACGGACGTGCTAAGGCCGGGCCTCCGTGTCTCCCCTGAGCACCTGCATGCAGTGTCACTGTCTGCATGGGTAGTTTTGCCTCGGGCGACTCTGGCCTTGGGCGCGGCCCTTCCGGAAGTCTCTCTCAGGGTCTCGGCCGGGACCTCTCCCTCTCACGGGGTCTCTTGTGCTCCCAAATTAATTATACAAAGGTCTTTTAAAAAACGTATTTTTATCTTTTCCAATGACTGTTTACTTTCAATATTCCTGGGTGTCAGCGTCAGGGGTACAGCGTAGCGGCTCAGACAGTCACGCTCTTCACGACGCGTGCTCCCTGGCATCTCCAGTCCCCACCCGGCGCCGTGCGCGGCTGGCACAGGCTGCTGACTGCTCTCCCTGCGCCTCCCTGCGCCTGTTCAGTAACCGCCGATCTGTCCTTCTCCGTCCCTCCGCCTTTTCCATCTGGTCCCTCCACGACCCTCCCCGCGGGCAGCCATCCGTCTGCCCTCTGCATCTGTGAGTTGCACTGTTTCCTTCGTTTGTTCGTGTTGGTCTTTAGGTTCCACACAGAAGTGAAATCCCGTGGGATCTGACCTTCTCTGACTGACTGATTTCACTTAACGTAATACCCTCTAGGTCCGTCCGTGCCGTCGCAGACGGTAGGATCACATCCCTTTACTAAGGCCTTTCTCAGAGTGCGGTTTGCTCGGCTTTCTTCCTCTGAGACGCCGGGCATAACGAGGCCTTATGTTCGGTCTGCAGCCCATCGGCTCCTCTCTGGTGGCTGCAGAATCCTGCTCTGACTCAGTTCCACAGAAGATGGGATTCAGCGTCAGCTCTGAGTTCCGCCGAGAGGTCCCTTAGAATGATGCTAAAACAGTCTCGTCTAAGGTGGGCTCCCCTGCCGGGCACGGGCTCTGAGGCTCCAGATCCCTGTGTACAGGTTCTGCAGACCGGCCCCGTCTGGCTGACTTTTCTCGCCTCCAACCATCAGCTTCACGCAATCCTTTGCCCCCACTCTACACACACAATATCTTGGCCATTCCACAAAATGTACTGGTTTCTCACCTTCTTGAGTCCCCTTAGGCCTCTGAGTTTTTGTATGTGCTATTCTTGTTCTTATAAAGCCCACCTACCTACTTTCCCTGCAAGGGAGCACCTCTCCCCACCCCTCGCTCCCTGCCCCTTCCCACCCCTCACTGGTCACTCCCTCCCTCTGTGTTTGCACCTGGATCCACCTCTACCCTGCAGCTCCTCTGTCTGTGACCTTGCTTTGGGGCTGTCTCTAGGCGGGGAGCCTTGGCACACGGATGTTCAGTAAATAGGAATGATCGTAACGACAAGTAGTTTAGCAAAGTGCAGTCAACGTAAGTTCATAGAGGTCACAAAAGACCCAAGGTAACTGTCAGAATCTAAAGCAACTGACGATAGTACTTGAGCCAGAAGATGTCTTGACTATGAGGGTTTGATGTTTCTTATCTGTCTCCTCACCCGAGGATACGTTTATTGATTTTAGAGAGAGAGGAAGGGAGAGGGAGAGAGAAACATCTATGTGAGACAGAAGCATTGGTCTGTTACCCTCGCTCACGCCCTGACTGGGGATCGAACCCTTGACCTTTCAGTATACGGGACGATGCTCCAACCAGCTGAGCCACCTGGCCAAGGCAAGAGTTTGCTGTTTCTTGTATTTTCTTTCTTTTTGCTAATAACTAAGCATTTAGTAAGATTTCTCTTGTGGGAACTATGCATATATTCAAGACCCTGATGCAGACAGGCTGCAGCGATTGGTGCTGTGAAAATCCTGTCTGTTACGGCTAAAATCCCAGTGAACTGTTGAAGAACGTCGACGGTACGTCGTGCTTCCCGCTCCCCTGCTGGGG
The DNA here is from genome assembly GCA_028533065.1 of Trachops cirrhosus. Taxonomy (NCBI): domain Eukaryota; kingdom Metazoa; phylum Chordata; class Mammalia; order Chiroptera; family Phyllostomidae; genus Trachops; species Trachops cirrhosus. The sequence continues at coordinate 5,936,676 of CM052551.1, read as the reverse complement.
CTCAGCCAGCGCTCCGCGGTTTCCCACTCCTCCCTGTGAAAGGAGAGAGCGCCCCCGGAGCCTCGTTGGACAGAGGGAGCTCGTTGCACGCCCAGTGCAGATGGTTTTCATCTTAGAGTTAAGTCTTGAAAAGTGCTTCTTGAAGTTTATTGGAAAACCTTAGCTTCCGCTGGCAAAATTGTACTATCCTAATGGGGAAAAGGGAACACGCCAAGGGGTTTAGCACAGCACAAAGGAATTCGGAGTATTGCTTTTTATCTCTGCTTCTGACATTGCTACATGCAACCTTTTAGAAGTGTGTCCATTTTGTCGCCCTCATTTCAGAATGTAGCCACTTTAAAAAGCACTAAACGATGCCATTAAAAATAATCCTGGAATGATTATATTTGCAGAGTACAAGAGCACTCCGTTTATTTCAATTCAGATTTTCACGTAGATGTCACCAAGAAGCCAGCTGTCCCGTCTCTGCCCCTCGTCGAGCCAGAAAATGTCAGTTCGACACTCCCCTTCCCCACCTCGCCATTCCACGGTCTGGGAGAGTCCAGAGATTTCCTCCGGATGTTCGCAAGTCCCGGAGAGCTGATTTCCCCCTCGCCCGTCTGTCTAAGTCAATCCAAGACAACCCTGAGTCACACAGGTCCAAACTCTTTCGTGGGCTTCACCATCTTGGTGCAAAAGTTCCCATTTCCAACAAGGATTTCCTGAGTAACAGGAGATTTTGTTATTTATCACGGGACCTTATTGACTCAGCTCCCAGAATTTTCACATTCTCACCGTTTTAGTTCTTCCCTCCCCAGACTTCAGGCGTTCAGGGTCATAGCTTCTACCTCAAAAGGGCTTGTCAAGAAATCTTCTCGCCCTGGCTGGTGTGGCCCTGGTGTGGCTCAATGGACTGAGCACCGGCCCGTGAACCAAAAGGCCGTCGGTTCTATTCCCAGTCAGGGCACATGCCTGGGTTGCAGACCAGGTCCCCAGCTGGGGGCTTGTGAGAGGCAACTGATCGATCTATCGCACATCGATGTTTCTTTCCCTCTCTTCCACTGTCTCTATAAATAAATAAAATCTGAAGAAAAGGAATCTCCTCAAAAGCTGGGCTCAGAGGGCCCACCCTGGTCCTTCTGTAGCTGCGCTCCACGCCCCCTCCCCCGACACATGCCCATCAATGGCCAGAAGTCACAGTGCCCAGGGATGTGCCCATTGGGTGTCCGCACCCCTTTCTTTCACGCTGTGCTTTGGGCGCCTGCGATCCTCCGGTTCCCTGCCCAGGCTCGCCGCAGCTTGCCCGCAAGGCCTGCACAGACCTCTCACCCTCACCCCTCTTCTCCGGGCCCACAGCCTGCTGGGCGCACGTACCAGGCCTGACAGAAAGCCAGGGTGCAGCGGTCATGGGCAGAGTGTGGGCAGAGCTGAGGTGTGAGAGGGGGCCCGTGGGGTGGGACAGAGCCAGGGACGGGAGGGCAAGGGGAGGTGTACCACAGGCCAGGGGCCATGGACTGGGGCTGGGCTGGGTCCCCCGCACCTTCACGTTTTGTCAAAGATCCCCAAGTTGGCCGAGAGTTCATTCTAACCCGACTCTCAGATCGGCACGTAGCAATGCACAGCGTTGAACGTGTTTCCCTCAACAGGCTGCTCGTTTGACTGACAACTTTTAAATATTTCAGCACATGCCGTGTGGCTCCCATTTGAAGTTTTGCCCCAGGCTGGCCTGCTCCACCTAAAAAGTATTTTCCTTCTAGACTATAACAATTTTCTGCCATCTCATGAAACACAGGTTTGTTTAAAGCAGGGTACCCCCGGGTCTCCGGGCGAGATGGAGTGGTGATAAATAACAGTTTCTAGGTGCCGGAAAGCAAGTGTGTTTCTAAACGACTATTGTGATCGCATGTAAGAGTCGTTAAAAACATAAACTACAACTACTGGTGTGTACTTTATTGAATGAATCAAGAGAGTTCTTCAAATGCATAATATAATTTTTATAAATATGAGAAAAAACTTTTAATAGAGTGCTAAGTGAAAAAATGTTATAAAATAGTGTATACAGTAAAATGACACTTTTAGTTTTGGAAATATATAAGAAAAAAAGTGGAAAGAATGCATGCCAAAATGTTGAAGGTCTTTTGAAGATGGAATCCCTGGTTCTACACACACACACACACACACACACACACACACCTCTGCATTGTTTGGGTGTTACTTTGAGAAATAATTACACAGGAGAAACATACCTGAGAGCCGTGGCAGTGAAAGACACGGTGAGACACTGTTGGGCTTCTTTTCACGGTTGACGGCAGGACAAGGAAATGGTGCGATTTCGTTCTAGGTTCCACTCGCGGAAAAGACCCACTCTGGGCCCGGTGAGATGCGTGGGGCCTGGGAGGTTTCCGCCGTGTGAACACAGTGCTTGTTTAATGCAATTCAGCTTTCAGGAAGGTCACAGGATCGAGTCAACTCCCAGTGATGGGAGCTTTTCATTTAATCTGAACCTTCTGTACTGAGACGTTTGCTTCCCCCTTGTAAATAAGAAGTGAGTAGACCCGGGTAGAATTTCACGTACTCATAAAAGAGCATCAAGATTTCTATCAAATCTTATTTCATGGTCATTGAACAGCACAGTGACACGTCTTCAGGTGGGCAGTTTTCTGTAACTGTCACACAGACTTCCCTGACACTCGGGCGAAGGTGATAAAGCTTTGGTTTCCGGAGCCGGTTCTCCAGCTCACAGGCCCCTTGCCTTGGGCGCGTGGTTATTATAAACATTCTCATCGGATTTCTGCATGTCCTTCTGATGGGGATTAAAATGCTTAGATTTTCGATGTCTTGACTGATGATCTCTATCAGTCCCTAACAGAGTTCATGCGGTTTTATAAATTGGTGACGTTTTCAGCTGTTGCATTTTATTTGCTGAAGAATTTTCTACAGCTTGGATTTTCTATGGACACAAAAGCTGTGGTTCTGAAGGCACCTGAGATGTTGTTCAGCCAGATGCCGTTGTGGCGGAGAGATCCGTAATCTGGCGGACACGTGGGCCATACCCTGGACCCATCAGTTGGTTACTTAACTTATCAATGCCCATCACTCAAAGGAAAAGATTCCCCAACTTCTTGAACTGTTACAGCATTGAAAACACTCAGTACCCTGCATTGAAACAACAGGCGCTTGGTGGGCATGTTTGATTGGTGGGCATGTTTGATTGGCGGGCATGTTTGATTGGCGGGCATGTTTGATTGGCGGGCATGTTTGACGTGTCTCTCAGGGTGCAGGGCCGGAGGCGTCTCGAGCACTGGAGGCAGGGGGCGGCGAGGAGTGAGTTACACGGGGAAGCAGGGCTCATGGCGTGAGTCACAGGGTGACCATGGGTTTTGGCATCTGACAGACCTGGGTTTGAAATCTGGTTCTGCTGCCTGCTGCGCTCGGTTGTGTGACAACGGGCAATTTATTTAGTTGTCCCGAGCTTTACTAAGAAGAAAATCCACCATCCAGAGTGGTAGTGAGACAGCGCATGTGCCCATCAATGGACACACAGGTGAGGGAGGCCAGGGCAGAGAAGCTGAATGAGAAACGGCGTGAAGACGGTGGTGGGGAGGGAAAGGAAGGAGGAAAGACACAGTAGTCGCCAGTGGACAGCAAACAGTCCCCAGGGGGGTTTCAAGGCCCTTTGTACTCTGAAGGCTTTTGTTTAAGTAACACTTAACTTTTCTTTGTGGGGATGAGTAGTCCTTGCTCTTTAGTCTTTCCTCATAATCATCACTCTCCAAGCCTTGCGTCATCATTGTGGTTTTCCTCGGTAGCTGCAGACTCTTCTCTCTGGTCCTGGATGTGGGAGTTTGGATGGAGCACGTGGAAGTACGAGTGACATCAGTCTTGCTCTCCCTTCTCTTTATAGCGAGTCAAGAGAAAGAGAAGGGAACAGCAGATGACAGTCTGAGCGTACGTGCCTAGACGCCACGGACCAAGCATGCCGGCAGGAGCCGCTCTGGCCATGATACCCTTTTAGAGCATCCGCTGTGCGCCGGGCCCTTTCCGCACGTTAACTCACTCCCCTCACAGCGCCTCTGTCCAGTCGGTGCTGACTTATCCCCATCCTACGCACCAGAGCGCAGAGCAGTCCCAGAATACATCCGAGATGGCAGAACTAGCCAGCCACGGACCCAGGGCTTGGGCTAGGCAGTCCGATTTCGGCAAGGGCACGTGTAACCGCTATGACATGCTACCCCATACTCGTTGAAGGCAGCAAGTCTTGGATAAAGAATTTGGGAAATAAATAAGAATTTTTCTGACAGGCTGGGCTTGGGAGCGGGAACAGAGTACTGCAGTTTCAAGATGAGGCACCGTGGCAAATCAGACTTTGGAGGTTAGGTGGGTCGGTGGTTTCTACTGTACTGGAGAAGTGGGCAGTAGGACTGGGCCGATGAATGGAGTCAGATTAGCTCTCAGAGTGCAGTCTCTTGTGAAGAGCCTCCGGTAGACCCGTGTTCACACATGTCCTTGGACTAGTCCCTTCCCCTTCTCCCCCCCATCAACCCCCGCCCCTTTGGCAGCTGTCAGTCTGTTCCCTGTTTCCATGTCTCCGCTTCTGTTTTGCTTGTTAGTTCATTTTGTTCATTAGATTCCTCTATAAGTGAGATCACACGGTATTTGTCTCTCACTGACCGGCTTGTTTCACTTAGCATAATGCTCTCCAGTTCCATCCATCCTTTTTACTGTCACAAAAGGTAGGAGCTCCTTCTTTATTTCTGCTGCGTAGTATTCCATTGTATAAACGTACCACAGTTTTTTGATTCACTTAGGCTGTTTCCAGCACTTGGCTATTGTAAATTGCCCTGCTATGAACATACGGGTGCATAGGTTCTTTTGAATTTGTGTTTCAGGGTTCTTAGGGCATATTCCCAGCAATGAAATCGCCAGGTCAAAAGGCAGTTCCATTTTTAGTTTCCTGGGGCAACTCCATACTGTTTTCCACAGTGGCTGCCCCAGTCTGCATTCCCACCAACAGTGCACTAGGGTCCCCTTTTCTCCACATCCTCACTAGCACTTGTTGTTTGTTGATTTACTAATGATGGCCATTCTGACTGGTGTGAAGTGGTATCTCCTTGTGGTTTTAATTTGCATCTCTCTGATGGCTGGTGATGCTGAGCATCTTTTCATATGCCTATGGGCTGTCTGTGTGTCCTCCTTGGAGAAGTGTCTCTTCAAGTCCTTTGTGCATTTTTTAACTGGGTTGTTGGTCTTACTGGTGTCGAGTTATATGAGTTTTTTATATTTTGTAGATTAAACCCTTGTCTGACACATACGGGAGAATCTATTTGCTGATGATATTTTGGTCACATAAATTTTTAACAAAAATGATTTAAATTTTAGACCTCAAAAATTAGAAAAAGAGCAAAGCTTCACATCTGTAATACCATTTCTTTCCAATATTAACCCTAAGGTTGGACAATTCTTTTCTTGGAGCATCCGTGAAGCAAATATTTATTTTTCACGGGCTCAACTGAGAGAAAATTGTGTCCTCTGCAAACAGGGGCGACTCGACTTGGAGTTTAGTCCCATTGTCTTTGTAGCATAACATGGTATGTTCTTTCCCATAAACAGTCTCCAGGAGTGAATGAATTCACCCTGTGAATCAGGAAGAGTCTTCCTAATTTTGTCACCGGTGTGGGCTAGAGGGAAGTGTCTGGGTCACGTACGCAGGGAAGCTTCCCTGCACGGGTGGTGGGGCTCTCAGCTCATCCGTGATAAGGAGAAAACAGAGGTGTGTGTTCCTAAAAGGGCATAATTCAAACACGCATCCTCGCTAAAGCGATATACCCTTCTTAAAGCATCAGAGGGACTGGGTAGGTAGCCTGCCTTATCAGTGTTTTACTTTCCTTGAAAGAATTCGTTTTCCTGGGTAGACAGAATCCAGTTGATTAAAAGTGACAGTACTTGTTTGGTTTTTAGAAAGAGCCTATTTCGAATGGCTAGCTCTGGCTGTTACCGCGTGGGTGGGCCAGGGCGAGGTGGCACAGAGAGCCAGCCCTGCGGACAGGGAGCCGGGGTCTGAGTCCATCACCCGTCCTTCCTGAAACCCGCTCCCATTCTGTGCGCCCTGGACGTTGGAGCAAGTGAGGAAGCCGGGTTTGTTCTGTGCTGCATGTAGTCCGATGCTGACTTTAACTTCTCCCCTGTGGGCTCAGGATTGAGAAGGGCTTAGAGAGAGGCGCCCATGGGTACAGAAAGGCTGAGACTTTGGTGGGAGGTGTCACTCCTCCCGGTAGCACTCTGCGGTGGCCTCAGAGAGAACGACTGTGTGTTTCAGCAGGTGACAGCGTGAGAACAGCTACGGGGTCCTGAGGACTTGGGAAGGAGGAGAGAACACGGAGGTGTCATAGCCGAGGGGTGGGGGGTAGTTGGTGTCGTTGGTATGAACAGGAGGGGAGGCTGCTCAGGGCCTGGGGGTGCGATGTCACTGACCCTGTGGCAATTCGAGTAAATATAGGAGCTTCAGAAATCAGAAGGCCCGATGGCTGTTCTTCGCAGGTAGAGGAGGAAGTACAGGTTCAAGTTCAAATGTGAAATCAGAGTTCAAACACGCCCATAGCCAAGCGGCAATAGCGGGGACAGCAGATACAGTTGAAACAGCTAAAAAGAGCACGCTTTATCCTACGTGTGTACTTTCACAAGTCACTGAGCAGCGCTGGAGGGAGGCGGGAAACTCCATGAAGATAAAGGCTGATCTTATTTACAGCTGAATCTCTAGCCTAAGAGCAAAATGGGTGATCCTAAGTATTTGCTTAATCAATGAGTCAATTGTCACAGATGAATTTGGGGCCCTCGGGGGGCGGGCAATGGATTCAGACAAGGACAATGCCCCCTCAGCAGAGCTGAGCCCTGCCTGTGCCCACCTGCTTTGGAGGTCTGGTCCCGGGAGGGGAGGGTTTGCAGGTCAACAGGACGTCTCCGCAGGAGGCCTGTGCGTTGGCCCGCCTGCATAATCTATGGCCCAGGAATAGTTTGCTGCTGAGTTGCTTTGATATTTTTTACTGATTTCTTTTATCCTCTCCAGCCCTGATTTAAAAGACCTGTCGATGCTCTGTCAGTCAGATGTTGAGTAAGGAAGGGTTGGCCCCAAGGATGGCCGGGAGGCCCCTGGGCAGCAGTGGCTGTGCGAGTGCTTCCCCACCGGCACTCCCGGGAACGGCCCTCCGGTGGGCGCCCACCTGGGTTCAGGTAATGCAGACGGACAGCCCCACTGGGCGTCCGCAGCTCCACTGACCGTTTCTCTCTGGCTCCCCTTCTCTCTCCTCCACTGTGGCCAGGCCCCTGAAGCTCAGCCCTGGGTTTCTGATAAGGTTCCCCCAGCTCACCTGTCTATGGCGGCTCCGCCCATCCCCTGCCCTATGACGCAGCCCTATTGTGCTCACCAAGTTCTCACCCAAAAAACTAATCTCATGTCTTCCACGGCCTCCGTGAATTTCGTTTTGATATTCCTCCATTCTCCTAACTACCTGGCTGCAAAACCTCAGAGTCGTTTTTAACTCATCCCTGCCCATTGTCCTGCTGCCATGAAGTAAAATGTGTAACAGCTCGTGATACACTTCCTGGCTCGTGCTCTGAAGCACATTATTTGTTTAAAATAACAGAATCCCTGACCTTTGAGACTAGACTCCTGCTCCGATGAAGGACCAATGACCATTCAGTCCCCTGGAAATGAATTTAGACAACCGAGGCCAAGAGCGAAAAGGGAGACAAGGAGTGGGAGGCTTTGATTAAGAGCAGTGCCGACACGCCCTGTTTTTCGTGCTCTGCTCGGTGGTTCGACCCGTCCTCGGAATGCACTGCAACCCCGTTACTCCAACGTGCTTAGAGGTAACCAGGTGCCCGTAACCAGGCTTGTGCGTGGACGGGCTTCCTGCGCTGGAGACGAAGCTGCTTTTCAACAGCTGGAAGGGCTTGTCTCTCTCACACGGATCACACAGAGCTCAGACATTCTGGAGAAAATCCCTTTGGAAAGCTGACCACACCTTCTGTGAGAGAAGCATGGCTTAGGCTTACGGAAAAAGAATTCCGAGACTGCTACTGAACATCTGTTTGAAGTCACGCTTTTATTGGCTTATAGTAATTGCTTATTGTTAACAAAATAGATAACATTTAACACCACAATTGCATTAGAAATTGTATCCTCTTTAGCACCTTTGGAGTGATTTTGTTTTAAAATTGGATGGGTCGTACACTGTCTGATTTATATTTGTTCCTGTCTCCAGCCACCACTCTCCCCTACCCCTCTCCTTCCAGGGTGCTGCTTAGACTCTTCTCCCAACTTTTAGAGAAAACGGTTTCAATGAGGTGAAACCCGGGCAACAGAAGACTGCACTGGCATAAGAACGCTGGTGATCATGTGAGAACATTTTGTAGCTGAAGACCAGAGATAACATCATCTGCAGTAATAATAAGTCTGAGACCGCTCATTCATTCAGCACATACTAGTGGGCTCTAGCGGGTTCATCTGGTTCAATTCCCAGATGAACCAGATGTTGCATTTCCTCTGGGGGTCTTCTTCGGACCAGTAAAAATGACGATAGGACAAGGTGTCGCTGACACTGGCAGGGATGGGCGGGTGGGGGGGTGGAGGTTGTTAGTCAGTCATTCTCGGGAAGGGCCTTCCTGAGTCCGCAGCTTGTGCTTGGGGTCGTGGGGGTCTAACATGGGCCGCGGAAGATGCTCCTGCCCCGCGATGAGCCCGGCCATCCGCTCCCCCTCCGCACTGGCTGCAGACCGGGCCTAGGTGAGAGCCACAGTTTGCAGCCACAGCGCGCAGCCAGGACTGCGTGGGTGTGTGGGAACCGAGGCCACTGGCAACAGCGACTTAACAGCTGCTCCCATTTGCCCCCGGGTGCAAGTCGAACAGACACCAACTTCGTTTTTAACCCTGCTGCCAACGGACCCCCGCTTCGCTCCTTCCTTCTGAAAGGTCCTTTGGGAAGGGAAATCCACAGCTGGGATTTTCTTCAGTTTCTCCGCGGACTACGAGAAGATTGGGGTAGAAAATCTGGAGGAAAAGACAGATCAGAAAAAGAGAATTATGTTTTTATTTTTAAGAAAAGAAGTGTAAGTTTTATTTTTCAACCACAGTTTACATTTAGCATGACCGTGTGTTAGTTTCAGGTGTACAGCACAGTGGTGACACGGTCACGTAATTTACAAAACGACGTCCCTGATAATCCAGGTGCCCGGCTGGCGCCACACAGTTATTGCAATGCTATCGAGTGTGTTCCCTACGCTGCACTCGATGTCCCCGTGACTGTTTTGTACCCACGTTGCACTTCTTCATCCCATCTCCCTTTGCCACCCAGTCCCCAAGCCCAGGCCCCTCTGGCCACCACCAGTCCACTCTCTGTGCTGATGAACCCGTTTCAATTCTGTTCGTTTATTTTGTTCTTCCGATTCCACATATAAGTGACATCACCTGCTATTTGAGAAGATAGTACGTTTAAACCCGTAGCTCATTTAGATCAGTTTTCCCAAACAGCAAAATACTGCCTATGTCTTCAAATGCAGAGAAGTGGACAAGGGTAGTTACCGCTGCCTTCAAACAAATTAGATTATTATTTAAAGGATACAGAGTATTTTCTTCACGGATGCTAGTTCTGGCTCTTGAGAGATGAGAAACACTTTTAAACCTTCGGGGAAACCATTTTCACCTGCATTCCCCGAGGCGCTATGAAAGAACGGTTAACGGGAGAAATGCAGTGAGCCCCGGAGAAACCACGACCAGGCGGCTGTCTGCCATAATCTGTCTGGACTGGGTGTGGCCCAGAAGCCGAGCCCTGTCTGACCAGCCTCATTCCAGCGCCAGGGGCCCGCTGGCTCCGGGCGGCAGCATCTGTCTCCTTTTCCCTGTCGCTGAGCACCGGCCGGCCTGGTCTCTTCCGTGGGGCTGCGGGCCCCAGATTCCCACCGCTCACCCGCAGATCACTGCGAGCGGCCGTAAAAGGAAGCTGTAGCCGGCGGCCACCTCTTCCCAGGCACTTTCAGATTAGAGACAGATCAAAATGAAAGGCCCTGATAGACAGCCAGCAGCCGAATTTCATTCACTTTGATTCCAGTAACTCGAGGCCCCAGCTTGCGGATAGGCTGGGCCTCCCTGCTCTGGGCTGGTATTGATTACCTGTCCTGGGCAGCAGCACCGGTCCGTGTGCGGTGAGAAAGCCCAACTGCTCAGCAGAAGCGGAGGGGTGCTGAGCCTGCGGGGGGGGGGGG
>CM052551.1:5910058-5926340 GCA_028533065.1 Trachops cirrhosus | reverse complement strand
CATGTCGACAGAAGGAAGGCGGCACGAATGTGGGGCCGAGGGGATTCTGGAAGACAGCAGGCTTCACTTCGCCGGCCGGCTGGTCTCTAGGGGGACCTCGAGAGAAAGGTGTCCTGTGTTCAGCTGACTCGGCACTCCCTCTGGCTCGGTGCCTGTTCTCACGTTTACTCAGATCAAGTGCCGCGAGTGGTTAGCGTTCAACGTAAACACCCCCCCCACAGACAGACCTGGGGTCTTTGTGCCGCCTTTCATACCCTCGCTTTGTGGTGTTAACTGAATCTGTGCAGAGGTTTAGTGTGAAATCTGGGCCGTGACAGGAGCTCATAAACGGTGGCTGTCCTGGGCTTAGCTGACCTCAGGCTCCAGGTGTGTGACTTTAGCAAACAGCTTGGCTTTTTTATAGGGAGGGTTATAATTGTGTGATAATGAATTTCAATTGTTAAAGAAAATTTAAAAATCAATGATGTGTTTTTTTTTGAAGGGGGATGGCACACGGGGGCTTCCTTCCTAGCAGTCCTGTACTCTCGTCACGTGGGTACAGCCAGTCGGTCCTGCAGCATCACTTTATTGTCCCCAGGACATTTTTGGTGGCAGGAATGAATGTGGGTGACAGGCACGAAGGCAAATGGAGCTTCAGCCTTGCTGGTCTCAGCTCTCAGCATCACTGTCATCGTATGTTTTCCATGCTCTCCATCTCCTTTATCCATCCGTCTGTCCATCCGTCCGTCCACTCATCCACCCTTCCCCCCCCAGGGGTGCTAGGCATTGGAGTCAGGATGCAAACTAGAGATGGTCCCTGTCCCCCAAAAGCTCACAGGGTGGGGGTGCAGGGAAGGTGGTGGTAGTTGGGGTGTCAGACATACGGAGATAATCACTCTACAAAGGCCCGAGTACAATCAGTGCGATGCACACAGCATTTTGTGGAAACAGGGCCACCAAGGCCTTCCACAGAAAATTCCTTACATTGGATTTTAATGTTTGCTATTTCAGTATGAAGAACTCTCTCTCTCTCTCTGAACATTTGTTTATACCAACATGCAAATGAAAGTTAAATGCTCCACAATTAGGTTAAGGCCCTTAGTTGCTCCCAGGAACACACAGATATTTAGATTTTTTCAGTGAGTCCGACCACCTCAGTCACCTTTAAAGCAGAGTGAGTGCGCACATGCATCGCTGCTGATGCACTGAGGGGGTTCACGCCCACCCAGGGCGGGAGGCTGCAGCACGCTTCATGGGAGCCAGACCCCTCGAAGACCCAGCTGGGGCACGATTAACTTGGTGAATTACCGTAAATCTTTGGAGCCTCATTGTGTGTGTGTGTGTGTGTGTGTGTGTGTGTGTGTCCACAGTCGGGGGGCACTTACGATTACATTCATTTGGACCTCAGTCAGTCAACTAGTTAGTTAGCCCTGTACTAGTCCCTGCTGGTAAGGTGCAGACTGAGAGTCATGTTCCTCTTTGAGCTGCGTCTTTGGGAGCTTTGTGTCATAAGTTATCTCAAGTGAATTTCTTTTGTTAGCTGCCAAGGGACGTTTGGATGAAGGGCCGTTATTGTCATTGTTGTTATCATGATTTTTTTATCCGGACTTAACACGTCAGAAGAGCAAAGAAAATCCTCTAATACAATACTAATAAGATCCCATTCAGTTGTACCTAAAAATCTTTAAATTCCAACTGATTTGGGCACATTTGTTAGAAGAGTGATCGTTACAGAAATCTCACTCTCCCCCCCTCCTATCTTCCCAGTGGTTTTCTGGTATTTACTTTAAAAGCAGTATTACATTGCTACGCACTTTAAACCTGCATCCCTAACGTGTGTGTGAAACCAAACAACATTTGACTGACTTTGAAGAAAATTAACCTGACAGACAGAGAGCCTGGATGGTCTCAATTCATAGCTGACAATATTTGTTTTTGCATTTAAAATATTTTTCATAAACTGATTTATCTTTGATACGCCATATACCATCAATAATTTACTTCTCTTGTGACATAAAATAAGAAACAAGTCAAACAAGGAATAAGAAATAAATTTGGGTTTGTGAATTTCTCGGTGGTAGGCAGATCTTAGTGCATTTGTAAACCTAAGAGTGGAAAGGAGAAAACCGGAGGGTGAGGACGGAGCCACAGCGCAGACTGTAGCAAGCAATGGACTTCCATGGCTCTTACGTCCTGCACTTCAGTCCTCTGGGACGTTAGGACCGATGCATCGCCGAGTGACTCCGCCCCTGGTCCTCACTTTCCTGATGGTGCAGTATTGAAATGGAAAGGGACCTAATAAGTGATATTCGTCCTCTGTTGTCTCATCCTTCCTGCATCTCGGGCCGCTGCCCATCCAGTTTCCTATTTCTGTGTCGTGCAGGGCTGAGGCCACGGTCCGGACCGCAGAGCAATGCAGGAGAGGAGCAGAGGGCGGCCTGCCACGCCCAGGGCCCAGAGAGCCTAGGAGGCCACGGAAGGAGCAGACCTTGCCCGCACGCGGCCCTGACACCCGCTGCAGGTAGCACCAGCGAACGCCCCCGGATCTCTATTACCAGGGAGACAGAGCAGAGTTAGAAAAGGCAGCACAGCTCACTCATTCACTCACTCACTCACTGCGCAGACACTGAGTGCTTTCCCTGTGCCGGGCACCAAGGCTGGTTCTGGGAATCGGAAGATGAATAAGCTGCCGCCCCTGTTTTCACGGTGTTTCAGTCTCGGGGAGAAAGACACTGAAGCCCGTGATGAAACTCGCTAAGGTAATTATTACGATGGGGAGCAATGCTGAACAGAAACAGCACCGTTGTGAAGGCCGAACCCTCCACTCCCTCTTCCCGAGGGAGCTTCATAACCAGGGGCACGGCGATTCATGCCTTTGACCTTGTTCCTTCGTCCACTGGGGTCGGCGGCGGGGAGGGACATGCTCTAACTTGCAGGCGATGCATGTGAAGAGCGCAACAGAGGCCTTGGCATCCAGTGAATGGCGGAGGGCGGCCAGGCCCCAGGGGCTACTGCAGGCCTCCAGGCCAGCGGGGCCCGAGTCCTGAATCCCAGGTCACAGGTGCAATGAAGGCTTTCATTGGGAGCAAGGAGCCGCCGCTGACAGACAGAATTAGTCCCTGTCGGTTTTAAAGGAAGAAGACAGTGGCTAGCAGCGCGGAAAAGCCCACGGCCATCTTTTGCTGTCGTCCTGGTTTCTGACTCGGTGACAGGCTGCACGGGATCGCTCTCGGCGCCCTGCGCCTGGCCTGCTTGAAGAACCCTGTGCGCCTCCCAACCCCTTCTCTTCCAGGCCTTCCAAACGCCTCTTCCTCCTGCCCTTCTCGCCACTTGCTGGTTTGCTGTATTTGAATAGTATCACGTTTCGGAGTCCTATTAGATATGCATTGTAATATATATGAACTGTAAGACGTTAAGTAGGATTCATTCAGTCGTTGCTGCCCTTTTGTGAACTAAAGGCGGTGGGTCAATGTTGACCGCACTCCTACTGTGTGTTCGGCACCACGGGTGTCCGGCGTTGTATCTCTCTGAAAGGTGGGTTCTGACTCCTTTGCTCTGGGCAGGGGTCAGGAGCTGCGTTCCTAACAAGCGCCCGGGCCATGCTGCTGGCCCACAGGCTGCCTTCCGAAGAACACGGTGTTGTGTCATCTGATCCCGGCGACAACACTATGAGGTGAATATCATTTTCCCGTTTTCCATAGGCGGAACCTGACGGTGAGAGGAATCAGATAATTTCCACAAGGTGTTGCCAGAAGCTAGCAGAGCGTGGCCTCTCACCTAGGCCTGCCACCTGCGAGAGTGCAGAGAGCCTGGGGTTTGGACGTGTCTCCGGACACCCAAGGGCGACCCGATGCCACCTGAAACAATGTATGTTTTTAGTTAACTGTTTCTTTTTCAATGAAACTTCTTTTCCAGTTTCATCTCTCTTTATGCGGGATCTCGTCTTAGGCGGTGATTCAGAGTGCTGGATTCCAGGTCTGGAGATGAGATGGGAAGCTTGGTGTGACTTGTTTGCACACGTTGTAGTTCGGAAAACGTCGTGTCATCGCTGGTGCCGTGGGGACCGAACAGGAGGGGACGATGCGCGGGAGGGAAGGAAATCGCGGGCTCCGTGGGGACTGTGTGCTGCGCTGGTCACAGGCCCGTGGGAGAGGATGCAGGCCCTGCCCTTAGCAGAGCAGACATACTTTGTAAAATAACGGTGGACCTTCTTATAAATTAATGTTTTATAATAAAGAATTTGAGCTGCAGAAATGTAATAATGAAAAATTACCTGACATCCCGCCAACAGAATTTCCTATTTTATTATTATTTTCCTGTGTTAAAAGACCTCACATTTAAATTGAAAAGACGGGGGACCACATTTACATAGAGTAGCCAGAGTTCAATGTGGCAGTATCGTCCCATAAATAAATTTAAGCACTGTTTTTAGTTTTGAGAGGCAGTGGGAGTAAAAGGCCCAGCGTTTGGAGACCCCCACAAAAAAAGATTTGAGAAATGCAAATGCATTGCTCCAGCCCGCGCAGGAGTTGCGGAGGCTCGCTCGACCACCCGGGGTCCCAGGGTGGACGGAGCCCACCGGGCAGCGGGGCCCCGGTGCCGAGAGCTGTCAAACCCGCGCCGGCCGCCGACGCATGCGCAGTGCGGCCGCCGGCCTCGGTGGGCGTTGCGCGGGCCTGTTTCTCTCCTGCGGGTTTTGTTCGGTCCACACAGCGGCCAGGACCGCGGTGGTGAGCAGTTTGGCGCCGGAGCAGGGAGACGGAAATCGTCTCTAAGTGAAAATCGCCTGGCGTCCAAATGGGCTCGGGGCTGGGGACAGGTTTCTGCAGGCGTGTACACATACACACACACACGCACACACACACACATTTAAGGTGCCAAAAACATCCTTGTGTGCCACTAACTTGGGGGAAGAGCGGCGACGAGCTGGGAGAGCATTTAAGGGATAGAACGGGGAGGGGGGAGGGGGCGACCTCTCAAACTTTCAGCGCTGCGTCCTCCCGGTGCTCTGCGCCCCGTTTGCGTGTCTCTGGGGAGTCCGGGTGGCCCGGTTACTGCTTTGCTCCCCGCAGACCCTTTGTAAAACCGCGCGCACAATTGGGGAGTTCCCAGTAGGACGCCCACCGCGTCTGAGTGTTCAGCCACACGGTGCCCAAACCGGGAAGCCGCCCCGAGAGACAATCCCCGGACGCCGGGGGCTGGGAAGCTCCGAACCCACAGGGGCTGGGGGTGGGCGGAGGCGCTGGGACGCCCGGTGCCGCCCCCGTCAGGCTCGCCGACCGAGTCGGGGCGGCGCGCGCTCCCACCCGCGCCTCTGGGGACTCGCAGACGGCGGCGAGACGGGCTGCGCGCTGGGCATGCTCAGTCGCCGGGCGCCGCGCTCGCGAGTCGGAAGCCTGTGCGCGGCCCCCGAGCCGGCCGGGGCGCCGGGAGAGCGCGCGGAACTCGCTGCAGCGGAGGCCGGGCGGCGGCGGTCGCGGGGCGGGGAGCGAGCCGAGCCTTGCGCGGGGCTCCCGATCCCCGGGCCGCGGCACCGGCTCCCTCGCACCCTCGCCGGCAAGGGGCCGGCTGCGGCTCGCGTCGGTGGCGTCCTCGCCGCCTGCCCCGGCCGGGCCGTGTCCCGGAGCCGTCGGGCATGGAGCCGTGGAGACAGTGCGCCCAGTGGCTCATCCACTGCAAGGTGCTGCCCGCCAACCACCGGGTGACCTGGGACTCGGCGCAGGTGTTCGACCTGGCGCAGACCCTCCGCGATGGAGTCCTCCTCTGCCAGCTGCTCAACAACCTCCGGGCGCGCTCCATCAACCTGAAGGAGATCAACCTGAGGCCGCAGATGTCCCAGGTGAGGGGCCGGCGCGGGCGCCTCCGCCGCCGGCCGGCGTCACCCATTAATCACCCGGCTAATTTCTTTGTGTGCATGCGAACTGTAGGTGCGCCCGGCTGGCCCTGCCTCCCAGCCCTCGGCTTTGGGCACGGCTCCGGCTTTTCGCACCTTGGCCGGGAATCGCTTAGCTCTTTGGCTGAACGCTGAGCCCTGGGTCCGGAGGTGGCAGGAGGGTTTCGGAAAGGCTTTCTGCGGGGCGGGAAACAATACTGCCTGAGGGCGCCCTTCACCTACTTGGGTGCGTGCCTGCGTGTGCGCGACAAAAGAAGCCTGATCCAGCTGTTTTACGATAACGAAGGAGTGGGTGCAAGGAGACGACGGGGCGATTTTCCTTCAGTCTGTTCTTTGGCTTTGCATTTCGTGCCTGAAAGAGGAACCATGACTTCAAGGAGGACTCTAGGAAGTGGAGGGCGTTCCGGTACCGTTATCTGTACCGGGTGACCCGGGTCCAGCGGAGGGCAGGGGACCGCCGCACAGCGGCGCCCCGGGAGCCCCCCTGCGCGGGGTGGGGGGCCCGCTGTCGAGCGCGACGTTTCTGTTTACAGCCCTTGGTGAGCCATGTGAGAAGGAGCGAGCCCAACCTGCCTCCGCGGCGACAGGAAACGCGAAGTTTCGCTCGAGATTCCGCTTTCCTTCATTCAGGGCTTGCTCTGCCCGGGTGGTGCTCGCTCGGCTCCCGGGGCTGGAGCCTCGCCGGAGGCGCCTCTGCGGGAAGTTAAAGGAAGGGGGGCGACCCTGGAAGGCTGTGTGCACCCCAGAGTCAACTCGAAGGTCACAGCTCAGTGGTCTAGTACTCCCTGGGTCCCCTCGGAAAGTTTTCGCGCGGAAGTCGATGTTCTCTTTCTTAATGAACACAAAACAAAACACTTTCAATTTAGAAGGGGGAGGAAAGAGTCCCCACCGTGACCCATTTGAGTATGAATCCTGAATGATACGGAGCCTCAGCTACTTAGCAACCAGAACAGTGACTTTCAATAAATATTTTTTTTAACAAGGAACTGACTTTATGTAATTTACTACTTATGCACTCATCTCTTCTTCTCATGTCAGTGTTTTATCAGGGTCCCTCTGCACCTCGAACTGGGCAACCTCTGCCTGTCTGCCCTCAACCTTCTGCTTAACAGCCCCCAGGAAAGGACAGGCTTGTGAGTGGTGGGGGCCATATGATTTTAGAAGTGAGACCAGTGGTTTTAGACTTTCCCATCATAACCCGGTGGTGCTTGCTGACTCCGTGGACCCCTGCCCAGTCGCCCCCATGCTGGATCTCCTGTCCAGGGGGCCAGCAGACAGAAGCTGGGAGTGGCTGCCATGCACACAGGTCCGTGGGCAGCTGCAGCTGGTGTTCCAGCCCACAGCGACCTGTCCTCTGTGCCTGGCCTAGGGCCCCGGGAGCCGAGTGGGTCAGGATGCCGTGGCCCAGGGGCAGGAAGAACGGGCTGGGTGCCTTTCCTGAAACTTCAGTGTCCAGGAACCCTCGGGGCTTGTTCAGTAAGTTGTTCTCAATAATCAAGTCTCCTGGTCAGCTGAGGATCCATCTCTCTCTCCCCGTCTCTTAACCTTCTAAACCTTATTTGAGTATTTATCATTGAAAATCTTTTCAAATGTTTTGCTCTTCTCTCTGGAGCATGTATGAGACTTGATTTAATCCTTTTGATGACTAAGGATTGCCATTATAAGCATCATTAATGAAAATTGAGATTTCTGATGCTCTAGGAACTCTGTTCTCTACTGGGGGCACCACAAAGAACTCAGCAAAAGCCTCACCCTGAAGGAATCATTACTGTGCTATCAGATAAGCCACCAACTTATCCTGAGCCAAATAGCCGAATGACCTTCCTTAGGCTGTTGTGCTTTTGGGTTCTTAAGTCTGCCCAACCCTGAGCTTCCTGGTTCCAAATTCAGGGCAGTTCCTTCTGTAACATCTTATGAGTGAGGGCTTCTCCCAAAAGTGAACCCTGGAAGGCTGGTACCTGGATATGGTGGTCTGTTTTCTTCTTGGTTCTTGGCCACATTGCCGAGAGATAAGGTTGCTAAACAGCTGAGTGCCGGAAAGGTGAGCTTGTATTCTACAAGCTGTCATTACATCTGCAAATGAGACTTAGTAAATGGTTTCGTTAAACAAGCTGACTTATTTAACACGCCTGCAAGTGTAACACGCACAGCACATGCTATGTAACCTAATATCCACTATTAGCAAAATTACTTGAAACATTGTTTCCCTGCCATTGTTATATTAAGGGTAATAGGTTACAATGAAAATTTTAAAACACTTGCAAGGTCTATACATTTTTGGGAGGAGGCCATCCCTAAATTTTTCTGCCTCTAACTACTCATGTATCTTTCTTGGTAAAGGGTCTAGATGCCTAGTTATAAGGTTCTTCCTCCATCAGCTCTATTCATACTCTGTAGCGAATACCCTAGAAACCTTAACATGCAACCCTGCAGACTTACCCTTCTGGATTGAGAAGCGTCATTACCAGGACTTGTGGCTTTGCTGTGTCTAAGGGCCGTTCTGTTCACCTGATTTCGGTTCTACTGAAGATGTTAATTTGAAATGGACACAGAGCACATCACCTTCTAAGCCGGGAAATACCTGGAAGTTTTCTAGGCTTGTGGTATTTGAGACTGTTATGAGCTGATGTTGAGAAATGAAATCTTCGTCTATTGATGTTTTGCTTGAGCCGTGGGGCCTGCCCATGTGTCAAAGGCAGAGAGAGGAGAGCTGGAAGGCGTTGAGAGGGACAGGCCAGGGCATGGGGCGGGGGACCAGTCACGTGTGGTTCTGGGAGTCCAAGCGAATGAAGTGTTGCTAGGAAAAGGAGTGATCACACGTCAGATGCTGCTGACAGATCAAGTCCCACAAGGACTGAGGATGGGCTATTGTATTAAGCAAACTGAAGTTCTTTGGTGACCTTGACAGAAACAGATTTGGTGTGTGATGGCCCAACACCCGACTGGAGAGGAAGAGAGCGCAAGAGGATAGGATTGAGGCAGCAAGTACTGACACCTCTTTGGGAGTAATTTTGCTGTAAATAGAGCAAAAAATGGGGTCATGACTAGTAGGGGACAAGGGATCAAGAAAGGGTTGTTTTCTTATCATAGAGAATCATCACTTTATACCTATGAAAAGAGCTCTTTTAGATGTGAATGTGGGGAAAAGAGATAAGGAAACTTCAGTGAAATAAACTTGGTGTCCCCGAGACTTCTTGGCACTCAGGCTGCTGCTCTTCCGAACGCCACTTCCTCGCAGAGTCGTCAATTTCCATCGATTGTGCTTTTTTCACGTAATATTTCAGTCTGAGTCTGAGGGCTGGCGATGCAGCGTTTCTAAACCAATGCACTGCTTTTGTCCCCGAGATCTCCCTCCAAGCTGGAGTGGGGGTTGGATGTTGTTACTGCTTTAGAAAAGAAGTGAGAGAGTTTTATTTTTGCTATACATAACTGTACATAGTTTTAAAGATTATGATTATGTTAGTTTTAGCAGTACGGTGTGCATTCCAAACACATGCCTGTACTTCCCGCCCCTCGAACAGGGTGACACTGTGTGAAAACTCTTGGGTTAAACTGAGGGGGGCAGAAAAGGCTGTCGTCATCCGAAAACGGTGGTGTGCCAGTTACATGTTAGCCCGTTAGGATACCAGGATAGCGCCATCATTTAGTCTTTCTTCCCAGGAGCTGTTAGCTCTTTGCCGCCTGTTAGATTATCCTCTTGGATAACCTGTCAGCATTTCCTTTCTCTCTCTCTCTTTCTTTCTTTCTTTCTTTCTTTCTTTCTTTCTTTCTTTCTTTCTTTCTTTCTTTCTCTCTCTCTCTCTCTCTCTCTCTCTCTCTCTCTCTTTCAGATGAGATGAACTAGAAACACATCAGTCTTTTAAAAAAACGTTATTCCTTGTTATAGTTTACATTCAGTATTTCATATTTGTTTCAAGTGTACAGCACAGCGGTTAGACAATCGTGTGCTTTACACAGCGATTGATCCCCTCTGATGTTTCAGGTGCGCACCTGGCACCACACACGGTTACGGCAATACTGTTGACTGCATTCCCTGTGCTGTGCTTTACATCCCGGGGCTGTTCTGTAACTGCCAATCCCTCTGTACTTCTTAGTCCCTTCACCTTCCCCCCATCCCCCAACCCCCTCCCATCTGGTGGCCATCAGTCTGCTCTCTGTATCTATGAGTCTGTTTCTGTGTTGTTTGTATAGTTCTTTAGATTCCACATATGAGTGAGATCATATGGTATTTTTCTTTCTCTGTCTGATTTATTTCACTTAGCATAATGCTCTGCGGGTCCGTCTGTGCTGTTGCAAATGGTAAGACTTCATCTTTCTTATGCCTGAGTAACAGTCTCTCGTATGTGTGTATGTATCCCAGCTTCATTATCCATTCGTGTATTGACGGACACTCGGGTTGCTTTCCTATCTTCTGTCAGCACAATTTAGGACTTGACACCAGTCAGGGCCTTTCATGTGAAGTAGGTGAGGCATATTCAGGCACCATGGGTACTTGTTCTCAGTGCAGCCTTGATGCCCTGACCTGGGTGCTCCAGGAGCCACAGCTGGGATAAAGGATGCAGTCCCGAAACATTCCTGGTCAGGTACAGGCCCGTGGCTGCCAGGACGAGGAGCACCACAAAGCGGCTTTTTAAAAAGATGGTGAAAATCATTATATCATGTTTATAATGCAAATGCGGTCGATCCAGTATAGTTCGCTGCTTTCCTAATTTTCAAATACAATAGATCCCTTTAAAAATTATTATTCTGTGGCAATTGACATCAGCTTTTCCTTCCGCCCTGAAACTCACACACTTCTCATTCTGCTGTACCTTTCCTGTTCCTTCTCGCTTTCCTTTCTGGCTTCTCTTTATCCGAACATTCCTTAAATTTTTTAGAGTTTTCTCCTTTGTTCTCTTCCATATTCTCTTCCCTGCACCGTCTCATGTTATGTACTTTTCACACGTCCTCAGTCTCCCCGGTATAATCCACAGCCCCTCTCTGCCTGGTGTGGTCCTCACCTCCTGGTTACACTCCCCGCCTGGAGGAGGGGTGCCGATCACATGACCAGACTTCCTGGTGGAAAGCTCACTCACCTGGGGGTGGAGGAAAGGGATGGGGTGGAATTGGGTCCCAGGGAGCCTGCTGCTGAAGGTCAGTCAGGGGAGGGTGAAGGCAGGGAACGGAGGGCCAGAGACAGGGTGGGAGTGGAAGGATAGAGCAGGCACACAGATCGAAGAGGGAAGCGTTGGGAAGGAGGAGAATTCGGGACCTTTGAGACACAGTGCGAGTGGGAAGTGTCTAACATGAGCCTTAGGCTTCAGGCTCGGGTGACATTTCTGGACTGGGGGTGGGATATGGGGGAGGGAGATTTCGGAGGGGAAGGGAGCACAGTTAGTTTGGGACTGGAGTTTGAAGTGATCAACAGCGACCTCCCATAGGCTCAGGTCAAGCCTCTCACCCTTACTACTTCTTTCCTTCTGGCTTATTCCTCCGCCACCGCAGTATGTAATCCGTCTTTTGAAGTCTTGGTCCTACCACCTCTTCACCACCTTTGCGTCTTCATTTCCCTCCTGCTCAGCTCAAATACCGTAGCTGTTGCAATCACTTCTGGCTTCTCCCGCTCCGTGATACTCCTTTGGGTCAACTGCAGGCCTGGTTAGATCCAACTCTCTGCTTACTCTCTGCAACTTGGCTGCTGAACCTGACGGAGGAAATCCCATACCACCTGCCTCTTCTCACGTTAAATTCACGACCCCTAACTTCAAGTGGGCACCCTCGGGAACCAGCCCTCCGGTCAGTACATTCTCTAGAACAGCTGTGCTCAGGGTATGGGCTGGGGACTCCGGGCCTGAGTTGCTTTTAGGAGTTCCTCAAGGTCAAAGCCTCTTTTTACAATATGAAGACATGATTTGCCTTTTCTCACTCAAATTTTCTCATAGTGTAGAGTGTATTTTCCAAAGGCTGCACGATGCTGCTGATGCTGTTGCTGTGACTGGTAGGGGATTAGGTGCGTGGGTATATTTTAAAGATTTCTGTTTATATGTTAAGTGTTGATGGATATGACCTCCATAAACGAACACTGCTGAAGGTGCTTGATAATTATCTTCTAAGAGTAGAATGGCATCCGGGGACCAGAAAGTCTGAGGACTGCCCAGACCATGCACTTCCTGACTTTCCCCGATGACTGTTCGATACCTTTTCTTTCTGAACCTCCTCACCTTCATCTCCACACTTTCTCTCCTCTGGTGGACTGCCTTCCTACTCCTCTGAGAAAGCCGGTGGGCGGAGGAGCGCTCCTGCCATCCTGCGCTTGTGCCGTGGACCCCCTTACACCCCTGCTGTGCGCGTGAACCAGCAGAGATCCTTGTGAAAGCCGGTCCCTCCTCCACTGTCTCCCCGTGCTTCCTGCACCCTCCGATTTCTCCTGGATCCCCCCTCATGCACGAGCTGATGCTCTTAGTCCCTTCATTTGATTCAGGACAAGGGCTTGCAGAGCGTTGGGTGTGACGCCTTGCTGGAGTGCCCGGGGCAGGGGTCAGCCAGCTTCCTTGGGGCTGTCTAACGGGGCCCTGCGGATCGGCGGGTGAAGCCCAGGCTCCTCAGTCAGCTGCCGGGGTCTGCTCGTTTCTCAAAGCTCTGCTCCGCGTTGTGCTCCTGGCCGTTCAGTGGCTTCTCGAGTGAACTGCGCCGTTAAGTAGCTCTGCACCCATTGCATACGCCCATTTCTCTGCTGGAAATGACCCTTCTCGTTTGTCGGATTGCAGACTGGGTTCTAGGGTCCCCCTTGCTGTGAGGGCTTTGCGACTCCGCCCCAGGCGTGGCTGGTCATATGCTGCTGTGTGCCGCACTGTCTGGTGGGCACAGATGGGGCCAGCATCCCCTGCCCTGCTTGGCTCACCCTCCCTCCCTCCTTTCCTTCCTTCCTCCCTCCCTCTTTCCCTTCCTTCCTTCCTTCCTCCTTCCCTCCCTCCCTCCCTTTGATTTTATTCATTTATTTTTTAGAGAGAGGGGAGGGGAAGGAGAAGGACAGGGAGACGAACATTGACATGTGAGAGAAACATTGATCGCTTGTGTCTTGCACACGCCCCAACTGGGGACTGGCCACAACCCGGCCACGTGCCCTGCCTGGGAATCGAACCAGTGACCATTTGCTTTGCGGGACGCCGCCCAGCCCATTGAGCCACCCTGGCCAGGCAGTGGTTTTATTTGTCTCCCTCCCAGGCTGCGACCTGCGTGAGGCGGCCCTGGGCGTCCTCGTCTATACACACCTCCAGACACTGACACAGGGCCCGCCCGCCCGGCACACGTCAGGTCATTGATAATGGATTGCAAGTGATGACTCTTTGTTGACCACCTTTCAAACATATCTATATGCATTTTAATAATAAGATGTGTGCAGCCCTATGTCATTAAAAAAACAACCACCATGTTTATTAAGTGGCTTTACAAATAACAACAACACTGCACCACTTTCACAAAGTGCCCGAACCTGCCTGTGCCTCACCTTGCCCACCTCCGCGACAGGCGTGACAGATGAACCGGCCTCCCCGAGTGCTCGCCGGGGCCGAATGAGTGAACCAGCCCGTGACTGGCACATACAAACGCTCAGCAGGTGTTAACCTCGACTCTCTTCACTCTGATCATCACTGCTGCTTCCGCAGAAACAAACGAGGCGGTGTGTTTCCGCCGGCCACGAATTACCTGACCGTCACACGACGAGACGGGCACTGCTATTGGTCCCCGCAGAGACTCTCCCAGGCTAAGGGGAGATGAGCGACGTGCACTGACGTGTGGTTCTTGGTGGAGCCCAGATTGGAATCAGGACACCGAAGTGAACCGGGCTCCCACCGGCACGGCTGCCGGCACGTTTGACTGTGACCTGCACCGCGGTTTTCCTTTCCCGCTGCGTGGCTCTCTTGCGGCATTCCCGGGGAGCATGTTCTGGTTGGTTCTGGTGGGTTCCGTGGCTGTTGATGACGGCACCTCCACACTGGTCTGACCTTGGGTAGTAATTTTGTTTCGGAACATTGACTGTGGCAACTGGATGATTTTATGCACGTCATGCTGTTCCGTGTAAAACGGGAGGTGGACCGTTAACAGCCATGTGATGACGACAGGAAATAAAACCAGATAGAAAAGCCGAGGAAAGTTAACGCGAGGAAAGAACAAAATGAGTGGAGCTGGTCCTTTTTTAATTTACAGTTGTACTTTTCCATCACAGTTTGCATTCTGTGCTATGTGTATGAGTTTCAGGTGTACAGCTCAGTGGTGAGACAGTCACATACCGTACACGGTGGTGCCCTGGTGCTTCCAGTCCGCCCCCCCCCCCGCCGCCGTGCAGTTACTGCGATAGTCTTGACCACCTGCCCTGAGCTGCACTTTGCATCCCCGGGTCTACTCTGTGACTGCTGAGTGTACTTCTCCGTCCCTTCACCTTTTTCAGCCCCCCCCACCTCCTCCGGCAGCCACCACTCTGACCTCGGTACCTGTGAGTCTGTTTCTGTTTCATTGTTGGTTTCAGTTTTATGTCACACATACGAGTGAAATCTTGTGGTCCTTGTCTTTTTCCACCTGCCTTGTTTTGCTCAGCATGATTCTGTGAGGACCCATCCATGGTGTCGCCAATGGCAGCATTCCGTCCAATCTTAGGGCTGAGTCGCGTTCCGGTGTCTGTGTGACGTGCCGCATCTCCTTTGTCCCAGCTTTCGCACTCGGGCAGTTTCCTTGTCTTTGCCGCTGTGGCTAACGCTGCAGTGGACACAGGGACACGTAGCCTCTGTGAGTAGTGTTTTCAGACCTTTCTGGTAGATGTCCGGAAGAGGGATGTCTGGGTCGTATGGTTGCTATTAACCGTTGTGTAGAACACAGAGTCCTCACTTAATGTCGTCGATTGGGTCTGTGGCCTTCAGTGAAATGACATCTAAGGAAACCAGCTTCACCAAAGGCTGAGTGATACAAACGGGCCCAGTTCCCACGGCATCTCGCCGTGTTGTTCGAGGACCGGCTGCATTATTAGCATTGCACCCCCTTCTTTCCCTGTTAACACGTCCCCGCCTGCTGTCACACCCGGCCACGAGAGCACCTTCCGCCCCCCACACCCTCGAGCGTTCAGTGAGCAGAACACTAAATGTTAAAAAATGAGCTACTTTTGATTTTTTATGGGAAAATTAGTTTAGAATTGTATTGTGTGCCTCTATCTGAACACGCTTTCAAAAAAATCTGTGTTGCAAGAAGTGCAGCCGGCTTCTGAGTCGCTTGCTTCACAGGAAGTCAGCAGCATATGCTGCTCACATGGGAGTTCTCTGAAGGGTCAATTAATATGGCATATTTAATGAAACACTTGATACCTGCCTTTCATGATTTTCAAAGTGCTCCTCTCAAAATAGATCTGTAACAGCTGGTCTGAATAAACACGCATCCCGCCTCTGTGCCTTTCTCTGGGGCGGGGGGCGGGGGTGGCGGTGGGGGGCAGCATGGTTTAATGAAGAGGCACCGGCAGTCGGGGGCCTGGGGGCCTGGTCCCCGCTCGGTCTCTGACATGTGACTTAGCGCACAGTGGCTGCTTCTCTTTGTCTCTGCCTGCCATACTTAGAGCATCAGTAGCAAATACTCACATACCCAATAACATGCTAAAGAGCAGCTACGTTTTTTATACACATTTAGATCTCACTTGGGAGGCACGGGGGTTCCATGCAGAGAGCTCTGGGCCAGGCAGACATGTCTGAATTCCAGCTCCGGCCCTGGGAACGGTATGTCCCTTTACTGGTGGAGTCTCAGTGACCTCACATAACAGGCAGGCAAGAGTAAAACCTTTGCAGGATTGTGGTGAGAATTACATAGGTAAGATGCCTGCGGCATAGTAGAAATTACCCGAGAGTTTGTTTCCTTCTTCCTGCCCCACTTCCTGGATCCTCAAAAGTCTAGGAGGCAGGAAAAACAAGTCTTATCACCGCTCCGCAGAGGAGGAAATTGAGATGCATCCTGGCTAAAGGACTGTCCTCAAGGTCACACAGACAGGAAGTGGTGAGGACAGGGCTTCAGTGCAGTTGTCCTAATTCCAAATTCAGTGAGGCTCCTGGTTCCTGCTCCCAAGCTCAGTGGGTAGATGGTGGATTGCGTGAGCAAAGGGCGGGGGGGAAGGCTTGGAAAAATCAAGGCCCGGTCAGCACATGTAAAACGACCTTGTATTATTCTGCATTGATATTTACTGTCTTTAAAGCAGAAACATGTAAAATAATGAAACCAGTTTTCCCTTACCTGGTCTGATGATCTCATTCGTGGATGATTTGCTGCTTGGGAATTTCACGGCTATTCTGCTTTCTGTTTGGTTCCGTTTCCATAGCAGTTGGGGCACATGAGTCCATGGGTTAATTAAATCACCAGTTTATCTACTAAATATTAGGTTTTCTAGTAGATGCTGAAGATTGA
>CM052551.1:5783304-5909558 GCA_028533065.1 Trachops cirrhosus | reverse complement strand
TACTTCTTTCCATATTCACTGTAAACATTGTATTTTAACTAATTGTTTTAATTCAAAACTGCCTAAGAATCAAACAACTTTTCTTATTGTCCACCAACCACCACATGTGTTATTGCCTGTAACCTTAAAAGGGAATTGGTATAAAAACACAAAATTGTATATTCTGCAAAAGTTGAATGCTGTAATTAGGCCTAAAAAATTTATTACAGCTTTAATTTTAGGAATTACTGCTTTAATTAATATAATAACTTCACTAGCTCTCTCTACAACAGCTTTGGTCCAGGAAATTCATACCGCTGACAATCATCCCAGGTTGGCTGGTGAGTCCTGAAAATGGTCTCAAAGAGGGAAATCAATCCCTGGGGTTTTTCAGAAAACGGGGGGTTCTGATGCTTCCAATTATATTAAGTCACTAGTAGAAAAGGGGACATAGATTAACTGTTGTGGCGCTCGCGGCGGAGCGTCTGGCGCTGGGGGCGCCTCCCGGAGAGGCAAGATGGCGGTGCTCACGGCGGAGCGTCCGGCGCTGGGGGCGCCTCCCGGAGAAGGCAAGATGGCGGCGCTCGCGGCAGAGCGTCCGGCGCTGGGGGCGCCTCCTGGAGAAGGCAAGATGGCGGCGCTTCCTGCCAATGGGGGCAAGATGGCGCTTCCCGCACCCGCCAATGGAAATCGGAGAAATTCTTAGACAAAACCAACAAATAACACAGACCAATAAGACGACAGATAACACAAACCCATCTCTCTCACACACGAGTTAGGCATACAATCCGAAATTCAAACGCGGCGCGGCGCAAGAACAAAGGAAATCTAACGTGACCGGTCACTCTTTACCGAAACCAGATTTCAAAGAGCGGCGTCCCGCCTCTGAAAGCCCCTGGGTGGACTACCGGCAGCGTCCCGCCTACCACCGCAGGACAGAATTGCCCCGGAGCACAGACTGAAACCAACAGAGAGGATCCTCAGATACTTACTCAGCTCGAGCTGCCCGTCCGGTCTCCGAGCCGGAACTCCACCGAGGGAGAATCTCGCTGGGGCCTCCAAATGTTGCATTCAGCAACCGCGAGAACAGATGCGGAGACTTTCAGGGTTTCAGAGATGTTACTTTATTGGCCAAGTTTTACCTGCGCAGGGGCGGACTCTCAGAGTGTCCGAAGACACAGTGCCCTCATGGGCTGCAGACGAGAGTCACGTGGTGCACTTACAGCCAAGTCCTTTTATATGGGCGGGCAAGCAAGCAAGCGTTACGCAGAAGCAGACGTGGCGGCTAGCTATTCGCTTACAAAGTCCGTAGGCGGGAACAGGGTTGGGGATTGGCTCAACAGAGGTAGCTTTACAAACCAACCATGTTAGGTTGCATCTGTTTTACAATCCTTTGCTCTTGCTAAGTTTTCCTTGCTCCTTACATTATCTGTAAAAAGTCCCCACTTTCGTCTGACTCCTGCATCTATTGTACCTATGCTCACTGGGTTTTGACCTTGGGGGCTGAAGCTGAGGTGACCTAGCCCATAGGCAAGTGGCTTCCCCAAGCACAGTTATTGGTCTTAGGCCTCAGCAAGCAAAGAACAGTTGTTCTTAGGCCTCAGCAAGCGCAGGTCGGCCTGGTCCCGGCCGGGCTTTGTGGGTGGGCGGAGGCTCTAATACCTTGGGTTTTGTGGGTTCAGCTTGGACTGGTGTTGTAGGTGAGGCCGGGGCAGGGGTTGCTTCTTCTTAGTTCCACCTGGGGTGTAGCAGCGTTTGCTGCTTCCACCGTGCTGTGGTCAAAGCCGCAGGCCAGACCTAGAACTGCAGAAGCGACAGAGGTTTAAGAGAGCTATGGTGTGACGTTCTTCCTTTAAACTGTGCGAAGGAGGCTGAGGTGGGAAGTGATAAATTGGCTTTCCCGCATTCAGTTAATTTCATTCCAGGCCAAACGAAGGCCCTGGAG
This sequence comes from Trachops cirrhosus, assembly GCA_028533065.1. Taxonomy (NCBI): domain Eukaryota; kingdom Metazoa; phylum Chordata; class Mammalia; order Chiroptera; family Phyllostomidae; genus Trachops; species Trachops cirrhosus. The sequence continues at coordinate 5,907,634 of CM052551.1, read as the reverse complement.
GGACTGAACTTATGTAATTTTGTAGTTTATCTCAGATTTTAATAGACCACCCATCATAGGGCTCACGCCAGTTGAGCCACTCTGAGCGGGCCCAGCGGGCAGCCTCCCTGCAGGGGGCGGGTCTGGAAGGCCAGCCCGGGAGGAGCTGAGCTGCATCCTGCCGGGCCCTGGCATGTTGCCCTCATCTCTAGACGAGGCTCCTGCTCACCGGGGTGTGGTTGTGTTTGTCCTGCATTGGTTGATTATGTAAGTTCCACCCACTGGATCATGGAATGTGACTTCACCTATAGGAGAGTTGTAGATTAAAGAGAAAATATTTTTTTTGTAGTTTTCAATTACAGTTTGCATTCAGTGTTATTAAGCGTTTGTTTCAGGTGAGGAGTTGTAGATTTACTTATTAAGCAAATAAAAAGGAATGCAACCACCCTAACCTTAAGAAGTACGTGCTGCTTTCTCGGGTTTGGACCAATGGGTGGGTCAGTGCAGTAACCATTGCGAATGCAGACGTGGAGAAGAGGATTACGAAGGTCTGTGCCCGACCCTTCAGATTAAGGGGGAACGACAGTGGTCTGGAAAGTATGCTCTGGTCCTATCAGAAAAGGAGCAGTGTTACTGAAGAGGCTAAGGTAGGACAAAGGTTGCCACAGCTCAGGAGAGAGAGGACGGGGAGATGGGAACAGACAGGCAGGAAAAGGACAGGAGATCCCTGCCGCCATGCTGAGTAGAAAGGGCACCGGGCCTGTAGAAATGCAGGACAGTGTGACAGCGGCAAGATCTGGAAGGTTTTCATAAGGACCCAGAAAATACCGCTGAGTGCCCCTTTGATGATCCAGCCGCAGGCAGAAGTAGGAACAGCAGAACCGGGATTTGCATAGCTTGGGGCTCAGTCTGGTTTTGCATTCTGTACCCTGCAGACAGAGTTTTGCTAGTAGAGGTTGCAATGCAACTGACTGTTTTTTTTCACGTTGGAACCTGGCCAGGGCTTACGTGTGCCCTGTGGGGACACCTCCTTCTAATACGTCCTTCTAATATGTATGAGCATTCTCCTGTCCCACTGGGCTGTGCTGGTGGCCCTGGTTACAGAAGATTGGCGTTTGAGAGGGAAAGCCTTAGGGTGCCAGCATGCAGCAGTGGAACTGATTGAGTTTCAAGGTGATAGCGTTACTGTCATGGGGCAAAACGGTGTCTAATCACCTGTGTCCTGAAGGCTCATGCCCAGGCTCTTTATGGAGTTGGGGCGCCAAGGGCAGGTCCCGAGGAAGATGAGGCGCAGGCTAGGGGTGCCCGCCCACCCAGGTCGCGCTAGCTGTGGCCTGTTGTGAGTAGCCTGCTAGCAGGGAGCGTCTAACCCAGGAAGTTAGCCGCTCATTTCCACCCTCCGGCGGTGGCTCTGAAGAAGAAGACAAGGTCGGAGAGGAACCTCTGCGTTGTTCTCAAAGAAAGTGGGATCAGCAAAGAAAAATTAAATATGAAGGGAAAGTTCTATTTCTCGCAAAAAGGAAAAAAAGAAGAGAGGGGAAAAAAGTGGCACCAAGGACGCGGTCACTATGATGCACGGGAGCTCGAGTGTCCCGTCTGCAGGTGTAGCCCCTCCCAGGGCTCAGGACCCGTGGAAGTGGCGTGGGAGGCTGCTGAGGCTCCGAGGGAAGAAATGTGGGGACTAAGAGACCGTCGTCCTTGGGAAGCAGGTCTCACAGCCCGAAGCAGTCACACAGAAAAGGCAGCTGGCACGGAGGCTGTGGCGCAACACTGAGAATCCCTGCCTCTCAGAGATGGCGAAGACCGCGGGGCAGAGCCCCTGGGCAGCTCAGCGCTCGGGTGCCAGACTCAGGGCTCCCGGAGCAGCTGGGCGCCGAGACCTTGGGTCCAGGCAGGCAGGGTGAGGGCGGTCCGCAGGTAGGGCCCGAGGGACGGGGCGCCCCACTGCAGATCTCCCAGTTCTGAAAGCAGGCCGCTCTCCGGGAGAGGACACTGCACGGCTGGATTTTCCCTCCAGTGGCAAATGCACTGAGCCCAAACCAGCCTGCTGGGAGACGTCGCCTCGTGGAGTTCTTTTTAGATCGTGGTAAAATACACACGCCCTAAAATGTGCCATTTTAACTATTTAGCGGCACAGTTTTGAGGCATTAGGGCACTCGCGTCATCGTGCAGCTGCCACCACCACCCGGGACACTCCCATCTCCCCAGCTGAGAGGACGCGTTGAACCCTAACCCCCGGCCCCCGGGCGACGGCCGGTGGCTTCCGCCTCTCCGAATTGGACGCCAGGTGCTCATCGCAGGGCGGCCGCAGCCTATTTAGAGACTGGCGTGCTGTGGAGGCATGTGCCAGGATTTCCTTCCTTTCTAAGGCTCTGCCATAGTCTGTTGCATGTATACTGCCTCATTTTGTTCGCCTGTCCATGGATGCTTGCTCCCTGGGTAATTTTGAAGCTCTGGAAATTTGGCGTAGTGGGACGGCATCCTGGCGAATGTTTGTGTTCTTTGCCCTCCAGCTCTTAGGAGCCCCGGCGTTTCTGTCATTGTCTTTGGAAGCAGTTGGATGGGCCTGGACTATGCCAGACACTAGGTTCTGGGCGCTTCTGCTTGGGTGGTCGTCCCAAGGCCTGAGGACTGACTTTTCCTCTTAAACTGGATGCGCGTGAGGCCGGTGCCTGTGCTCTTTGGGTTCTTTAAACGTGGAGACAGACAGAGACTCCAGACGACGCCGAATCAATGTCTGGGACCCGGAAGGAACTATACTTTCCCCATTACGGCTGGAAGCTACTAGAAGAAGCACACAAACCAAACCAAGAGACCACAAGCCCCCTGCAACACGCCCCAGACAACGAGAGCTCCTCCAGCTGAGAGAGGACAGAGGGGGAGACCTGAGGGCTCTGTGTGGCCTTTGTGGGGGGTGCTCCAGAACCCTCCCTGCCCGACCTCTTATTCCAGCCACAGCTGCCGTGGCCAGGCCCACGCAGGCGTCCACGGACTTCACAGGCGACCTGGCGAGCACCTTGCCTGGGGTCCCGCCTCCAGACACACACACACACACCCCATCAGGTCCCTCAGCAGGTGTCTGGTCTTGCGCTGCAGGCTCCAACAGGTGGTCAGCTCAGGAATGCATCCTGTGGTTTCCCGCCCTCCGGCCCATTTCCACCCACCCCTCCCTCCTCTTCCTCAGCATCACTTCCCAAACTACATAAATACCTGCTTGCTCGTGTGTGTCTCACCCTCTGCTTTCTGGGAAACTCAGACCAAGACAGACTCTGTATGTGTGTAAAGACAAGATCATTTGAGTCCAGAATTGGATTCCTCTGGAATTGAACATTTTCGGGTTTAAACTTGCAAGGAGACTTTAATTTTTGGACGTCAGTTTTTTACTGGAAAACAGACGGGAGGGAGGTTTATGTTTAAATTTGGGAGCTCTCTCTGTTGCCTTTATTTTTGCAGTTGTCCTAGTGTCCTGATTCAAGTCCGCTGCAGACCCCCTGGCGGCTCACACGGGGCAGCAGGGCCAGGCATGGCGATCAGAGCGAGAGTGGGGGGTGGGTTTCACCTTGGGGCTCAGCGAGGCCTTCACTCGGTTTTCCTTGCTGTCTTCTCTGGTCTGTGTTAGAACCCTCCCCTCCTCCACCTGTGGTCCTGCTGAGACTCTTTCCGGGGGTCCATGGGTGGGCGGCACTGGAAAGCGCCCAGCAGGGTGGGAACGGGTCAGCTCTAGGGGTCTGGCACTTCTGTCCTTTGAGGGCAGCCACCCCTCTGGTGTCCCAGGGGCTTGACGAATTAAACAACACTCCAAGGGACCGTTAAAGAGGCTACTTACCCCCCAGTCTTTGGAGGAGGGGCACTGAAGTAAACTTCTTGGGCTTTCCCTCCGGGTGCTGGACTTGGGCCTGCGTGGCAGCCCTCCCTGGGCCGCCCTTTGCCGCCCGCCTGCCTGCAGGGGAGGTGCCCTCAGGTCTGCTCTCCACCCCCGGGGGCCTCAGCTGTGAGATGGGCTTTGGGGAGCCCTTTCGGCTGCACTCCTAAGCGCTTCCTCGTAGTATGTTTTTAAGAGTCAAAAATCGACATGTTTACCTCACTCCATCTCAGACATCCTCCTCTCATTTAGCTCTACATTCAGATGGAGAGCAAGAGAGTTATTTATCGGGTCCTCTGCGTTCCTCGCAGCTGAGCATTCGAAGCTCAGAGGCTAAGGGGCATTCTTGTGGTGTCACCGTGGTAGGGACGTTCGGGCCCAGTCTCAGAGTAGAAAAGATGGAGGCCATTAGTGTCTGGGGAGGAGCGGCCTTCGCTCTGCAAGAAGCGTATGTACGTGATGTAACGTAGTGAGTACGGGCGACCCATGCCAGCAATTACTGGAGCCCGAACTCCCACCCTTCCCTCCTCCCATATTTGTTTTTTCTTTTGAGGGGGAAGCGATCAACACAGTAACGGGCTTATTTCATTTTCACTACCTGGCGATCAATTACACACGTTCCCTTCCAGTCCAAGCTAAAGGAACCTCGTTTTCCACAGGGGACAAGCGTCCTTCTCATTGCTCTTTTCTCCTCAGAGTGTCTGTTCAGTGCCCCGCACAGTGGGCGCCCTTGAGGGACCCGCGGCTGCGTTACGTGTGGGTGCTGGGAGACGCGGGTGCCCGAGAGTGGCACGTTTGGGCTCGGCGCTGAGGGGCAGCAGTGCACCCACACGCTGGGCTGACCCCGGGGGGGAAAGCGTGGGGGAGAGGACAGCCAGTCCTGGCCCGGGACACCCGAGCTGTCCTCCTGGCCTAACTGCGTCCCCAAGCTGGGACTCACCGCGTCGACTGCGGGGACTGCTCTTCCTGCCGAGTGTTTCTTTCTCTTTTTTCCCCTGTTCCTCCCTTTTTCCTGTCCACCTCCTGCTTCTGCAGGGGACCCACATCAGTCCTCCAGCAGTTCATTCTCCGTGTCCTGCTAGGGTCCCCGTCGGAGAAGCCAGATCCCTGACGGACGGCCTCTGGTCCCTGCCCTGTGGTCCCACCTGGCCGCTTTCCCCCACCTCTGGCTGGACGGCCGGACCGCCAAAGGTGCTCTCTGCCCTCCGCCCTCCGCCCTCCGCCCTGCGCCCGGCGCCTGAAGGGTGGGAGGGGAGGCGTGTCTTCCAGTTGGGTCCAGGGTCCCTTCCACTTCCTCAGGGTCACTGGTTCTCCATTTTCAGTCCCCCCACCCCTCCATGGACCTGTTCACATTTCGGGGTCCGGAATGAGGCGCAGGGGCTGAGGTCTGCACCAGACACGCCGGGCGGGGGGGTCGAGGGGACCGTGGTCACACTCCAGCGTCAGGGAGTGAATCCTGTGACGTTGGAAGCGAGGAGGTGACACCAACAGGACTTTATGTCCTAGCTTCTTCTTTTTGAAGCGACGGCTGTTGGCTGCTGGCTTCATTTATTTGCGAGAATGCGTTCGAAGTTCTAAAGGCTAGAAAGCAATGGGCTACCTTTGAGAGACGCAGCTGCGGCGAACCTAGTCCGAGACACCTGCCTGGGACTACAGTGGTACCCACGTCCCGTGAGTGGTCTCGTCGCCTTGTATGAAGTTGCTGGGTCTGCCTCTGGAAGCCTCAGGACGAGCTTTTAGAGCTTTTCGGCCTTAATGTTTGGAAGTGGGGTCATTGTGTGCAGGGTCTGGCACAAATAACACCCTGTTTTATTACAAAATCTGTTATTACAAAATCCTAAACCTGTCATTCTGTAACATAACAATATCACACTCAAGCGCACCATACGGCATTTAGATGAAATGTTCAAATTAAAGCTATAAATTATCACACCCGTATCATGACCCTGCCAGCCACGCTCGAGCAGGCGTGACTTCTGCTGGACGCCGTGTTTTCTCCGGCATCACGCTCACTGGTGGTGGTGCGGCGGGGAGGACAGGCAAGAGCCAGCTGCAGGCACTCCCTGCTCCCCTCGAGGTCAAGTGCGCTGGTTGGGCGCTTCCTGCCTAGTGGTGGAGCACACCGCCCGTGCACGTGGAAGATCTCGTGGTCCCTGTCCTCCAGCAGCCGCACGGTCCAGCAGGAAGGAGACGACAGTCGGGCCCTCGGCAGGCACAGGCGGAGGCTTGGTTGGAGGAGGAACCTGTGTGCGGTGCTCACAGCCCCGGGAGTCCCTGCCACCTCACTGCGGAGGCTGGGCGCTCCCCGGGGGGCATGGGAGGAACCAGTTAGTCAGCCCTGGTTTCGGCCCTGCCTCCCTGAGAAGTCGCGCCTCAAGGGGGGTGGTGGCTTTTTGTTGTTGTTTTGTAAATAATTGCATGTATTTTGTGGTCTCCATTGCTCAGATCCCCAAACACTGCGATCGTGTGGGTCACACATCCATGATTTATTAAAACAGAGTTGTACTGTGAATGGGGGAGCTTTTCGGGGTGGGGCAGGGGTGTGCACACACAGCCTGTGTCGCCCCGCCTGTTTGGGAGCCGGACGGTCTGAGCGGAAGCTGGCCCTCCTGTTTCGCACGGTCTCCGGGTGGCAGCGTCCAGAAGGCAGTGAAAGGGAGGTCCTCTCAGCCGTCCCTTCCTTTTAGTGAGTGGCTGAGTGTGCGGCCACGGGATCGTGGGGAAAGGAGGGGCCTGGGAGGAGGCGTATTGCTCCACGGTTAGGGAGGAGGTGTCTGCCCACAAGTTCCACCCTGGCAAGGACACCCAGGGATGCCTGCTCCCAGGACGTCCCTGTCCTCCCCGCCACGTCCTTGGCGTCTTCCACAGTCCTTGGCTCTCCTGCACCCCGAGTTCTTCAACTTGAAATTCAGGCTCAGTGCGGCCAGCCACAGCCAGGCTTGTGGCTACTCCAGGAGGTGAGCTGTGACTCATTCCTGACTCACACGGACAGCTTTGGTTTCCTCCCAGACAATTAGGCAAATGAATGAAAGGTTCAAAAGCACAAGATACAAAGTAAAGTTAATGAGACGGAGGGTAGTGATGTGTGTGTAGTGTCCCTGCTGTTTCACTAGATCGACCTATTTTTTAAAACATCTGGAAGAAAAATTTGTTAAGTGTTAGGCATTTAGACCTCTTGTGCATAATCTAAAAACAAGACGTGGAATCTTATTTACCTGTTTGGTTCTAATCTAATTTTATTCTAATTCTACCTCTATGCACATCTAACTCGTACAATAAATATGGAATTTTCAGTGGCCAAATTTGAGTCACAGAGGTTTTCAAGTACAATTCAAAGTGTTGTAAGTTGCACCGGGACTGGGTGGCTCAGTTGTTTGGAGCATCAACAGGTACACCAAAAAGTTGTGGGTACGATCCCTGGTCAGGGCACATACAGGAGGCAGCCAGTTGATGTTCGGTTTTCACATTGATGTCTCTCTCCCCCTTCCTCTGTCTCTAAAATGAATACAATGTATCCTTGAGTGAGGATTAAAATGAAAAAAAAAGTGTTCTTTCATATTTATTTTCCAAGTATTTTTTTACATGGCTACACTTTCAGGATATCTTATCTAGCAATTCACATTTTAATATTTTTCTGCAAATCCAGGAACCTTAGTTATGTCCTTCATTAATGCCCCCGCCCCCCAAATCATCGAATTACGGTGTGGGGCATACACGTGCCCGTGTCTCTCACATGTTACAGAAATAAAAGCCTCCTCCATCGTCGGCCTCCTTCGGATCCAGCACACCCGGTGCTCGGGCGTCCCGCCCGCTCCAGGCCTCTGCTCCTCTGTCGTCGCTGTTGTTCATTCAGAACCTCGTTTCCCTTCTCTCACGGCCTTCCTGCTTCTGGGTCCTCCACACTCTGGGGGAGCGGCATTTTGTTCCTGAAAATATTTGTTTTTAAATATTTCTCGAGTGAAACATTTTCAGTGTCCTCAGGCAACAGAAACATCGATCAGTTGCCTTTCATACGTGCCCTGCCTGGGGACCGAACTCACAAACCAGGCATGTGCCCTGATGGGGAATTGAACCTGCGACCTTTCAGTTTGCAGGACGATGCCCAACCCACTGAGCCACACTGGCTAGGGCAATTGCTTGCCCTTTTTCAGTGTCTAGTGGCCACCTGTATTCTATGCCCCGTGGCCTCTTCATCCGCTGTCAAAGCAGCTCTTCAGCCTCTGCTTCCGCCCTCACGCTGCCTTCTCTCCTGTGGCCGAACACCACCGTGCCTCTCTTTACAAGGACACTGTGACTGCTGTCAGGGTCCAGCCCGATAGTCCAGGACAGTTTCTCCCCTCCAGGCCCTTCATCTCATCATGCCCGCAAAGTCCCTTTTGCCACAGGCCACATTCACAGGGTCCAGGGGTTGGGACGTGGGTGTCTCTGGGGCCATTCTTCAGCCGCACCCCTGGTGCTTTATGGGGTCTTCACAGCACAGTCCCTGTGGAGCTGGGCTCCCCAAACCTTGCTTTATAGTTGCCGTTCTGTTCCCTTTACAGCGCCTCGAGGCTGACACGCCTCTGCGCAAGCAGAGGGCTTCTGCGGCCCTTCCGTGACTGTCACATAGCGAACCAAGCTGGTCTCCTCAGCCACCGCTACAGTGTCATTGGCCTTGAGCACCTGGGAAGTTGTGTCTTCACACCCTCTTCGACACTTGGGTGTCAAAACACATGTCTAGTGCTATGATTTGCATACTTTTGCCAGCTGTTCCAATGAGTGAAAGTTGTCACCAGCACATAAAAGAATGGAAGGTTGTTGGCACAGGCCACCAAAACTGTGGAAAGTGTTTAAAAGAAATTCATGCCCTGACCTGCATGGTTCAGTTGGCTGAGCCTCGCCCTGCAAGGTGAAAGGTCACCAGTTCGATTCCCAGTCGGGGCACATGCCTGGGTTGCGGCCCTGTCTCGTCCCCGGTCGGGGGCGTGTGCGAGCGGCAACTGATCAGTGTTTCTCTCTCATGTGGGTGCTTCTCTCCCTCTCTTTCTCCCTCCCTTTTCTCTCTCTAAACATAAATAAGTGAAATCTCTTAAGAAAGAATGTCACAATCTCTTACACATCTTCTCGATGGGAACATTTCTGTAAAGAAGAACCTTCTCCCATTAACTAGGGCATTTGGTGACTTGGGCGCGTGATGTGTATGGGGAAGGCAGGAGCAGCGTAGTCATTATTCTTTTTGATGTTCCACCGTCCTCGATGTGGCCTGTGGGGGCCCTTGTTGACCCCAGTGGCCTTTTTTATTATTTTTTTACATCAGTCATTTGCAAAATGGCGTTAAAAAACATATAATGTGAAATTTACTGTTTTCACCGTTTTAAGTGTACAATCTTGTGGCATTAAGTACGTTCTTTGTGCAGTGAACACCACCATTCGTCTCTAGAGCTTTTTTCACTTTGCAAAACCAAAACTTTGTCCTCATTATACAAAAAAGCTCATCCTTCCTTCTTCCTCAGCCCCTGGAAATGATCATTTTCTTTTCTGTCTCTGAATCAGACTACTCTAGGTACCTCCTGTAAGTGGACTAATAAAACGTGTTCTTTTGCGATCGGCTTATTGCACGTAGCATAATGCCTTCCAGGATCATCCATGAGTGACGTAGGCACAGGTAGCAGGTGTCAGAACTGCCTTCCTGTTCAAGGCTGAATGGTATTCTGTCTTTTGCACATTAAATCACATGCTGTTTACCCATCTCTCTGTTGATGGACACTTGGGTTGCTTCTCCCTGTGGCCAACGTGAATAATGCTGCTGCACACAGGAGTGTGCAATCTCAATTTTTTATTAAATACGATGTGTGATTTGTGAGCTTCTCTGTACATGAGTATATAGCTCTTTGAATTTTCACCCATGGACTCACCTACATCATTAACATAGAATCTCACCAGCGCCCCAGAATCCCGCTGTGCCCCCTTTCTCGTCCTCAAAGGTCCTCCTCTCTTGACCTTCAACCCTATAGATCCATTTTTCTTGTTTCTTATTTTAAACTTGAACTAGATGGAGCCACGCACCCTGTGCTCTTCGGTGCCTGGCATCTTTTGCTCAGCTGCTGTTTGGAGGTTTACCCACGTGGTTTCTTGCAGCGCTGCGTTTTCCGTCCTGCGAGGATGCCGCAGTTCATCCACGTTTCTGCTTCCGGTTTTCGGCCTTACCGGCCATGCTCTCTGCCTCGTGCTGTCCGTACACTTCGGTGGACACCTGCACACGCTTCTGTCGGGCGGAGGGTTCGCAGTGCCTTTGTCCTGCCTCTCCAGTCCTGCGCAGCATTTGCCGGAGTTTCTCCCATTCTTCTTCTCCGTTTCCTGGCATTCTTCAGTACTATTTAATATTTAATAAGACAAGTATTCTCAAGGAACATATGGTCCTATTCTCCTCCTGTCCCAAAGGGAATCGATGGAGAAACAGGATAAACAATTTCGCCATAGCCTCGACTTTCCGAATAGGTATGAGGGCACTGTTTCTAGCCGCCGTCAGGGAAATGGGGTTGTACGTGGACCTTTTTACAGCTTCTTAAATTCTCTTCATTTACATTGTGCTTGTCGGATCAGGAATTCAAATGCTGTAGATATTTTTGGTGACGATGTGCTGAGAAGTTGGCACAAGCTGAGATGTGGCCAGGAGACGACAGCTCCTTCCTGGCTGATAGGCCAGGATCCATGCCACCAGGGGCCTGCCAGCCACCCAGAGAATCAGAAAGTGTCTTAAAAAATGATTGCGTCGGGTCAAAGTTTTTCCTCGTAATTCTGACTCGAAGGTAAAACTGGTTATCGCCCTGATGTCATTTAGTAACAGTGAACATTTATGTAGTCAGAATTTTTAACAGTTCATTTTTATTTAGGTATGCATACTGACTCTTAAAATAGTAATGATATAATTTTTTTCATTTATTTATTTATTTTTAGAGAGAGGGGATGGGGAGGAGAGAGAGGGAGAGAAACATCGATCTGTTGCCTCTCAAATGAGCTCCGACCACTGATCCCCGGCCCCACACCCAGGCTTGTGCCTGACCAGGAGTCGAACCGGTGACCTTTTGCTTTGCAGGACGATGCCCAACCAACTGAGCCACACTGGCCAGGGCTGACATCTTAGACTTTTTAATGCCTCCTTACTGGTGTCTGCAGATTAAAAAAAAATCAAAACCATATATACGATGCCCTCCTAGTTGTAGATTGTTCTAGAATGGTAGAGTAGATAATTTCACTTTAGAAACTATGTAGTTGGAGAATTAAAGAAAAGTCATCTTACATGTCAAGAGAACATTTACCACCCTAACTTCCATTTCACAATTCGCCCCACCTCCTGCCCTGGGTGCTTTGTTGAAATTAGGAAGAGCATCCCCAAAGGACGGCCTGTCACAGTGTGGTGGCTCTTATGTCAGGCAGGTCCTACGTTTGAGTGGAATACGCTTTCCTACCACCTTCCAGGATTCTGTTGGTGCCACGTCTTATGTACAGTCTGAGAACCAGCTTTTCGGGCAAGCTTTCTCGGCAATGGTTCCTAGCTTTTCATCACCGGTGGCCTTTTTACAGCTTAGTGGGGGGCCCCATATCACCCTTTTCAGCTCCCTGCTCTCTGTGGCAGGAGGCGTGGTGGGCCAGGGCCAGCGAAGTGTCAGGGCTGTGGGTGAGAAGGTGCAGGATGAAGTTTGCAGGGGGGAGCTGAGTGTTGGTGGTCGGGCTTTGCCTGGAAGACCAGGGCAAGATCACAGAGGCCCAGAGGCGCGATGCGTGGGCCCTGACGCCAGGCTGTGGACATGTGCAGGTGCTGAGACTGGGGTTGGGGTGGTAATAGCCGCTACGACATGTGTATGAACCTGGCCTTTGGGGAAGGAGGGTCACCGAAGGGTTGTAAGTCGGGACTAACATAATTGGAGTTTTATTTGAGAACACCCCTTCGGGGGCAGTGTGAAGGTGGACTGCAGTGGAAGTGGAAGCCGGTTAAAAAGGTCTGTGACGGTGTCTGCGTCGAGAATTGAACACGATGTAAGTGAAAAGACATAAGCATTTTATGTCCGTGTGTGCGCAGTGCAACATCAGATAGTGTGTGGAGAAGAAAAGGGAGAGGAGGCGCTCGTCTTTCTCAGCTAAGTTAAAGCTGGGGGGGAGAGGGGGCACACACACACCAGACCTCCACACACAGCACCCCCTGCACACCCACACACACCAGACCACCACACACAGTACCCCCTGCACACCCACACACATCACACACTGCACACCCACACACACCACACACAGCACCCCCTGCACACCCACACACATCACACACTGCACACCCACACACAGCACCCCCTGCACACCCACACACACCACACACAGCACCCCCTGCACACCCACACACACCACACACTGCACCCCCTGCACACCCACACACCACACACCCATCACCGGAAGAGGCACCCTTTGCTGGGAACTTCAGTAGAAGTTGGATCCCTTCTGCCTAGAGGAGAGGGCGATGTTTGTACCTCCTTTCCATTCACTGTAGATTTTTAAAAAGGATTTCTTTTAAAAATTACATAAAATAGTTTTACAGTGAAACATAAGGGGTAGGAGGGGAGCCTCTTAGTCAAAGAGAAATAGTTGGGAGAGTTCAAACTAGTTGGGTTGGAAATTTTTAACTTGAAAGTGGGTTATCCAGAGATGTGTACGCTTTTAAGATCGTCAGTGTATAGCTTTTCCAGTGAGCAAAATGCTGCCCCTCCTTCCAAGGCAATAGTTGGTGAAACGCCTATTACCCTGAAATGGCATCACGGAGAAGGTAATTTATAGCTGACAGCTCTCCAAGGGTTTTTGTTTTTGAATATGTCTCTCTCACTCATCATTTGGTTGGGAAGAATTTTGTGCATATGGTGTGCCCCGAAGTCCTGGTAATGTCACTGTGGTAGCAGTGAACTGTGTGTCTTACTGAGCTTTCCACCTGTGAGAGGCATCTTAGTGGAATAAATCCCTTGAAGGCTAGCACTCCGCCAGGACCTTCTCTTCTCATTGCCTGCTGTACACGAAGCCCAGCTCAGCAGAGCGCCCTGCCTCGTCCCCTCTCCCTGAGTGGCAGATCTTGAAGTTTTCACCCAGTGTTCTGAAAAGAAAGCATGGCTGTTTCCTCTCAGGTGTAAATGCAAGCCAAAGGCCTCGCAGCCCTGGCTGGGTGGTTCAGTTGGTTGGAGCATTGTCTGTACACCAAAAGCTGCAGGTTCAATTCCCGGTCGGGGTATGTATGGGAGGCAACTGGTTGATGTTTCTCTCTCAGATCAATGGTTTTTTCCCCCCTCTCTCTATCCACCTTCCTCTCTCTCTAAAACCAATAAAACGTATGCAAAGGCATTGCAGCTGCTTCTGTAATATGGAGATAAGTGGAGATAAGACCAAACAGTATTAGAGAACAGGTTATCTCTGATTTATCTCTGTTTTATTCAAGTGATTTCAAGGAACTATTGCACAAGCAAGCCATCCTGCTGATGAAAGTTGATGTCAAATTTTTTCCTTCACTGGTTTTTTTTAGGTTACCTTTATTATATATCAAATATTTATGTTTTCTGCATTCTGTTTCTGGGACATTGATTCAGTTTCTGTTAATTTTCTGTCCATTATTGTTAAGGTACCCCGTGTTTATTGTGGTCTCATAAGATGCTTTAAATGTTAATAAGTTCTGTTGCATGTTTATGGAAATAAACATTCAGTGTGTCTTTATATAGATATGTTAATATTTGTTTGCATGCATGATTGTGATAAAATATGCTTATAAATTGTTTTTATAATAGAGGAAATTTATGCATAATGTATATAGTCCCCTCTCTATCTGCCCATTAGTCCATTCATCCATCCATGTGTCTGTCCATCCATCCATCCATCCATCCATCCTTCCATCCTTCCATCCATCCATCCTTCCATCCATCCATCCATCCATTTTGGAAAGCCAGTTAACCTCCCCTGGTCCTTCTGTTTCATCTTTAACTTTGGCCTTGGAAAAGATAATGTCTTAGGCTTTTTGTACATCAAGACGTCTGATTTACCCAGGATTATAGACAACTTCCCAATTTATATTAAGAGTAGACTGAGCAATAACTCTCAGAACTGATCTGCTAAATGAAAATTTCACTAAAATAGGTTCATTGCAGCCACATAATAAAATATATTTAGATTTTGTCTTATATTCCTTTCTTCTAGGAATAAAATTGCATGTTTAAATTGACGAGCCCTATAATTCCATAGTGAATTTGATTTAAGCAGTAGCAATATTAAATTTTCTTTATGAAAACACATTACTGTTCGATAAAAATTTAATATACTGTCATCTGAAGATAGATGTAAGCTTTATTTTGGGGACAAATATAGAGTATATTTCAAGTCAGTGACTTCTTTTTACTTAAATATAAATTCTAACGGGGTGACTAATGGTTTATTATTGTTATGAGTTATGACTCAAGCATACAGTGGAGTATAACTTGAGTGATAAATTGTATCCAGTTCATTCATCGATATGGATAATTTGAGTTCTGCTTTTGATATGCTATTTCTTTTTTTCTTTATGCAATTTTTTAAGTTATTGTGGTCCAAGTTCAGTTGCCTCCATTTTTCTGCCACTACTTTCCCCACCTCCCACCCTCAATCCTATCCTGCTTTGTCTTTGTCGTGGGTCCTTTACACATGTTCTTTGATGACCCTTCCCCTTCTTTCCCCCGTTGTCCCCCTTCCCTCACCCCCCTGGTTACTGTCCGTTTGTTCTTTATTGATATGCTCTCTTCTTATATGACATGTATAACTGTGGAAATACATTTAACATATGACTTAAAATACTTTTTACTTTATGGTTCGTTTGTATGGAGTGGGTTTTTATTTTCCTATCTAAATATCCAATTTAATTAAGATACACTGAGAAAATACTTTTGAAACGCTCTGCCCTAAACTATAGTTTGTTTCTTCTGCATCTTGTATCTTTTATTCTTAACTTCTGCCCCTTGGTTTGCCCTGCTTTGGCTTGTAACAAGCTAGACTGATGTTTTTGAAACATTGTATGCTCCCAGAGAGCTAAGGATCTGCCCGCATCCCTTCAGGTTTGCAGAACAGAAGAGAGCTGGGTTCTGGAGTCCTGCCCGCTCTGTGGCTGCCGTTTCTACTGCTTTGTTGAAATCACGGGTTTGGGTCTGAACAATCTCACTCTGCGCTCTTGTAGTTCCCAGCTGGGCGCCCTCTTCTTTCATGCTGCCTCTCCCATCCCTGCATGCCGTCGTCTCCCTGCACGTAGGAGATTTGCACTCTGGATAGTCAGGTGTCTTTAACTGCTTTCTCTTTTTGCAGCTCTACTCTTAGGTCCATGGGAGCAGACCCTTCCGCTTTTACTTACCTCCCCTGTTGGCCTTGTGCTGGACACTGGAAAGATGCTCCCCCACTGCTTTGTTGGTCAAACGATTGAATGTTGTTCCTTTACTCCCTTTTTAAAGTCAATTCTTCGGTCTATACATCCCAGCCCTCACATGCATTTCACCTTTGATCTTGGAGTTCCTTCTTTGCCGATACCTGGCGGACAGTTCTTGGCTGTCTTCTGTAACCCCAAACACACGCCGCCTGAATCTCAATATCTTGCTAGTGTCCCCTGCCTGTATTGATGGCATCAACTTTCTCCTAGTCACTTGGGTTTAAAAATAGCTAGTGATGTTTAAAATCCCCGGTGTCCCTTCACAGTTTACGGCATGGCGGTTCAGGTCAGGAGGCTGGGAGTCAGAGCTCAGTTAGACCCCGGGCAGTCCTTTAACTCCATCGATTAGTTTCCTTAAATAAAAACTCCTATTGCCTCGGAGTTGCTTTGAGGATTATGTCAAGATATGTGGCGCATGGTCCCTGTGGTGTAAATTGTCTGCCCGCAGCTGTGATTCCCCATGAGTCATCTGAGAACCCTGTTAATGTGTTTGAGCTGTCCCGTTATTTTCGGTCTGGCCGAGCCTGCCTCAGTCCAGGTTTTTCCCTCCTGCACCAGTTACTGCTGTAATGCCTTCCTCTCCGGGCCCCTCAGAGCCCCATCAACAGGCAGATCGTGACCACGTCGTCCCTCTCTCTGTGGCTGATGCCATCAGGACTGTGTACTTGAGCCTGACATGCCATTTTTGGACAGTCTGCTCATCGTGAGCATTTCTAGTCTCCCCTTGGACTCTTATTCGTGACTTTCCTATCGCTGACGTCACGCTTTTTACCCTCCACCCCTCTTAGTGCCTGGCTCTCGGCTCTCTCCCCTTTTCTCTCTGCTGAGTTCTCGTCGCCAGCCATTGTGATTCTCCTTCTCCGTGCAGTTCCCCTGAACCTTTTCCTGTGACATTACTCTCCCTGCTCGATCCACGAATCTCATTCATTCGCTCGCTCACTCACCGCCTGCTGAGGCAGACCCTGTGTGACGCACCAGTGAGCAAAGCAGACGGAGACCCCAGTCCCCCTGGCGTTTAGGTTTGTGTCAGAGTTGACAAGGAATCACGTTTTGTGACATTTTTGTTTGTGTGCATTTACTTATTGAACCCTTGTATTATCCTGTATGGATTGTAAATTTTTTGATATTTGGGTATGATTTTAGTATTTTCTTTAATGTCTCATCTGATGTTTTACATAAAGGAGGAAATCAAATACTGGTTAGTTTTGGAAGGTCACATTCATGACTTGATTTAGAAAACTATAGCTTCAAAATCAAAGGTATTAGTGACAAATAAGTTTTAAAAAAATCAAAAGCATTATTTGGAATCTATTTGGAATAAGAGAGATCCAAACATCTTCATGCTTTATGTACACGTTCCTTTTAAAGACAGATCTGTAGGTACACAGGTAGATTACTCAGAGTCATGAGGCTTTTCTGGAAAAAAGCTGATTGTGGGTGATGGCTTTCCTCTTAGGCCTCTCACCTGTGGTAGGCAGGACCCCTTTGATGTCATCTGAACTGACACGGTTGCCTCTTTCTTCCAATTAATGTCTTTTTGTGTAACCTTCCCTCCCTTTAATGTGATATTTGAATCAATATTTGAAAAAATTAGCTATCTTTAAATCAATAGGCAGTTCAGTGTTAACAGCCTGTGATACTCTGGGGGATTCTAGAAGCGTTGATGGCTGTTACTTGTTGGGCTCTGAAGGCCTTCTCTGACCTTGTGGACAAGGTGAAGGGCGCCCCTTGCTGCTCTGGGCTTCCACGGCCCCGTGCTTCCCGGCTGCGATTCTTCCCAGGGTTGTGATGACTTGCGTGGTGCCTGCGTCCCCGTCTAGACCACAAGCTCCGCGCATGCCCAGAACGGAACGGGTGCTCACCAGAAATGCACCACACTGTTTGACAGCTGGCGATCTGAGGCTCTGGCACTCACTACTGCAGGGCACCTACTGCAGGTGTTAGGGCCGCTCTAGGCTCCAGATGATAAAACACGGCCCCTGTCCTCGTGGTGCTCATTGGCTGACAGAATGGGCTAAATTAAATCCTTCTACAAATATTTTATTTAGTTATTTTTAGAGAGAGGGTCAGGAAAGGAGAAAGAGAGGGAGAGACACATCTGTCAGTTGCCTCTCGCAGTCGCCCCTCACCCGGGACCCCAGGTAGTGCCCTGCCCGGGAATCAGGCCAGTGACCTTTGGCTCTGTGGGACGTTGCTCAACCCACAGCCAGGGCTTAATTCTTGTTTAATTACCATAACACTTATAAACTGCTGCAAGTTCCCAGAGGTTTTTTCCCTGACCTAAATCTTAAAATAACCTTCTGAAGCTGCATTGTTTCACTCTATAGGCAGGGAAACCGAGGAACAGCGACCCAGTAGAGCAGCTTATTTGGGCTCCCGTGGGCGTCGGGCCTGGCCCCGGGCGATCTCTGGATGCCCCTCTTAACTGTGCTGCCTCCAGTCTGGAGAAGCATGTGGCAGCGGCCACAGCCACACCTCGAGCGTAGCCTGGCTTATCAGGAGTCACATCTATTTTTTCTGACTCACACGTTTTGGGATCTGCATTAAAAAATAGGGTAAGGGATTAAGATTTGGAAAGGAGCTTACTGCTGAGTGAGGATTTTGCATCACATTAAACTGTTCCCAGTCAGCCCCAGCCTCTGTTACCGTTGGCAAAATGTGTCACGGTGATATTTTTGTATGATCTGTTGGATTACGGTTAAAAGTCTTTCTTGGTAGTTGGGTCCCCCATAGTCTGCAGCATTTCTGCCCTTTACCCCTCACAGTTAAGACGGTCCTCGGTCAGACCCGCCGCACATACGTCCTACCTTCACCCTGTTTGGGCTCCATCCCCCTGCCGGACTCCCTCCCGAGAACTTGTCGTCAATTGAAATGAGAAACCCTTGCCTTCGTTTTAGGTTCTGAAATCAGTCCCACCTCCAAGTTCAGCCCTTAGTCACGCGCTGGCCACCACGCCTTGCTGCTGTTTCGTTTGTGCTAGTTTTGTTTCTTATTGGGACTTGTCATTTCTGGAGCAAAAGGACCAGATCCTGATTTTCTTTTCTGTCTGTCTCCCCAAAATCTCGTGCCGTACTGGGCACATGACCGTGCCTTCGAGGAAGCACTCAGATATCGACTGCAGTAACTTCAGTTACATTTCCTAATTGTATCTCGGTGCTTTCCAAGCACGGCGGCACACTGGGGAGGGTGGCTGCTGGGGACACCGTCTTCTCGGTTAGGATGGGGACGTGTCCCATTCGTGCTGCGCATGGAGGGTTCAGAGTGTCTCATGCACGTCACCAGCTCACTGAGTTGAGTCCTCACAATAATTTAATGAGAGAGAGATCGTTTAATCCTTCTTGGGGAGGTGACAACATCGGGACCCAGATAACGTGTCTGTACATCAGGTGGCGGAAGCTGGGACCTGACACCAGCCCCTGTGATTCCAGCTCATGCAGTGGGGACAGGGGCTGTCCAGCTTCGAGTCCCAGAGGACAGGGCCCAGGGCTGTGCAGGGCGTGTCCCTGTTGCAAGAGGAACCCGAGGATCTTGTGTTGGCCGCCCTTGGGACCTCCTGTGCGTCACGCATGCCCTTCTGACCTGGCGGCGCTGCTGGCGTGACGGAGTTTGTCTTCTGCTGCCAGACTTTCTGCCGGTTACCCATCGGTATCTGTGCCCTTCTTCCCTGTATTTCTTCCCCTTTTCCTCCTCCTTCACCATCATCTCCCTGCGTGTGTGTGCACAGGCATTGGTCGTTACACATAAAACAACCCGAAGTCTTGTGATGGTGACAAACTTCTTGTTACTGCTTCCTAAACTCTCCACTCTGCCAGGATCGTGGATGACAGGGTCTCCACCTGTCATCCAGGTCTGTGGATGGCCAGGTGGACAGCGTGGGGCTAGAGAAGTCACATCACAGCATTGTGAGAAAGGTCCTGTTGCACGCTCGGCTATGTCGTGGATGATAAAATGTCAAGGTCACTTTGGGGATCTGGCCTTGGAAATTTATGAATCCTTTTAAGGTCGAATGCACTTCCTCCCTTTTCCCTCAGGACTTGAGTTCTTGCTACAGGGCAGGAAAACATCTCTCTATTGATGGAATTATAATGGGTAACGTTTAAAATTTTTTATTGCTATTTCTCCTAGCGATTAGCGCTGTAATTTCATTGTGATACTCTTGGTTTTTCATGCACCCTGGGCACAAGGAAATGCCGAAGGACCGTCGAACCGGCTCGTGCACACGACAGCTTTCCTTCCACGTCCACATTTTGTGTCTGTGGCCTTCTGGTGTTTCTCTGGGGGGGGTGGGTATCACACATCTTAAACATTTCCTTCGCTTTTGGCTTGCACATGCAGACGCCAAAAGCATTTAAAAATGATTAAAAAATTTAAAACGTTAAAAGTAGGCATGAATTTCTGCAGCCAGTCTGGACCTGACAAAGAAAACAGACAGCCTTATGATTGTGTTCTTGCTGGGATATAATTTATGTACAGTTTTTCAGAAACCCACATGCGAGCAGATTCTAAGGTTAGCTTAGAGCTTGTATACATACGAGACTGCAGTCTTTGCTGTAGCTCTGGAGAGACAGAAGCAAGACCTCGGCGTGCTGACCTGCTTGATTCTTAGCCTGATGCCCCTGCGCCGAGGGCTGTGGGCGACAAGGGAGGCTGAGGTTTTGCCGTTCAACTGGTGGTGAGCAGTCCATACTCGCTTTTCACAAGGCAGCCTGCTAAGGACCCCTGGCTCCTGAGGGTCACCCGTGTTTGCAGTTGCCTGGCATGTACCTGGTACTTTGAGAGGGACCCTGTGGTACCAATTTAGACACACATATGTACAGACTTCTAGTCCCTGCCCTAGGAGCTGGGGATATTTGGGGAAGGTACAATTTTAACAAAATAAGAAATAAGTTTGGTCGAAGGTCAGCGTTTTTAACGTTAGTGATGTGAGAGATCAGAGCAAGGGGGAGAGAGTAGAGGTGGGCCATCTGCTCGGGAAGTGGGACCTCCGGGGGGAGTGTTTCGAGACCCTTTCTCCTACCGTCTGTCTCGGTGGGTCGGAGTCCTGGGGTCCTGTCCTTCCTTGTCACATGCTTTTCAGTGGACTGCGTTTTCCAAGGCCCATTGAAGAGCCAGGGGATAAGCCCTTAAGCTCCTGGTATAAGATCGTTGGGGTAAAAAACAAATCAGCGATGTCAGTGTTAAATGTTACACCCTCGGTGCCGCAGGCCCTTATGCATTTTTAAAGTCTGAGGTGGCTTAGCAAGAGTTAGAGAGCAGAAAGGCAGTAGGTTGATTTATTTTTAATCGACACATTCTCTTTAGGAGCCTTACATCTTTCCTTGAGGTTGTTACTTGTGTCAAAAGATTTGTGTGAAACCTCTGCTTTTCTGGCAAATGGTAGTTGTCGGTGTGTTTTCAGTGTGTTTCTCGAATTTCACAAAGATTTCATTCTCCATAGAAGTAATGAAAAAAAATTACGACCCCAACGAAACACAGCACAACGTGCTTGTCGCCCTGTGAGCTCCCAGTGGCTTCGTCCCCGTCAGGTGGCTTTGTCTCACTGCTGCACCGTGCCCTGGGAGCCTACTGTCAGCACGCGCTACATTTTCGTCTAAGCCGGTGCTGTCTGCGGTGCGTTTACAGCATTTGTTTCTAGGTAACATAACTGCAATTGGGCAGGAAGCTCAGAGACCTGTCCAATCGTCTGTGCTAAGTTGGCAGGTAACAGAGTGTCTCCACTCAGGCTGACGTGGGGCTTTATTGCACCTCTGCCCGGCTCTGCGTTCCGGTCGGCTGACCGTCAGTGACGGAGCCCGCTTCGTCCCCACCCGGCCAGTCTGTGGGCCGTGAGCTCTCGTCTGGCCGGTAACAGTGTCCCTCTTCCTGCCCCAGCAGCTTATCTCTGTGGTGGCCTCTTGCTCAAGACTCTCGTACTGGAACGTTTTCTCTTCAAAGTGCAATGAAAAAACCAAATGTACCTTTAAATGGCTGGGTGTACACTTCATTCATTGTATCCGTTTTGAGGATTAAAGAATGATTTAGACAGCCCTGGCTGGGTGGTGCAGGTGGTTGGAGCATCGCCCTGGACACCATGAGGTTGGGGGTTGGTCCCCGGTTAGGGCTCCCACCTGGGGCACGTACGGCGGGCAACCGATGGATGTTTCTCTCTCATGTCGATGTTTTCTCCTCTCTCTCTCTCTCTTCCTCTCTCTCTCTAAATCAACAGACATGTCCTTGGGTAGAATTAGAAAACGATTCAGGCAGTTCTCACAGAGGTTACGCCCACACCTATAGTGTGTTCAGACTCTGCGTGGCCTGTGGTCGTGTTCCTGGGGGCACTGCGGTGCTCGTCTGTGAGAAGTTTGGGGTTGGGGGACCCCCGTGATCTTGACTTTGCCCCTGGGTTGAACCCCTTTCTTTGTCTGCAAGTTACTTATGTTAAACTTAGTTTTCCGTACAGCTCACAGGAAAAATACAAAGTCAGGGCCATCACACAATGAGATGGTCCTGTTAGCAGGATCACCGATAACCTACTTCCTAATTTATGCCTCTTTGTGTATGCTCAGCTCGAATTTCCTTCATAATCAGAAAAAAATCTGTCAAAGCCCTCTGACTGTAACGGTTATGATGGGTTATGTTCTTGTGTAAGAAAGGTTGGGAGAAGAGGAGAATCCGCTGTATTTTTAGCACAAAAAGCAGCTGAGTCCTGTGTTTGCCCAGTGGCGGTGAGTAGTCAGATTCTGCCTGAGCAAATGTCACGTGATTCGGCCTACCCGAAAAAGGCTGAAACGTTACAATGTCAAGCCTGAGTTGGAAACTTTACCTTATTAATGGTGCACATGTTGCATTTTATTGTGATTAAAAACCATGTACGAAATTTAGGCTGACTCTGGAATCAGGGTGGGCACCGTGACCTCCCATGATTTCAAAGGACTTTTGGCTTTTCCCTTGCCCTCACCTGTCCCTGCAGCGGGGCTCACCGGCAGGGGCTTGTGATCGTGTGGCTTCGAGGGAAAAATCAGCGCATGCCATCTTATGTTGACTGACTTACTACATTCTGAAGGGTGGTTTGCAAGTTTCCTTCATGGAGTGAAGCACGTGTGGTCACTTCCTCAGCGCCCGGGAGAGGGGGCCTTGCAATTTATGTCCCCGTAAACATTTGCGTGGCCGATGACCCGGGAGGATGTTTAGTTTTGATTTTGCTTCCATTTTCCGAACTGTGTGTGGGGGGATCAGATTGGGCATTGGCAGGCCTTTGGAATCAGAGAGGCCAGGGTGTAAATTCCGCCCACACCGTTTCACAGCTCTGCGATCTTGGGTGTCCGCCTCGCCTCTCCAGGTTCCTTTCCTCTTGGAGGGGTTGCGGGGATTAAATGAAAGAATTGGTGGACTGTGCTCAGCGTGGCACCTGCGCACAGTAATTGCTAATAAATGTTAGCGGCAACGGTAAGCATAATCATGGTGGGTTTTGTCATTTGGCCTTGATTAATGCCTGCTAGTTCTTAGTGGTTTTTTTTTGTTGACATGATTTATTTTTATTTTTCAGTTAATGTGGACATTCAGCATTATATTTCAGATTGCAGCATAGAGGATAGTCATTTCTATAACTTAAGAAGTGATTCCCCCAATAAATCTAGTACCCACCTGACGCCATGCATAGTGATTACAATATTACTGATTATATTTCCAGTGCTGAACCTTACATCCCCGGGACTGTCTTGTAACTGCCAGTCTGTACTTCTCAGTCCCTTCCGCTTTCCAGCCAGCCCCCCCACACCCTCCCCCCTCTGGCCACCACCAGTCTGCTCTCTGCATCTATGAACGTGTCTCTGCTGTGTTTATTTTGTTTTTGGGTCCCACATATAAGTGAAGTGGTATGGTTTGCCTTTCTTTGTCTGACTTACTTCACTTAACGTAGTACCCTCTAGGTCCACCCAGTAACTCTCAACTGATTTGGAATGTGAAGCTGATCAAGCTTGAGAGTTGGAAGAAGAGACCGTCATGGAGCATTTAATGCAGATATTGTTTCACTGATTTTGGTGTTTGTGCAGCCTCCCATCTGGGAGGTATCGGAGGACGTCTACAGATGACCAAGTGTCTGGGTACATCTGTCGCGTTTTTGACCCTTAAAGGCATGTTTGCGAACTGCCTGGAAGGGCTCTGTGAGACAAGATTGTGTTCTGTAATCGTACAGCGTTGGTCGTCTAAGTGTTTAAAGCTGCAATAAAAATGGGATTATTCCACGGTTTTTCAGGAAATTCTCCTCGCTGTAAGTAAACATTTTACTGGCTTCTGTTCTTTGCTGGATTTGATGGATGTGGAGTTTGCCACTAGTTTGTACCCATTGGATTAAAATGGGTCTGACAAGTTATGTAATTTATACTTGATAATGGAAATATTAAGTTCTGAAAAATTGTGAACAATTTTAGCCAGTCTCTGCTCACCGTCATTTGTTTTCCTTGTATTGTGTTTAAAATCTTTCAGTGGCGTTCTGAACCATCTGCTCTTTCAAAGTCCATTGATGTAAATACTCTTCCAACGTTTTATTTAAATGGCAACTGCCTTTGGGGTACCTGAGGGAGGCTGTGAGGTATTGCTTAGCTATTCATCTTTTTTGCTTCTACCTATTGGGAGGATGGTTGTCTATGTTGTTAAATGTCCTTAGACAAACTTTTTTTGCTGAATGTTGAAAGCCAAAATGAATAGGACAGTTTTGCTTTTGAAATTATGTGGCTTTGAGTAGCACATTTAACTTACACTTGGTTATAATTTTCTACAATAATTATGGATATGTCGGAATTCTTTTCAAGTAAGAAGAGTTTAACTTAGATCATTTTCCAATATAAGGAAAATTTCATGGATGCTGAATTGAGCGACTGTTGTTAACATCCCGTGACCCTTATGACATTTAAGGTAACTATTTATTACCTTCCATTTGGGAATTTAAAAAATTAATTTGGAGACACGACACTTGATCTTTTTCAAGCCTCGGGTATTTTCCGTAGGCCCCTGAACAGCTCGGCGGCCCTGTCCGAGGTTCCTCACGCACGGCACGGCCCCCTGAGAATTTCAAGGGCAGAGACAGGGGGTGCTGTGTGGTGGTGAAGGGCGAAATTAAGTGGAAGCGTGACGTGCGTGAGGTTCAAGGCTATGTCCTGCAATTTTATCGTCTTGGTACTGTGCTGAAGGCCACAACAACGGTGACACTGCCAACGCAGTCAGGTTGCAGTTTCGCATGTCAGCATCGTGCTGAGCTCGTGGGGAGGTTCTAGCAGAGGGGCGCAGCTACTCCTGTGCCCTTGACCGAGGACGGGTGCTCTGCTCTAGCTGGGAAGGTCGTCCTCTTCTCCTCTTCTCTTCCACGGAGCGCGCAGCTTCTGTAGGGACGTGGATCGCTGAGGGAGGAAGGGGACACCCTCGCCGCCAGCCAGGTCAGCCGAGTCAACCCTGTTGATCAGCGGGGTGACTGGGGTGACGGATGTCACAGCCAGATCTCCCTCACGTCCATCAGCATCCTTCTTAAAGCGACGTGACCTCTGGCCAGATGCTGAGTTCTCTTTAGTTCCCCATCTGTGAAATGGGGAAGACACAATCTTTCTCCATGTGAATATCTAGTTAGGGAATCTGTTGTGTGGTAAGCCCTCACAAATGGCAGCCGTGTAGTTATGGGCCCTCAGTGCACTCGTGGGTGGGGGGGTTCCATGTCCTGCCCTCTGCTGGACCAGGAAAGCGGGTCCAGGCTCGCTTTCTGCCTCACAGAGCCTGGGGTGCACAGGGACTCACTCTGGGAGCTGGGGATCTCGGGTGGGACCCTCTCTCTGGTTGGGGTGATAATGACAGCTTTCTGTTTTATGAATTGCACTTGACGTCGGAATTCACAACAGTGCCTTACAAGTGTTAATTATAGAGAGCGAATACTGGTGTTTTCTCCCTGTGGATTTTCTGGGCTGCCCCAGAAGTACACTGATGTTTGCACCTCCCGACTTGGGTGAGGTGACGCCGTCCCGAAGCCCTGTGTGTGATGACAGGGGCCTGGCGCCAGCGCGGGCTGGCACGGGCTGGTCCCACGCTGGGGAAGGACACATTATCATTTAAGCTCCGGAGGGGAAGACACGTTAGGTAAGGATAAAAAAATCACATAATAATATTCCTTAAGAACATCAAAGCTTAATACCTATGCAGAAGCGAATAGTGCTTCTCTGTCGCAGTAACAGAATTAGAGAAGTTATTTTTTAACTGCAGAAACACTGACTTAGGTTTTAAATTAGAAAATTGCTACAGTTGATTCAGTTAGAAGGGAGCTCAGATATTCCAGAGAGGGTTTTGTTTAAATAGCATTAATTACTAAAACGCCGGTTGGTTTTGACTGGCTTGACAGGCCTGCCCAGAGGTGGAAGGCAGTGTTGATAGTTTCCTGTAGTTTTTTAGGTTCGTTTGCTTGTTTCGGTTTATTTAGAGGGAATGGGGCCTCTGCCTCATCCGGCGGTCTTTCACAGAGGTTAGATCTGCACCAACGAGAAACCCTAAATGCACGTCTCATATGTTTTGGTAAAGGGATGTCGGGGAGGTCTGTCCTTTAAACAGCAGCTTTAGGTTTGATTACAATAATTCCTGCTGTAACAACCACTGAGACGCCTCAGGCACGTACTGAGGGGGACTTGTCAGCAGTCCCCACAGGCTGTAAACACTGTGCCACACATGTGGGTCTTCCTGTCTATGTCTCCGTCTGTCCTTCTTCCCCGCCCGGCCGTTCTGGGGATCGTGAGTGCCTCCCCTTCACGAGCGCCAACGCGTCTCTGATCGGGGAGGTGTCCTGGGTGACGGAGGGGCAGGGCTCTGGCAGGCTCCGCGGCCTGGCGGCGCCTGCTCTGCAGTGAGCTCCCCGCCTCCTTTCTCCCAGCCGCTCACGTGGGTGGCCTTGCCCGACTTTGAACACGTTCATGAGCTTTGGGATTATTACAGGCATCTCTAACATTTCCTTGCTAGAAGGCAACACTTTACCTGTTCCCTTTTTTTAAAGTGTTTTATTAGGAAGATTAAAGAGTCTGTGTCTTGCAATGCAGTATTAAAACCAGCAGCGGATCTTTATTATCAGAAATGAAATAAGAATGTTATTTCATAAAAATCAATAACATTGAATCAATTAAAAAACCCAACATGCTTTATAAATATGCCTTTTAGGTCATTTCCATAGCATCGTGGTGAGCCCACTGGCCCTGTGGGTTGCAATCTGAGTGTAAAGTTTCACTTATAAGAAGTGTCCTGGAATTTTATTTTTAGATGTCAGAGGCCTTGAGTCCTAGCATCCTCGGTAGGCAGCGATTTTGGGCCCCTGTGTGGAAGGCACGTTGGTGGGTACTGTTGGGCATGGCTGTTGGAGCGCGACTTTCAGTGTAGGTAGAGCCAAGGCTGTATCTGGAAAGAAAAAAATGCGTAGAAACATATGGTACTCACGCCAGCGACCACCTGCGTGCACACTGGCGTGGCGAGAATCCGACGCGGCCCTGGTTGTGGGAGGACCGCTCCCGAGGCCGCCATGTCCGACGTGCGCGCTGGCCGAGGACGCGAGGGGAGGCGGAGGAGTTTAGGTGAAGCCGGCATCCTTCCGCGGGGTGCATCCCCCTCACGGGTGTCACCGACGTGTTTATGTTTCATGACAGTTCTCAGGGAGATTTTTCTGCTGCAGCTGCTCTGGTTCCTTGAAGCTTCTTGAATGTTCCAGGCAGATTCCTCCTGCCTTAAGGCCTTTGCCCTGGTCCTCCCCTCTGCCTGGATGCTGGCCGCCAAGATGCTGTTGTGGTCCACACCCTGGGCTGCCTCCAGCCTTTGCTCAGATGCCCCCTCCGTGATGAGGCCTCCCCGCCCACCCTATTTACCATAACAGTTTTCTTTACCCCCATCCCATGCTCTAACACACCTATAGATACTGACTGTAACGAATAATTATGGTGCATTAATCAATAAGTTTATTATTAGCTGCTTCTCTGCCTTCCTGCTAAAATTATAGTTTCATGATGGCAGAGAAAATTTTCTTCTGTGCGATGTGTGTTTGCTGATGTATCCCAAGGGCCTGGGAGATCACCTTGCACCCAGGAGACAGACATTCATGTATTTCATGAGTGGACAAATGAGTCTGAGAAGGAAGTTGGAGGTGATTCTGACCTTTCCAGCTTAGGAAATTTCAAGGCCGGGGACACCATGAACCAAGGTTGTAAGGGGTTCTTTCTCTTGCTTTCTTTGTGGTGGTGGGCATCTCTGCTCTCGAGCATGGACCAGGCTGGGGTCTGTTGGGGGGGGGCATGACAGGCTGTGCCAGGAGGGAAGACAGGTGGGACTGCTGGGCTTATTTGGGAGCCGTGGAGGTCACGGCTGAGACTGGACGTCTGATAGGAAGGAAGGCCGAGGACCGGTCCCTGAGGAGGGATGTTTGTGGAACAGAACGGGCAGGCGGCAGTAGGCGAAGCTGTGATGTAGTCGTCAGAGGGGCAGGGGGACTCCCTGGAGATCACGGGAAAAGACAGTGGTCGTAGAACAGAGTCACGGAGCCGTCATGGGAAAGAAAGGAAACCGAGGACTCTGGGTCTGGCCATCGGGACTCACGGGTGGCTTTGGTTTCAGTCGGGTGGCGTGGGGGGCGGGGCATTGCTCCTGACGGTCTCCCTCGCTGCTGGGCATCATTTAGGCACGTCGTAAGTTCGTTCTTATCTAGGGAAGCATCTCAGCGTACAGCGGTAACTCGGCATTCTTTTTAAAAGATTTTATTTATTTATTTTTAGAGAGAGGAAGGGAAGGAGAAAGGGAGAGAAACATCAATGTGTGGTTGCCTCTCACACGCCCCCTACTGGGGACCTGGCCCGCAACCCAGGCATGTGTCCTGACTGGGAATCGAACTGGTGACCCTTTGGTTCACAGGCCAGCACTCAACCCACTGAGCCACTCCAGCCAGGGCAACGTGGCATTCTTTAACAAAGTCTGTTTCTTAGCTCAGTTTCTGTCAATAAAGCATCTTGAGTCAGGAGGGTGCCTTTTCTGACTTGCATGAAAGGTCCGTGGGAGCAGTGTTGACCGTGTGTCCCGAGGGTAGACAGCTCCGCAGGGTCATACTGGAACTGGTTTCTGACGCACGAGAAAGAGGAAAGTAACGTATGGCTGAAGTTAGAGGTGAATCACGTTACCGGCAGGCCTCTGGGGAAGACCATTGGCTGAGACGGAGCCAAACGCAGAGGCTGATAGTGAAGTGACTGGAGTGTCCCACTGCAGGGTGACGAGGGGAGAGGAATGAAAAGCAAAGGAATCACGTGAGGCGGGTGCAAAGGGTTGGACGTGGTGACGGCTTGAGTGTGACTTAGTGGGGGGGTCGAGAAGCATTTCCAGGTCATAAGGGAGAGGGATGAGGAAAATTAATAATAATAATAATTATTATTTTTACACACAGGAAGGTGTTGCTTCTCAGGAAACGTAAGTTTTGTTCTAGCTGTGCTTAGCCGAGATGGCTGGGTGTGGGGGGGTGTGGGGGAGCGTTAAGGTAGGAATGGCTGGTGAGCAGTGGGGTTTTCGAAGGCACACGTAGAGCAGAGGGATCAGCCTTGTTTGTCGGTGGTTTGTCGGCTAAGGTCGTGAAACCTTGAGGCAGACACATCTTCAGGCGGAGTGGGCCTTGTGATGATTTCTGTGTGAGGTCGGAGAGCTTTTGTTCGCCTGGCCTCCCGCAACGTATAAATGGCAGAGCTGAGTGTCCGACTAGGGAATCTCAGCCCCCAGAGCTCTCTCCCGGGACCCTCATTCCCTTCTGCTTTCGTCCCTGCCTGTCACCCACGCAGGCAGTGACTGGGGAGTCTTTGGGGCCGAGTCATACGTCTCTGGCAAAGCTGGTGTTTGCTTTTCACAGCTTTTGCTTTACATCCATTACTTCGAAGGGGACTCGGTCCACCTTGGCCGAGCCTTGGGTGCAGCAGCCTATGTTCCCCTCTGGCAGAACCCTCCTGGAGATGCTGGTTTCCTCCCAAAAGGTCTGGGGTGCGTTTTCCTACCCAACTGCTCAGGTAGTTTAAAAATCTAATACTCGGCCACCGTTCTTTTTTCTCCACGGCACGATTGTGCATCCTAACTTTGATTTTTCTCTTCTTTTCGTGTATCCCCTGGCCTTGTTGAGAAGGAGCAAGGTACGCCTCATGCTCTGCCTGGTCAGTGAACACAGTTCACCCTGGTGATGAACTCGTTTCAGTCCTGACCCCGAGACTGGTTTCACGACGCAGATGCATCCGCCACTGGGGCTTCTGTCTGGGCTCAGTCTCTGCGGCGTCCCTGGCTGGGAAATTTGGAGTGTGTCCTCTGACTTTGCTGTGGCAAGCGCCGGTATGGCTATGTACCAGCAACTGGCCTTATTTCAGGAGATCCCGCCAATGTGCCATAAAGTTATTTCTTTTAAAATGACAGTTTCATTGGTGTCCTCCTGGCCTTCTATATATAAGTTTTATAACCTCATGGCATGCGATATTACACTTGGCTTCATTTCATACATATTTGGCATCGTTTCATACATATTTTCTGGCAGGTTTAAGCATGCAGGACCTCAGGTTTTTCCAAAATGTATAGAGAACATCATAGCAGTCTACTTACGGAGTAAATGCATATTATAGAGGAAATTCATCCAAAAACCCATAGGTTCCATGATTATCTGAGCAGTACTTCTGTGCATGACAATAGTGAATGGGCAAATTGATACAATTTGTTCTTCCTGAATGTGAAGCAAACATTTGACAATCTTCCTGTTCAGACAAACACAGAATGGAGACCGAGGAAAGTCACATAAGAGTGGGAAGTATATGGTAACAGTTACAGTCCCATCTGTGGTGGGAAGAGTATGGTAACAGTTACAGTCCCATCTGTGGTGGGAAGTGTATGGTAACAGTTACAGTCCCATCTGTGGTGGGAAGAGTATGGTAACAGTTACAGTTCCATCTGTGGTG
Organism: Trachops cirrhosus; assembly: GCA_028533065.1. Classification (NCBI taxonomy): domain Eukaryota; kingdom Metazoa; phylum Chordata; class Mammalia; order Chiroptera; family Phyllostomidae; genus Trachops; species Trachops cirrhosus. The sequence continues at coordinate 5,877,399 of CM052551.1, read as the reverse complement.
GGAAGAGTATGGTAACAGTTACAGTCCCATCTGTAGGGGGAAGTGTATGGTAACAGTTACGGTTCCCTCTGTTGCTCTGATGCTGTAGAACATTCTGGTACCTCCGATCGAGGATGGCCTTTTTATTAATCACATTCGCAGCTGAGCTCAGAAAACTAGCCCAAACCCCCGGAGACCAGGCACGGTGCAGCCTGCCGGCCTTGGGCTCGGAAGGGTGGGAGTCACCTACAGCAGAGGCTCTCAGAGCTTCTTTGTTCTCGGCCCAGTTCGCGCCTGTAAATTCCCGCCACTTTACCCCGAAGCTCCAACAATAACAAAACAAAAAACCCTAGCATTAAAAAAATGTTTAGCCCTTGCTGGTGCAGCTCAGTAGATTGAATGCGGGCCTGCGGACCAAAGGGTCACTGGTTTGATTCCCAGTCAGGGCACATGCCTGGGTTGAGGGCCAGTTCCCAGTAGGGGGCGCGTGAGGCAACCACACATTGATGTTTCTCTCCTTCTCTTTCTCCTTCCCTTCCCCTCTCTGTAAAAATAGATAAATACAATCTTTAAAAATAAATAAATAAATAGATAAATAAATAAATGTTAATCTTTGAATTACAGTGGATGTACAATATTATATTAGTTTTAGGTGTACGACCCTGTGATTAAACATTTACATAACTTACAAAGTGATCACCCCAGTAAATCTACTACCCACCTGATACCATGTGTAGTTATGACAATATTTTTGACTCCGTTCTCTGTGCTGCACTTTACACCCCCAGGATGGGCCTGTGACCACCCATCTGGACATCTCAATCCCTTCGCCCCTTCACCCAGCCTACCACCCCCTCCTCTCGTCTGGCACCTGTCAAAATGTTCTCTGTTTCTATGAGTCCAAAAACACTAACATTTTTGTTTCTAAGTAGTTAGCTCTAGACACTTTCATGGTTGTTTGAAAAAGGAAAGAATACACAGAAACTGAAAGGAAAAAACTTTACATTTAATTTCTTTCTTAAACAGCCACCACGCCTTCCCGGTGGGAGGTGGACCGGATGGGCACGCTGTCTCTGATCTTGGAATAAGGTTTCACACCAGCGAGCCATCACTTCCTGTCCCACATTGGTTGATGGCTGTGTTTGCTTTTTAATCACAGCTGCTGCTGAACATCCAGCTTCCCACAGACATGCCATTGAAAGGAATGTTGTGAGATCTCACGTATGACCTCCTCTCTGATCGGAACCAGTGGTCGTGCCGTGTCCGACAGATGTTGACAGATGTCTGTGATTGTCTTGAAAATTTGAAACGTCCTGTGGCATCCCTGGGAGCTTGCTCTGGTGCTCCCAGGCCCCTGGGTGCCTGGTCTGGGAACTGCAGGTCTGCAGTCTCGCAGCTGGTAGGCCGTGGGAGACAGACTGGCAATGGCTCGCCTCCCAGTGCTGGGTGGTAACAGTGCAGGTGAATCGCCAGGTGCCGTGCCTGCGTGTCCAGCCAATAGGAATGATCTTTCCCTTGTCACAGTACCGGGTTTTAGATCTTTATTTTCCCCCAGAGGCCTGGCTCACAGTTACAGCCCAGCCATCTTTACTAGGGCCGGCATCATGTACTTTACAGCCACTTGCTCGATTTTGTCTGACAGAGGGTGACACCGTTATGCCCGAGTCTCTGCTGTAAAGCAGATGGCTTTATAGAAGCCGTCCTTCCCTAAAGCATTCGAGGCCCAGAAATAGCCGAACAAAGCACGACTGAGCGGGGAACCATGTTAGCAACGAAAGGCAATAATCAATCATGTGGAGATGTCTTCCTGTCACCGTCACCCTCACTCTGTTAGAGGGGGGACTGATGTTTCACACTGTGGGGGTGGGGGGTAGGGTGTAACCTCCAAATGCTGGTCATTCAGGAAGTGCCCCCTGGAAGTGGGCAAGCAGGTCTGGGGGACCCTCACAGTGTGAGCTCACTGAGTTTTGTGCAAATGCGCATGTCTGGAGGATAGAACCCTCTGGCCTGGGCTGGGCCTGCGGGGTCTCTGTGGCCGTGTGGGCCGCCCCTTCCTGCCCACTCCCTCCCTTTCCTCTTGGCCGGGCTTTCTCGCCTCTCCTTCACGGCCCCCCAGTGTTGTCCGTGTCATTCCCCCTCCCCCACCGCTTTCCTACCTGCCTCTCCTTGCTTTCCCCTTCTTGTTTCTTTCTCTGACTTCCCATTCTTATGTGTGACACAGTCCTCTTTTAGTCGGTGAAGTGGTGAAAGGCATCTGTTAATGTAGTTGTTCACTGAGGACGCATTTATCGCTGTGTGTGTCTCTGGGCAGCAGAAGCCCACACAACCGCAGCCTCGGGCCCTGGGGGTCTCAGGACACGGCGGCTGCCTGAGGACTTCCGCACTTCGGGTCAGTCGTCACTGCAGCTCCCTGTTCTCTGCGTTATGGCCCTTCGTGTGCTGGGTAAGAGATTTCAGATCTTTTTTGGGGCTCAGTCTGTTTTTCTGCCCCTCACATCTACTGCCACTTTGCACAGCGTGCATTTCTTTTCCTGTCTGTTTCCGGGGAGGGACTTTTTGAGGATCTGATCAATGTGTGGCATCAAATTCTAAAGAATCAAACTCTTCCGCCCCACATGTGGCCTAAGTTATAGACTAAGTAGCGAGTACATCAGATTCCCTCCCTACTACATAATAAAACAGTGGCTTGTAGGCCTGAGAAAGGGGTTATCATAGAACCTGACGCTCCTACAGGCATCGTTTCTTAAAGATTGTATCCTTAACTACTAAGTGAATGCCAGGTTTTTCAAAGATAAGGTTACAAGCACCATAGAGAAGCCCCCCCGGTACTCAATACTGCCCCATCCTAGTGTGTTAGGTCGGTTATGGTCAGGTTTCTTGTGGCAGGTGGTTTTGTGTTAGACACACTAATTTGTAGTAACCATAGGTCGTGGGGGAACAAATTGTTGAGTCAGCAGCTTAAATTTTTATGTATTTGTTGATTGACATTGAATAATAAAAGCCATACACAAAAGAAATAAGACATACCCGACATTTCACTTGCCAGATTGGTCATACTGGCCGCTGCGCAGTGATCTGCCGGATGGGGACAATGGTGGTCCTGACGATACTGGAGGACGACAGTTCTGGGGAGGGGTGGGGCGGAGCTGTCTGCAGGCTCGTCTTTCCCCAAGGCCAGCCCTTAGGGATGAGCTCAGGTGCAGCCCGAGTCTCTGCGTGGAGAGCTGTACCCATTAATTGCTTTTTGGCGCTTGGTTTCTGTCTGGTACGTCCTGCCAAGGGCAGCATGCCCACGAGAGTTTTACAGAGATGGCGCTGGGATTCCGCAGCGCGCCGGCTCCCTGAGTGAGCATGGCATGTGTCTGTGGCCCTGGTGGAATCAGAGTCTTGCACTGCTGTGGCCGTGCGGGGGTGCGTGGCACCTCCTCAGGAAGGACTTCCCGCACGGAGTCCGTGGTGAACATGGTTCCCCTTGGGGCAGTTGACTCACTCGCTGATGCACTCATCGGTTGCTTCCTGTATGCGCCCTGACCGGGGATCGAACCCACAACCTTGGTGTGCTGGGACAACGCTCTACCCACCTGAGCTACCCGGCCAGGGCCCTGCGTTATGTTTACTGCAGCCGACGGTGAGCGAGGTGAAGGGCACTTTGTAATTGCAGTACAGGCAGACTCCAGATGTAGCTGCGGTTTTCTTCACCTTTGAGCAAGTCAGACTGGCTTTAGCTTCCGTCTCATGAACCGGGGCCGAGAGTCGGGTGCCTTCTCCAAGACGCTCCTGTGACCCGGTGGCTTGCATTCTCCCACTCACCGTGGCCCCAAGTTTCAGCTGCTGCCTCCTGGTGACACTTTTTCTTTAGATCTCAAACCGCCTGAGACTGTCCCTTCCTAATGATTTCTCCTCTCGCCCCCAGCACCTCCCACTGGGCATTGGCCCTGGCGGCTGAGCTGGTGGGCGTCGGGCCCTGGGCGGGAGGGCGGCTTGAAGCAGCGCACCTACCTTACAGCACTGTCTGTGTTCAGCGCGACTCTCTAACGGGCTAGAAGGCACATTTGCACGTGACGAAGAAGTCCTGGGCCTGGGCTGGGCTGGGCAGCTTCCGCAGCCAGGACCCCAGAGAAAGGAGTTTATTCCCCTCTGCCATCAGGGGTACCTCTTGGGGAAAATGTTGGAGAAGGAGCATTGGATAGTTGTATGAAATTGTGAAGAAATTCTTTGCAAGGAAAGATGTCTTCCAGTCACTGTCATGCAGTTTGCTGGTAAAACGCTATCGTGTTCGACATCCACCATTAAAAAAATTAATACTACCAGGAGAGCATTTATTGTCCTTAATTTACAAAAATATTTTATTTATTTATTTTTAGAGAGAGAAGAAGAAGGGAGGGAGAAAGAGAGGGAGAGAAACATTGATGTGCGCTTGGTTGCCTCATGCATGCCCCTACCTGGGGACCTGGCCTGCAACCCAGGCATGTGCCCTGATCAGGAATTGAACCAGTGACCCTTTGATTCACAGGCTGGTGCTCAATCCACTGAGCCACACCAGCCAGGGAGGTCCTTAGTTTTTAACTGTATGGAGAGTTACATGACCTCCTGTCCTGTTTTCTCTGCCCCCCCTTTTCTTGTGGGCTGCCTGGAAAGATTTAGGGATCACTTTGTTCTCCCAAACACTTAATATCACCACAGTGAGAGTTCTTGTGTGATGAGATCTGCATCGCTTTGCTCTAACGAGGTGCTAGTGTGTTTTAACTGGGGTGTCCGAGGACGTGCGCTGAGCTATTCCGCGGCCAGGAAGGCAAGTCTGACAGAAGAGGACCTTCCGTGTGATACGTCGGTGCCAGACGCAAGTTCTCTTTGCTGAGTTCAGGACAGGTGACGATGAATAAGAGCCTAAATCCTGCTGCAGTGGGCTGGGGTCCGTGAGCAAGTGATAGGACACCTGAGAGGAGAGACGGAGCAGCTCTCCCTGGGGCTGACCAGGGAGACTTAACACAGAAGCGTAAGCTGACCTGGTGTCGTGAGGGCGAGGAACGTTCTAGAGAAAGGAAGGCGAGAGGAGGAATGACTGTGTGATTGGTTGCCCGAACGGAACTGCTCTTTAAGGAAAGGGTCACTGCAGTAGCCGTCCCTCCTGCGTGGCTGTGCCTGCTGTGGTTTCAGTCACCCAAAGTCACCTGTGGCCTGAAAGTGGTGACAGGGAAATCCAGAAACAAGCAGTTCATAAGTTTATTTATTTGCTTTTCCTCTTGAGAACATTTTTCAGTGACAGTAGACATGCAATATTTCATTAGTATCAGGTGTGCCGCATAGGGATTGGACATTTGTGGAACGTACAGAGTGACCACCCCAGGGATTCTGGTATCACTCGGCAGTTATGACAGTATTATCCACTACGTTCCCCGTGCCGTCCTTCACACCCCTGTGACCGTTGTGTCTACCGATCTGTGCTTCTCAGTCCCTTCCCCTTCCTCACCCTGCTCCCCAACCCGCCTTCCCTCTGGCGACCATCAATTTGTTCTCTGCATCTAGGACTTTGTTTTTGTTTTGTTTGCTCGTTTTTTTGAAATTGCACATGTAAGTGAAATCATATGATGTTTGTCTTTCTTTGACTTATTTCACTTAACAAAATGCCCTCTAGGTCCATCCATGTTGTCACAAGTGGCAAGAATTCATTCTTTGTGTGGCCGATTCCATTCTGTGTGTGTCTGCCTCTTCTGTGTTCATCCGTCTCCGGATGTGCACTTGGGCTGCTTCCGCCTCTTGGCTATTGTACATGACCAACCGCTCAGTGTGCTGAGTGTCAGACGAAATCTCAGCTGTCCTGCTCCATCCACGGAATGAGTCAGCCCCGGTCCAGCGCATCCACGCTGTGTACCTGCTCCCCACCTGTCATTCACTTAGCTGCCGCCTCGGTTATCAGATCAACGGTCCTGGTATGGCCTGTGTTCAAATCACCCTTATTTTACTTCCTAATGGTCCTAAAGCACAACAGTGGGGAGGCTGGCCGTCTGGATACACCAGAGAGAAGCTGTGAAGTGCTTCCTTTAGGGCGAAGGTGCAGGAAAAACGGGGTATATGGAGGGTTTGGCACTGCCTGTGCTATCGGGCATTCCCTGGGGGTCTAGGAGAAGGGGGGCTGCGGTATCAGTGATGGCAGGACAGCGGGGCTTAAACTAAGACTGTCCACGGTCAACCGGAGCAGTGGCCCTCCCACAGAAATGCCACTCTAGGCAGAGGGAACGACATTTGCAAATCACTGTTTAAAAATCACATAATGCAACATTTTAATTGGTGTTTGGTTAAAAAATTACCCCCCCCAAAAAAAACCTTACTCCTCATCTGCTTTCTAGCACGAGGGTAGCAAAGATAACTGCTGCTGAAGAATAGCCTGCAAATATCTACTTAGGGAGAAGATAGGCCCAGAATGACCTCGTATAGTCTGTTTAAACAAACATGTCGTCTGAAAGTGTTTTCCATTTTCGGTTGGAAAAATGGCTACGTTGGGTGCGGATTTGCAGACTGCAAGTTAAGGCATTAGAGTTGGGGATAAAGGAGGATAAAACATTTAACTCATTGGAATTACGTTCACTGGGAGGTTTGACTCATAGATGGAAGACCGGAGGTATCTGACCTTGGGAATTCACAGAACTCGGGTAGATACACTCATTTAGTTTTCCCTTTTGAGGTTTTTTCTGTTGCTACCGGAAATAAAACACTGTTGATTTGCTACTGACCTCAAGACAGGCGTGGTGATCATGTGGCGGTAAGTACTGGCGATTGTTCGATTACGGGGTTTTCTAAACGGAGTACGTGTCTCCTGGGTTGAGAGATGGCAGAGTTTGTAGGAAGGCTAAGAAAGAGGAGGGAGAAAGAAAAGAGCAAGGAGCAATTTCCGTACCTAATTAGGGTACATTTGTACCTGGTTAAGCATTCTACTTGGTTGATATTTCCAGTAAGAAATCTTATGGTATATAGAAATAGTGGCATTTATTAAGGAAAATCACACACATGCACATGTATGTATAAGCATACACACAACATATATGATACATATGTGATATAGGCCAGAAAACAAACTGACCTATAGCTCAGTTCTTGTTGGTATAGTTATTTTAATGCAAATTCTGTGCGCTGTTATTTCACTCAGAAAAGTACTGCAACTTTATTTTAACAGAATAAACTGTGAAATAGTGAGCAGAGCTCACTGGAGCATAAATCATAAGGAAGTCTGTCAGGTAATAAAATCACAAATGATAAGTTCAGTTTGCATAAAACTTGGGGCTGACGCTAAACTGGGAGGAATGTGCGGACAGATAGAATAACAATTGCAGAGGTTAGAAGCGTAGGCAGGGCGTAGAAGGTGATTCTGCACTAAAGACCATGAGCTGTCTGAGAGTGATCTTTGTTCCAAAGTTATTCGGTGTGTGGGAGGAGCCTACTGAAAGGCACGAAGGAATAAAGACGGCGACTTCTCCTTCGTAGGTGAGGGAAGGGAGCAGGGCAGGTAGGTAGCTTGCTCTCGAGATAAGTACCCTGCTGATTTCAATGGCAGGAAGCTCTTTTTGTACCCTAATATTTGTAAATGGTGTCATCGTGGTCTCTTCTGTGCCTCTGAAAACCGCCAAGTAAAGGCCACTCACCCTCTGACTTACGCCAAGCCCTGGAAGTCAGAGTCCGTCCTTCGAGTGGGGTGACGACTGGGGTGATTTCCAATGGGACCCTGAGAACCGTCCACCCTCAGACAGCCTGGCCGTCCGTGGCCTCGGGGGAGGCACACTAAGCCGGCGAGCAGGTGCCTGAGACCGCTGACCTTCCCACAAGGCAGCATTTCACAGTTGGGATTGAAATAGCTCATTTTGTAATAAGCCGTGGAGGCTTTTCCTGTTATGCGGCCTCAGGTTCACACAGCTAGTCCATCATTGCTAACAATTTTAGAGAAGTCGGTGTTTTCTCTTTCACATAGAAAAAGGGAAGCGGTCCTGTTTGCATTCGTTTCGTGGAGAAAAGTCAAAATGGCTCGTACACAGAGACAGGAAAAGGATACCCTGCACTTTATAAAAGTGGGGAAAAATAACAGATTCACGGCTTTGTAGGGAAGTTCAGCACTCCGGCTTTTTAAATGCCTCCTCTCTGTGACATCAGCACTGCCAGCACTGGAGGGGTCGCTGCGCCTTGGAAAGCCACTGAGCTCCCCTCTGGTGTGACAAGTTCCCGGATGTGAAACGTTTCTGATCCAGAGAGCTCAGGCTGACATGCAGTTTTCGGGTGTCTCAGACCGTGACGGTGTCAGACCTTCATCTCTGAGGCGTAGCTGCACCGATGCTGGGTGCCTCTCTGCCCTTTTGATTCTGCCGTGGGTAATGCATAAGCAAGCTGTTCGTGTGTTTCCGAAGGGACAGAGAAGGGTGAGATGGCGGTGGAAGACATCACTGGAGTGTGTCACCCGTCACCGGATATCCCTGGTGGAGAGGCTGGGCAGCGTCTCGCTCGTGGGCCTTTCCCTGCGTGAGGACAGGGATTAGTCAACTCATCTGTGGCCCCTGGTCACAAACCCTGTCCTCCTGCAGGTTGATTTACCGTTTTCAGGGGTTGTCCCCATTGTCCGTGTGGCACCCAATGGGAATAATCCTTAATTCTTCTCTCTTTTCATCCCTCCCTGTTGCTGACACACATCAGTCTATTTCCTGGAGTTTCCTCCCGCAGTTCTTTCCATTCCCCTTTCCACCCTCCTAGTACAGATCGCGGGAATTTTTTCATTTAATTAATATGACAGCATCCTGATGGTGCTTGTCTTGCCTACCTCTCCGACATAATCTCCCCAAGAAAGAGAAAATGTTAAAAATTTAACTCTGCACAGTGCAGACACGGAGCTGGTATAACACAGTAGTTAAGGAGAGGGACTCTGGCCAGAATGTCTGGATTTGAACCCAGACCCCATTGCTTTGGCAAATGCAGGTCTGTAAACGTGGGTAGACCTCTCAGCCCCAGTTTATAGAAAAGAAAAAGTGAAAACTTTTCATTTTCACAGCCCTGACCGAGTTGTGAGGATTAAGTGGCGTGAACAGTAGCACGGGACTTGGGCCATGGTGAGCACACTCAGCCGTTAACTACGGCAGCGGCAGATCTGAAGTGGACACCTGAGTGTTCCTCTCCAGAGTGTTCTGGAGATACAGGTGACGGCGGAACAGATTTGATAATGCCGTGAGGAAACAAGCAGCCAAATCCCAAATGTGGAGCGTTGTGTCAGACAACTAGTCCGGACAAAGGGGGGCGGCGGGATCTTTTACATTAGACGATCCTGCAGTGATAGAGCCACCGGCTGCAATGGGTAAAGCTTAATTGGATTCCAGATGGGGGGCCAGACAGTGTGAAAAGACATTGGTGGGCAATTGAGGAAATTTGAATGTGGAATGGATATTAGATAATGCAGAATTATTGACTCTCGTAGGTGTGGTAATGCACCTACCTGTGGGGAATATCTTTATTCCTAGGAGAGGTGTGTTTGAGTTACCGAGAAATGCCGTGGTGTCTGCAAAATCAGTTTTGTAAATAAAGAGTTGGCACACAGAATCCTATGTGGCGGTGCGCTAGAGGTGTTGAGTAGATGGAGTGCTCACTGGAGTCTTTCAATTTCTCTTTTGGTTTGAGTTAAAAACATACAAGAAACTGGAATAAAAATGCGACATGATGAACACAAAGCGAGAGTCTTGGGGTCGGCAGGCGGGCTGCGCGGCCCAGCTCCGTCCAGGCTTCTCCGGTGGCGCCGGCCCGTTTCCTCCCACCGTCCGATCGGACACCCGTGGGCATTAAGCGGTGTGTGATCCCAGTGTTATCGGACAGATTTTAGATACCTGGGAAAATCTCTACAGAAGATTGATAGAGAAGCTTGGAGCCTTGTCTTGCTCATTTCTAGCAATTCCAGTGTCTGGAACATTGTAGGCATTCAAAAACTGTCGGCCAAAAAATACGTCAATAAAAGGGTGACCAAATGGGAGGATTGCTTGGAAAAGCGAGAGCATACTGGTGACCTTTCCCAAATCCAGTAAGTACTTGCGGAGTGTAATAGCATCGAACTAGTTAAGGGGCAAGTAAGGTCAAGGCTGGTTCTGGACAGAAGGGGAAGGCCTGTTTTCAAACCCCCTCTCGTGTGCACGCAATAACGACTTCATTTCATGTACATACCCATGTATTTACGCTCGGTAATGATGCTCGCTTCTCTGAGTGAACGACCAGAGCACTCGAGTGGGAGTCTACTGTGTTTTTCCTACACGGGGGACGTTCGAGTCTGACGAGGAACCTTCCGAGGCAGCAGGTGCAATTATGCTTTGTCCTTGGTGAGCGATGAGTTGGCCACTTAATTATGTAAAAAATACGGCAAGAGAGCAGTTGCAGCATCCCCAAGAGAGTAATTACCGTCTATCTTGGCTGAACGCGAGGCTTTTAATCTGTAAACGAGCGATTCCGTGTGGCAGAGCCGCATGCAGAGCGCTCCTGTGTCAGGAGGGTCTCCTGATGAATTTTTCACGGCGAGAGCAGTGACTGCCTGTGGCCATCGGCTGCTGCCTCCTGGGCTCCCGAGGGCTCCGGGTGCTTCCCCTGCGGCTTTAACTCCTCCTGAAATATTTAAGCAGCTGAGAAGGATTCCCGTAAAGGGTAAAATCTAGCGTCTGAGTTAAGCCCATGAAAAATCCGAATGTTTCAAATGGAGAGGAAGTAAAATGCGCTTCCTGCGAGTTAACGAACAAAGCAAGATGAGAACCAAACAGCTAAACACTGGCAATGCTTAAAGCAAAGAACTCAGAGGTGCAGTCCTTAGCTAGTGGGTCTCTTATTTACTGGAGGTGCCTAATTTTATTTTTGCCTGTGCCATTGCAGGTAGTATTTCCAAAAAGAACGAATTCTCTTTGAGGGGTATGTGTGCACTTTGCTCAGGTGGATCTGTGTCTTTTCAGTAAAGGAAGCAAATTCTGCTGGTTTTTGAAGTTGCCCATGGTGTCTGCCTTCCCTGTGGCCCTTGTAAGTGTCGGTGTGCTGAGCGGGCTCTTCGCCGAGGCCGGCTTCGCCACTTGACAACCAGGAGCTCCCACCCCTTGGCCAGCTCGAAGTCCCTCTCTCCTGCATGACTAACTCCCCACTCTGCTGAGTTGTTCCCATCAAAATAGGGACAAAATAGCGTCCATTGTTTCTGACAAGCCCTTCCTCGACCTCTCTCTCTCTCTCCCTCCCTCTCTCTCTCTCTCTATGTCCTCAATCCTCCATTCCCCTTTGCAGCAAAATTCAAGAGTCTGTATTTTACCTTCCCTTTCTCTCTTTTCCTTGTCTCTTGGACCGGCTTCAGTCAGCCCCCCTCCCTGTCCTCCCACGGAACCCGCTCCCGTGAGGGTGTATCCGTGCCCTTCATTCACACGCCAGACTCCGCGCCCGGCACCCGGCCGAAACCCTGTTCGACCATCAGCAGGCGCTGCCACAGTTCCTCGCTCCTTCCTAGAAACACCGTCTGGACTTGGCTTCGGGGCAGACCTGTGCTCCTGGTGGTTCTCCGTTCTCCCTGGTCGCTCTCCTCAGCCTCTTTGTGGCTTCCTCCTCTTCGCCTGGCCCCAGGTCCTCTCCCCTTCTCGGCCTTTTCCCAAAGTCAAGCCACACAACGTCTGGGTTAAGACGTTGTGTGTACTCTCAAGACTCCCAGATGTATGTCTGGGGGACACACCTGTGCCCTGGACCCCAGAGTGCCATGTCCAGCAGCCTGCTGCCCATTGGATGACAAGCAGCATTGCGCCTTTAACCCAGTCCCACGTGACACCTGGTCTCCCCACGGGTCTCTCGCACCCGGATGAGTGCCGTGGGCTCCTGTCTGGTTTGCCTGTCCCACTCCTTACTCAGGCCCTATGCATGTATGCATGTATGTATGCATGCATGTATTTAAAATTTTCACCCGGGGGTATATGTATTGATTTTAGAGAGAGAGGAAAGGGGGAGGGAGAGAGAGAGGGAGAAAAACACTGATGTGAGAGAGAAACATCAGTCGGTTGCCTCCCCATACATGCCCTGACCAGGGATCGAACCTGCAACCTTTTGGTGCACGGGATGATGCTCCAACCAAGTGAGCACCTGGTCAGGGGGCTCAAGTCCCTTTTAATCTACATTCAAACAGCCTGAAAGACCCTTTAAAAACATCAGATCCCATCCCTCCTCTGCTCCCAGGCCTCCACTGACTTCCTGTCTCAGTAGGAGTAAAAGCCTGCCCATCAAAGTCCTTCCTCCTCTCATCCCATTACCTTGCTGCTCACCTCTCCCCTCCCCTGCTCACCTCCCCCCTCTCCACTGCTCACCTCCCCCCTCTCTCCTGGTCATGCACGCTGCCCTGGCCATGTGGTCCCCTTCCTCAGACATCCCCAGACACTCGGCCTCGGGGCCCTGGTGTGGGATATTCCTTCAGGCTGGAGGCCTCTGTCCTGTCATTCTTCCTGGCTTGGTCCCTGCCACCTCACATCTCTGCTTACCTGTCCCCTTCACACTGACACCCTCCCTAACCATCCCATTCACGCTGCCCCCACCCTTCCCTACCCACCACTCCCAAGCCCCCGACCTTGAGTTATTTTTCTCTGTTGCACGTATCCAGATGAAAACACAAATATGTACTTTTCGTTGCTGGCTTGCTCTTGTCTGTCTTCTCTCAATAGAGTGTGAGTTTTACGATGACACGTTTTGCTTGCTTTGTTCACAGCTGTGTCCCCTGTCCCCGAGAGAGCAGGCACTCAATAAATCCTGCTGAAGGAGTTATCGAAAAGCAACCCCCAAAGCTGTTGGGTTCTCCCTTGTCACTTTTTAAAGGCACTCCGGGTGCGACAGAAGACAGAAGGTGTGCAGAATGACTCACCCGAGACTCACATCTGTTTCCCTCCCTCAGTTCCTCTGTTTGAAGAACATACGGACGTTTCTGGTGGCCTGTTGCGAGACCTTTGGAATGAGAAAGAGCGAACTCTTCGAGGCGTTCGACCTGTTTGATGTTCGTGACTTTGGAAAGGTAATTTGGGATTTTATTTTCTCATGTATTTTTTTATTGGAGAACGTTTAATCGAATACTTATTGTTTCTTAGCTCATTGAAGTAGGGCATGTGACGTACGTGGCTTATGTATCTGAATTACGTCGTTAAATTTCACATAGGTGGCTTAGCCAAAACCAAACCAAACCAAACCAAACCAAACCAACAACAACAACAACAAACCCAAGAACAAAACCCCCAAAGCAAAAAATGGACAAAAACCCCAAGCTGCAGTAGCGGTGGTCTCAGTGAGAGTGACACGGTTTCTTATTCAAAGCAGCACAGGAGGGACCGTTTGCGCAGAAGCGCCTTCCCCAGCTGATCACGCAGGAGGAGAGGGTCAGTCTTCTCCATCCTGCGGGTGGTTGGTTGGGCCCTCCTGTCTGAGGACCAGTGCCTTCCCTCCAGTCTTCCCTCTACCCAAAAGACCCCTAACTTTCGGAAGTTAGGAACGTGCTGTTGCCCCTCGCTCCGTGTCGACTTGGGGAGGTGACGTGGGGAAGACACGAATCGCTGAAGTGTTTGAGGTTGTTCAGTAACCGCTTTGCTAGGATTTCAGCGGACCTGTGCTGGATTTCGGTGACATTTGCCACATGGAAGTGTTTTAATGTTTACGATTATTGTGTGTGCACCAAACACTGGCATATCATGGGTGGCCGAAATCATCCTTTCGGAAGTGGTGGTCATTTATTTTGTAGTTATTGGGCAGAAAGTTAAACTCTTTGCATGTCAGAAGCCATAAAAGGTGACCTTATGTTAGCCCCTGCTGCTATAATTGCTTTATGAAACTAATCACCTTAAAGGGGCGGGGGGAACTATATGATATTGAGAACTTTGCAGTTACTCTTGTAAGTCAGGTGCTTGTATCTGAAAAAACATGCTCTTTGGGAATGACACTTCCTTTGATTTCTAAGATGGAATGTTTTGGTTATAAAATAAAAGCCCAGGCAGTGGGTTGGTTTGCTCGACAATGGTCATAAGTAGCACAAACTTGAAACAGACATAAGGAAGTGGATGCCGAGATGCAGCGAGATGGGGAAGCCACTCTGCCTGGCAGAGAGAGGCCCGGGTTCTTGACCCCGGTGCTTGGTGATCTCTTGGAAGTCCCCAGTCTTCCTGACCACCGCCCGACCACCTGCCAGCTGCAAGTCTGTACAAAACGAAATGGGCGTAAGAACATGGTTTTGAAGGTTCCCTTTTTCTCCGGCAAGCTGTGATTTGACTGCCGTGAGGTCCAAAATACGTGCTAAAGGATAACACAGGATAAACAGTACAAGGAACTGAAAACCAAGCCTCCTGGTGAGGAGGGGGCAGCACACCCATCTGTGGCCATGACCTGAAGCCGTGAAGATAGACAGGGATCCCGTGGGACCGTGGGTGAGGCGGACAGTTCCCTCAGCTCTTGGTATCCAAAAATGCCCTAGCAGCATAAAAAGATAATTCCTTTTTTATCCTTTGATCCTTTCCCCTATTTTTTTTTAATCTTTGATTTTCCTTTCTTTTCACCCTCTCTTTTGGGAAATGAAAAATAGAAATGAATTGGGGAAATGGAAAATGGGGGAGAAAAAAAGCCTTGGCTTCAGAAAGCTTTTCAAGGAGCTTTGCATATTTCACTTAAGTTTGCAAGAAATGATGTTGACAAAGACCGGGAAATCGTATCAGATCTTGAGAAACTTGTGGCCTTGCTTTAGTGGAATAACCGTGCTGACTGGGCTGGTTACACCACAGGAGCTTTGCAGAGCAGTGGAGGTTGTAAAAAGCTGAACACACTGGGATAAGCTGTATGCTTCTCACGGTGAATGTATTTCTGGCTCCTTGAAAGATCTGGGCAGTGGTAAGTCCGTTCTGAAACAGAATGGAACTTGGGACTGTGGCCGAGAACTCAATCCTCTGCTTACCACTTTCAGTTCATCACGTACATTTTTGCCACGGCCAAGATCGGGGCAGCTCGCTCACCGTAGCGGACTGAGTCCCGCACAAACTACCGAGGATGCAAGCACACAGGACGCTGCTCCGTGACCAGCAGCACCGCTGTGAAACATCATTAGTCGCAGCAGAACCACCGATGCCCCCGCTTGCTGAGCGTCTTCAGTGTAATAGGCATCTTTTCAGTCCTCACATGTGTATCATTCTTGTCGCTCCTCAGCACAACCCTGGGAGCTGTGAGGACCTTCACTTCCCTCTCCATCTGGAGGAGGAAGCCTGGGCCTTGAGTCACGTGTCTAGTAGAGAGTGGGGCAGTGGCTTGAACCCAGGCGTGGCCGGTTCTCCGCTGCTGTGTCGTCGTGTGGACATTTGCACAGCGGGTGCCACCTGCCAGCCCAGTCCCCAGGGCTGTGTGCGTATTGACCCAATCCTCAATCGTGTCAATCCCGTCCCTCCGGGGCTGTCCCCTTCCCTCCGGGGCAGAGCCCGGGTTCTAAGCAGTGGAATTTGGGCAGTTCATGCAGTTGCTCATTTTTGAGTTTAAATAAACATGAATAGAGTGTTCGTTTACGGACAAAATAATTTCCGATGCTGTGAGATGTACATTTCAACAGGGTGTTGACAGGTGAGCTTGTTTTTCTCCATTCCTCGGGGTTCCATTCAATTTTCAATGAGCTTAAGACGAGAAGGATTTATATCTGTCTGCTTCCCTCTGCCTCAGTGCACACAAACAGTGAACCCAGGATTCGTGAGGAGTCCGCATCTCGTTGCCTAGGAATGTGTTAATTGCAGTAATAGCATCCAGTGTTTTTATAGCATTTTGAAGCTTTCAGAGTGCTTCCTATCATTTGATTTTCATAACAGTCTTGCAGAGGAAGGGAGGAAGCCGATGCGGAAGCTGAGAGGTGGGGAGGTTAAATGAGGACGCAAGGCCTCCGAGCGCAGGGGTGTGCTGCTCTGGCTTCTGTTCCTCTGGTCTGCCAGTGTGTGCGGATGCTCAGGGGACCGGATGGGCTCCTAGGAGAACACCACAGGATGTCCCTTGGCATCGCATGACACTTTGTCTTGGAGAGAGAGGAAGAAGGTGGGCTACTGCGTGAGTCTGCAGAGGATGATGGTTAAGGTTGATAATCCCAGTGGACGAATGGTTCAGATTCTTGTGGGTACACACACCATCGATTTTTAGCTTTCCTCACTGGGGTGTAGCCTCCCTAATCCTTGTCCACGCTCTCCCTCCGTGGGGTTCAGGAAATCTGCCTTGAATCACAGGCTGTGGTAGGGATGCGTCTTCTTTTGGGAATCGGGAAGATTGTGGGAAAGTGCTGATCACCACAGATGAGGGAGGACTCCCATGTCGCGTGTGAGGTGGTGAGGAGCGTGCGTTCCGGGCGCTCTGGAAGAACTTAGGCTGGCTGTGCCCTGCAGAGTCACCGAGGGTCCAGTATTGGGCTCTTTCCCCGTGGTAATAGGTGTTCATTTCAATTCAAACTCCAGAAAAGTTAGAACAGTTTGGAACGTTTCCTATACCTGGATTTTTTTTTTTTTTAAAGGCACGCAGGGCTGGGGAAGGAGCTTAGAAATGCAAACTCACTGACGGGGGCAGAGACTGGAGGGTGTGTGACTCCCACTCTCGGCGTGGGTAGTGCTGAGAAAGGCCCCCGGCCAAGGAGGAGAACTGGTCTGGGACTGCCTGCGAGTGTGAGGTGACACACTTTCTAGGATCGAAGAGAGTCCCGCCGGGCTGAGGACAGTGCCAGCTGATTTCAGGAGCAGTTGGCTAGTTTCAGCGTGTTAGGGTTCAGGACAGGTCGTGTTGAAAGGAACAGAGAGCAGCAGCTTAGGGACACAGGTAAGACCCCACTGAGAAGAGGCGGTGCCGAGTTTGACTTCAGACCATGGTTTCCGAGTGGGATCGGAGTTTGACCTCTGGCTCCACGTCTTGGGCAAGTTACTTAGCCTTTCCCAGCTTCAGTCTCCTCACTTATAAGCTGAGGTTAGGTAAGAAGTGAAATAATGGATCTAAAGTGCTTAGCAGTGTGGCGGTCCGATGTCGGTCCAATACTGATAAATACTAGCTGTGATTATTCTCTATGTTACTGTGATCACAACGGTCGGTACTGGTGTTGACTGGTTTTAGATTCAGTGGTAAACATAGGGTTGGATCTGAGTTGAGTGCAGGTACTATTGACACTGGGGGAGGGAGATCGGGAAGTCAGCACCCTTCTGTCTGTCACGTGGTGTGGCGTCCATCTGTTCCGTCCCGCCCAGCTGCCTTTCTCCCTCCTTCTCTCGCCTTTGAGAAAGCACCCTTTCCCCTTTATCAGTCATGCAGTTTGGCTGGTTCAATCAGCTGCAATATCCCAGACCTTCGGGCACAGTGGGTTCGAGGATGGGGCAGGTCGCTCAGTAGGTCCACTGGGATGCGCTGGGACATTTGTGTGGGCAGATTTGGTTTGCTCTTCTCTGCTACTGAAGGGTGCACATGTGAACCCTTCAAGCTACAGTAGCTCGGAGAAGCTACAGTATCTGGATCCCATGTGGGGCTTCACAACAGACCCAGCTCAGAGGGAGCAGAGCTGAGTGGGATCCTAGTGGCATCAGCATGGGAGGCTGGAATCAAGCTGTGCCCAAAGCCAGGTACATGCATCTGTGGGTTTTTGTTTTAATGACAGTAGCCGGTTTCCTTCAGTTCTCTCAACCAGAAGCCAGAGAAAGCTAAGGCATCCACCTTGTTTTGTCAGATGATTTCAGGTGTGTAGACATGTGGACTTTTGTCTGTTGCCAAAGCTCTGGGCGGCATGGAGACCTTTCATAGACAGGAGGGATGTGAGG
This sequence comes from Trachops cirrhosus, assembly GCA_028533065.1. NCBI lineage: Eukaryota > Metazoa > Chordata > Mammalia > Chiroptera > Phyllostomidae > Trachops > Trachops cirrhosus. Next base: position 5,859,622 of record CM052551.1, on the reverse strand, counting down.
AGAGAGTCCTGGCACACCTCCGAGGTGCAGCGTGTCAGTAGTTAAATAGAATTACAGCCCAGCTGCACGGCAAGGTACTTGCTACCCCTTACCATCGACGTATCAGGGATCTCTGTATAAGTTCCGTGCGCTAACCCGTGGTGCCCACGGAGCTCCAGCGTGCCGTGGATCTCTGTATAAGTTCCGTGCGCTAACCCGTGGTGCCCACGGAGCTCCGGCGTGCCGTGGATCTCTGGAAGAGACTCACAGAGCCGTCTGACCTCCTCCCCATGCTTGTCTGCGCTGCAAGGATGAGAAATGAGCACGCGTGCCACTGGGGGCCGAGAACTCGCTTCCTCCCGAGATGCTCAGCTGTGTCTGTTTTTGGACCACACAATGATGTGAAGAGGACCCGAAAACGTCAGAGTGAAAAGGGCTTACAGAAGCCTCCAAGTCCATCACCTGGAAGTGAGTAGGGCTTGGAGGTGTTTACTGATTTAACTAAAATGGCCCGAGGAGCCAGAAAACCCTGCAGGATTCTGCGTGAGCACCGAGTTCTCAAGGAGCCCTCTGCGTGCTCAGTTTCCTCATCTGTGAATGAGACAATCATTTCTACCCTGTAGAACTGTTGTGAGAATAGGGTTGATTGGTGTAAAATGCCTGGCAAATCAAGTGTATATGGATTTGTATTCGACCTGAAGCTAAAAGTTTGGGTGGGTAGAGATCATTCAGGGTTCTGAATGCTGACATGTGTAAAGTCAAAAAGGTGATTTTAGTGGCATTTTGTGAAACTCAGTTTATTTACATTGATTCTTTCTAGCTCAGAGTATTAAGAAAATTATAACACTCCTGTGTATATGTCTGCCAGCCCACACATGTTTATTTGTACCCTATATTTTTCCGGGGCTTTAGTGGTAAGAATGTGTGTGTGCATGCGTGTGTAGAGAGCGTGTAGTTAAGAGATCCACAGTGAAACTGTCGCTGAAGGTGGTTGATGTCTTAACACTCCTCAGATGTTGTTTTCCTCCCAGGATATAAACCAAATTAGCAGCCACATCGGATTCAGGGCAGGAGGTGATTTGGTTCTTCAGCACTTTAAATGCATTGGCATTTAAAAATAAATTTGAGCTTGTTAACTTAATGTAGAAAGGGCTTTGGCATTGTTTGTGTAATAGAAGCCGACCACTGTCTACTCTGTCTCCACTAAGAGGCCTTAGAGTTTTATTCCCCCCACGGCCTCCCCCACCCCCACAGCTTATTAGCAGGGACCTGGGGCTATCACACTGTCTTTACACTGTGAGCTCAAGTTGCGGTCCCATCTGTGATTCCCAGTGGATGTCTTCTGAGAGGCTTTGCTCGTGTGGATAGAACATCCTCTAGTGTGTGTGTTTTCACCTCTTGACCCCCCCAACCCGACTTGTGCACCTCAGGGCGTGCGTGTGTAAGGTGCAAGCACCCCTTCCTATGAAGCCTGGGCTGGCACCCCAGGCCAGCCTCTTAGCATTTGTCCCTGGGTGACCACTGAATCCCATGTCCCCATTCCCGGCTTCCAGCCCCTTGTCAGCTAGAAAGCTCACCCTCCAAAGTGCCACACACCTCCCGACACAACGCCTGAGACCCTGGGCTGGTTCCTGCTACCTGAGTGCATCCTCGGGACTCTGCCTGGGTCTTGTGCTCACAGGAAACTCTCCCAACCCGGCGGCCTGGGGCGCCTCCCCTTGGCATGGCTTGGAAGATCCTTATTGCCTACTTACTGCGTGCACACTGATCCGCAACTAGAAACATTTTTCAGAGACCCAGGGTGGGCCGTTTTGACATGTAAATGTCATCTCTCTTTTTACAATCATTTGTTTGAATTCCCACTCTTCTTAGACGCTTGGTGTTTCTCAAAGTATTTTCCATCCTGAATAATCCAGGAGTCCCTGGGGCCTTTGTAGTTCCCAGGGCCCTGATTGGTCTTGCTTCCAAGCACCGCTGGGAGCTCGCCCTTCGCCCTCCCAGGGGTTTGCTGGCCTGGTGTTGTGGGGGACCTGTCCTGGGTGCTTCCTTTGAGGCTTTGACAGTACCCAACCCAGGGGCTGCCCCCCTCCCAGCCTCTTTGTGAGCCTGGCCAGGCCACGCCTCCCCAGTTTAGGGGGAGTTCTCTTTAGGGGCTCCTGGTAGTCTTTCCTGCCAGTAAGCTGGGGTCAGGGACTCCTTACTCAGCCTCCACGGGAGTACCAACTTCCACTCCCAGAGCAGCAACGAGGATCTCTGGTCTCCTTCCTCCCAGGAGGCCCTCGACCTTTCCTGCACCTCCGCCAACGTCCAGCCTCCCGCAGGCCCAGCCTGGCCCGGGTGCTGAGGGTGGCCACCCCGCCCCTCCCCCACTCTGAGCAGTAGGTGGCCAGCCCATATTTACATAACTAAGAGCTCTCCAGGGATTCCTCCCGAACAAAGAAAGCCTGTTCCAGGGCCTCCTTTGTGTCTATTTAAGCCCAGAGGGGGACACAGCTCTTGGCCTTTCCCATGTGGACGTCTGGTTGGCTGTTAACACAATTCCGGCATCATTAGCAGGATTCTCTTTTGTTTCTGCAGCGAGCTGACCTTTTTAGGAACCTCTCCGTCTATTTCAGTGCCTCTGCCGGTGCGTTTCACGGGGGCACGTACAGCGGGCGGGCGGGCGGGCGGACTGTTCCACTCTCAGCGCAGCCCACCGGGCTCTCGTACCCCAGCCACGCACGGGTCGCCCTTCACACCCTAGTGATTCTTCCAGTTCACGTTTGGTCTGCTTTCCAGTCCTTTCTGAGCTAGTTAAAAAAAAAAAAACACTTCAGTTTTCTAACCTTAATACAGTTGAAAACTTCTAGACCGGCATTTCCCAAGGAAGCCCGTTGTCTTAAGAAGGGAAACGTTACTAGGTAGCCGGGGAGAAAGTCTCCTGTTCTAATGAGTCGGGTGACACTGCGGGGACCCCCTCCCCCAGCGGGCAGGGCGGAGCCCAGTGGGGCTCTGATAAGTCCTGGTGTGAGGAAACCCCCCAAACTGTTGCCCAATCTTGGGTTTCCAAAATTTGCATCTGAGTGGCTTTTGCGATGGAAAACCCTCTCCCCCTTCACACCCATTTCTGTCTGGGCACACCGTTCCTCAGTCACCCTGCCGGGAGCCGCACGGGTGACAGACAGATGCCTCAGTGAAGGCCCTTGCCACCCTCTGAACTAACGGTCAGAGGGACCCTAAAAAAATGCAGAACTGATCCTGTGACTCGGAGGGTTCGGACTTGGTAGTGGAACTCTGTTGCTTGTGAGAGGAGAGAAATCTAGACCCTTCTACACGTCACACAAACTTGTTCACGGTCAGGCCTCTTGTTGCCTTTCCAACCTCATTTCTTGCTCTCTGAGCCCCATTCTACGCTGGCTTCGGTCCCGCCGAATTACTGTCATCGTCACTCTGCAGACTAATGCAGGGCGGGGCAAAAGTGGGTTTACAGTTGTGAGTACGCAAAACCCAGAGCTCACCCTTGTATTATTGTTTAGTAGCTTGTATTAGCTCCCGTGGGGACGGCTGTAAACCTACTTTTGCCTTGCCCTGTGTGTATAAGTATGGACGCCTTTGCCTGGAATGCCCCCCTTCCCTGTGGCCCTTGCCTCCTCGTCTTTAGTGACTTCATTCAAGGTCACGCTCCTGCACACCCTGCTCCCAGAATCCCCTGGGCCTGACTTTGCGGACTTGCCTCTGCCTGTTTCTCAGTTGCACCCGGACCTTTGTCCTCCTCCTCTGTCCAACAGAAATGGGATCTGGACACGGTAATCGCCTTTCTTCCTCAGCTCGTTCTGAGGCTTTGGAACCCAGTAAGCCTGGGTTTCACCCTCCCTGCCCCTGGCCACCCGTGTGGGAAGGTTGCTCAATGTCTCTGCGCGTTGAATCTAGACAGGAAAACGGGAGGGTGCTGTGCGGGTGTCACCCCCCAGCGCTGTGTCACCACTGACTCCGCCTCCCAGCAATCCTGGATGCTGATGTTAATCTGCATTTTATGGCGGAAGGAACTGAGGTGCCAAGTTATAAAAATGAATCATGGCCTTGTAGGCCGTGGAGCGTGGACCTGAGATGGCGTCTAACTTCGGTGGCCGTGTTCCTGATGATCTCACTGCACTGCTTCCAGCGGAAGTGGGGAAGCACCTTCGAGGAGGAGGGGATGCCATGTAGGAAGGGACAGAGGGGGATCCATGTGGGACGTTTGGGGGTCTGCAGAGGGTCCTCGTAGCTTGAGGGTGAGAAGCAACCAGGGTTGAGGTCCTGCAGAGATTGGGTCTGGAGGAGGGGGCTCCGGGGTCCCACAGGCTCTGGGTGGACCTCAGGTGGACCTGAGGTGGCCGTCCGTGTACCTGAGCCGAGAGCGCTGTCGGGTGGGGGAAGGTGTGCGGGGCTGTCCTAATGCAGGCGGTTGGAAGAGCAGCAGGAACTGAAGCAGGGAGGGTGCAGACTCAGCAGCCCTTTTCCAGAGCAATGTGGGGGGTGGGGGGGTGGGGGGAGGGGCAGAGCTCGAGAGTTTGGGGGCATTTAGGATCTTGGGACCGAGAAAGATGAGGAGGGAGAAGCTAGAATATCGCAAGGGGCAGTAATGAGCAGGTGCAACTTGCTCCATTTTTTCCCTCTTTTAAATTAATGTAGGAAAATTCCAGTGGCATTTACACTCACTTCTGTAGATATATTTCTGCAACCCAGTAGGTATTTTATGTGTAATTTTTCAAAGGTTTTTACTATATTTGATCACTCTTATTTTTCCCTGTATTTCATTTTTGATGTTTTTTTTTTTTTTGCACTTGCTGCTTATCTTGGTCTCTGCTAGACCTCTTAAAGCCTTTTTTTCCTGGTTTTATTATTTCTTTTAAAAATGGAAATTTTTTTTTGTAAAAGGAAACTCTCTAGGAATAGTTGTCTGTTCTTCTGCCCAGCCTGGATGGCCCATCTCCCATCTCAGCTGGGTTCAGAGATCCTGGACCCTGTCATTCACCTTTAAGCATAATTCATTCAAGTCACGTATGGCGTTCACGGCGTCCAACCTGACTTCAGTCCGTTGGTGTTGCGAATGCGATGGGTGGGAACCCACGAGGAGAACGGCGGGTTGACGGCCTCTCGTGGTGTTGCAGTGGCCAAGCCCTTATCTGCACGGGCAGCGGCGATGCGAAGCTCTTGGCCTTCAGTCCTCAACAGTTGAGCGTGTCCTTTTCCTGTTAACGGGATCCCCTGGAAGAGGTGGATGCTAGTTTCCTGTTATTTTGTAATGGCTTGTGCACGCCCGCAGGGGTCCAGGAGAGCTGGCGTTTGCTTTCCGCACTCCGCGGGCAGGCTGGCGTGGGGGTGGGGCTGGGTGACTGCGCTGCTCGCCCGCAGGGGCAGCAGGAAGCAGCCTTGGGGGCCTTGTGAACAGCAGACAACTACAGGAAACAGCACTTGGCAGGCTCGGCAGCCCTCCTCGGAGGTCGGCCCCTCGGGCTTCCTCTGGACGGACTTCAGGTTCTGAGTCACTTGTTTTCTACCTAGAGCACCTGTGCCTTTGGAGGGCTGCCCTGGGGGACCGGGAGCCCATCATGGATCTTTCTCTGGTTTTGCCTCCGAGCCAGAGGGGAAGGCCCTTCGGGCGTGGAAAGTCCCGCTGAATCAACCCCGTGTCTGAGGACCAGCAGTGTCGGGACCAGTCCTGTTTAGAGCAGTCAGAATCATTCGGTCAGAGGGAATGGATGGCTTTAAATCTTCCAGATGTCCTCCTTGGAACTGCAACTGCGTGTGCTCACCGCTTCACACTCAATGTGCTTGGTGACCTTAGTGCACGCTTTCCCTTGCTGGTCACATCCTACGTACGAACGTGTCTGTGTGAAGGACCTGAAGGATGGGGAGCAGGCACCTTAGGATCATGTCCACTCTGTAGCAGTCTGAAGCTGCCGGCGCCTAATTCATCTTAGAGAGAGTGTTCGCCCCAGAGTGGGGGCGTTATTGCAGTGCCCGAGGGCGCAGCACACCATTCCTGCTGGTCAGTCTAGGTCAAGTTTGGATGGTGATCGACCCCACTGGGTGTGGATGGGTAAAGGAGTGAACACGCACTGAAGGCCAGATGCAGGTTAGCATTAATTAATTAATTAACTCTGCGTCTGCGCCTGATGTCTGTGAAATGTAACGTTGCTTTAGCAAAATCCCGGCTGGTGTTTTCCTAATACCCTGTTAGGTTTTGGGTGGAAGCAGCTTAAACACGTGAATTTATCAACTGTCAGATGATAAAGTACAATTTTTTAGGGAGCTAGTAATGTAAAATTTCCTGGCATTATAGTGAAACTGCCATAAGCTGTAATAAAAGGGGCGTGATATTAATTAGCAGTGGTTTTCAAAAAAAAATTGCTGAGGGGTTTTCACATTCGTTGTCACATGGAGTTGGGTCAGTAGACTGCCCCCAAGATTTTCATAAGGGGAGAGACATTTTGGTGGATAAAGAAGCAATCAAACACACACACTGTTTGTCCTTCACTGCTCTGGGCTCACAGCTGGCCCCTTTGCTACAGTATTGGAAAGACTCCTAGCAATGGCGCAGAGACTTCCTAAGGAACCGTACTTCCGGGGACTGGGTAGTGAATCACTTAAAAAGCCATCACTGATGCTCACGCATCATCTGTTTTCCTAAATTTTCTACTCACTGATCCTGGAACAGCGTAGAATTAATTTATAAATCCTCTATAGGCCAGTCCTTCCAATGCATGAAGATTGTTATCACGTGCCTCTAAGTCTTTTCTCCTTAAAATAAACAAGATATCCTGAATGCTTCCCATTTTGTTTATAACCTGCTCACGTCTGAGAATAACTTGAGATGTCCTAGCAACCCAGCACACAGATAAAGCAGGGCAGTTAGAGGTGAAGACACTTAAAATGGGAAAAGAGGCTACTTAGAGCAATGGACACTGCCATCCGACCAGCTAGTCCGAGGATGAAGTTTCATTCTCAGCTGTCCCGAAGTCAGGAAAGAAACAGAATCCAGAAAGTGAGCCTTTGAACTAGCCTTTCAGTCTTTCTGCCCGGTGGCATTTGGAAAGAACACACTCAGAAGTCTAAGAATGTTTTAAAAATTACGGAAATAAACACAGAAATGAAGGGAGACTACTGTTCAAACGTTAACATTTGATCATTTGCTTTATCTACGATTATTATATACACATACATTGCTATTTTTGCCGGGACTTAAACTACCGCTCACTGAATTTAGAATGAAGTTTGGGTTTACTATAGTCCAGGCACTTCTAAAAGCCTGGGCTGCGTTTACTGTAGGAGACGCTCCGTCAGTGTTTTTGTAAGAGTTAAAAAATTTAAGTCCGCCCTGGCTGGTGTGGCTCAGTGGATTGAGCGCCAGCCTTTGAACCAAAGGGTCGCCAGTTCGATTCCCAGTCAGGGCACATGCCTGGGTTGCAGGCCAGGTCCCCAGTAGGGGGTGTGTGAGAGGCAACCACACATTGATGTTTCTTTCCCTCTTTTTACCTCCCTTTCCCTCTCTAAAATGAAGAAATAAAATCTTAAAAAAAAAACAAAAGGAAACAAACAAAAACTTAAGTCCTATAATGTTAAACAACTTACAAGTACTTTATTGTAGACCAAGCTCTGAAACGACCATTGAGAATTACTCGGTGTTTTCACAGAGTTTGAATATAATAACCATACTCTTGGAAATTAATAGGTCAGTAAAGCATGCTCTTTCATCAAGAAACTCTTCAACAATAATCCTTGAGAGTCACAGGTGCTTGACTTCTAAGATTTCTATCTGGCTCAAGAAAGTAATTTCTAGAAAGCATTCAAACCACTTAGACTTGCTCGAAAATGTCAGCGATCTGATCTCGTCCTGCCAGAAGAACCCCGTCATTGCACACCTGTTTGGAGAGTGTGATGTCATATTCCTGCCCGTGCAGGGATTTCGGTTCTGTGTTGAGGTCACCCGAATATCATTAGGTCTGACTCACATTTCCAGGATATTCTGACTGAGAGGCTTCCGTGATTTTATTCTTTTTCACTTCATGGCATTTCATTTCAATGTCTCTTCGATTTTGGATTGAAGGAATATAATGATTAAACTTTTAAAAGAAATAATTTTGGGGAATGATGACACGAGAATGAATGGTTTTAGAAAGATCTTGAATTTCAGTGGTGCCGTATGCTGATCTCAGAATGAAGGTCATGTTTTCGTTCTGTCCCCAAGGCAGCAAAGAAATGGAAAGCGAGGAAGGGGAGTTTCTGTAATGGGGAGGGTTTATGCCTTTCAGTTGTACGACTGTAACACTGTGACAACACCTTGACAAGAATACCTAAATTCAAAACTCGTACTGTTTTGTAAGCATATTTTCTTCATTATAGGGCCAGAGTGGCTGTAGTTGGTTCGGGACGACCTTTGCCCCATGAGCTGTTCCCACAAACCATTGGTTAAATAAACAAAGCCTGTCCCCAGTTTGGGTCTCGTCCATAACACGGTGTAGTAGTTACATCCTTTGCCCTGTGACCCACGCAAGCTCCTCCCACGTTCTGGCTCTGCTGGGTACCGGCCGATCCACCACAAACCCAGAAAGCCTTCTCCGTTGCCCCCTGGGACGTGGAGTGATGTGGACAGCTCCTCCTGTAACAACAGTCAGGCGCACTCGGTCACTTTCTGCCTTCCGTTCTGCACGTATTCTGAACATTTCATTAAAAAAAATGTTCAGTGTGTTGCAGAAAGAAACACCAGTGCCCAGATTGCCCGAAAATCCCCTCACGAAGGTTTGTAGTAATGAAACAGCAGCTGAAAAAGTGTCAAAATACAGCCTCTTTTGCACCTAACACTTTCTACTGTCCCTAAGCCTGTGCCATGCATTGTTATGGAAAATACGTCACTACGCTTTTAAAAGATTCAGAGTTCAAAATCTGTATTTAATTTATTTAGGATTTCTAAGAAGAATAGTAAAGCAATAGGAATAATGGCAATTCATTATGACATGCCAAAGAAGACTTTTTTTGGCTGAAAAAAATAAAAGTGACACATTAGCTATTTAATAATATCAAGGCAATCATCACCTCCATAGATAGCTTTTCTTTAGTGCATATATTTACATCTGTGAAAATTTACTAACCTTTAAAGTTTTGTCTAAGTGAACACCGGCATAGAAGGTGCTTAAAACCTGAAGGCAGCCGGGATGTCGGCAATGCTGTCAGCTAATTAACCAAAGGAAACCGATTTCAGGACAGAATGAATGGGCCTCAGTTTCCTCACAATATGTCAAATTATTTCATCTCCCTTGCACAGTTTCTAAGAGGATTAGAACAGATCACGTTGTGTGTAAGGTTTTCAACATCACACCTGACGCCTGACAATGTGCCAGAAAAATGTTAGCTGATAAAATACACGTTTAAACGTTTTTGGACCGAGGCCGCTCTTTCGTACGGAAACCTGTTGTTTCTGTTTTCCGAAATAGAACCTCTCTCTTCAGTGCTGTCTGTGCTGCCCCCGTGCATCAGTCTGAGATGAAGGCATGCATTTAGTTTCTCTGAGGAACGGAATAGGAGGCAGACGGAAGCAGACGGAGTGCCGAGGACACGTGCGACAGGCGGTCAGCCGTACCCTTGCCACATTCCCGGCCACTAGAGCCTCGTTACACAGAGGCTGAGCCCTGGGGAATTGCTGATATTTGACAAAACTGCAGGTGCTTGTGGTTCACCCTAAGATTCTGGCTCTAGATAACCTATGAAAAAGACAAGCAATTGCTTTAAAATGAGAAGAGCCGTCAGCATGGACGATGGAGTCGACGTTTTGGGATTTTTTTTTGGTGGTAAAACTAGAACCAAATGAGCCCATGTTGTAGGGAGAAGAGTTTTCCTTCGGCCCGAAGGGGAAGTGGGAAACCCCTAATGGTACCGCTTCTGTTTCTGGGATAGAAGCACATTCCGGAATTAGTCAGAGGGCCTGGGTTTGCATATTAAAGAGGCCTCTCGTTCTCTCTCTTAGGATTGGTTGACTTGTCATTTGTTAACTTACCTCTGGCTAGTCAACAACAGAAACTTAGTGTTGACTAATTTGGAAATCCAAACGATCACGAACTCGGCTTGCTTTCAGTAGGCTGTGGTGAGTTAACTTACGGGTTGTGCTCCTCTATCTGATCCCTCGTGAAATCGTACTTCTGTGCCGACCAGTGGATATACTTGTCGAAAGTGGATATACAACGTTAGTACTTACTGCTTAGTGTTGTTACATCTGCCTTCCCAAATTTTAATTCCCTCAGGAATAGTGGTTGTGGTGTCAAGGATCGACAGACTGAAGTTTTTTTCTAGATTTTGGGGTGGGGGGGCTGGAAAGGGAAAAAACGTTCGAAGCTAGGGGTCCAGGGTGGGGAACACATTCTTTAGCACCTGAGGCAGCACCCCAGGCCGCCACACCTCGGCTGCCTTTTACAGGCGCATTTTGTCTTGCAAATAGCAACACATCACTCTGCCCCTTAGGTGCTATGGAAATACATAAAGCCTGAAAATCAACAAAGGATGTGTTGTAGGTCTTCGGAATTTTACACACACATTGCAGTCACATGTAGATGAATTTACGGCTGTTTCATGCATCTGTGTCACGGTCTTTGAGATGTGTCAAGAGCAAATCTGATGGCGATTTGTTCTTTGAAGGTAAATTTCACGAGTGCAGGGAAGGTAATAACATTACGTGTATAGATGTTCCTTCCCTTTACCAATGCTACTTCCCTTGATCACGGGGAGAATTTGAAGATACTTTTCCCTGTTTAGCATTTAAAAAGTCAGCCAGACTGATCTTGTTCAGATCAGCGAGTATTTTAGTTAACGCCCATGTCACTTCGGCAGGTATTTTTTTAGAGAGATAACTCGGGCACTGCTGGCTGATCACCAGAACGTAGGGAAGAATCCCTGGCCATTCTTGTGGCTGATTGCAAGGGCTTATTTAGCTTCAGGATGTATACTGTCTTTGATAAAAGGCTTGCGTTTTTGCCTTTCTACCTAGAAATTGCTGGGATCGTTAGATTTTTACAGTGGTAAGTGAGAATCTCTCATTTTCTTTATGAGATTTCAGCTAACTTTTGAGCTACAAGTTGGTTAACAACAGGATAAAACTTGGGAGCGAACGTAGCCTCTGTTATGATAAGCTGGATAGCCAGTTTAAGTCGTGATTTGGGTTTTCAGGATGCCCGTCCTGGAGGAATGCCACTTAAAGTTCCATGTACCTTTCGATCAGTAAATCAGTGTGTTGGCTAGAAATTTCAGTTATTTTCTCAGAGAGAAGTTATGTTATTTTCCTGTCTTGGTTTTGGTTCACACCAGAAAACTGACATGTAAAAATTAACAAGACAGTGCAGTCCCCTCTGCCCTACGACGCTCAGCCATTCGAAGATTACAGATGTAGCCACTGGTTTCCAGGGACAGGGAGCTGGGGGGTGGGGCGGCTCACTGCAGTGACAGAAACCATAACGAGTCGTGTGTCTGTGTCTCTCCCCAATACCTTTGCCTTCCTTAAACTTTCACCTCGTTATTTTTGGAAGTCGCCTATCTCATGTCAGCTCCAGAAGGGTCCCGGGGGTTGCCGTGGGGTGATCTGTCACCTGGCCCCTTACCTGCCCCCTTACCTGCCCCAGCTGGTGTCATCACTGTCCTGTGTGAGCGCGCTTGTGCGTGTGCACGGGCCGGGCCTCCCAAAGGCTCCAGGCCTGTCTGCTGCTGCTTCCCAGGTGTCCGTGGCCCCTGTCGGGAAGGGCTGCCGGGTGTCACCATGGTAGTGAGGCCTCTGAGACCCAGGTGGGCCATCAGGGGCCTCCAGGGCAGGGGAGCCGCGCAGTGCTGGACAGAGGGGACAGAGACTGCCTTTCTGCGCCCTCCCTGCAGCCTGTGCCCTCCCTGGGCGCAGCGGGTGTCCCTGGGGTCATGACGTCGTGCTGTCCGGGTGTCCCCTGTGTGCAGGAGTCTCGCTCTCGAGTCCCCCGTTTTCCTTCCTGGCTGTGTTGTCATTGGGATGAATTCTTTTCCACTAGGTTCCTCAGCTCCTTATCCACCTGGACCTATGGTCACCTGTCCATCGTGACGAGGTGTCAGGAGTGTGGAAACACGAAGGTTTGGTATAGATTTGTGCGGTGACATGTTCTCCACTCCCACTCTTAAGGAATTCACCAGGTAAATGGAATATTAATCTCAGACAGGAGCAAGAAACAAAAACAGCAAGGCGAGAAATTGGGGATTTCATTATTCTTACAGGGCAGAAACGCGTTCGATTTGCTCCTGTCTAGAATTTGTGTTAGAGACGGAAGGGCAGTTCAGTTCCATGTCAATGAACGGTTCGAACCTCTGGCATTGGCTGCTTGGCGCTGGAATCGTGGCTGAGGCGGGCGTTCCTCTGGTCCCAGACTCGGCCTTACCGGGAATCGGCTCTGCTTCGTTCAGAATCACCGATTAAAAAAAAACACCAAAAACTCACGGTAGTGCAATCGAAAATCGTACTTTCATTTTATTGTATCTAGGAAAACTCGGAAACTTTTGAAAAACATGAAACAAAAATCACCAGATGAGTAAAATGGCAGCAGTGTTCTCTAAGTTTCTCCAACTATTAGGCAGAAAAAGCACTGTGTCGATGTGGCTGCACATCCTGTTGGTGAGTGAACTCCTGTTTGCTGAAACACCTTTAGCTGGTACTGCCTAACGGTAACGTTAGATACAAAAACAAAACAAAAGAAAAAAAAGGATCTATTATCTGGTCAGTTCCAGCGACATCCTGATTTGGCAGGAGCCGTTTTTCAGGGTCTGCTCCCTTTGGGGACAGCATCCTGCACGATTACTTCGGCTTCCCTTTTACTTCCTCTGTATTTAAGGAACTCTTAACAAGAACCAGTATAGCGTGGGGGGTGACTGTTTTTCTCTGGCAAGTAAAGATGGCATGGCCTCGCCCTGAGCCTAACCCCAAAAATGAATCAAATGCTTTCAGTGTCGTTGACAAGCACGTTTAAAATGAAAGGTAAAATAAAAACTTATTATTGAAACACAAAATTTGCTTCCCCCCCCCTTTTCTTAGTGTGTTCCTAGTTAAACTGGGCTAGGTAGTATAACTGAATTAGAACGGAACTGATGGGGAGAGACTGTTGTAGGAAACATCCATCCTTTCCAGGCCAGAGAGGACCGGACGGGCCTGGGAGTCCAGAGGTGGCCCCCTCCCTTCCCTCCCCTTTGGCTCCTCCTCTGCCTCTGGGGACGAATGTGCGTTCAGTTTCCCTGTGGCGGCCGCTTCTCTCCCCGCCAGCCCAGCTCTGCCTCGTTCCCAGCTGCCCCGGGGCCCTTTCCGCTTTGGCCGTGGTCGCCGCCTGGAACCCCAGCGGCTGCCCCGCAGGCTCCGCCGTGGAGGTCAGTGCCAAGGGCACGCTTGCCTGGACACATGCCTCATTTCCTGCCACGCAGCCCTCGGAAAGGAAGTGCCTGTGTGGTCGGCTTTTAGATGCTTGCAGATAACAGGAAGGGGTCCCTGTGAGGAAGAAAAACCTTAAACGCACACGGTCGATCAATCTGATAGTTTTATTCAGCGTTGGAAGAAAAACCTCAAATTTGGTTAATCAAGCTGATGGTTTTATAAGCTCAAAGGAAGAAAACTTGAATGAAAGTTAAAGCCTTTGGTAGCACACGTCACACACACCCCTGAGTTCCTAGCCTGTGACTCCGTTCCTCTCTGCTTCTTCTTCCAGGAAGAACCGTTTCTCTTACTGTCTTTTACCTCTACTTCCGCTCTTCCCCCTTCCCTATATGCTTGCTTTGGCTCTCACTGTAGACTGGGTTCCTCAACGTGGCAGAAACCACAGTAGATGGCCACTGGAAGATCTTGACCTTGATATTTCATAACTTCTTCCGTGGGGGAAACTGAGCTGCAATTGCAAAAACGGTCAGTGTGAAAAATGGCCAGAGAGACAGATGATACCAGTTGCCTGAATCTGTGTTTCTTCTGATCTATCTTTCAAACAGCACGGAACAATAAAGAAGGAAAAAATTAAAGAACATAGTTTCAAGTTAACTGTAAGTAAAAGGAAAAGTATCTCTCATAGTTTTGCCTCAAACCTTTCCTGTGAATAGAAAACAATTGTAAAAATGTGTGAAAGAGAGAAGGGGGGCCCGAGATTAATGTGAAATGACCTCCAAAGAGAAAGACTGAAGACATTTCCAGCTGGACCCACAGGGAAAGACCCAACTGTGTGCTGTAGGTACACAAGAGGCGCACCTGGAACGGAACGGTTCAGGAAGACGAGAAGTCCACAGGAAAGACGGGCATTGGACCAGCCGTCCACTGTGGGCCACTCGCCTGTGGCCAACAGGGCGGAGTGCCGCTGGGCAGCACCCCACGCCACACGCCCTTCCTTGTCCACTCAGCTATGTCCAGGGGAGGGGACTCCCTCAGAAGTCAGCAGTGTCCCCTGGAACTTAGTGTTTACAGCAGAAGCTGAAAGAAGGGTTTTGTTGTTAGAGACAGAGGGACTAGGAAGACGATACAAATATTAAAGCAATAAAAAACCTTTTCTGCTCATTGGTCTTCAGTACTCTCTCCGACGTTCCGATTCTTGCTGAATTGGTACTTGTTCTCGGCAATTTGCTGCATGAGCAACAGCAGTACAGAAAAACGGATGAGTAAGTAATGGAAGTGTCTAGAACACGTCTGCCCGCAGGAAGGGGGGCCACGAGGGCAAGCCACGCGTGCAAGTGTAGATTTTACATTTCCTTGGCACCACGTTAAAAAAGTAGAGGAAAACGTGACAACAATTTTAATAGTATATTTTATGTAGCCCAGTTCAACAACAACATTGTCATTTCAACTTGGCATTCATGGTAAAGTGTGAAGTGCCTTTGCATTTTCTCTGTATTCTCTGATACCCGGTTTGTGCTTATCCTCAGAGCCCGTCTCCGTGCAGCCCGGCCTGGTCTCCAGCGTCCAGTAGGGACAGACAGTTCAGCTCTAGGGAAAGGGGCGGTCACCAGCCGTCTTAGTGCAGTGAAGGGAAAGAACGCTCGGAACCTGCGGGGTATTTACATGTGAGGCGATACACTTACACTTTTTGGCCCAGGGAGAGCATGCCCTATTTAATGCTTTTGTTTCGTGTTTTTATATGTTAACTATTTTAAACTGGACCATAATGATCGCTTGGCCTATAGCCAAATACTATTGCTACTTTTTTCTAATTCTGAAGTAAGTTCACCACCATAGAGACGGAGTTGAAAAGGGTTCTTCCCTCACTTCCTTCAGGTCTCTACCTAAATGTCCACACTGTACATGCCTTTTCTGATTTTTGAAACAAAATAGCAACTGTGCCATTTCCCCCACCCCTCTGACAATTCCTTTGCCCTTGATATTGCTTCAGTTTTCTCCATAATTCTTACTACATCAGACGTAAAGAACATCCTTCCCTATGATTTTAGAAAGTTGCCCTGGTTTAAATACAAACATCGGAGCACAAGCACCTTAGGAAACGTGGGTTAGCTGGGAGGTGGAGGCGGTTGAGCTATTTCGAGCAAGGTGTTAAAAACACTGATTGCATTACATCCTGTGGGGTAGTCAGTTGGAAGAGTTCATAAATGAAAAAAATATTCTTAATTTACTGAAGGTTTGCCCCTTAAATGCCCTTATAGAAAAATTCGGATAACAGTGGTAGCTGTGACTTGGAACATACTGCCACAAAGGAACAGGGGCTGTCCGTGGGGCCACCTCTCAGAGGGCCAGTAGGCCCCCTGGTCGTTGTTCGGGGACAGCTACCGACAGGATCAGCGGGCTCCGGTCATCTGTGAAGGTGACTTCCGTTGTCATGAGTCACACCGCTGGGTGGAGGCTCAAGCTGACACTTGGGCTCCCGTGTGCCCCCAGTGAGCCTCCGCCTCCGCGGACACCAAATGTGGAAGCTGAGGGAGACGGGAGACAGCTTCACTTCTAACCTTGTCGTTTTCCGGAGGAGGGGACTGAGGTCCGGAGAGGGCTACCGCCTTTCCCCCTGGCGGGCCTTGTGCGCTCTTTCTGAACCGTTTTCACTGTTAGCGCTTCTAGATTCAACTACGTGGCGTCTCTCCCCTTCCCCCACCCCCCATCACCACACCACCACGTTCTCCGACCTTCTGGACACCAGCAAGGGTTGTACGTTTCATGCAGTCCCAACGCTAGCTGACGGGAGGTAGCGCGGTCCCCACGGGACTGCTCCCACTTCAGATGACAGTCTCGAGTGTTGGTCGCTCAAGGTAGCCACCCTTCTGCCCCCCTCGGCGACAAAGCCAAGGGTTTTCTCCCCCACCTCCTCCTCGGGTTCGCTAATTTGCTGGAAGGGTCACAGAATTCAGGAGACACTTCATTTCCTGTTGCCGGAGGAAACAGGCAAATGTTCATTCGTTGTAAGGGAGATTAGAAAGGGTGCAGATGAACAGGCAGGTGAAGAAGCCCGCCAGGCGAGGCCTGGCCAGGTCCTGAGGGCAGGCCCTTCTGTCCCTGTGGAGTGGGGACGGGCCGCCGTCTCGATGTGTGGGTGTGCTCGCCAGCCTGGGAGCCCTTTCACTGAGGGGCTTTCATTTCTATTTAGAGGACTTTGTCATGTAGGCAGGATTGATTATTGACTCAATCTTGCCCCTCCTGGGAAGTTGGGGTGGGGCTGAACATTCCTCATCCAGGTTTGGTCTTTCTGGAAACCGGTGCCCGCCTGACGCCATCCAAGGGCCACCCAGGGCCTTGTCTACATCAGAAAGTGTCCCAGCACTTGTGACATTCCAGGGGATCCAGGAGCTCTAGGTAGGGATGGGGGTCAAAGACCAAGTATTGTGTCAGAAGATGCTCCTGCCAGCCCTTCACTCAAAAACTTGCGAGGGTTTCAGGAACTGGGAGCAAAGAGCAGATATAGTTTATTATTAACTCAGAGCATTGCACCCCGGTAACTGGAGTCGGTCCCCAGGGTTGCCAGAACCTTGCCAGCCCCTTGCCTGTGTGGTCGGTCCCAGCTGCCCGCCTCATTCCTGGTGGCCACGCTGGCCTCCAAGCCAGTGTGGTTGCTTTAAATCAGTCCTGTGATCCAATCCCATAAATTCTTCTGGATGGAGCAGACGCTACAGGTGAGGCTCTGGCTTTGGTTCCACAGTTCAGGTCATTCCAGGACCCCTTCCAACCAGGGGGAGGGTCCCATACCTCGACTCGGCAGAACTGCCCACTGAACTGTGGGTAAAATTTTGGTTGTGGCTGTGGCTACTTGAAAATATTGCTAAAACCACTTTAAGTCTATTTCCAGTGACTGGGGCCTATTCTGCCAGCATGATGCTGGGGGCCAGCACGATGCTGGGGGCCAGCACACCCTGAACTAGAGGTTCGAGTAGCACCCTGTGCTCAGCTAGTTCACGTTTTCGTTGTGCATGAAGCCCGCTCAGGGACGTCCAGGGAGGAGTAGATCCAGGCGCCCAGATGAATGGCACGACCAAAATGCTGCAAATACTGAGACTATACATGTGCTCAGGTCGAGATGAGCTTTGGAGGACGCTATGAATTGGAGGGGGGGAAGAAAGACCATTCTGAAGGAAAATACTGGGAATAAACTTTGCAGTAAACATGGGGAGACCATTTTTAATTAGCGACACTTGTTTGCATAGGAATTCTGCTTATCTTTGCTCCTGCTGCAGTTCAGTTTTTTATAGCCATCCTTTTTGCCGTGAATAATACCGAAACAGTCTCAATTCACTCAGTTCCAGTAACCTCAAATTGGTGATACCAAATCAATATTATTGTATTGAGATCAATGTCATATACAGTTTTAGGGCATTATTTTCCACATGCTGATCCTAAGAACAATTAAAAAACTATATTGAAAGGAAGTCCTAAGACTCTTGTTAAAAAAAACCACCTAAATTCTTCCTGCCACTCACCAGCTCTTTTAGCACGATCTTATTAGAAGTATTTGTGGTCAGGCCCTGTACCCGAGCAGTTCTTGTTATGGGTACAGAGTTTAAGTGGAAGCCACTGGCATAAGTTTGGAAATAAACTGGCGTTGAATTAGTGCAGCTGTGACCTCACACATGCAGAGCAGGCCTTGCTGACTCGGGTTTGCAGTTTCCTAAGAGCATTTAAAGGTGTGTTTCTTGATTGGATCTTTCTCACAAGACGGCGCACGGTCTCCCGTGCTGGAGAAGCTCCCCGGCCGGACTTCTCCGCCGTGGCACGTACTGTCCCCCGAATGTTAAGAGTTAAAAGGAACAGACACCGCATGAGTCATGCTTGTTAGAATAAAGAACACTTACCACTACATTTAACTAGAAAATAATGAACTGTGAGGTTTGAAATTCAAGATAAGATCCAGGAAGTCCCGCTCAGCCCTTAATCGGTTCTTGTTTCTCTTAAATTCTAGATGTGTTTTTCTGTCTCACTGATGGGCGAAAGCCGCTCTGTCAGCTTCTTCTAAATACTTTTTGCTTCTACCCTTCGGTACTGGCGTACCTCCCGTCTCCTGACATTTGAGTGCAGCTCTCCTTCCCTTTCTTCCTCCTCTCTCTTTCTCTCTCTTTTCACTCTATACCTGGTTAGCTATTTGCTGGTTGATACTGGAAACTATTATTTTTGCATATATTTTAAAATTTATCTGCACAGTGGTCTCAGCTGCCTTAAAAGATGACTTTGTGTAATAAAACTGGAAGCTGATTGAAGCCTGCTTTTACTGTGCTCAGAATTTATTTTGAGCGCCAGCTCTGGCTGTGTGTCCCCATCCTCTGTGATGTTCCTGGCCTTTAAGGACACTTTTCCTGGATCCCCATACATGGTCCACGGGGAACTTATTTTGAGTGGAGGCTATGATCTTTGGTGAAGGAGTACAAGTAGTTTTGTTACATTAACACGGAGTTCTTCCATGGAGGTTTCACTGAACTCTGAGTTCTTTAAATGACATAAAACACGTACATGGTGTGTGAAACAACAGCCCTCTGACCTGAGATGCTTCAGGCTCATTCCAAAGGTCTTTGTGAAAGGCCCCTCATCCTGATTGAAAGATACAGACCCTGGAGCCCCAAATCACTGATTGCTGCCTGGGGAAGGCAGATTCACTGGTGGGACCGAATAATCCCACTAGAGAGGACAGTCTCAACTCTTAATTCAGTGTCATTACACATATTTCCTGGCTCATAATGCAGTGCTGTGCAGGCACCAACACCAAAGATTGTGTTAAATTTGCATTAGTTACATCCACCGATAAAAAAAGATACCTAGAAAGACTATGGTCTATTTTGACATTAAATACATTCTCTAATTATATTAGAAAAAAATTGTAAACCATACAATGGTGTGACAAAGATCTTCTTTTTTTAAGAGTTAAAAATCAAGGTTTGAACATTTTAAATTTTGTTTTCCTGTGCGAACTCAACATTTTGGGTGGGTGTCCTGGGCGGAAGTAAGTGGAATTAACTTTGGTAGGTTTCTTGCAACTTCAGCTGCCACATGCCCCCATGAACAGAAAAAAAGATGCAGTTATTTTATAGGGAACACCGCACAGGACTGTGGTTTATGTGCAGGAAATGCCCACCAAGCAACGAAAGTGCTGTTAGCACTCAACGGCGTACTTGACGCTTGAGGTGTAAATGCGTTGATGTGAATACACCTGACTCCTAGGTTTTATGTTCAGGATGAACTCCGACTCACTGTAACGCAGGACCCGGCAGCGACTTCGTGTCCCTGCGTGGCTTGCTAACAGAATGCGGTTAGGAGGGGGAGCCACGTAAAGGCTGTGCCAGTAGTGGGGACCGATGGGAAAGGGACTCCCCTTTGACCGCACGAGGAGTCCACCTGGGTTTAAAGCACACCAGAGGCGCAGTAAGCCGGGCCACCACCCTGTGCCTTTGCTGCTGGAGGGGTTCCTTCCACCAGTCACTCATTCAGTCTGTTCGACCAACACTTCCTGTGTGATTGGCCCATCATGGCAGATGGACCAGGGCTGGAGGGAGGGCAGAGAGACTGCTGCTCCGGCTTTCAGAGTCTGGGATGTGAGAAGCTGCTTGCCGGAATTCTTAGCCTGGACACACCTGTGTAAAGAGGGCTGCGAGGAGCTTCGGACTCGGTGAGCCCAGGCCTCGCGTTCTGCAGGTGCGTTGCAGAGGGGTGCCAGGTTCTGCTTTCAAGGGCGCTCACGGGGGTGGGCAGGATCTGGCCTCTCCTGGTGCCTTGAGAGTGTGCAGATGTGATTAAGTGGAGGACTTGAAATGGGGACATTATTTCGGATTATCTTGGGTTGGGGGGTGGGCAATGTAATCACATCGGTCCTTACATCAAAGAACCTCTCCCGTCCGGGTCAGAGAGAGATGCAACCTTGCTGGCTTCGAACAGGAGGGAGTAACCTTGGGCCCAAGACTGTGGGCAGCGTCCAAAGCTGGAGAGGATGAGGAAGTGGCTTCTCCACCAGACCCGGTAGACAGGATCTCCGCCCTGCTGACGCTGTGAGACCCATGTCGGATCTCTGACCTACAATGTAACGTAATACATTTGGGTGATTTTAAGCTGCTAGGTTGCTGGCCATTTGTTGTAACAGTCATAGGAAACTTACCATACTCAGCAAGTGAGGGAGCACACCAGGGCTGGACCCCGGACCGCCTGCCTTACCGCCCAGGCCATCTCCCTGGCGCTGAGCGCCCACGACAGCACCAAACCACGTGCACCCGGGGGGCGGAGGCCGCTCTGCTTTCCTCCCTGAGGTGTGACCAGGGTAGGCGGACGGGCCGCGCAGAAAGGGCTTGTGGACTCGCGTCAAAGCGCCAGTTCCCCCAGGGAGAAACTGCACAGCAGAGCGAGCCCTCCCGCCCTCTTCAGCTCTCCAAACCCCCCAAACCAGGCTGATTCCGGGGCGTGTCCGACCGAGTGTTTTCTTGATCCCACCTCCCTGAGAGCACCGCCCACAGGGTCCTTTCTGAATCAGCCTCAAGCCCCTTGTTGGTCCGGAACGGGGTCAGCCATGAATAAAGTGGAATGAATTCAAGATGCTAAAAAGTGTTCCTTTGACTTTCTTTCACATTTTGATTCTGACTTCCCACCAGGTCCTTAAAATTTGTCTTTTCATAAAAAAAATTTCAGTCATCGACAGAAATAATGCTATCTCCTAAAATCCATGATAGAAGTCTAATGCCAGGATAATGACAAGGGCGCAGCCCTTAGAAAAGCCTGGTCCGGGGGCCTCACTGTGGCTCATCTCAGGTGCCGAATCTGACCCACTGGTCATCACTCTCGGGATGCTGTTGAGAAGGACTCCGAGGCCCTGTCTCGGATCAAGAAAAGGAGCGATTTGACCATGACTAATTGGGGCCACTGGTGCACAGCTCATCACGCTTCCTAGAGATTTCTCTCCAGACGGCAGTCAGGTCTCCATCATTATTTCTCGGGTGTGATTTTCCAGCCAGTTCCAAGTTCAACCACGCGAAGTGTATCCCGAGCTCATTTCTTGGTTGTGTCAGGTGGGGGCACACACCCCAGCTCGTGTGACGCTGATGTCATTGGTAGGTTAGTTCTATAAACTCCCGCCTGGGGGCCAGAGGGGTGGGGAGAAGACGGGATGAGTGAGGCAAAGGGTGCTTTTCTCGCCGTTCCTAAGCAATTCTTCCACTTACCTGCATCCGGCGTAGTCACGGCAAATTTTATTTTTGTGTAGAGAGGCCCTGACTGGACGTCATCACGGATGAGTCAGAGTAGAGAAAACTGGATACCACTAAAAATATATTTACATGAAAATATTGGAGAGATGACAAGAAATATGAAGGGTTATCTATGAGAAGTTATTTCATTAAGTTTTAGGTCATGCATATATTAATTTTTGCTACAGAGTTTTCTAAGATTTATAGAGCAAACAGCAGTTACAACGAAAACATTTTTTTAATTCAAAAACTAGGAAAAAAGCGATAGATTTCATGCCTAGGCACAGTAGTTGTCTGCTTTAAAAACCACAGACTTGGGCTGGCATTGTGCCCTCACTGCATTTGTTTCCTTTTTGGTGTGGATACTGGTTTGGGGTCCTACTGGGACGATCGATGTGACTGATGCAGACACGCCCTCAGGGACTCGACCTTCTCGGCGCGGTGACAAGTGGGGGCTTCTGTGCGAGCGCTTGGCTGCGGTGATGAGTTGGCCCGCCTGTGGCCTGTCGTGAAGCCTAAGTGCCCGGAAAGGCTCCTGGTTCCTCACTAAGACCGGAATGAGATGCCTCCCTGGGAGCCTTGGCAGCGCATGCGTCGGCTGGCCGTTGGCAGAGTGGCAGCCCCCGGAGCGGTCATGAGAACCGTCCTTACAGCTTGCGTGGCATTTTCCGTTTTTCCAGACACTCACACCTGTTAATTATTGCACTGAGCTTCACTGTGAACAATTAGGCAGAACGCTGTATTCGTAGTATCTCTGTTTACAAATAAAACTCAGAAGGGTGATTGACTCTTTAAGGCTAGGCAACAGTGGGGTAAAGAGAAACAAATGTTTATTCTTAACCATGTGCATTACCTACCGTAACACTGAAAATACTAACATTTCACATGAATGAAACTCCTTAAGTGAAACCTAGTAACCTTAACATAAGTAACAAAGCAAACATTTACAACTAGAGAGCTTGTTGCCACCAACGTCACGATTCATTGAGATTTTCATCTGTTACTGTTGCTGGAGGTAGAAAGATTACAAGAAATGATTCTGCTCCTCTAGCTTGCCCACCAGCACCTGGTTGTGTAGGGGTGCACATAGTTTTCAGCATCGGGGGGCGATGTTTGATCCGTGTCCCGAGAAAGAGAGAGACAGCCAGAGCCTCAGTCAGTAGTCCCAGGAGGCACGGTCAGCCTTGGCAGGAACAGGGCGAGAGATTCAGGTAGCAGATGACATTTAAGGGAGCTTCGAAAGCTAACTGAGATTTACACTGGCATTTGGTGAGAAGCTATTTTATGTTGACGTCAAATAAGAGCATTCTATTTGGGCAAAGGCATTGAGGTAAGAAAGGTCGGAGTGCCTGTGGACAGGACAGCAGACCAGTTTGGCAGAATGGGAAGCTTTCTGTAGGGCAGTACTGACAATTATCCACATGAGAATGAGAATGTGCTTGGTCGATCTCTAATGCGAGTCTTTCTCCAGGCTCTTCCTCTAGCGATTGAGGAGGAATAGGCTGTAGGATTTTTTCCCCCCAGTAGGGTATTGTCTGGGAAATTAATCATAGTGTTTGGTAAAGGGTAATTGTGTATACTCTTATTTTCCTTTTTAGCTGTTATTTTATTGTTGTTCCTCCCCTCTTGCATCCTTTTAACATTTGTATTTCTCCAGAACATTTTCTTCTAAGGATAATAGCACGAATGGGTATTTTAGGAAACAGGAATGCTCAGATTAGGAATACTTCTACTAGGTTTGCATCCACAGTCCGTCTAAAGTGGAAGTTGCTTCCTCCCATTGTGTTTTTCCAGAGACGGCCTCTCGAGTCAAAGCCGCAACTCTCCCCACAAGACCATGGATTTATCCTAGCTGCCTTTTTAATTTTGTCTGTTATCTAGTCACCAGGAAGTCGGCATTGTTCTTTCTGTGTATAGACAGGAATGGACACTTGCCTTTCATTGTAAATTAAAAAAAGATGGACGATTATTTTCTCTTCTAAGTATACTGGATTGCAAAGATTTTAAAGAGTCGGTGATCAGAGAAATGAAGGTCAAATATTCTTGTCTGGCCACCCCGGACTTGAGGAAAGCCCAGGGCAGCTGTTCCCACCGTTGTCATGGAGTTTAATCCCCCGATCTTCACACTTCCATGCTGATAAGAGTCGGGAGGAAGTGCTGGGGCCGTGCAGATGTTTTTAAAGGCGCCGCAAACAGCCGTGTACCAAATTCCCCCGCCCTCATTATGTTTTCCACTTAAAACTTAAAAGTGATGTATTTCCGTTACTCTGACAAATACAGTTTGAGGCATCCATAGTCTCATCACTAAGATTTGAGATGAACATTTTGTTATATTTCCTTATATGATTTTCTTTTTTTTTGTGTGTAAACTGTTTATATGCAGCTAAAGCTTTCATGCCACGTGTAATTTTAATGCTCTCTCTCCCCAGAGTGGGATATATGTGTCCATATATTCAGTCTGCGTGGTACCAAGAGGACAAAATAGTCCGTTTGTCAGAAGTTGTTAGTAATACACTTCGAAGGAGAAAGTGGTTAAAGACAAATTATTTTGTTTCTTCCATGAAATCTGTTTTGCTATTTTTAACTAGAGCCCTGTATCAAAGGTTCAGAAAATTTCATAGCCTATTTTCCCCCACCCTTGAGTGAAAAACAGAGATCGCTAATATTTAAGATAGGACACAGAAAAAAAATCCACACAGTACCAAGTGATTTCTCTCTAACAATTCTCATGTCATAAAACGGAGGCGAACAAAACCCCGCATATGTTTTGACTAAAAGAATCATACTTCTTGGGGAAGTCAGGGCTCGAGTGGAGGCCAGTAGAATGAAGTCCTTTTTATTTCCCCCTAACGCCGAGAATAAAGTGGCAAGAGCGAGGGATCAAGTCGGAGGCTGAGTGACCGACCAGCTGCCTCGAGGCCTGGCTGCCTGGGAGTATCCTTAGCCTTCACCTGTGTGCTTATTTGGTATTTTCATTACTTACTATCATATTCATACATGTCATTTATACGGTTTGTGTCATTGAAATACATGTATCATTTGCAGAAATGACACAGTTCAGCTTATTCTTTTTAAAAATGTTTTTGAGATGAGTTTCTGGGGGCACATGTACCGTAGCTCCAGTTCATTATTTATCACCGTTCTAGATCATACCAGTATAGAACATATCGTATTTGTCCTCCCTCCCTCCCCGGCCCCTCCCTCTCGAGGAAGGAGCTCCACTTGAGTCTGTGGGATTCCTGAGTGGCTATTACTGGAAGCAGGGTCAGCATTTTATGGTAACAGACTCTGGGTGCGTCTCCTCTGAGCTTCATTGAGGAGAATACATCCGCGTCCCAGATGGATCCTGACTGACGGGTGTGGGGCCCGTGGAGACGGTGCGATCACACACGGAGGCCGGCATTCCTGCCCCCGGGAGACGTGCCTTTCTTCAGGTGCGCCCAGGAGCTGCTGACTCACCCAGCCTTCCCATCGGCTCTGGGGGCCGGCTGCGTCTGCCAGGAGGCCCCCACAGGCTTGCCCGCTCCCGGGGCCCCTTGCTCTCGGCCCAGGCGGCAACCTGATCGCAGCAGGGGTCAGGGCAGGGGTCCCTCAGGTGTGCTCCCTGTGACCCGCCTGAACTCCTCGCCTCCAGGGGCGGGGCGTCTGCTGCTGGTGGGACAGCCCTTTGGGAATTGGGCTGCTGGCATCTCTGGTTGCAGGTGAAATCCTGACGTTGAGTCCAGAGAGCGAACTCAGAGCACCAAATTGCATTTTTCCCCTTTGAAAGCCATTTGCTCATAGGTTTCCTGCCTTTTTCTTTTCTTGCCCCCCCACCCCCGCTCCTGCTTCTTTAGTTGTTGGCCTTGGCATGATGGCAGACTTGTAGGAGCTCAGAGGGGCTCTGCCCCGTGGCCGCTGCCCCTCAGGCTCTGCCAGCATCCTCCTTCCGCCCCCTTAGCCTCTGCCCTCGGGGTTCTGGCTGGTGCCCTGGTCCCTTCCCCGCCTCCACGACTCCCTCTGTCTCCCCTCCCCTCGGGAGTGATTCCAGAACCCAGCTCTGCTCCAACCCT
Source organism: Trachops cirrhosus (assembly GCA_028533065.1). Classification (NCBI taxonomy): domain Eukaryota; kingdom Metazoa; phylum Chordata; class Mammalia; order Chiroptera; family Phyllostomidae; genus Trachops; species Trachops cirrhosus. Next base: position 5,833,964 of record CM052551.1, on the reverse strand, counting down.
CCTCTGCTCTCCCCAGCCTCCGATGGCGCCCCCTGCTGTGGAGGAAGCAGCTCACCCCTCTTAGCACGGCCTTCAAGGCTCTTCAGACTCTGGCCCCGACCAGCTGGGCCAGTTCTGTGCCTTGTCTCCCCCACCACGGAGGCCTTGCTGTGGTCACAGCTCCGGGTCCCCAGGCCTGCAGTGCACGGGCCCGCCTCCTGCCCCTCCTGGTGCCAGACGCCCCTCCCTGCCTGCGGACATCCCACTTGCTACTAGCACTGACCACCTGGTCTTGCAGGAGCACAGGTGAGGGGCTTGGACACGTAGGGGAGAGCATTTTGCGTTGGAGGCAGGGGAGCCGGCTAGGTGGGCTCTGGCCCGGCTAGTGATGTTGCCCGCTACACGCGCTCAGCACAGGCCTGTGGATCTGTGCAACGGCCACGTGTGGGGTCGTGGAACGATCCCTGCACAATCCCGGCCTTCAGCTCGACTGGAAGGTGAGAGGGTTGGAGCAGATGCTCTTCTATATTCCTTCCAGCTTGCCAAGTTTCACGGTCGTTCTTCTTTTTGCACCTTTCTGTGCTTTCCAAGTCATCTACAATGAGAGCGTATTGCTTTGAAAGCCTGAGCTGCCAGATTAGAGTCCTGTGACTCTGAGCAGGCAGCGGGAAGTGTGTTGAGAGAGAGAGAGAGCTTGAAGCTTTGCTACCAAAGAGCCCTTGGAAGCAGGTCCCTCTGGTGCTGGAGCGGAGTTTCTCAGTGACTGACTCTGTAACGCCAGGGACTCTGCAGAGTCAGGAGCAGAGGTGAGATTTTAACCCAGGGCCGGACGAGGTTGTGAGGGGGCCGGTGTAAATCAGCGAGGACGTCGACGACGATTTAATGGGGCGCCGCTGTGTGCCTGGCGCTGACCAGGGCTTCAGCGTCCACCCTCTCATTTCACCCCAGCAACCACGGTGGGGACCTGATGCGGCGATTTCGATTTTCTACGTGAGTAAACCAGTCCAGAGAGGTCAAGTCAACGCGCCCGAAGTCACGCAAGCACTGCATCGCCAGGCCATCGTTCAGGCATCAGCTCATCAGATTCGAGAGCCCAGGTTCTTTGGGTGAATACGTCACACTGCCTCTCTATTCGGCAGTCACATTACAGCCTCTGTGCACCGTGGAAGGGCCCGGGGGACTGGGTGTGCAACCTGTGTTCCAAACAACGGTGGAACACAGACAGACAGGGCTTGGATTTCACTCCAAATTCTTTTTTTTCACATGCTGTTTTCCATTACTGTTCAGTCAGTATTACTTTGTACTGGTTTCAGGTGTACAGCACAGCGGTTAGACGATCATGTTCTTACTGTGCAAAGAATTCCCTCCGATATTTCCAGTCCCCACCTGGCGCCGTGCGTCGTCACCGCAGTGTGATGGGCTGTGTTCCCTGTGCTGCACTTTGCGTCCCTGTGACTGCCGTGTGGTGATCAATTAGTGCTTTTTAGTCCCTCCCTGCTTTTCACCCAGCCCCCAACCACCCTCCCCTCCGGCAGCCATCAGCCTGCTCTGCGTCTGTGAGTCTGTTCCAATGTTGTTTGCTCTTTTATTTCGTTCTTTAGGTTCCACAGAGAAGTGAAATCATACGGTATCAGATGCCCATCTTCTTAAAAGAAGCACTTTGTGACGGCCTCACAAGCTGTTTTCATTAGCATGTCTGTCCCTGAGGATTCTGAGGTGTGAGCCGCAGAGCTAGACTCGGGCTGGTTTGAACGGAAAGGAAGTATCTCAGCACAGGGCGCGGCTCACACAGCATCTCGGGGTGGTGGGTTTGGGGGATCCTCAGAACCAGGCAGCTGGGACCAGGCTGAAAATCACGCTGTCGACCTCTTGTGGTGAGCCCTGGGTGGGGCACTGTCCTCGCAGCTACCTGTGGCTGCCGCCGGAACCCTGACTTAGGTGGTGCCACCAGCTGCCACGGCAGTGTGTCTACTACCTGCCGTGCCTTTCCCCGGTCCTCCCTTCCAAGTCAAAGTCAGGGGCTGGTGCAGCTGATGGGCAGAACGCAGGTCGTGCGCCCAGGCCCCGGCTGGAGTGGAGGCTGGGATTTGAGTATGGCCGTTTTTATTTTTAGAGCAGGAGGTGGGCTCTTTCTCCTGAGATACAGGCCTTCTCCCAGCCTAAGCAGGTGATTCAGATGCACAGCAGCCAAAGACAACGGCAGACACTGTAGCATCCAGCCACGTGCAGATGACACAGTGGCACCTCGGGGCTTGTCGGTAATTCACTCTGGAGCTCGTGAGCAGCGCCGAAAACGACGGGGACCGAACGACGAAGCATTTTCTCCTGTGGGGCAGCGTTGCGACTCACAGCAGTTCTGGCGATGAGTCCCGAGCAAGTGCCAAGTGCTGAAATGCGGCAAGTACAGGAATTTTTTCTTGTCAAAATGCATCACGTACAGGATTTGACAAGTTCTGAAGCCGACGAGTACCGAGATATGACTGGGATTCATCTTTTATAGGATGGGATTTCTTTTCCTTTTTATAATAAGAAAAGTGAGATGGGATTTTTCATTCCCTTGGGCTATAACCTTTGGCATTCTCTCATTCACCTTCTGGAACCAATTAGCACCAGGTCCTACTGATGCTTGTAAATCGGGGTCAGGCTCACCCCGTCTGCCTTCTTACTGGGGCCGGAACCCTGGTCTGGGTCTTCAAGACCTGGAGCTGAGGAGTTCTCAGGAATCTCTCCCTCTCGTCTCTCCGACGCCAGCTCCTCCGCCCACTTAGATCCGTCTCTCATTGCTGCCGGGTATTCTTCCACGAGCTCCGTCTCCATCGTGCCTCTGCGTCGCTCCAATTATCGTGGTTCATCACTGGCCGCTGCGGCAGCCGGTGACCTTTCGTGAACCATCTGCTGGTTCGGGTCCTGCTACTGGGCGACCACAGGGTGTGGAGGCGGAGGGCGCTCTCCTCCCCGCCGTCTCCTGCCGGGACTTCGATTCCTGTTCCTTCGCGTCCGAATTCTGTCTTTTCTTGAGTGCAGTTTGTCTCACTCACCTTTTCCATGTAGAGAAAGCCCTAGGGATTCAGTCCTGTCTCCTCCCTGCCCCCCACACGTCCTCAGGAGGGAAACCAGGGCGTCGACCTACGTGTCTCTCATTCATGGTGTCAGACCCACGAGAGGTTCTTGGTGGAAGATTGATGGGATGGGAAACAGATAACCTTGAATGTCGAGTTCTAGTTAGCTTTGTATTTTTAACGGCATGGGAAGAGGAGGACCTGGTTTAGCATTTCCGGTCAGTCACTGCTTGGGCTTCTGAGCACCATGCCCATTATTGTCCGCACAGAACTCAGTGCTGTTGAGTGCATTCAAAACCGCCCCACGCAGCCTGGACAGTGTGGCTCAGTCGGTTGGAGCATCATCCCGTAAAAAAAAAAGGTCGCAGGTTCAATTTCCGGCCAGGGCATGTGCCTAAATTTTGGGTTTGGTCCTGGTTAGGGTGCATCCGAGGGGCAACCAATCAATGTTTCTCTTTCTCTCTCTCTCTCAAATCAATAAGCATGTCTCCTGGTTAGGGTAAAAAAATTGCCTCGTACAGGGGGCCCGAACCACAGCCATTCATGCGTGGTACGGACCAGACGCATACTGTTAACTTCCTCTGTTCCTACTCTCCAGAAATCCGCATAATAAAGAAGGAGAAAGCGCAGCAGCCATTGGCTTTCTTTAAGTCATAAAAAGGGGCAGATGGAGGGTGCACTTAGGAGTCAGGCCGCTTTTCCTAGGGTTTTCCTCGTGTCTGTGACAGGATCCCCCGTGTCTCGTGTTGGTCAAGACAGCTCTCTGCGGAGCTTGTCACTCACGGCGAGCGGCCCTTGTCTGCACTCATGAGCGGCACTTTGCCGGCAGCATCTGACCCAAACATCCTCTAAGGGATTCCGCCGTGGTCTTGCGTGACTCTCTGCAAGTGAGCTCGCGCGGAGCTGTGCCTTCCTCTACACAAGAACCTCATTTTAGTGTTTCTTGCTAAAGAGAATATGCTAAGAAAATGTTACTCATTTAATGTTGTGCTTGCACCATGGCAGCCCCACCAGCCCCTCCCACGCACACCAACACGCCCAGTTCGGGAGAAGATGGGGCTTCTGTATCCTCAGACCTCTTGAGGCAAAGCCGTCTGGTTGATTCTCCCCCTCACAGACCATGGCGTGCGCTCAGGGCTTTGCAACTTGACATATTTTAAAATAAAACACAAAAAGTTCAGCCCATAGTGTCAGTCTGTGAATTATTCTCCTTACACGGGAATCCCTGCCAGAGTCCCCGGGCCTTGCTCGGAGGGGCCTGGCTCAGAGGGTTAACGCCCACTCCCATCCCTTCTCCCTGGACTTGTCCTCCTCCGTTTTCCGTCGTGCTGGTTACTGGTTTTCATGCTGATTTGTGACAGTGGCTCGGGTATTACAAGCCTTAGCCCTTTGCCTCCCACATGTTTGGTTTTGTTAACAGTTAGTTCGCTACCTAATAGTTTTACAGTTTTATGTGATGAAAGTTGTTGAACTGTTCCATTGTGATTTCTCCCCATCCTGATGTATTTCTTCCTTCTGATAAAGTTTGCAGGATCCCTCATAACCCAGAAGTTCTCTGGTGTAGAGTGGGGAAGTGATGGGTTTTTCTGACACCCTGATCATCGCAGCTGGTTCTCTCTCATCTCGTATTTCTGTCTGGCCAGGTTTCTCTCTGGTTGGCCTTTCTGTGAGAGGCTCTTCCCAAATGCCATCCTGTCTTTAAGTCAGATGTCAGCTGACCTCTCCCTTTGCGCAGGGCGGTCCGCACGCTCAGCGTCCCAGCCCACGCGGGGCCGGTGGTCAGGGTCCCCTTCCCTTGTCCTCGTCGTCAAGGGGCTGAGGCGCAGGGCGAGTCTGGGGCAGCACTCCATCAGGCGCCCTCTCCGGGATATTCGACCCCTTCTGAACAGCTCAAGAATGATGAGGACCTTGTAGTCCGCGTGTGGAATAGGCTTCAAGAAGGAAAAGGAAGCCCGAGCTGGTCCATTTTACTTTTTCCTCTTCTCCTGTGGCCTTTGAGGTCTGTCCAGAGGACGGTGAATCGTCTGCTGGTTCAGAGCTCGGTCGTGAGTGGGGCGAGGGCTGGGAAGATTCGAACTCGCCACGTTCCTGAAAGCAGAGGACCTTTTTGAGAATACTGTCTCTAAACCTCTTATTTCCTGTGTCTTACAATGACTTTGTACACGTTTTCCTTTCTTTTTCTTTTAATTTCCTCTCCTCTCGGGGGCCCCCTCTGCCGCGCCGCCCCACCGCCGTCTTCCCTCCCTGACGTCTGGCCCGCTCGCCCGACGTTCCTGTTTTTCTCCATTTCCCTGCTGTCTTCTGACCGCTGGTTGGGGGGTGACCTCAGGACATCCTGGACGGGTGGGAAAAATGTGTCTGGAGCCTTGCTGTGACACGGTCACCTGTTGGGCGATTATGTTTGGATAGAAAGATAAGATTGTGCCCTGAGTGGAAACATACCCCAGAGCTGCACTCACTGGAAAAACCCCAAATCATTAAAAATTTTTTTCAGTCTTGTCATAGAATGATCAAAGCAACATTCAAATGAGACTATAGTTTATGAATTTTCATGAAATTAAAAATTTCCTGGGGCGATGCCAGTTAAAAAAAACCATCACAATTTCTTTAGTTCTGGATGAAAACAGAGCGTGCCGTGGAAGGTGTGACGGGCAGGGTGACTGGCTCAGCAACCCGTGTGCAGACCTTCGTGCTCCTCGGGGTCCGCGGAGAACACGTCCCCGCCACCCCCTCCTGTGGGTCCCTCCTCTGCTCTCCTCGCCCGGTGGTCTTCTGAGGCCTGGACGGGGTAGGAAGTGTGCTGGTGCCCAGGACAGGCTCCCCGGCAAGGGCGGGGGTGTCTGAGTGGCAGCCGCGCCTCCGTGGCGGCTCCCGGACCCCAAAAGCGGGAGCTTGGGTTTGGGCGGAGAACCGCGGTCCAGGTGGCGCTGGTTGGAACCCGAGTCCCCAGGCTTCGCCCTGACAGCCGCCATTGATCGGCTGTTTGTCGTGGGGCCAGATGTCTGTTAAGAGGAGAGAAGCTATTACAGGAAATGTGGTCTTTGTAAAACTGTAAAGGCCTGCAAATATTTTGTAGTTGAAAATGTGTTGTTTTTACTGCAACATGCCATTCTTCAGTGAATGATGCTGTAGCCTGAGTATTCTTTAAACTGTTCCAGCAGCTACCTCTGTGGGAAATCCACGTCATTAAGAACGTTACCGAAGCCTTTCGTAGGCTACACCTCACTGGTGTAGCTTAGTGGATTAAGCGTGGGCCTGTGAACCAAGAGATCACGGTTCGATTCCCAGTCAGGGCACATGCCTGGGTTGCAGGCCAGTTCCCAGCAGGGAATGCACAGGAAGCAACCATACATTGATATTTCTCTCCCTCTCTCCTTCCCTTCCCCTCTGAAGATAAATAAATAAAATCTTTAAAAAAAAAAGAATGTCACAAAAAATTTTCTTCACTATCACGCACAAAAATAAAAGGGCGTTTTGTAAATTATTTCTGTGATGCTCAATTTCAGAAGGTTTGGGTTATTTTAAACTACTATTATTAAACTACAGCACAAGTGCGGTGTAGTTTAAGGCATGCGACGAAATGGGATTTGCCCGTAAAAATGGATTGTCCTCCGCATTGTTGCACAGGTTAGTGCCACCGAGGACTGAGTTTCTGTTGTCGTTTCGGAATGTTGTTTACACGTTTCTTCCCGTCTTCAATGCGTTTGAATGTATGTTTCTGGGCCCTTTGATACTATTTAGAACGAGGTCTTGCACGTCACGTGTGCTAATACAGTTGGTCCGACTCGGCTGCGCACACTAGAGACGAAGTAATGACCCCGAATCCAGTGCCGAGCAGGGTGTCCTGGCCGGGGCGGCAGGCCTGGTGCTGACCCCGCCGCGCTCGCTTCCCCGAGATGCGAGATCTCCCCCGCCCACCTGTGAAAAACTTTCTCCACCCCGAGTTCTTCTTTTCATTGGGAGCGAAGTCGGGTTGACTTCCCAGAGTCTCGAATTGTGTCTAATCATAGTAACCTCAAAGCATTGCTGACTGGACAGTGGACACAGGAAACCTTCTAGAAATCGTAGTAAGAAAGGAGCTCTAAGGTTTTGCTTATTTTTCAGTCGCCAAGAAGAATGCAAGTATGGCTTCAAGGGGGAGTACAACACAAGGGCCCTTGAGAACAGTGCGTAGGGTTCAAGGGCGCCGTCTCCTGGTCTGACAGCCCCCTTCCTCCTGGGCAGGTTTCTCGCAGCCTCGGGCGCCGTTTGGAACAGCGTCTTTGTAGGGGAGTTATAAGAAAAGTCTCCTCCACACTTTAGCCATATACATGGGGTCTGTAATAGTTTTCCTGCCCCGTGGCCCAGAAACTTCACTGTTAGGACCTTACCGCCAGGAAGTGAATAGACACGTGGGCAAATATTTCATCATCTAGCCTTCAGTTTGCCTCTCCGTTTCTGTGCTGATGGATATTCGGGTTGCTTTCCCGTTAGCCATCGTGAGTGGTTCTGCTGTGAGCATCTGTGTGCAGGGATTTCAGTGCCTGTGTTCAGTTCTCTCGGTCACACACCCAGCCGTGACATTGCAGGGTCCTATGGGAATTCCGTCTGAGTTTTTGAGGAACTGCCAAACTGCTTCCCACGGTAGCTGCACCCGTTTACATTCCTGGCAGCGATATCCAGGGGTTCCAGTATCTCTGCGTCCTGGCCAACTCCTGTGTTTAAGAAAAATGATAGCCATCCTAATGGGTGCGAAGTATCTCATTGTGGGTTTGGTTTGCATTCCCTGATGGCGGAAGATGTGGAATATCTTTGCACGTGCTCATTGGCCATTTGTGTATCTTCTTTGGAGAAATGCCTATTCAAGTCCCTTTGCACATTTTTAAGTGGGCGGTTTATCTTTCTGTTGTGGAGTTGTAAGAATTCTTCGTATATTCTGGAGAATAGACCCTTATCAAACACATACTTTGCAGATATTTTCCTGCCGTCCTACACATTTTCTTTTTCACTCTTTATAGTGTCATTTGATGCACAAAAGTTTTTAATTTTGTTAAAGTCTAGTTTATTCTTCCTTTTGCTCATGTTTTTTTTTTTTTTTTGGTGTCACATCTAGTTGCCAAATGACAGGTAATGATTTGCCCATATGTCTTCCCCTAAGAGTTTCCTGGTTTTAGTTTTTCTGTTGAAGCCCTTGGTCCATTCTGAGTTCACGTTCACATGGTGTGAGGTAAGGGTGCAGGGTTCTGTCACCTGTCGATGTCCAGGTGTCCCAGCACCATTTACTGAAGAGATTGTCCTTTCCCCATTGAATGGCCTTGGCACCCTTGTTGAAAACCAGTTCCTTGTGTCTGCAAAGGCTTGTTTCTGGGCTTTTAATTGTGTTCCATTGGGACTATATGTTCATTCTTATGCCATTACCATAGTTTTGATGACGGACATTTGGTGGTAAGAATCGAAATCAGGAGTGTGTGTCCTCCAAATTTGTTCTCTTTCAAGATTGTTTGATTATTCGGGGCCCCTTGATTTCCATGGGAATTTGAGGATGAGATTTTCCTTTTCTTTTTTTCAGTTTCACTCACTGCACCTTTTCCCTGCCAGTCCTGGAGAAGTTTCTTGTTGGCAGTTTCACGGGGTATCCAGGGTGGGAGGCCATCCCCACCCCGCCCCCACCCTCTCTAAAGCCTGCCCACACTCCTACCTGGGAAGATAGTTAGATACGAAAGTAATTGTTATCATTGTACCTGTGAGAAGTTGGGGGAAGACCTCATATATTCAGCAACAGGGTATTGATTAAATGTGTTACAGCCTTTTACTGTGAAACACTTACTGTGAAATAGAGCACTGTGAAGTTGAAAGTATAGCCCCCAAGTACTATTGTATATTGAGAAAAAAGTGTGCTTTGAGTCACTGGGGCAATATCTGAGTTCGGAACAGATCTGGGGCCTCTCATGTCCCTTATCTCAGGGTTTTGAAATTGGGGATGACTTGTGGGGGCGGCTGGTCCTTAGTGGGGCTTTGGATCTTGATGTGTCCTCACGGAGGCTGGAGAGGAAGGGCCAGAAGTGAGTGACCTCGCCCTGAATTTAAGTGGCAGAATGTTTCTCAGCTTTTACACTGAGTGTACTCCCCCCTTTTCCAGTAATCTTGAAAAAACACATGCCAACAAAATATTATATTGTAAGAAAATACTGTTTAGCGTCTTAAAAGCAATTTGAAAAAGGATGTGGCTGTTTGGAGTTTTGCTACTTTGTGCACATTCACTGCGTTCGTCTGTTTTTTTTTTCTCCTAATCGCTTTTCATCAAAGCACTTTCTCAGGCCCAGCGTGCGCCACAGTGGCCCTCGTGAGCACTTTCTGAGCATTACCATCGCTTCGTCCACATGCGTTCCAAACGCCTGCTAAAATGCACATTTTAGCCGCAAGACTGAGAAATCCTGCCAGCTAAGCCTCCCAGGACACTGTGTAAACTATCTCCGTTTTGAGACCTAACTGAATATCTATGTTGAAAGCATTTTTCGAAACAAGTGCTTGGATTCTGAAGTCAGTCATCATCGTTTATTAAGGGTGTGAAAATAGCCAAAGTTATGTCTTGCCTGAGTATCGGAGTGCTGCATCCCTGTAGGTGATGGAACCCCAGTGCATGAGCCTCATTTGTTGATGCACATTTCTTTAGGGGAGTGGCAGGATCGGGGCTCAGTTTCCGTCCCCGCTGTCTTGGACATGGAAATATGTTGCCCCATTCACTACAAAAGAGGAAAAAGAAAATCCAACAAGCACTTTCGGTCGCTTTTACAGAAACATTTCTCTAGAGTTGAGTTCCATTTAATGCTTCTTCAAGGCAGAGTCAAAAGGCCAAGGGTTTACATGGACTGTTAGCATCTTCTTGGTCTCCTGTGTTTGGAGAGTTTAGGTAGAGTGTGAAGAACAACAGGATTAGGCTGTCATGACAGTTGTGCACCACTCAACACTAGGGGGCGCCCTTCCCACGGATTTACTATGGGCCTTCTGTACAAGGTCTTGTGCAGTGCGTGACCTTGGGCCACCATTACCCTACCCTTCCTCCTGGCTCTTCCCTTGCACCAGCTGGGGTACTGTGTGGAATCATATGTGTGCTGCAGAATCAAGTCTCAGAAGCCCCGTTTTGATATATAAGAGCAGAGGATGAGTTAGACTGGCTCTCAGTGTAGGGATTAGTAACGGTCTCCAAGACAAGCAGAGAGGCCGAGGTAAGTTCTAACTGTGGGGTCTGACCCCAGTGGGAAGGCCGAGGCTGGGGCTTTGAGCCCTCCCCTCTCAAGTGTCTGTGTGAAATGAACTATCTGAGAAACGATCAAGAAGAAAGCCTCAGCGTTTGCACTGAAATCATCTTTCTCAGAAAAGGGCTCTGACTTGAAGTGATGATTTTGACACCTAGAAACCAAGAGTTTCCATGGCTTTAAAGTAGTCCTTTTTTGGGCAGCGATGAGCACCTGAAAATAAAATCTGCTGTGTCCTACAACCTTTGTGGTTATGTCGGGTTTGGCCTAAGTGTTTGAATGAGAGAAACCTCATTCGGAGAAAAAATACAGTGGGGGGTTCGGATTGCATTTCATGCTTATTATATAGGATTCAGATGAGAAATATTAGTGTTTTCACAGCAAGGAAAACTGGGCCAGATATTCCAAAGTACCTTTCCACCCTCAAGGGCTGAAAACATTAAGAAATTATTGGTGGAAAGGATGTTACTATATGAATTTACCTATTAGTTTATATTTATGCCAGACAATCTCTCCCTACCTTTTTTTTTTGTGGCTTGGTTTACATTTAGTTCTGTTACCATTCTAACAAATCTGGATATGAAAAAATTAAATGGGGGAACATTGGAAACTACATTGGCTTGCTTAAATTTTAGACTTTTTTTCAATCTAACAGAATCTGACATCTTTTTCCTTTTTTGATGAATGAACACCAAAAATACACAGGGCAAACAAAGAAATTGATTTTGAATCGGCACATTTCTCACAATTAATTGACTTTTTAACATGTGCCGATAGATTGTATAAGGTACAAATATGATATAACTCAAAGTAAAATACAGAGCTTAGCTAAATATAAAGTACTCTTTTAAAATACTGCAGTCATCTCTAGGGACAGTAAGCTAGCTGTTCCTCAAAGAATTTCTGGGTCTCGCCTGCATGTTGTCACTTTTCCCCGATCAGCTCTCCCCTGTGGTTCTAAATGTTGGACTTCTGATGCTGTTTTGACCCAAAGGCTGGCTCCATAGAGCCATAAAAAAGTTTGGAAACCATTTCTGTTTGTCATACGATTCTGAAAGCATCTTGGCACTAAAGAACAAAGTTTTCTTCTGAGTGAAAGTTTATGAACACCTAGGAGGAAAACTTTAATCTATATAGAAATAGATAAAAACGGAAGTAAATTTCCATAGCAGTTTCACTTCCAAGATAGCCACCGTCGGCGGTGGGTCAGCGGGTGTCCTTGAGTACCCTGTTTATTGGACGCACAGGCCACCATCGGGCTGGGGACTGGGAGCCACGTCGGGGCAGCGGCCAGGTCTGAGAGTGTCCGTCCTGTTTCTAGATGGGCCTCTTCCTCTGATCGGGCCAGTGGGCAGGCCAGAGGCCTCAAACGACCTATTAGCAGGAGGAATTGGAGAAAATGCTTAGAAATGCGTTCCTTAGAATTTTCCTTTGCTGCTCTGTGCCCCTTCCACAAGATTGTTTACTTCAATTGAAGTGGCACGTAGTTCCTTTTCATTATATTTCATGAAGGACGTATGTAGATTAATTTGGAGGGGAAAGCTCAGAGGGGATGCCTTTTAAAACTCTGCTTTTGCATTCATCTCCTCATGAGTTCTTGGTCTACATCAGTGGTTCTCGACGTGTGGTCCCCACCCCGACAGCATCAGCAGCATCCCAGGATGCAGGTTCTCAGCCCTCCCCCCCCATCCCCCCCATCCCCCCCCACCGGCTGAACTGGAAACGCTGGAGGTGGGGCCCAGCAACCCGTGTTTTCACAAGTCCTCCAGGGCTACTGATGCGGGATAAGGCTGGGGAGCGGCTGTCCTCTACACAAAGATTAGAAAAGTCTTTTCCTCGCCCTTTCCTCTCTCTGATTCTCCCTCCCTTTCACCCCGTCCTGGAAGCTGTGGGGTTGTGGAGGCGTGGCGTCGCTTTCCCACGCCGCTCTCTGCCCCTGCTGTGTCTCCATCTGGACTGTCATTCGCCACTCTGTCCACGTGACACATCTCTCGTCACCCTTAACAACTTTATTCCCATGTGACTCACTGGAAAACCGCCCCGACCCCCAGCTCCCGTTGGTCTCGACCCTCTTGTCCTTTCTGGAGCCCCACGAGTACCTTGTCCGTGGCCCTTGGCATTTGATTGTGGTGTTTTGTTCACACGTCTCTCTCTTTTCCCCGGAATCAGGAACTTTTTGTTCCCTGGCACCGGGGGGAACTCATGGCTTGGGCGGATGCTCGATTCATGTTTATAAAGTGGGGATGAAGCGAAAGCTAGCAAAATAGCGACTTCTCTGTGACTGAGAATTATTAACGGGCAAGAGGGTCTCACAAGAGAGCCAAAGTGACCGGTGTGGACTCCACCGACCGTTAGACTGTGTTAGAAATCACGACCCCGCGATTGCTCCAAGACCGTCTCTTCTGTGAGAAGTTGGCGGAGTTCCTGTCCCACGGGCCTTGGTAGGGTTCCTGACACAGTTAGCTGCGCACAATGGCGCTAATGATGATCATATGAAAATTAGTACCTTCGAGCACAGTAATTTTAAGGCTTTTATTATTCTGCCCTGAAGTTATACTATGTCTTTCATGGAACCAGAGGTCTGTTTGCCACAGAGTGACTTTGGACGTGGGCCAGGTTTGGGAAACGCGTCGACTTTGACCCAGCTCTGTGATTTGGGGGCGACCTGGAACCTTCATTGTATTTTCCGAGTCCCCTGAGTCACACAGAAGCCTCCCAGTGTCCTTCGGGTCACACGAGCAGCTGCCCCCTGGCCCGGCACGGGCACCTGGGATGTTTCCCTGTAAGGTGAGCTGGGCGAGAGCCACAGTGAGCTGATAATGACCGCTCGGCCAGAGCCATCCCTGTCCCGTCCAGTGAGTGGTCCATGCCTCCCCCGGGTCCACAGTCCGAGCCCCGTTCCTGGTCATGAATGTATTAAAATGGCCTCACCTTCTTTGCAGACGGTGTCACTTTTGTAGGCTGTGTTTCTGTCTTCTGTGTAGAGGCGAGGAATGATTTGCAATATGATGATATTTTCAGAACTAAAGCATTTCTTTTACAGTTGTGTTCGAATCATTGAATTCTTTATTTGCATACAAAGTTCAACACACTTCTGCAGACCAGTGCACATTTAGGAGAAGCTTGAGAACTTGAATTCGTTCTGACGTTTCACTGAAGAATTATGCGCCCAGATGGCTCACTCTGCACCAGTGAACTCCAGGTTTCGTCTGCGTTGGTATTTGGACCCAGGCGGTGGTTAAAACCGCAGGAGAAGTTACTTACAGCACCTGTAACTGGGCATGAGAAAATCAGCATTGCTGGTAGACTGTGCTTTTCTCTGCCCGCTCTTCAGTGTGAAAGTGTTACGGGAAGCCATCTCTGTGAATGGTAGCAATGTGCTTTTCATTCCTGGTTAGGATTTCTGTGTGTGGTTCTGGAATCTTCCTGGGTGCAGCGAGCCACGGGGTCGGGTAGGGCCTGGCAGGGAGACGGGAGGACGGCAGACAGAGCGGCTGGACCGGCTGGGGACACAGGTCGGATCGGTTGAGGAGTTTTGCATGTGCTCTTAAACAATCAGATCTCCGCATGAGGAGTAACGTTTAAGAATTTTAAGGGGGCAGTTATGGTGTTGGGGGTGTGGCCCAAGCAACAGTTTTGGAATGTCTTACAGCCCCTGCAGTGGCCAAACAGAAGGTGGCCGTGGCAGGAGAGAGATGGGAGGTGTGGGGAGAAATTGGAAGCTGTTCTGATAACTGAGGCAGGAGGCGGAGGGAGAGGAGCAGAGGGGTGGGATCAGAGACCGATTTCAGAGGGTGAGTTGGCAGGATCAGACCTGGCGTGCGAAGGAAAAGTGCGGGTCAGAGTTTCCCCGGTGTCCGGCCAGGTGAGGGAGAGTGGGACCGTGGGGGGCAGGAGGCCCGGGCTGGCAGGGAAGGTGCCCGTTGGGGTCTTCGGCGGCAGGTGCAGGGGCCGGGAGGTGGGAACCGAAAGGCCACAGCGCTGAGGAAATGCCCCTGGGACAAGGGCATGTCTGGTTTAGAAAGAAATTTGCTTAATGACTTCCTCTCTTAGAGCTTGACAAATGCCCACTGTGAACCAAACTGGAAAAATATTATCCAGGAAATGGCAACTCCGAAGCTTCTCAGAGAGTGAAGTGCCCGCAACTCTGCTTAGAAAGTGTTCTCGCTGCGTTGGGGCGTGTCGTGATGATGGAGGGGTGTGGCCAGAGGGTGGTAATTCTCGCCCATCGAGCCTCTGCGGCAGATAAACCTGCAAACAAGAGTCTGGAAAGTTCCCTCTGCCCTTCAGGGTGCAGTCCAAATGACCTCTTCTTAAAAGCCGTCGGAGCCTTCCCTGCTGTGTCCTTCAGGCTGAGGGGGATGGTTGGCTGTGCTCTCTCCTCCGGGATGGGGGTGGACTGTGCAATACTAGGTCTGGGTTTCTACGTACTCCCCCGGGGTCTTTCCCAGTAGATCGTGGGGTTTTCAAGTGGACGAAATACATGTAATTTCACTTCTGATGGTGACAATGATGGTGTTAGGAAATAGCAGAAGACTGGGACGTTCATCTATGCACTTAATATATACAGATTTATCTATCTGATGTATCTATCTACCCTATCTTGCCTTAATCTAGCTTCCCCATAAACTTGGGTGATAGATGATGATTTTATCTTCATTCTGTAGGTCGGGAAAACAAGGCACAGAACATCTGCTTAAACCAGCTGGTGAGAGGTAGAGCTGGGACTTGAACCCAGCACATCCGGGCCTGCAGCTTGCACTCCTAACCGGTCTTGTCTATAGCTTTGCTGAGAGGACGCTGGTGTTCTCTGCAGAGCTTTACTTGTGAGCCTCAGAAGTAAGATGTATAGAGTAGCACTTGCATTTAGGACCGTCATCAGGGCCTGCGCAGACTGTGACTCGGACCCTCTTCACCGGCACGGGCAGTCTGCTTTGGAGCAACGGAAAGTCGCTTCCCGAGGTTCATGGCCTCTCGATGCGGAAGTAGCGTTTTGTCTGCCGTCTCTGCCTGCGCTTGGCTTTGCCCGGGGAGGGGTGCAGGGGAGGCTTCTCGGCAGCGTCCTACAGTGTCAGGGCAGGAGCCAGGTGTTTCGGGGACGATCTAAAACGAGTGTGCAGAAGGGGCCCACAGCTGTGTGTGCCCTGATGGGCTGATCCACTCTGTGCGGTGAGAGGTGCAGGGAGAACGGAGATAATGAGTTCTGCGGGTTCCCTGGGAGAGGTCAAGGTGAAGCGCGCTGTCGGTCTGACACTCGCCATCTGGCTGGGTTTGGAACTGAGCCTCACTGTCAGAGAAACAATCTGGCGTCAGGGTGCCCGGGGTGCTGCCGGGTCTCTGGGCCGCCTCTGGGTGGCCCCTGACCTAGTCTGCAGGCCTGTCCTTCTGTCTGAGTTACTCAGCCCCGCACCCCGGGCCCACACCCCACCACGCACATCCTCTGGGGCCTGGGCTGTTCCTCCACGGCCACGCGGGGCACCTGCTCCGAGCCTGTGGGTCTGTGGTGCCGGGTCCTTGCCCCAGTGGCACCTGCTGGATGGTCACCTCAGGCTCTGGGGCTTCAGTGCTGCAGACCCGTCTTGAACTGCTAAGCTGGACTTGAACTTGGGGCTCAAGCTGGTGGCCCCCTGAGGAGTTCCTGGGGAAGCGAGCCTTCCAGGGAACTCCTACTCAGTCTAGCTTCCTGTTTAAGAACCTTTCCACTGGGTCAGGGAGCCCAGGTGCATCTTCAGAGCAGAGGACCAAGGAGACAAATCCACAGGGAGCCAGCACTTTCGGGCGGGTCCCCTGGTTCCCTCCAGTTACTCTCCCTGGCCCTGGCTTCCTTCACCCCAGACCTTCGAAGTAGCGACAACATACGGCTTCTGCATGGCTGACTGGTGTTAACTACCAATTACACCCCCAGCACTAAGGTGCTAGAGGAGCAGAGGGCGAGGATCTGCCGGAAGGTCTCACGAAGAGAGCGGTTGAAACGGGCGGCTTTGAACATCGTGGGCAATGTCGCCGTTTTGTTTCAGAAAACGTCTTTCATGGTTCTCAAACTAGCAGGGAGGGCAAAAATAAAATGGAGATAAAATAAAATAAAAATCATCATCAGGGTGAAAACATTTAATGGGGGAGAGTCTTGCCACTATGTCATCTTTGGATTTGAAGAGACAGGCAACTCTTTCTCATACTTCCTACTTAATCTGTACACGGGCCGTCTTCAACGATCCATTCAGTCCCCACTGGGGCCAGGCTGAGCCCCTCACGTATCTTTACACGGCAGCTCCTAATCTTCACGACAATTTTTTCGAGGTAACTGTCAGTCACTCATTTGTTTGAGCAACAAATATCTTTGTGTTAAGTGGTGGTTATGAGCCTGGCTTTGAGTTCGGGGGAGGGGCTGGAACAGTGAAGAAGCAATTTGATTTCCTTACCTGTTAGGTGTTTCCCATTGTCACACGGGGAAGGACAAACAGACTAACACGTCATCAGAAAGCCTTGCTATGTTCTTACAGACTCTTCAGGGGCATAGAAATTTGAAGGGCGGTGGTCACACCTTTGGATCTAATCATCCCATCTCAGCACCTTTCTTATGGAAATACCTGCCTGCACACAATCTATCGAGAAGCTTTGTGGCGAGGATGGTGATTAACAGCATTGTTCTAGGAGCTGACCTTGAAAAACCTCATTGGCAGGAGAATGGCTGACTCCTTGTGTTGTATGCATTAAATGTTATACATTAAAATGAACAAAGTAGATCTGTTAACACAACTGCCTGTGACCTATTGTTAAATGGAAACAAGCCTGTTGTAGAAAAATCTGTGTAATAGGAACACATTAGCTAAAATAATAAGTGTAAAGAAAAAGAAAAACTCTGCCAGGGTCACATGCGATTCTCAGCTCAGACCTTCTGTAGGCGGAAGGTGGCAGAGGGGTGTGTGGGGACAACTCTTCTGTATTACCGTGTTAATTCATCTTGGCAAAATAGCCACAAGTCCGTGCAAATGAAAGGGGACAGGGGCTAGGGCGGAGTGATGTGCAGAGCCCTCTGGGGACACAGGGGCCCAGACTGGAGGTGGGAGACGGGCGGAGAGGGCTCTGGAGGAGGGACGGCGTGGTGAGTTCAGGACGTACCGGGTCAGCCTCGGGGAGGGGCACGGAGGGGCTGAGGGCTTCCTGCCGGGAGCGCCCTGGAGGACTCCCGGTGGGTGGCGGCGGGTAGCTGGTCTGTACCCCAGGTCCTCCTGCCAAGGCTGCCCTTGGCTTTGCTGAGTGGCCTTCTAAAAATGCAGTTTTGACCCTGCTGCCTTCCTTCCCGAGCGTTTCCTGTGACCCTTCATGGTGTCTGGGTCCAATGCCCCTCTCTGAGGCAGAGAGCCACCCTGCCCACCCCCTCCTTCCGCCCACACTGGCTCTCATGGGTGTCACCCGGGACATTTGTCATTTCTTTACAGGTGCCACGGTTCTCACCCAACAAGGGGTGGACGTAGGTAAAGAGGGAAAATCTGTGACGCGGGTGGGTAGTTGTTGGCTGTTGGCCTGTAACCTTGCAAATATTGTGACTAGTTATCCGCCTTTCTGGGAGTTAAGTCCATAATTCCGTCTTATTTTGAGATAAACTTGAAATGAATACCTTTCGGGAGGACAGTCTTCCTACTGTCCTCGGGGATATTTTCTTCTTAAATATCCCCTGAGTGGGCGTTTCTGATGGGAGGTTGGTCCCCGCAGAGGGGGCCGGGGGGCCTGGCACCGATTCGTGTACTGGTCTCTCCCAAAGCCGGATGGCTCCACCTTCACGGAATGCTCACCGTGCTGAAAACACGACATGGGCTGAACAGCCCTGCTTGCTTTGGCCAAACTCAGAGCGAACGGCCGGGCCCCAGGTGGGATCACACGGACAGAGAACCGAGGCGTCGTCCGCAGAGAGAGCTGCTCCGGGAGAGGCCGCGTGTTATCTTTCCACCCTCCTCCGCTCTGATTTGTGCCTTCACTCTTCTTATAATGGCCAAAAGGCGATGGAGACTCCTTTTAAAGAAATGACAGGAGCCGGTTTCAGCTTCTTGATTTTCAGAAACGTTTGTACTTGATACACTCACTCGAGGCAGGAGGAAAGTAATATAGCCCTGTTGTCTGGCTCCATCTGGTGGATGAACATAAGAAAGAAATCAGACTGCAGCCTTTTGCGGTGGAGCTCGGCAGGGACACGTTGTGAGTAGTTCTGGTTATTGGTAGCCAAAGGAACAGGAGAGGCATTCTTATCTTGTAGAAGCCGATCGTTGTTATAGAAAATCTCCCCAAGGAATGAAATACATTTCTGTTAAATAATAGCAATAATAAAATACATGGCAATACTGTTTTCTTGGGTTGAGTGGTGAGTGTCAGGCAGGATCAAAGGCAGAATCCACTCCCAGCTTGACACGGTGCCACATCAGCATAAGGCTCGTGCAAAACCCCAAATATAGCGATGCAGGAGTCTCGGTGTTGCTCCACAGATTATTCCAGAACCTTCCAAAAGCTAGACTTTTCACTCAGTGATGCATAACTTTGGGATTCTAGCAAATGATAATTTTTTTTATCTTGAGTCAGTTTATTTTGATGCCCTTATTATTTGTTTATGTGTAATCTTCTGAATCTATGGACCCCCTGAAGTTGCTCTATCTTTATTATGGGAAGTTAACTGGTATCAAGTTCTACCTAGGTGGTGCCGTCTTGCTTTTACATCTAACGTTGAACAAGGTTCAGCCAGGAAGAAATTGCATAAAAGCTTTCAATTAAATTTCATTTGTATATAACACTAATTTCATTTTTTTATGGTTATAAAAGTTCACCTTTGTTCAGTGAAGCATTGGGTGGGCATTACCGTTTTCCCATCATTGTACAGTGCTCTTTTCTTCATTTTGGTTTATTTTTGTAATGTGAAAAGTACCCGTGATTTCTCCCTAAGTCTTTCAAAGAGATGCTGTTACATATGAGTGGGGAGGAGGGTCAAAGTGTAAGGTACTAATGCTGCCGCCATGGCCAGTGCATCTTCCTAAGGAGCCCTTGAAACAGTCACGGATAAGCAAGGCTAATCTGAGAAACTCTTTTTCTGAAAACACTCAGAATTAGAGTAAGGTAAAGTAGAGTTTTCGTAGAGTTGGAGATGTTCGAGACTAGCTACCATTTAAATATTTTGTGTGTTATTTTCTTAATTCTTACAATAATCTAATGATTGTTAATAATCTGTTACTGTATGCTGTATTTAGATGAAAAAAACTGAAGCCCAGAGAAGTAGTCTGTTCAGGGTTATTTGGCTATAAAGTGGTAAGGGCAGGATTTGAACCCATGTAATGTGGCTCAAGAACCCCGATGCTAAGTCACTTTGCTGTCCAGTGGAGCTTTCTGCGACGATGGACGCATTGGGTGTCTGTGTGGCTGTGGAGCACGTGAAGTGTGGCCAGCAGAAGCTAGGAATTCTTACAATTTTAATTGTCCTAAATTTAAATAGCCTCATGTGGTGGTGGCCACTGTTTTGGACAGTCCAGCTTTATAGGATCTTTGAGGTTCTGTGCAAGCAGAGATGCGAGACCTTGAGGGTTACCCAGTCTAACTCCTTGTTTTACTGACAGGGAAAATGCAAACCAGATGGGCTAGTAATCTCAGAGTCAGAAAGTTAAGCAGAGGCACAAGATTATAGCCCAGGTGTTTGTACTGTCCAGGCACAGCTCTTCCTGTTCTGCACCCTTTCGACACCTGCAAACTTATGTTTCTGCTGCCATTGATAATATTAGGTTGTAAAACTACTGTTTTGAGGGAGGAGCTTATCTTTTCTGAAATACACGTTCAATGAACACTTCCTTCTCTTCTCAGGTGATAGAAACATTATCGCGACTTTCTCGAACACCGATAGCATTGGCCACAGGGATCAGGTAAGCTTGTTTCTCTGTGGTTCATGTTCAATGTGACGATTGCTTGCTGAACAGTCACTTTTGGCAAATCATGTCACATATGAGGACTGCATCTCATTCACGCAGACGGCCTGGTATACGAGCCCCATGCACATTTGAGACTCACTGAGCAGGTGAAAACTTCCTCGCAGAGTTGAATGAGACACATGGGCTACACAGTGTTCTCCTTTTACCGGTGACTGTCATTGATATGGTTCTTGTTTTTTAAAGAACTTCCTCCAACTCTTCTCTACAGGTGACTCATCAAGATGCACACACATGCTTAAGTGAACATTTTAAAAGACGTTGTAATACATTTATTTCCTGTAGACTGTAACAGTAACTCACAACATTTAGGAGGTTAAGAAATAGTCAGACAAATGTAAAATGATATGTGTCCAAGGATGTGTATTGAATGTCTGGTGCTCAGCGAAGAATTTGGAAGTGAATTGGTTCAAGGACTCACACTGACTCCAGGCAATGAAGTACTGTGCAGTCAGAAAGCACGGGAAGTGCAGATGTGTACGTCACGTGGGGCTCTTTCTGGTTACAATACTGCCTACTTCAGTTAGAGCAGATACAAATTGTATTACCAACAACATTAGAAGTGAAGAGAGACAATTTCGGTAGCCACACAGCCAGCCCACATGGAAATGGAGGGGATTCTGTTTTTTACCTCGTTTCCCCGGAGCTCCATTCTTCAGTCTCCAGGCACTAGGGGCTGTGCCCTGAGTCTCTTCCTCTGCTGCTCCCATTTTTCCGTGCCCAGTGCACATGCAGATCTGAGGGAGAGGGTCCAAGCGTGTCTCACAGGGCCGATCCGCTGTGCTGGGCAGCCCAGTGCCTGGGCACAGACACAGCGACCTCAGGGAGGACACCCTGCAGCCTCTTTCTCAGAAATGGGCTACGGATTCAGCGGCTTTCTGCAGAAGTGGTCTGTAGGCAGGATAAATGTTCAGCACCCTGTAATTTGCCCTTCCATACGTGCTTTCTGTCCATGTCAGTACATATGTTATGTTGTTACATGTAAACAGCACATTC
Source organism: Trachops cirrhosus (assembly GCA_028533065.1). Classification (NCBI taxonomy): domain Eukaryota; kingdom Metazoa; phylum Chordata; class Mammalia; order Chiroptera; family Phyllostomidae; genus Trachops; species Trachops cirrhosus. The sequence continues at coordinate 5,812,739 of CM052551.1, read as the reverse complement.
TGAAATAGCACAATGCTAATTTTGTGTATTAACATATTTTTGATTCTGAAAGGATATACGTCAGAAGAATTTTTTCCTTTTTAATTATTCTTATCTATATTTTCAAAATTTCCTACAGTGGACTTGTATTGGTATAAGAGTCTAAATTTATTTTTAAAAAGCTTTTGAAACTTTGGCATTACTGACACATTTTAATTTACTTGGAAAATCATGTAGATTTCTCAAATGCCTTAAGTATTAATCCATAAACTAAGGTGAAAAAAATCTACTTTTCCTATTAAATATAATGATTTAATAATTACCCAGTGCTTATTTGTTATTTTGATGGATCCTCTTGCTGTTATGAAATATGACATGCTGGCTGCATATGAAAAACAGTAAAACTTTGGACTGTAGTATAATTACTGTGATTTTTTTACATATAATTTACAGCATTATGTGAGTGTGATAAAAAACATCACAGAAGCATGAGGCAAACCAGGCAGTCTGTGGCTAAAAACAGGATCAACTAAAGTGATTTTCTTTGACCAGGGGACAGAGAAAACCCCCTAATCTCCCTGAGGTCCCACTGATTCATTTATCCAGTAATTGAAAATGAAAAAATATGTAACTTAAATACCTGAAAGTCTAAGTAAAGAAAGTATATCAGAGTCAGTAATCATATATATGTCAGTAATCATATATATGTATGTGACATTTTGTCTCCTAATCATTTTCACTGTTAGGTTGTTACCCAAGTGCTTCCCAAGGGTGATTGCCGCCCAGGTACTTGCCGATCAGAGCAGAATCCGTAGTGAAAAGAGCTGGTGTCCCAGGCAAGGCCTGAGCCGTGAGGGGGAGCTGCAGGGGGGCCGTGAGGTGGGGCTGCAGGGCTGTGGCTGGTGGGCGTCAGCCGAGCACACAGCAGGCCCACGGGCGCTCAGAGGGCTGCGCCAACCAGCAGAAACGCTGCCGGTGGCGGGGACCCCAGGTGCCATGGCCTCCCTGGGGGACAGACGCGGTGTCAGACACGGTGACTGGCCTGACCACGCTGGTGGCAGACAGGATGACACCTTTCATGAGAGGTCAGTGCCCCTCCCAGAAATTGCTTTTCACCCTTGTTTTTCTCTTCCCCATCTCCTAGGCCCTTCCCGACGGAGGAGCTCGTCAACGATGAGGACATCTACAAAGCCCTGCCTGACTTAATCGAGTACGTTGGGCATTTCCAGCAACATTTTTGCATCCTCTGTGGATGGTGACTGTGGGTGTTAAAATAGCTCCATGGGGGCGGGGGGCTGGCTTAATGATTAAGGTACAGAAGAGTCAGCCTCAAACTCGAGATGGAAAGGGGCACAAGAAAACACACCCGCATTGGCTTTCGCTTGCCGTCCTGGGCCCATGGAGGGTGAGTCTCTGGGACGAGTACAGAGACACCTGCCGTGATGTAAAGTTCAGAGTCTCTCAAAGGCAGGAGAGATGGTAGAGAAAAGTGCAATGAGACAGTTGAGGAACAAGGCAACAGAGACTGGCCTCAGGTCCTGGGGCTATGGGCCAGGTGGTGCACGCTCTGTAGGTTCAGGGACGGGCGAGATCCGTGTGCGCTGGAGCTATTCGGGCGTGCTCCGTTAGATGGCGTTAGTCTGAACAGAGACTCCGTTTGGGCTTTATTATTTAATAGTCTGCAGAGGCCAAAGGACCCGGCGGCCGATCATCTTCTGTTGGTGGAGTGACTCGTGCAGATGATAAATAAATACGGAACACGCTCCTCACTCCTCAAGGATCTGATGACCGAGATCAGGCGTGTTTGTGAGGACTGTGATCCGACGGAGATTAGGCTCCACGGGGGGTTCAGATCCTGTGCAACTTCACCCGTCTTTCCACCCCACGCCCCAGCACACCAGCTGTCTTGCTCCCGGACCTCTGCCCTTGCTGTTCTTTCTGCCTGGGTGGCTGACCCCTGGCCATTGAAGTCTTTGCTCAGATGTCCCTCTCCAGCGAGGCCTTCCTGGCTCCCCCGTCTAAAGCTGCCACCACGCACCCCTTGCCCCGTGTTTTCATGGCGCTCACCGCTGCCCGACACAGTGTCTGTTTGCTTCACTTGTCCGTCTCTTCATTGGGTCAACTTGGTGAGGTCGGGGACTTGACCTTGTTCTTGGCTGCCTTCCTAGAACTCCAGCATCTGGTGTGTAGTAGGTCCGCGGTAAATATTTGTTTTCAGAACAAATAAGCCAAAGCTGCCTTAAGCATCTCCTGTTTGCCAGGCCTCCTGCTTCTGGTCAGAGCTATTAAGCCCATGTAGCTAAGTGCCTGTTCCTTGCTAACCATGACCCATGCATGATCTTGTGCGATTCTGCATGATGCGGTTGTTACTAGTACCATCATAATTCACACACTGAGTCTCGAGAAGCTAAGTAACTTGCTGAAGGTCATGTCACTAGTAAATAGTAGTCTTTGGACTTGAACCAGACAGTCCTCATTCCCGAGCAGAGGCTCTTACTCACGGTGCCCTGGCTCCCAGAAGCAGCCCGACCCGCCTCTCTGAGGACTGTCCATGCAAGAGCAGGGGAGCAGCGGGCTGACGGAGCCACCGGGGCCCGGGCAGGTGGCTTTTGGGTGGTCCTTGAAGTCATATATGTTGAAGGTGTGCTAAGAATAGCTTCTTTTCTCTTCTTCAAATCTCCAAGCCAGATAGTTGCCGATTGTCTCATTGCATTGGCTACCCTCTTCCTAAAGCGACTGTAGGATTGCTGGCCACGTAATCAAGTTCTTTGAAGTATTGGGAGGAATATATCATTTCTAGTGCTATGATGACGTGCCTTCTTACACCCCACCGGCTGTCACTTCTTCCCACTAATTTTTATAGTCTTCCCGCATCTCATTCTGTGGATGTCGGGTGAATCTGGTGAGGATGCATTCCTAGCTAAGTTTGGAGGGGAAGTGGCCGCTCTGCGACACCAGCTCGTGCTGAGGGGTGCGGTCCACGTCGGCTGCCCACCTGACGGTCTTGCGGTCCAGTTGTGGTGTTCGTCATGCAAATGCTTGCTTCTGAGTTGGCTCTGACAGCTTGGTTTCCAGTCTTAGCTTTATTGTGACCTCTGTGGGCTCACGTACTTAACTCTGACTTCTGGGGGTGAATCACCCGAAGGGAAGCCCTGGGAACCAAGGCGGGCCTGCCCCTCGCTGCGGAGGGGATCCGTGTCACCTGGCGGAGGGGAGCAGACGCAGGGCGGATGCGGGACACGCGGGATGGCTGCATCGGCAGTGTTCTGTCATCTCCCAGTTTGTGATCTGGGCCAGCCACGCCCGTGTACAGGTGTCCTGGACCCAGGAAAACAAGTGTGGATTTACTGACCACGTGAAGAATCGCAGCTCAGCCCTCCTTCCCCGCTGCTTTATTTTACGCAGATCACAAATTATTGATCGGACTGTTGGCAACAGAAACAGCTTCCGTATGGGATGGAATAAGGAATCCCAGGCTGTTTCAGCACAACCTCTGTGTGTGTGTGGCTCCTACAATTCTTAGAGAAAAATCTGTGAGAATTTATTCGTAATGTTTCTCTTCTCTCATCGGAAATAGTCAACAGCAGGACTTCAGGGAGATGAGGTTTCTTTTGGCTGGGTGGGGGTGCAGGCGGAGGGGAGAAGGGGGTGTTTACAGGGTCGCAGGCAGGAGGGCGGAGATTAGAAATCCAGGAGAAGTGGATTTCACAGCCTGTCTTCCTCCGACAGGATCCCCTTTGAAGTTCCTTCATCATTTCTTATCTCAGCCAGCCCCTCCCGAACACGTCAGACTTGCCTGTGCTTTGATGAGCTGTAGAAAGTGCTCCAACCATTTAACTGTCCTCTGGCTGGATTGCCTGCTCGTTCAGGGCAGAAATTCTGGAACTGCCGATGTGACCCCCCATCTCCCCGGTTTTCCAAAGCAGGAAGCTGAGAGTCGGCCTGCCCTCCTCCCCCCTCTCTTCCTGGTTCAGGTGGGTCACCAAGCCTGGCTGACTCGGTGACACCATCTCCTAAGGCTGTTTCTCTCCTTGTCCGGTCGTGGCTCCTAATCTCTCTCCCCCACAGTCTTTCATTGCTTGGCTCGCTGATGCCCCTGCCTGTGTCCTCGCCCCCTGCAGACTACCTCCTGTAACCACCCCCCCCGCCCCCCTGTCGATTCCCTGTGCACAGATAAGGCCGGGCTCCCGAGTTCCCTGCCCAGTGTGCTTCTAACTCTTCCTTCCGGGCTCCCCTCCCTCGCCTGCTCACACCGAAGGAGACACCCCTGCTCACTAGCCAGGCTCCGTGCCCCTCTCTGCCTCCGCACCCATCGGTGTCCTTTCTCTGAAACACCCTTCACCACCTCCTTCCATCGGTCACCTCCAAGGGCAGACATGATGTCTGCCTCGTCTGCAACCATGGCTCCAGGAACCTAGTGTTTATTCTGCAAATACCTGTTGAATATATTGATAACTGCGTTCAGATGTAGCGTCTTTTGGGAGCCTTCCCTGGCCACCCTGGTCAGGGCTGTTCTTCCCCTTCCCTTGGCCCCCGCCAGCTGCACTCAGCCCCTCTGGGCCTATACGGAATCGTGTGTCTGTGGGCCGTTCTCCACAGTAGACCCCGGCGGCGTCCTTGAACCTGCTCCACCCGGGCGTGCTCAGCCCTGCAGAGTCGGGCACGCTGTAGGTTCTGAGTAATGTCTGTTGGGAGGGGGATGGGTGGACAGGTGGACAGGTAGCCCTGGAGAGCGTTTACATCACAGCAGAGTTCCCCAAACTTCGGTCTCCACCAGATCGCTCCTGTCACCACCCCTTCCTTTCTCCCGGTGCTCCACAGTTCACGTCTGTCCAGTGTCTCCAGATCATCCTTCCTGAGAAACTCAGACAACTGGTTGATTGCACCTGCTTGGAAAAGTGCTCCCAGGTGCACTCGACACAGTTACAGTGTTTATTTTTGTACCCGTCAGTTTACAGCGTCCCATCTGCACTGGCCCCGTCTGTACTGGCCCGAGAGAGGGTTGAGGGCTGGCAGCATTGATGGAGCGCATTTCTTTGTTAGACATAAAGACTTCTAAAACATCTAAATGTATTCATCTCGATTCTTTGGAGTTATTAGTTAACAGAAGCTGAAAGGAGAAACTGAAGGAGACCACACAATGGGTGGGACCAGCATTTCCTCCTTTTTTTAATCTTCACCTGAGGACATTTTTTCCTTGCTTTTAGGGACAGAGGAAAGAAGGGAGAGAGGATGAGGGAAAGGGAGAGAGAGATCGGCGTGTGAGAGAAACATCAATCATTTGCCTCCCGTATGTGCCCCAATCGGGGATCGAACCCGCAGCCTTTTGGTGTGCGGGGCGATGCTCCAACCAACCGTGCCACCCTGGCCACGGCAGCGTTTCCTGCTTTGACCCAGTGGGTTTACGGTCTCACACGAAGGGCTTAGGAAAGATGTACCAGCCAGGCCCTGTGTAAGTGCTCAGGAAGCTTTAAAAACAGGGATTATTTTCAACTTCCAAGAGACCAGCGACAGATTTAAGATGGCTTTTAAAACTGCCCTGCAGCCTTGGGACCATCCCTGTGAACGAAATGCGAATGAGACAGACGAAAGCAGAATGCGGCTCAGGCGGGACCTGAGGCTGCCTCTGGAAGGGGTTGGAAGGGGTTGGAAGGGCACTGCATGCGGTGTTGGCCGTGACTACCCTGCAGGACCCGATGCTTTGAAAGGACTACTTGTAACGTATTAGATCCTCTGAAACTCCACCCCTGCCGTCTGTGTGGTCCTGGGCAAGCTCGATGCCTTTATGTTCTCCTTGGGTCTTTATCTCCAGAGCAGACCCCCTTGTGATGTCTACCTGATAACACAGTTGATGTCGAGCCTGGGGGGAGTCAGAGGGGGATGTTTGCAGAGGGATGCATGATCCACGGCTGTGCTGTGTGCAGTTAACCTGCAGGGGGCGCTCGTGTCGCTGCCGATGTCATGGGTCCTGTTGTTGTTCCTCATTGTTCCCGGTAGGAGGGACAGGGCTGGGAGGGAAGCCCTCGACTCTTGCCACTGGTTCCACTTCATCTTCTCTCTGGACTTCCTACTAGGATCCAGTAAGCTGCTTCTAGCTATTGCCTTTCCTAATAGACCATGGCCCTTCCGTTGTGCACTCTTCCAGCGAAACCCACGTGGAGGACGAAGAGGGTTTCTACGACTGCGTTTACGGGGAGGATGAAGGCGGCGAAGTCTACGAGGACCTGATGAAAGCGGAGGAGGCGCATCAGCCGGTGGGACTTTCACTTGCCTTGCCTTTTAAGTTACTTTGGGTATTTTATTGGGGAAGTGATTATTTGAAAGACTCAATATAATTATTTATGTAACTTCTACTGGGAGAGTGTTTTCTTTCTTGCCTTTGCTCATGTATATGTGTATTTGATGCTACCTCAAATTTAAATATTTATCTGCTGCCTAAGAAAGATTTTCTCTCAAAACAATACAATCTCGCAATTCTCTGAATTTATGTTTCTTGGTCTCCGGACTAGGAGAATGACAGGATTAGACCAGAGATTCCCCACGGTGGTTTCCACCTCTAAAATGCCACATTTCTCTGGCTCCAAATGCAATAACAAGTCATGGGTATAGAGTTATAACTATACTGGTCTTTTGGTTATTTTTTTCTTTTACCAGACAATTGTTTTTATTTATTTTATTTTATTTTTTATTGAATTTATTGGGGTGACGTTGGTTCACAAATCCATCATCTGCACACTGCATGGTGCACCCATCACCCCTAGCCCAGTCTCCTTCCACCTGCATCTCCCCTGCTTTGCCCACCTCCACCTACCCCCACCCCCTTTCTGCCAGAGAGAAAAGGAGGCTGGTTACGTGTTTGATTAGAAGTAGAAACCCTAGGAAAATCAGCAATAATTTTGACCTCCTTCTAGTTACTGCCAGAGAGATTAACACGTGAATTTGATGAAATAATTATAATTTGATCATCTGAATTCCAGAAATCTCCAGAAAATGACATTCGGAGTTGCTGCCTAACGGAAATTAAGCAGACAGAAGAGAAGTACACGGAGACGTTGGAGTCCATAGAAAAGGTGAGTATCGATGACTCGGCATCACTCTCGACGCCGAGGTGCTGCCTCACGTTGTTAATGTACGAGGCTCGGTGTTCCTGCCGTGCGTGTATTCTGATTTTCTGCGGAACTTTGGATTCATAGATTTTAAAGCAGATTTCATACCCGACAACTATTTACTTACTGATTTTAGTATCTAAATGGCACTAACCTGGGGATTGAGAAGATAGCAGTGAACACTGTAGAACTCCGGTTCTCTGTCATGAAGGGTTTATAATTTAAGCAAATAAGTACGCCAGGTGGTAATAAATTCTCTGAAGAGAATAAGGCAGAGGAAGGGGACAGCGAGTGAAGGCGAGGACTGGTATTATTTTATATCAGGCGGTAATGGGAGGTTTCTATGGTAAGATCGTATGTAAGCAGGCGGCTGAGTGAATCAAGCCATTGAGCCATGAGGATCTCTCAGGGATGACAGTTCTGGGAGGAGGGACAGTGTTCAGTGCGCTTCAAGGAGCAGTGGCAGACAGCCCCACTGGCTGACGCAGAGTGAGTGCAGGGAGCAGGGAGCGCAGAGGGCGGGTGAGCTACCGGGTCCCATGGAGTGTCTGGCCCAGAGCGTTCTGGGCGGTGGGAATGACATCATTAATGTGAGTTTTTAATAGAGCATTCCGAGTCTCATCAGGCAAAGGTGGAAACTGGGAGAAAAGTTAGAAGCCTATTGTAGAAATCAAGTCGATAGAAAACGGTGGTATTGGTAGAGGCGGTAAGGGGCGGTCAGATTCTGAGTAAGCTTTGAAAATAGAGCCAAGTGGATTTGGTGATGAATTAGGTAAAGGATGTGTGGGAAAGAGTGTGATCAAGAAAGCTAGGTTTTGCCTTGACTGGGCAGCTCGGTAGCTCAGTTGGTTAGAGCATACACCCAGGTAGCATGTTCAATCCCCAGTCAGGGCACATACAAGAATTAATCAATGAACGCATAAATGAGTGGAACAACAAATGATCTCTCTATTTCTCTCTTTTGATCAATTTAAAAATTAAAAAAAAGAATGCTAGGTTTTTAGCATGAGCAACTGTGTGAATGGCAAAAATGGTGACCGAGAGGGGAAGGACGGGCTCGGCAATCCTGAGTCTGCTGAGACATACTAAATTTGTGATGCCTATTCGCTTCCAAGGAGCTGCGTTGAGGAGGAAGTCAGTGAGTCTGGCATCAAGTGGAAAGGTCCGATTGATGTAGAGATGGGGCCGTTGTCATGCAATGGTGTTTAAGGCCACAGGGCTAGGTGAGTTTGCCTCGAGAATGAGTGTTGACGGAGAAGATTTTGGAGTCACTTTACTGATGACTCCCACCTTAGAGGTTAGGGACACGAGAACCAGCAGAAAGCTTTGGAACATTAGAAAAAGAGATGAAGGTGTAGAGGGTTGTTTAGGAGAATGAGAGAGTAACCTTGACTAGGGAAAGCTAGTAGGATTGCGTAGCATTACAGATCCAACTGAGTTTTGTGTTTCTATTTAAAATTAGACTCTCCACATCGTTCATGTTTAGCTTCTTCAGTCCAGGCCCAGCATAGGTGGCAGACTAGATTTAAGCAGGCTTTTTCTAGAAAAGTACAGTGGAAGGAGCAAGGGTAAGGGACATTCAGGGAACTGATTTTGATAATGGTTAATGGAATGTCAGTTGGATGAGGAGGGAAGTGAGGAGATGAGCGATATGGGGTAGTCAGGGATTGGTAGACCCAATGGGGTTGGAGAGTTCTTTGAAGGAATGAGTGACAAAGTAGGAGGTAGTAGTCAGAGAGTTCATTGCAACTCAACTCTCTAACTTGTGGAAATTAATACTATGGAGCATTTGCAGTTGTTGTTAAGATAAGGTCATGAGATACGACCACAAGAGGAGGAAGCTGAGCGAGGACGGAGCCCACGGTTACTGCAGCCCAAGGGGCTGGAGGCCAGGCTCTTCGGAGGGTCATCTGTGCAGTTACTGAGGTTGCCAAGAAATAAGTTGGGAGTAGTAGTGAAGAGAGAGAGACGGTAGACCAGGAACACAATTCTCAAGGCGTGAGGGGAGTGATCCATAAATTGCAAAAGCAGATTATTGATCTCAGGGATCTAGGCCCTCCACAAAGCATTTGAGGAATATTTTGCACCTGCCCTTGAAGATTTCTCCAACATGTTGCCATTTTTTGCCAGTTCAGCCAGTAGTATTTTCTTTTTTTTTCTTTCATTTGGAAGCATGTATTACCTGAACATTTAATGTTGTTTATTTGTTATTATTATTTTTAAGTTAAATTTATTGGGGTAACATTGGTTAATAACATCATATAAGTTTCAGCTGTACAATCTTATAACCCGTCGTGTGTCTATTCCACTGTGTGCTCACCACACAAAGTATTTTATGCTTTAAATGTATTAACTGGTATTTATGTCTTTCTATCTCTGTTCAAGTGTAAAACCTTTAAGATAGAGGAAATACAGTTGCTTTTCCTTGGGTATTTGTAATACTGATGAACAACGGACTTTCAATAAACATTGATTGCTTGTCGGTAGAACCCTATTGTCTCGACGGCGTGCGTCGTGCCTAACTCCCCCTCCCCTCTCTGCCGGCAGTATTTCATGGCCCCGCTGAAACGGTTCCTGACGGCGGCAGAGTTCGATTCTGTCTTCATCAACATCCCCGTGAGTAAAACCCCGCTAGCTAAAGCTGCTGCACTTCTGTAGAATTCTCAGTGGGTTCCAAATCCCTTTGGCATTCTCCTGTACTCTTTAAGAATTTCGACTCTGTTTTCTGCCTCCTGAGCTCTTATAGCTCTTTTCTTAAGAAATAATGGGTAGGTCCAATCTTTAACCAAAAGTCACTCAAAATACCTGCAGAAGGCGTGTGGATACGATTCATGTATTTTCCTTAAGTGCTTGTCATGACGAGGCATCTCTGTTAAATAGGGGCTCCAGTCTCTGTCTTGGGAGAGTCCCCTTCTGCCCCGGGCACTGCCCCACACTCCTCCGGCCCCTCGACCCCTCGTGTGAACACTGTCATGACTCCTGTCTCCTTTACTTCCTTCCGCCCTCCACTGTCCCGGGGTCTCTTTTCTGCTTCCAGTTGTACCGCCCTTAACTCCTGTTTCTGAAGTGCCCTGCTCCCGAGGGTTCAGCAGTCCATTTTAATGGTCATCTGTGAGGAACTTTTTTTTTAGGTCTACTAAGCATTTCCAATTTCAGAGCACCTTCCAATTATCTTATAGCCCTAAGAGAATGTTAATTTGGAAGCATGGAAGCCAGCCAGATGCTATGCTAACTGAGGTCATGCTAGGCAAGACTCAAGTTCTTAGACTTCTAGCACTGGCTTTGGTTTTAATATATGGCTTTTATAGATAATGTGTAAGCTTTTGTGTATAAGCTTACTTGTATCTATTTTAAAAGTTTTATTTATTGATTTGAGAGAGAGAGAAAGAAAAAGAGTCATTGATTTGTTGCTCCACTTACTGATACACTCACTGGTTGCTTCTCGTCTGTGCCCTGACCAGAGATCGAACCCGCAACCTTGGCGTATCAGGATGACATTCTAACCAACTGAGCTACCCATCTGGGGCTAGTGGTCCCTTATATCTTGATTCTGTTATGTTCACTGTTGACGTGCACCAGTCAGTGTCGTGGTGACACATTGTTCTTGTCCTTGACTTTGTCCAAGTGAAGACACCTCATCACTTTGTAAGGTAGCAGGGAGAGAAGGTCAGGGTGTCGGGGGAACGTTTAGGATGAAACACAGGGCACGTCCTAGGAAGAGGAGGCTCTCGAACAGCATGGCCACCGTCACCGCCGGCCCGTTGGACAGTTATTCCTGCGGCCTTTCCACGCTCCTCGGTAGAATGGCAGGGCCCGCGTTCCTGGTCCCTGTGTGCCCTCCTGAGTGCCCCTGGGCACCGGGACAGACAGCAGGGCGCTGGCCCTTGATCCCAACGTCCTCCTTTCCTGCCTGTGACATGTATTTACCGTCAGGCTGAAAATTACTTGCTTATCAAAAAAAAGGTGAAATCCTGACTTCTGAGTTATTCTGATAAGCTGCCCACTACGATTTATTTGCTCCTTATTTCTGCCACGAATTGTCTGGTTTCAAGTAATTGAGCCTGACTGTCGTCGGCTGAGCACTGGGACACCTCCAACTGACCAAAGCACAGATCTGCATTTTCACGTCCCGAGGATGCGGGTCATCACTTACCTTGTCAATAAGACATTAAGCACTTGGGTAATGATATTTAAAATTTTAAAGTTATTACAAAATGAGAGTGAGCTGTGCATATTTTTCTACAAGGAATCAATTATCCTTTAATAACTAGCGAAATAATTTTTTTCTCCCCACAGGACATTGGCATTTCAAGTCAGATCTGAAATTGCTATTTCCCACACACATGGCTTGTCACTCTCCCTCCCTGGTCCCTCCCCTGCCCCTCCTCCTTCGCTCCCATTTCTCCTCCACCCCCTCCTCTCCCTCCTGTCTTTACCAATGGGAAGCAGGTTTATGTTCTGAGGGCATTCAGCATATCCTCGAGTCTAGCACCAACAAGAGATTCTGGGTTTGGGGTGACCTTTTTGGGGACGGGGTTCTGATTTCTAACTGGCTTTAACGTTTGTTTTCTTTTCTAAGGAACTTGTAAAAGTTCATCGGAACTTAATGCAAGAAATTCATGATTCCATTGTAAACAAAAATGACCAGAATTTGTATCAAATTTTCATTAACTACAAGGAAAGGTAACTTTTCAATTTTAAATTTTGTGGCTATTCATTCGTCATCATAGCGGGGGTTAGTGTTAACATTGCTTGTGAATAGGTGTCACTACTGTTCACTAAGGCACCATCTGAGCAGTGATGAGAACTTGGGGCATTTGACCTCTGTGTGGTAGTCAGAGCTCTATGTGTATATCAGGAAAAAAAAAAGAAGGGAAAAGCAAAAAGGATCCAGGCTTTTGCACCCCAAGCCTGTGTAGATCCTCTTATAGCCCTGTAACTCTTTAAAAAGTTATTTGTTTTTACAGAGGGGGAGGCGGGGAGAAAGACAGGGAGAGAAACATTGATTGGTTCCCAGCCCGCAACCCAGGCATGTGTCCTGACCAGGGATCGAACCGATGGCCTTTTGCTCTGCAGGGTGATGCCCAACCAACTGAGCCATCGCGGTCAGGGCACAGCCCTGTAACTCTTGAGTCCTATAGGTCTCAGGAAGTCATGTTAACTCTCTAAGCTTCCTCCATCTGGGAGTGTAAGGTGTGGCTTAGCTGGTGCCTATTACTTTTTCCAGCTCTAATATTTTATCACTCTATTGTGGAGTATTAGATTCACAGCTAAAGTCAGTTGTAAGCTTGAAAAAAATGTTCGGAACAACTCATATGAATTAGGAATTTTGCTTACAATTCTAAACCTAGCCCTATTATTCCTAGTACTGAGAGGTGGCTAATAAATTTCTTTGCATCAACAATGAGATGAATATTCACTTATTAGTAGTTTTTTCTAATGGAGAGTTTAAGGAAACAAATTACCCAGTCTCTTTGCAAAATGTCCGTATCCCTCCTTAGACACCCGTTCTGAAGCAGGCTCAGGATCCAGGCCGTGTGGCTCCCCTCGTACCCAGTACAGCTCAGGCCTCTCGTTCCACTTCTCAGATGATGTGGAAGGAGCAGGAAGCTTAGTATTGAATGGAGTTGAAAGTGGTGACTACAATAAAACTGTAGTATGAAACAACACTTTCTGAATGTGAGCAAACCGTAAGAAGTTGATCTCTAGTAGGAGCTTTATAGTTGACATGCAATATTGTATTAGTTACAGGTGTCAAACATAGTGGGTAGACATTTATACAGAAATTGTAACTTTTCTGTAAGTTCCTGTACACAGGACCTGTACACAGGTATTGTAAATTTTGTTCTGTGATGTATATTTGTACTCAGTATCGACAGCCATTAAGCCAGGTTTTAAAATACACCTGCTATAGAAATGTGCGTGGGATGAATCCCATTTGAATTTAGACATAAAAGTAGCCACTCTTTCATACCATGCACAGAAGTGACCCTCATTCTGTGGCTGTGTGGGAGGCGTGTGTTGAGAGGAAGTGGCAAAGCGGAGGTGCGGCGATTGCACTTTGCCCTGGGCGGCCCAGGCGGGAGGGTGTGCGGGCGGGCGGTCCCAGAGAGATGGCACTGGGGCCTCCCTGCCCTTCCGTGTCCCACCGCCGCCGCCCTCTCTCTCCTTCCCTCCCAGGCTGGTTATTTACGGGCAGTACTGCAGCGCGGTGGAGTCCGCCATCTCGAGTTTGGACAACATTGCGAAGACGAAAGAGGACGTGAAGCTGAAACTGGAGGTGCCTGCTATCCGTGTGTGTGTGCGCGTGTGTGCATGCACTTATTTGTGAGAGGACCGCAAAGCAGTGTGCTCCTTTTCGTGATCCGTGCAGCAGTTCATCTCCCCATGCAGTCTACATACGATTTCATGTCAGTGTCATGCAATGCCTGTGTAGATGGCTCTATGAGATAGTAATACCGTACCGATAATAGCAGTAGGAAAACCTGAGACCATGGATCCGAGTTTCCTGTGCATCGTCTCCCTGGGTCCTCGGGACTGCGAGACAGACACAGTTAATCCCCTTATGTCAGGGCTGAGAAGGGCGAGGCACGGAGACACCTCAAGCCATTTGCTCCCTGGGACGTCAGAGGGTCAGGACAAGCAAGACACATGCGAGATAATGGATATGTAGATTTAAAGTGTTCATTTCAAATGCCAGACCTTTAGGGGCAGGAGCACAGGAAGGGCACGGGTAGTGTCCACAAGGAGGAAGACAAGACAGACGCAGAGATAATGAGAGAAGGGAGTGAATGACAGGCCCCAGTGGCCGGGACTCGTGAGTGAGGCGTCGGGGTAGGCGGAAGGTGGGGGTTTCTCTGAAGGGGTGTGGAGTCAGGTCACTGAGGAGCGGGGTGAGTCTTCACAGATGAGATTCCAAGGAGAACATTCTGGAAGCATTGTACGTCTTGCCCAGAAGAGACAGGACAGTTAGAGAAATAAATGGCTTGTAGGTCATTGAAAATGGAGCATGCGGTCACAGTGGAAGGAAAGTCTGGGAGCTTATTAGGTCCTTTCTGTCTGTCCATCTTTTTTTGTTTTTCCACAAGAAGATTTTGCACTTTCAAAGAAGTTTTGAAAAATGATGATTTATATGTTATATGAATGGTCGCCTCAAATATATTATCTGTATGTTTGGATTTTGTTGAATTTCAGGTAGAGCTATCGAGTCAGCTCTTCAGTGGCTCTGCGCGGGATTGCTGGTTCAATCCTCTTTGCTGCTTTTTGTTCAGTGTCGTGGGGAGGTCAGGGGGTGAGCAGGGGAGCAGAGAGGCGATGATTCCCACATCAGAACCCCTGCACTGTTTTGGCGGATCTGGCAGGGTTTCCTAATTCCCAGCTTCCACAAAGGGAGCTCCCGGTGAGAAAGTTCACAGCACCAGGCCACTGAGTAACTGTACTGACTCTCCATCACGGGGCATTTTCCTCCCCGCCTACAACAACCCTCTGATGACGCGGACCCTATGTCTGGAGGTGGTTGGAGTCACCCCTGGACAGCACCACGACAGCCTTGTTAGTGCCGAGGGCTCCGCCCCCTTTTTGGAGAATGGTGCCCTAGAAGCCACCTTGACTTAAATTAAAATACGAGGGTAAGATAAAACTTTACAGCTTACACACCTCGTCCCTAATAGAGCTATTGTTAAAGCAGTTAAGAAAAAGATACAAATTCTCACTCAAGAGAGGAGCGATCACATTGTCCATCACCCCTCCATTGTATTCTCAGCGTTGTTTGAATGTTCCTGCCCATCATTCAGAGTCACCGTCAAAGTCCTGCCCAGTGACGCTCCTCTGGGCCCCCAGGTGCCCGGCTTCCGCAGCCACTGCCACTGTCAGGGGAAGGGGGGAGTCAGGCTGTGTTCACCAGGTGCAGGGCAAGTGCCACTGGCTGGCTGGCTGCCCTGCTCCCGCCAGTGACTGTGGGGCTGGGTAGGAAGTATCTAGCCAGATACCCACTGCGACACCTCCACGGATGCCCTCGGCTGCAGCTGTCCCCTGCAGTCCTAGCTTGTGGAGGCGAAGCTGCCTGATACTTGGTCTTTCTCTGCCTCCTTCACATCCTCTCTTTTGTGGTGATTTTGCTCTTGTATTTTTGTCTTCTTCTTCTCTCCCTTGGAACCAAGAGAACCTGGGGTTAAGGGTAATAGAGTCTCTTTATCTCGCCCTGCAAGCTGGCTTCTCCCTCATTCATTGAATCTTCTCAGTTAGAAAGGGAGTTTGTGCTCAGCATGTGACTGGGTGTGTGGGAAGAACCGTTTCTTCTCTTGGCTTCCTTGCAATGCTGGCAAGCACTTTACAGCTCAGACTTAGGCCCCTGGTTGTAGGAAAACACCAGCATGATGAGTTTCTTTACTTTCTGAGCCCGTAACTGGTGACTGAAAGGAACTAATTTCTTCCCCAACAGTTTTTAAATGGACTTCCATCACATAACCGAGTGAATTTTAAGAGTATAAACTTTCTGTTCCTAACACCGTGTTAAGATGCCATAATACAGGAAGTGTAAGAGACAAACTCAACTTTAAGGAGCTTGAAATGCAACAGGGAGGTGAGACCCATTCATTACAATGGAATTAACAGTTTAACCTCCTATCTGAGGCCCGTGAGCCGGAACGCTCTATAATCTGGAGAAGCAACGACTCAGTTAAAATAGTTTTCTTTCCCATGACCTGCTGCAGTTGACGATTCATGAGCTAACATTTCTTCTTGTTTAAGACCTGTCGTCAAGCCCTCATTAATTCACCATGGCCATTAGGGCTAGTGGGGTTTGCTCGGTAGCCTCTGGTAATATATATTTTTATGTTCCAGGAAAGCTCATTGTGGGCAAAGGGACACAAGGTCACGAGCTAAGGGGTATTTCCTCGAACATAACTCCTTTCCTAACTCCTTCCCAATTCCTTGGTCTGGGATAGGCAATTGCCTGAGGATTTTGGATTCATTTAATTGCCTGCTAATAATAATCTTTTTGTAAAGGCTGTTGGTTTTTATTTTTTATTTTTGGAACTACACTGTAGATATGTGAGAAACAGTAAAATCAGAAAAGCAACTTGCTTAAGGTGCCACATCCAAGAGTTGCCAACCTTGATTTAAATTCAGGCTTTGATACTTTAAACTGTCTTCCTCAAAGTCATGATTAATATCCAGAGAACAAACAGGTCAACGCTAGTTTAAGGTAAACTTTTAAGAAAGAAGAGTATGAGATTTAAAACAAAACAAAAAAACCTGAGGCTTTCAAAACATTGAATCCAGTGTTAGGTTTCTACCTGAGCATATTTCTGGAGTCGATCATTCCAGTTCATTCGGCTCAGCAAGTACTTACACAGCAAACACTAGACTCTTGGAGGTATGTATGGGAGACGCATCAGGGAAGGTCTCGTGGACCACAGTGATTGAAAGACCTACAAGGCACAGAGAGAGAGAGAGAGCACCATTGCATTGGAATTACTACAAACGGCCCAGAAGTACGGTTCTGGAAGAGGGTGATGAATTTGGGTGGAAACTGGACAGAGACGTGGCCGTTGGTGGGGAGGGAAAGAACCGCGGCGTGGTGGTGGGGAAGGCACGGGCGGATCGTGGGGGTCGAGTCTGGGCGGGGTCATGGAAGGCAGCGCTGTCGTTGCGAGTGGAGGGGGACCCTGGTCCTACTTACCGATCCATGTTTAGAGCTGAAGTGCTCCAAGGATGTTTTTTTTTTGTTTGTTTTAATTGAAGGTACTTTCATTTTTTAGAAAGAAGCCTTGTTAAGAAGGAAAAGAAGATATTTGTCATGCAATAACAGTTCTGTTCATGGCCTTTGCATCTGTTCATGGCTGTTTTATGACTCCCTTGGATAAAGCAACAACGTTCTAACAAATGTTTTTCTTAAAAACCATTTCACCAGGAATGTTCTAAGCGAGCCAACAACGGGAAATTCACTCTTCGAGATTTGCTCGTGGTCCCGATGCAGCGTGTCTTAAAGTATCACCTTCTCCTCCAGGTGCGTCAGTTAAACCTGTCTGTTCATTTGTTCGTTTGTTCATTCGACAAAATGTTAATGAAGCATCAGCTACACGCCAGGCACTCCGTGTCTGGGGCCCGACCCCCGTTACCATGTTCCATTATTAGCAGAGCCAAGTGGGAAATAGTAGAACAGCCGGAGCCTCTCCTTCCTTTTAGCAAAGACGGTTCTGTATCTTCCACAAAGTCGCATTCCGTGTCCTTTAAACGGAACTGGCTCCGAACAGATTTAAAAATTAAAAAGAAAAACTAAGGCAAAACAAATAAAAAGATCCCTTCAGCTAAGTTCTCTGTAGTTAGTAATAATCGCTTATTAAAATCTCAACATTGTGATACACCTGAATTTTGCAGGTTCATTCTGTTAGACTTTTGCCTCATGATCGTACGCGGGAGAGAATTACATCCCATTTTGCCTGGCTTTCTGCTACCGTACATTATCATAAGACTACTTTTATTTTGAAGTGATTCTTGTTATAACCCCAAAGCTTATGGTTTCCATGGTTAGTCCTCTAACAAGGGCCGAGAGTCTTACAAATATAATTCGACAGCGGTACCGGGAGACCCGTTAGTTCTGCTCCAAAGAAATGTCTCACCGTGTTAGTCGGTCAACTCTGCTGATACTTGTGAATGTTATTTTAAAAGACCTACTACCTGTATGTGAAATATCATTTTGAGTCCCCGGTGCTTTGTACATCTTGTATATTAAATTTCTTAAACTGTAGCCGCAGAATTATTAGTCATCTCTATTTTTGTTCTACTGAGAAATCAGAAAAATTCAAACCCTGATTATTTCTTAAAAATGCACTAAAACATTTATGAGGCCTAACCTCAGAGCAACTTAATCAAATTGGATTTTATGAAAAAATAATAAGAAAGACTAAGGCAATCTGTTTCTGAGACATCACAGAACTAAAAACATGTCCAAAATAAGATAACAATTTATTTTGTAATTTGATATAGTCAAACATCAATTGAAGAATTGAGAAGGTGCAGTTTTCAAGAAACATCTATTTTTGTCATTTATAAGGTTTTAGACAGACGTATCAAAGTGTAAACTATGATTATGCCTCTGTGAAATTTAGCAAATGTTTTCCTAAATCCTCCTGGACTGTTTTATATTTTAAATTTCCAAAGTGCGTTTCGTTCCATGACAATTTTCTTACTAGGCACCGCATACACATTTTTACTGTAGGGAAACACAGATAAGAAATTTACCATTTTCACCCTTTTAACGTGCACAGTTTAGTGGCACCCGGCACATTCACCTTATTGTGCAGCCGCCACCAGCCTCCATCTCTAGAACTTTCTCATTGGCCACGCTGAAACTCCGCACCCAGGAAACACTAACTCACCCCAGCCTCTGCAGCAAGCGTTCCGCTCTGCCTCGGTGACTCCGACTGTTCTGAGTACCCCCATCAGCAGAATCATCCGATCCTTGCCCTCTGGTGGGCGCCTTATCTTCGGGGTTCCTTCCGATGTAGCACGTGCCGGCATGCCCTTCCTTAAGGCCGGGTGACACTCCGCTAGGCGCACACCACGCTTCTGTCTGTCCATTCACCCATCCAGGCACATTTGGGTGCTTTTACCTTTCGGCTGTTGCAAATACGCACGTTTATTTTGACTTACATAGATAAATGTCATTGAGAAGTGTTTGAACTTGAACTGTTGAATTATAAGGAGATACAAATCCCAGTTTAGTTAAGTTAGTTGAGTAGCTGGTTTAGCTCAGTCTCCCTGCCCCATCTTTTTGTAGACAAGGCCTTGGAGAAAGGTGAAGGCTAGAATAATGAGCTTGTTTAGCAGATTTAGATAGAAATAGTACAGATATTACCCATTAGCGATTTCAGTAAAGCAAGACATGAAACGGTGATGATGGGTAGTATGAGTTGGATTCTTAGGCCTCAGAAATTTAAATGGAATCAGGCATTTTTTGAAACAGAATTTTTAAAAAAGATTTTATTTATTTATTTTTAGAGAGGGGGGAAGGAAAGGGGAAAGAGAGGGAGAGAAACATCAATGTGTGGTTGCCTCTCGAGTGACCCCTACTGGAGACCTGGCCTGCAACCCAGGCATGTGCCCTGACTTGGAATCGAACTGGCAACCCTAAGGTTCACAGGCTGGCACTCAGTCCACTGAGCCACACCAGCCAGGGCAGACACAGAATTTTTGAGGTTGTAATGCATCCAACCTGTATGTTTCCTCAAAGATTAATGTGACACCTACCTATGGGCTGCCAGGAGGAAAGAAAAGAGAATGAAAAGTAAAAGATCAAGCATTTAAAAAAATTATTTGCCAGTAAGTTTAATACAGCATGCACTGTGGAATACTAGAACAGTTCTTAGGAGCAGAAAATGTGAAAACAGTGAGGCATGGCTAGAACCAACCGCGTGTGTATAAAAGGAAGGAGAGGTTGTAGCGTGGACGGAACTCCACCGACGCAGACAGCTGGTTCCAGCTGTAGGCGGCAGGCGGGGCCGGAGACACCCCTGACAGTACTCGGCCAATGTGGAGCTGGAGGGCATGGTCCATTTCGCTGTTATTTGCAAATTGTCACAGAAAGAATACCTTCTTTCCCATGATGATTTCTTAAAACAGGAAACAGTTTATGTGGGGTGCCACACCTAGATAAAAATTCTAGACGTGTGTTTCCATCTCAAAATAGTGTAGAGTAGAATTTACTTGTCTGCTGTTTAGAAATTCGTTGAATACATGCGGTATGAGTTTGGACATTTCCTACTTACTACTACACTTTACTGGGCAAGTCATTTCTGGAATGCTGTATGGTTTGAAATCACAGGTTGATAAAATTAGAATATTTTAGAGGGGGGATTTGCAACTTTGAGAATAATTCACTGTTAATAGTTAATAAAGGAAACGTAAAAATAGAAGTAAAAATGTGTAAACCTGACAAGTTTACTACACCGAACAGATTTAATAGCAGAAACACGATCGGTGTTAAATTCAGCAAAGATTCCTGAGGGCTCCCGGCTGCACACACAGCATTAGGCGCTCAGGCTACACAAGAGCCTCCCGGCACTGGAGAAACTCACTCTTCAGCCGGGAAAAATGACATGCAAGCTGCCACGTACAACGCAACATGACAGGCATGCACAGGAACGAGGGTGGTACAAACAAAGGCCTCATTAATCAGGTCTACGGAGGCTGCGTACTTGACATCTGTCATAGAGAGCTTCACAGAGAAGTGATTCTTGAATTGGGGCTTTGAAGGTAGAGTAAGAGTTTGGCAGGTGGATGGGAGAGGAAGAGCTCTCCAAGGAGGGAAGACAGCATGCCCAGTGGGTTCGGATGGGAGAAGAGTTTTTGAGAATTGCAGTTGATTTAGTGTGGGGAGAACATAGGCTTTGGTGGCAGGGGAAGTGGACAGAGGAGTTCGGCGGGGGACGCAGAATTCAGATCACGAGGGAGTCTGAGAGGTAGAGGTGGCAACCTGGAGCCTTTGCTGGCGGCCCGAAGTCTAAACAGGGTAGAGACGGGGTCTGGCTGCCATTTCAGAGATGTGGCTCTGCTGTCCGCGGAGTGGACAGACTGCAGTGAGGCGCGGAGTGGACAGACTGCAGTGAGGCGGTCCGGAGACCGTGCAGAGACCTGTGGTAGTGACCCACGTGAAAGCAGAAGGGACCCGACCACGGTCGTGCCCGGGAGGATGGCTTCCGGGGAAGGGTCGCCCCAGGGTGTCTGGGAGACCGCTCCGGTCCTGGCTGACGTGGTGAGCCTGGCGGACGGGCCCTCGTGCAAGAGCAGGGTTGTGGGCGAAGATGCGTGAGGTCTGTGCACGCTGCGTTCCGGCGGTTTGGGTCAGGAGGCGGTTCCTTTTTGGCTCGTTGGAGGAAACGCCGTACTGTCTGTGGCTGCACCAAATCTGCATCAGAGGGTTTGTTTTTAAATGTTTTCTTTCTTACGTTTGGGTGTTAATTTGATGAGATTAGTACTAAATTGTATCCTCTAAACAGGAACTGGTCAAGCATACCACCGACCCCGTCGAGAAGGCGAACCTGAAACTGGCTCTTGATGCGATGAAGGTAAAGCAACACGCTGTGACCTGCTTTGTGTTTTTTACTCTTGCCTGGAAACAAGAGACTGCAAACTGTTCATACATGTGTGTGGCATGTTGACATACGTTATACTATATATTAGTATTTGTATAATTTTGTTTTGGTGGGGAGAGCTAGACATTTTTTTTAAAGGTTTTATTAATTTTTAGAGAGAGAGGAGGGAGGGAGAAAGAGAGGGAGAGAAACATCAATGTGTGGCTGCCTCTCGAGCGCCCCCTACTGGGGACCTGGCCTGCAACCCAGGCACGTGCCCTGACTGGGAATCGAACTGGCAACCCTTTGGTTTGTAGGCCAGTGCTCAATCCACTGAGCCACCCCAGCCAGGGCAAGAGCTAGATATTTTTAACTGAAATGGATATACTTGCATGAATTTAATTGTTAGACAAAAACACCTGAAACCAGTAAGTATATTAAAATACTTTTGTTATTTACGAACCAATGACAACATCCATAGCCAGCTGGAATGATTTCATGTCCCGGTTCTCTGTGACAGTCTCTGTGTGGTTACTAACAGAAAGCTGGCGACTTCAGAGCGTGGGTGTGGCTCACTTTCTCACGTGAGGGGATCCGCCGGGGTCCCGTTGGTGGGTGCCGTGCACCAGCGCCCATGAGTTTCAGTTTGGGTTTCTATTTTCATGTAAATCTGAAAGTCAGGAACAAGTAGCTGGAGGTAGACTTTTTGAACATATGGGGAGTCTATAAAACCCAATTTCCATGTTATGCTGGACTTGGACTTTGAAAGAAATATTTGTCCCCAATTTAAAACGTAAGCAAATGTGACCTCCAAACAAAAGGGCAGTGTGACTCTGCTGAGGACGATGGTAATGCCTTCTCTGTGTCCCTTCAGAGTCCTTCTCTGTGTCCTTTCAGAGTTAGCTCAGCCAGTGAGCTGGGTTTAGTGCCCTGTCCGGAGGCACCCCTCAGTTATTTGTCGTTATAAAAAAATCGTGCCATCTCTCATTTTTAAAGAGACCGTTGGTATTGTAGATACACCCTATGAAAAGTCTGACTTTCATTTGGGACAAAGGTACAGGCTGCCTTTTGTCAGAGTCCTGTCCCTACTGTTTCAGATGAATTGGAGAGAACAGAGGGAGGAGAAAGAACCTAGAAAACGGGAAAAATCTAGAGCACATAAAATAAAAATAGCTAGTTACAGGGTGCAAAGGTTAGCTGATGTTTCCCCCAAAATGAGAACAGGCGTTTTAAAACCGGCGATGGCGGCATGTGGGGCCACAGGGCCGGGCTCTCCGGCCGCTGGAACTCACCGAGTTCTCTCTGCTGTCTCTCCTCCCTTCTCCTCCGTTACTGAGTCTTCAGGCGGGAGCTGGCTCCTTGGCGGAATGCTCTCAGGAACGAAAACTAAGCGATGGCAGAAGATAGTCCTGCCGGATTCACCGTCTAGCTTTTAGTGACTTTTTCCTCCCCGCTGAGTCTTTAACCTTTTAAAATTTATTTATTGATTTTTAGAGAGAGAGGAAGGGGAGAGAAAAAGAGAGAGAGAGAGACAGCTACTTGTTGTTGCTCTTATTCACGCATTCACTGGTTGATTCCTGTATGTGCCCTGACTGGGGATCGAACCCACAACCTTGGTGTATCAGGATGATGCTCTAACCAGCTGAGCCACCCAGCCAGGGCTCCAGTGAGCCTTTATTACTCTACTTATTCCAACCCATGTAAGATGTAATTCTCTCAAGGTCTGTTGTGCATGTGTTTGGAATTAGGATGCTCCTGACCTGTTGTTCTGCGTGGGGGTATGTTTTGTTTTTATCCTGACTCTTCTTGGGCCTGTGGAGGTGACAGTGCTCCAGTCTTCCCAGCAGCCCTGCAGACGTTTTTAAGTTGCTCTTGACGAGGAGCTTTGATTGATCGGGCGTTCATTTGATTGCCATCGGAAAGCCGAGTTCTACTTTTGCCGCTCATGAAATTAATGATGTGTTTTCTTTCAAACGGTCCTCATCTCTTCTCCGATCTTATTGCTCCTTCTTTTTGTCCCCGTCTCTTTATTCTTTAGGACTTGGCACAATATGTGAACGAAGTGAAGAGAGATAATGAGACCCTTCGTGAAATTAAGCAGTTTCAGCTCTCTATAGAAAATCTGGTATGTAATTATCATCCATTTCTTCCAGCTCCCCTAACCCGCACATTGGGGGGCACTCCCAGAGTTGTGTTGGAAGAAAAAATAAAGTTTCTAATCCTAGTTTTTCTTCCGATTCCTGTGTGGGAGCCTCCACATGGATGTCTAGTGGCACCTGTGACAAGTCACTGTCTGGGGACTTCCTGCCCTCTCACCTTAATCCCACTGCGTCTCCTTCCCCAGCAGTCAAATCCTGAACCTCGGAGTCCATTGTTTCTCTTCTCTGCCTCATCCGGGACATGCTAGTGTCTGAGTCCTGTTTGTTTTCTCATTTTATGTGTATCTGCTGGGTGACGACCGTGGGCCGGACACCTTGCCTGGCGCTGGGGCTGGGGCTGTAACTCCGAACCACACGGTGTCCTGGTGGAGGCACCAGGACAGAGAGAGCACTATTTTGAGATAGTGCTGCGTGCAGGGCGGTACAACTGAGGATGAAAGGGGAGTCCCGGTTTGGATACGACGGTTAGGAAAAGCCCTTCTGAGTCACTTGCCTTTTGAACCTGAAGCGTAAGAAGAGGCCAGTGGCACAAGGATGGGGGGCCGGTGGGCGGGAGAGGATTCCAGACAAGAAACGCCCAGAGATGAGCAACAGCCAGGGGAGGTCCAGATGCTGGAAGGCAAGAGTGGCAGGAGGTTGAGAGAGAAGGGCAGAGTGGGGGGCTCTGAAGTGGGGCAAGGAGGGGAGGACCCCACACCACACCCTCCTAGGTCACGAGGTCACAGTGCTGAGATGGGGTTTTGTGGTGATTGCAGTTTCTATCCCAGAGTTTTACAGTCTGATTTGCAGTTCAAGAAACCCTTGTAGCAGCCAGAGCTGCAAGTTGTTGAGGTTATTTTGAGAGAGAGGAGGGAGGCTTGGGTTGAGCTGCGGGCAGTGAAAATGGAGACGAATGAATGGATTTAAGATGCTCTGCTTGGTAGAGCAGTTGCATTGTGTCTTTCTCCAAAACGTCTTGCGTCTGTGTCTCTCTTTTCGCATCTGCGACCGCTTCCTCACTTCCGGACCTCGCCTGCCTCCTCTCCAATGAGTCACCTGTCCCCACCTCTTCCCATAGTTGCATTTCCAGAGGTGGATTTCTCAGTCCACTCTCCCAAACTGGTCAGAATTTTCTGCGGCCTTCAGGACTCGGTCAGCGTTCCTTAGCATTGCATTTATCTCCCTCCGTGATTTTCCTGAACAGCCCGTGCTCTTCACCTTGTACCTGCCCTGCTGTGTTGGAAGGTCTCCAGTTTGCCAAACATTTTTTTTTAATAGCTCTGCCTTGGATCGTAATATTGTCAGAGCCTAGAATGTCTTCCCATAATGTCTGATCAAAATTCCTTCAAGGTCCAACTTAAACAAATCTTTTCCTTAATCTCCCATGATCCCTTTCTCTTTGTAATGACCTAGCACGTTGCCTGGACAGCCATTTTTAAAAGCATTTTAAGCATTTAAAAGCATTTTAGCATTTTTTTAAAAATCGTAGTAAAATATACAGAACATTGAATTTACCATTTTGAAATGTACAGTTTTGTGACATTAAGACATTCATATCGCTGTGCAGCCAAGGGCACCATCCACCTCCAGAACTCCTTCTCTCCAAACCGAAGCTCTGTGTCTCCATCTCCCCGCCCCCCAGCCCCTGGCACGCACCCTCCTTCCCGGCTTTAGGAGTCTGACACCGTGGGGACCGCACGTCAGTGGGACCACGCGCCGTTTGTTCCCGGCACTGGCTCGGTTCCTGTAGAAGGATGTCTTCCGCGTGCCTCTGTTGTGGCGGGTGTCAGAATCCCCTCCTTTTCTTTTTTAGACAAGAATTTCCTTTTTAAGGTTGAATAATATAACATCGATGGGACACACCCCACATTTTTATATCCGCTCGTCTGTCTGTGGATATGTGGGTGCCACCCCCTCTGGCCGCTGTGAGAAACACCACCGTGAACGCGGGTGCAGCTGTCTCTCTGGAGACCCTGCTTTCACGTCTTCTGGGGATACACCCAGAAGTGGGGTTGCCGGATTGTGTGGTAATTCCGTGTTTAATTTTTTAAGGAATAGCCATATGGTTTCCTGCCATTTTATATTCCCACCAGCAATGCACAGGACTTCCAATATCCCCTCATTCTCACCGACACTTTTTAAAAAAATAATATCCATCCAAGTGGGTGTGAAGTGGTATCTCACTGTGGTATTTTACTTTTCATTGCCCTAATAATTAGTGGTGCTGAGCAACTTTTCATGTGCTTATTGGCCATTTGCATATCTTCCTTGGAAAAGTGTCTACTCAGGTCCTTTGCCTGTTCTTGAATCCCGGCGGCGGGTTTTGTTGTCGTTGAGTTGTAAGAACTCTTTATACAGATATCCTTCTGCACACTGATGAGAACAGCCATCCCTGTCACACTTTCGTTTGCAAGTATTTCCTCTCACTCTGGGAGGTGCCTTTTCACTTGGTTCATAGTGTCCTGCGATACCCCAAACTTTTAACTGCAACGTCCCAGCCTTTGGTTTTGTTGCCTGTGGTGTCGGTGTCAGATCCAGACCATCACTGCTCATCCAGTGGCATACACAGTGGCCCCTGCTTTCTTCTCAGCGTTTCAGATGCTCAGCTCTTTGATCCACTTGGAGTTAGTTTTTGGATACATTGTGAGGTAAGGTCCCGGTGCGTCCCTTTGCGAGTGCATGTCCAGTTTCCCCAGCACATTTGTCGGAAAGCCTGTCCTGTCCCCACTGAGTGGCCTTGACTCCCTTGTCAAAAAGCATTGACCCTGTACCTGAGGACTTCTTTCTGGGTGTTCCGTTCTGTTCCGCCCGTCTCAAAGGTGGTCTTCATGCCAACGCCGCACTGCTCTGATTACGGTAGCTTTACAGTAAGTTTTGAAATCAGGAAGCGTGAGACCCCAACTTTGCCTATTGTTTTGCCTGTTAAGGGTCCCTTGAGATTCCATATGAATTTTAGGATGCCGTTTTCTATTTCCGAAAAGAAAAATTGAGATTTTGATAGGGAACACTTATTTTTATACTTTCTTATAGTGTAATTAATTGCATATGTCTCCTTTATCAGATGTAATCTCTATATGTTAGTGCTAATTTTTAGTCAATTCTTTTTTCCCTCAGCACTTTGTATAGTAGGTGCTCATAAACACTTAAAATTATTTTTATTGTCTGCTTCTGGGGAGATGGCTCCTTACTCTATTTTAAATTTTTTAATTTTTCAATTACAGTTGACATACAATGTTACATTAGTTTCAGGTGGACAACATAGTAAACACAGTGGTTAGACATTCGTATAAGTTATGAAGTGCTCACCCCGGTAAGGCTGGTACCGGTTTGACACCATAGTTACGACAATTATCCACGGCGTTCCCTGTGCCGCACTTTACATCCCTGTGACTGTTTGTATAACTGGAAATTTGTACATCTTGACCCCTTCCCCCTTTTCACCCATCCCCCCCCACAACTGGCACCAGCAGTTTGTTCTCTGTGTCTATGTGTTTCTGTTTCGTTTGTTTGTGTTTGTTTTGTGTTGTTCTGTTTGTGTTTCTTTGTTTCTTAGACTCCACATGTGAGTGAAATCACGTGGTCTTTGCCTTTTCTCTGTCTGGTGTATTTCACTTGGCATAATGTCCTCTACGTCCACTGCAGCATTATCCAGAATAGCCACGATATGGGAGAAACCTCAGTGGCTCATTATTTTTGATCGTTAAGTCAGAACTTGGCGTTCTTGAGGTCTCGGGCAGATCTCCCTAAACTGAAGTGGGTCCCCCAAGTCTGCGTGTTTCCTGTCCTCTTCCTTCCCGGCGATCGCACATTTATTTGTACCGACAAACTTCGGTACGCAGCTGTCCCCCGCACGTGCGTTCCGTGTGGGCGGGGCTGCATCCCTCCGCCCCGTTGCAGTGGCTGGCACTCAGTGGCTGGCGGGTACGTATTAGTTGCTGTAACTTCCTTGTGCTCGGAACTCTTACAGGTATTTCTCTCTTTGGGTAGCTAACTTTCTGATTAGGGTTCCGAGTGAAATGAATTAATGTCCTCAGTGTACCTCCGAGGATGACCCAGGACAAGCTGTTTTTGAAAGTGTAGCGTATAGATCTGAGCTTTACGGAGTGTGTTAAAATGTAAAAATGATAAAGTTTATAGTGTCGTAAAGTAGTTGTTCTTAACGAATATCCTCACTAACGTTCTGTTTTTATGTGATTATGAAAAAACTGAGACATGTACCTTGTCTATTTTAGAACCAACCAGTTCTGCTCTTCGGACGGCCGCAGGGAGATGGGGAGATTCGGATAACCACCTTAGACAAGCATGCCAAACAGGAGAGGTGAGGAGGAGGGTCAGAACGCATTTTCAAAACAAGTCATTGGCGTCAGAGGGCCGAGAAGACCGTAAAACCGATTTCTCCAGGACAAAGGAGGGAACAAAGGAAGAAAAACAAGGGGACAAACAGCCTATTCTTTTATAAAAAAATTCTCATATGGATATGTTAGGTATTCCCTCTGTGTTCTGGTGTCTGTTGATTTACCTAAATTTAAATCCTTTAGTAGGAAATGGCAAATATATAATGTCAGCTGGGGTAAGAAAAGTGAATATTAAAATGAGGGGAGAGATGACAGACCCATAGATAGCTACTGTTAAAAACACAATTGTTTTATTTTTTTTTTGGTATACATTTAAGAAAACTGAAAATAATACAAAATGTCATAAGGAAGAAGTCTAAGTGAGGACCATTTCATGGAACTTTCTGGAGGGGAATTTGTAGGTGGAGCCCTTGAAGATTAGTAAGCTTGGTCTCGTGTCCCTAATTACATATATGTGATTCTGGTTGAAATGGCCATTTTCTGGAACCTTTGGAAATGAGAAAGTCAGCCAGCAGGGGGCAGCATCAGCCCTTACTTCCACCCAGACATCCAGGCTCGGAGGTAGCTCCCAGGAGATAGACACACGTCCTTTTAGCATCTCCAAGAAAATAGGCTTTGAAAGTGATGCAAGTATTAAAGCCACACAAATGCATCCTTATCATTGTTTTAAAAACGTGTGCGTGGAAATCACTGAGAGTTTTCAAAAAGATACAACTCTGTATTGGTATTGGATGACGGGATTATAAAGTGTCCCCCACCCCTATTACATTGCTTTTAATAAGAAAGAAGAGAAATAGCAACATGGAAATTTAACCATAAATTTTCTAGTTTACACTTGGCTCACGGACCACGCAGACTGTGTCTCAGTAGGTCCTTTGAGTCGGAGGAGCGACTGACCTGCAGGGTAAAAGCACAGGCCGGTTAGCCCGGAGCTCGGCAGCATCGCGACCTTGAGCCGTTGCTCCCTGAGCCTCAGTTCCCCCGAGACGCACTGCAGCCTCTACCTCCGCGCCGGGCCCTGGTGACGGTGAGGATCCTTGCGGCTCGAGTGCTCAAGGCAGTTCTGCCTGATTCCTGCTAACGTCAGCGGAAGTTAACGGCCATTGTTTTCATTCATATTCTTCTGTCAGTGTTTAGCTTTTAGACTAAAAAAAAATTAAGAGCAACACTTCATGGCCGATCTCAGTGGTTCCTTACGGCTGCGTGGCAGGGAGCCTCGTGTTCTCAGGATTTTGCCCGTCTTTCGAACGAGGAAACTGAGGCACAGGGCGGCCCTTCATTCGGCGAAGGGATGACATGGGCACCGGCCATCGTTTTCCAAGCGCGGCGCTGCCGTGGCCTTTCCCCCACCGGGACAACGTTTGGTGGGCTGAATTAAACCTACAGGGAAGGACTAGCTCCTGCTTCCAAGCCACGTTAACGCAGCCTCTCTCTCTCAGGCACATCTTCCTGTTTGACTTGGCAGTAATCGTCTGCAAAAGGAAGGGCGATAACTATGAAATGAAGGAGATAATAGATCTCCAGCAGTACAAAATCGCCAACAACCCCACGACTGACAAAGAAAACAAAAAGGTGAGTTCCTGGAAGTGAATGGCTGTGATTTGCTCGTAACGTGCAACGTGCAAGGCAAGGGTGGCAATACAGTCCCGGGAGCGTATTGATTCAGGCGTTTCTGTTCCTAGAAATTGACTAGGAGATAATGGGCCAGTGTCGCAGCTGATGGGTTCATCTCTAATGCTTAATGAATGATCAAGACAGTAAAATGCATGCGGCATAGAAATC
>CM052551.1:5643039-5782804 GCA_028533065.1 Trachops cirrhosus | reverse complement strand
TATGAGCTCCTTCTTTCTTTCAGCTGCATAGAATTCCATTGTGTAAATGTACCATAGTTTTTTGATCCATTCATTTACTGATGGGCACCTGGGTTGTTTCCAGCACTTAGCTAATGTAAATTCTGCTGCTATGAACATTGGGGTGCATAGGTTCTTTTGGAATGGTGTTTCAGGGTTCTTAGGATATAGTCCCAGCAGTGGAATTGCTGGATCAAAGGGCAGGTCCATTTTTAGTTTTCTGAGGAAGTTCCGTACTGTTTTCCACAGTGGCTGCACCAGTCTGCACTCCCACCAACAGTGCACTAGGGTCCCTTTTTCTCCACAACCTCTCCAACACTTGTTGTCTGTTGTTTTATTTATGATGGCCATTCTGACTGGTGTGAAGTGGATCAATTCCTTTAATCAGTAGCTTCTTCCGGGACAGCTGAGGGTCCAGACCGGGGAGGCGGAGATGAGCCGGCTGGCCGTTAGCGGTCAGCACCGTTCCGTGAAGCGTGTCTCTCGCAGCGCGAGCACCAAGGCTCTGGAAGGATCTGTGCAGCTTGCGTGGGGATCAGACCTAAGTCGAGTTGAACAAAGTTCTGCTCTGCGGTGATTTGTCTGTCTTCTGCGAGCAACTTTTTTTTGATAGATCCATTGACTGCCCTGTGTGTGTACTCCTGTGGCGCGTTTCCTCTTCCGAACCGAAAGCACTTTGCAAATGTCAGAGCTCAGATTTTAAAAGATCACTGACTTTTTTCCAACAGCCCGGAAGGTAGGCTATCAAACATCATCCTTTAGTTCTGCGATAGAGATATTGATAGCATGATATTAAAATCTTTCATTAGGGAGTGTTTTTTCATCCAGCCATGGCCTAAATTCGAAGGAGGTTTGCGTTTGCCTTCTGTTGTGGGAACTGCTGTTGGAGAGGCCGTACTTGCCAGGATCACGCGGTCAGCCTGGTTGCTCTAAGGTGAGGGGACGGCGTGGGGGTAGAGACTGTCCCTGGATGAAAGCATCCCTGTGTGGGGGCCGAATCCTTGCCCACGAGACCCAGAAACGGGCTCTGCCTAGCCCTGGAAATTTGCTGGGCATGCCCAGCACTTTTAAAGCGTGACCCGGAGTCAGTAACTCCTGAGCGTGTCACCAGCCGTCCCCAGTGTGCCGCCACTTCCCTTCCCCTCACGTCGAGTTCTTCGTGTGCTTCCCACCGTCTTTACGGAAAACTCAGCCTGGGGGTCAGCAGCTTTTGAGTGGGAGGGCCGTTGAGGTTAAGGCCCTGCCCCGTGATGACGCCAGTCCCACCGAGTCAGGGGTTTCTGTCATTTCTGTTTGGGCTGCTGTTTGTCTCTCAACCGGTTTCCCTGCTGCAGCGTCGTCACCGGGAAGCCCCTCTGTTCTAAGCTGCCTGTCTCTGAACCCGCACGCCGCTCTCCTATTGGTTTGACCATTAATTTTGACTTGTTTTTCACTCCTAATGTCACTGTTTCAGTTTAAATTTTCAGACCCATTTACCAAGCCTGTGACAGTCATCTCGGAAGCTGTCTCTATGTCCCTGGTCCCCTCCACCCCTGAGGTGGGTGTCTGCAGGCTGGTCTGTGGTGCTCACGTGTCGCCCGCAGACAGGGATGAGACCCTGGAGAGCGTACACAGGGTGCTCGCTGCCACCGGACTCGCCCAGCTCCAGCCTATGGTTTCCAGGTCTAGGGCTGCCACCGGACGGAGCTCTGGGGGCGCCAGGACATGCCAGGCGCCTCTGCGGCTCTGGGGCTCTGAGCACTGGGCTCTTGACCCGCCTGTGGGCTGGGCTCTCCTGGCGTCTACGAGGAAACACCTTCGCATCTTTCCAGTTCGGATCGAAGGCAATTGCTCTCTTTTCCCGCCCTCCACACCCCCACCGGCCTGCACTGTGGGGAGATCAATCTCTTCTTTATTCTCCTCCCTATCTTACACCTCTGGGGGCATTTTGTCAGATTTACTTCTTTAAATTCTTCATCTTCATCGCAGATGGAAAGGGCCTTAAGACCAGGGTCTGGGTGTGTTTGTGGTTTTTTTTTTTCTCTCCGGCACATTAGGCTTTCAATAAATATTTATTGAATAAAGGAATGAGTAGAGCAGTGGAGAAATAATGTAAGAGAATTTTCAGGTGGTAAGTGCCACATAATTTCAGAGAAAGGACAGATCATGTGGTCTGCAGTGAGCCAGGAAGGTCAAAAGGAAAAGGCAGGGACCGAAACTACAGGGCTAAGTAGGACTGGGAGGCGTGGAGGGAAGGAAGAGTATTCACAACCAGAAAAACCGCGTGGAGCTGAGGCTGAAGTGAGCGTGGGAAGGCTCCCTTCACCAAACGGGTCTCTTTTGAGCTCGTGATGAGATGCTGCTGTCGGAGGCACCACTTTCCTATCTGAAGTCCTTCTGTTGCTCTTTGACCCACACAATCATTTACAGGCTCCTTAGTATCGGGTAGTATCTACTGGTCAGATCAGAGCTCAGCCCACTAACAGCTTCGTGAGTTCGGGCAAGTTACTTTGCTCTTGCGGGCCGAGGTTAGGAAGTCACAGAACGGGGATGTCGTATCTTCCTTAGAGCGTTCCCTGCAGCGTTCGATGACAGTAATGCTGGTGACCACTCACTCTGTGTTCACTGTGAGTCAGGCACGGGCCGGGCCCTTCGTGTGAGTTCCCTCACCCAACCTGAACATCCGCTCCACGTTGGTGAGATGCCGTGTTCTTACTTTACAACACTGGGAGCACAGTGGTGCCGCTAACATAAACGTGGCGGCATGGGAGACACGACCCTAGACTGTCACGGGGGCCGGGAAGGAACATGCTGCTCTGTGTCGGGTGGCTGGCAGCGGTGCTCAGTTGTTTCCGAGCTGCTAGATCGTGGGCTGGCCCCTGAAGCTGCCTGCTGCCTTACGGTCTAACGTGGCGTCGGCTCGCCAGCGGGGACATCCCGTGGTCGGAGCACTGAGCTCAGTGGGTTCAGCGTGGCCACAGCCTCGCTGAGGGCCCCGCCCTTCGGTGGGACGTGCTCATGGGCAGGGCCTGCCCTCCTGATCATCATCCCAGGGATGGGCTGCCTGCAGACTCCCGGAAACCGGGACTCCCTAAAAATTCTCTCTTCTGTATTAACGTGGCGGTCATATCAAACAGAGGTTGAGAGCATTCGTTCGAGAAATCAGTACCCAACATTTGAATCATAGCACTTGGATTTGCTAGTTAGGTGACCCTCAACACTTAACTTAAACTCTTCAAGCCTCAGTTTCATAATCTGCAAACGGAGGTAACAATACCTATTCACAGAGCTGTCGTGACATTAAATGGGAAAGTGCGTACCCAGCTGTCACAGTGCTGCAGACACCTGGAGCCTCCGAGGCAGCGGAGCTGAAGACGTGGGTTTCTCTTCCCAGATGAACCTGGGCTTGGTGTTGGGGCCAGAGTGGACAGACAATGGCCAGGAGCCAGTTTGGTCACTTCTCACCGGCTTTTGTGCACGCGGCCAGAAGGTCATCTGTTCGAGACAAAAAGAACTCAAACTGTCTTGCTGAGCTGGCTGTCCGTGGAGGGGCCAGGCCCAGAGGGAGAGTCCAGGCCAAGGGCAGAGGGGTCCAAGTGGGGGATGGTGGCGGCCCACGAAGAAGAGCTCGCCGCAGGGCTGGGCTGCTGGCTGGAGGGGCAGGTCCTGCTTGGGTGTCCCCTGTTGGGGGAGCTGAAGGGCAGTGACGCACACAGGGGCTGGGCCCAGAGGCTGTGGCTGTGATTGGGGCCGCCGGGAGGGCAGGCGAGGCCTGGTGGGGAAGTCCTTCAGGGAAGCAACGGCACCTCCCTGCAGCTATTCGCACTGAACCTCAGGGAAGGAGGGGTTCTGCAGGCTCCAGCCGGTCCTCTTTCACTCAGAACACCACCTTCCCAGGTCAGGGATGTAATTGTAGTTTTGTTGCACGTTGTCGGGAGCATCGTAGACACTCAAGTGTTTTTGGAAATGAGTCCATTTGCTGGCACGTTTGGAAAATTTTTGAAGGCGGTATTTTTTTTTTTGAGGTCAACTGGCTCATATGTCTGTTTCGAGCCAGTGAGACTGTTCGGATTTTTTTGTTTTAGGAAGAGCCACTTGAGTTTTACTGTTCTGTGTGCTTTTGGCCTCACTCGGGGGTCTAAATGATTTCAAAATGGTTAGAGACTGTAGGGTAGAGAATCCCAAATCACAGGGCAATCTGAAGTTCATTGATGAGGACGGTGAGAGGTGTTGCAGAATATTTCACTCGGAGTTTCTCTAACGTAATTAGTTTCGAAGGGAAAAAAACAAAACGAAACCCAACCTTCAGCTAAAAGGCAGGAAAGGAACCGAGGCTCCATCGAAGGCTTCATCGCGGCAGCTGAGGGTGAGCTCAGGCTTCTTGGCGTGTTCTGGAATCCTAAACACCCCCTTTGCCGTCTGCTCCGTTGGACACCCAGGGAGTCTTCTCGGGCGTGGACTTATTTTCTTCAGAATCACGTGCAGAATCCCCTAGTGTCGGGGGACAGGAAGCAGTGCGTGGCGTGAGCGGTGGCCCTCAGCCACTCTGGGCCGGAGGCAGCGGGCGTGTGCCTGACATTCGCCGTGCCGCGTGCCCTGGGGTGTGAAGGCAGCATCGGGTTTTCTTCGGGCTGCAGGAACATCGGGCCGTCCCTTCCTCTAGGGTCGCCTTGGTGCTGGGAGTGGGCTTGTGTTCTCCTTTTGGAGAGAGAGAGAGACCCCTGTGTTTGCTTCTATCCAGACGCTGTGGGGCACGCGGCTTTCACCCCGTCCAACCCTCGGGGGTCAGGCGCGCCTGCCGCCCTCGCAGCCTCTGCTCCTTCGCCCGCCCAGGCTTTTCTCCACTTCTGCCAAACGCTGTAGCAGTTCCGAACGCCGGCACGCGTGCCTTCTCAGAGCGTGTGCGCTTTCCTTCCCGCTCAGATGCTGAAAGCTCCCCAGAGGCCCTTGACCTTGGTTTAGGACACTGGCCCTGTGGTTCTTGTCTGTCAGCCCTTTGCAGCCCCGATCGGCTGTGGGAAGGACTGTAAGACCAGCACAGACATCGGCAGCAGCCTGTACACCGTGATCAGTCATCTTACTCTCATTACCTGCCAAACGGACCCTCTCAGCCTGCCCCTCCAGACCTGTTTTTCTGTTGCGGTCCCGCTTTCTTGTGCCTAAACTTGACCTACAAACAGGAACCCATACATGGTTTTCTGGTCCACCCTAGACCTCTGGGCATCAGCTCTCAGGCATAAGCCTCTGCACACCAGCCCCTTCTCTCTCTCACTTTGATAAAAGTTTTCGTCGTATCAGCTCTGGCGTGGGGACTCTCCTCCCCTCCCCTCTGCCCTCCCATCTCTAGTTCTTGGGGCTGGTCCCCAAACAGTTCTGTGACTGCCCGCCACACGGCTCTGCAGGCCCTGCCCAGGTCTTTCCCTCCTTCACGCATCGTCCACGCGGGAGTCCTGTCTCTCCAGTGCCACGGCTGGCGTGCAGAGGGCAGGTGTCTTCCCGACCTCGGAGTCC
Organism: Trachops cirrhosus; assembly: GCA_028533065.1. NCBI lineage: Eukaryota > Metazoa > Chordata > Mammalia > Chiroptera > Phyllostomidae > Trachops > Trachops cirrhosus. The sequence continues at coordinate 5,777,296 of CM052551.1, read as the reverse complement.
CCCAAGGCCTAGCATGTGACACCACTGGGAAGGTCTTCACTCCTGGTCTGTTGTATCATAGAAATGTGACTAATGAATATGCCTTCTCCATAAATATATTTAACATTTTAAAGTGCTCAGTTTCTCTGAACAGTCATTTCTGGTTTTGGTAAGTGATAGTAGCTGCCATTCATGCCAAATTTACACCGAAATCCTGCTCAATTTGTATTGAACTTCTGGAGTTTAGTATAAAACAGAGACTTGATGTACGAAGAATGGGATGTCCATTAAAGGTTTTCTTCCTCGATCATCCTTGAAGTTGAAGGGTAAATCCTGAGGAAGCTTGTAGATCACCTTTCTGAGTCCCTCTGGTGTCCCCAAAGATTGCTTTGTGGCCGCGTCATCTCCATCTTCCCGGGCTTCTAAAACAGCAAACTTCAGTATCATCAGACCTAATTTAGAATGTGCTGCAACAGTTAAATTCACCAGCCGACCCCAGCAGTCCCGGCTCACGTTATCTTGACTTTTTAAATTACGGTACAGCCTTATTGGGCCAGTGAATGAGCAAATCCAAATTCTCTAGGACCTCCGCCTTACACGAAGTAACTAACACAACGGTGTTTGATCCTGAACAGCGAGGCAACTTTCTCTCTCTCTCAATCACGCACCACCAAGAGGACGAACAGTCTATCTTAATGGAAGAATTGAAGTAAAGCAAGACAACCCAAATTAACTGGAGCCCCATCGTCGGTGGAGAGAGATAGAATCCCTGTTGTATTCCCAATGTTAGAAAGCAACCGGCACTCATAGGCACGCAATGCCTTTGTTAGATGTGTGACTAAATACACAATAATAATAAGCTTTAATATGCTCATTACATGTCTAATTGGAGCAAAGCTTTATTCCCATTGATTCCGGATACAGGGGTGGGTTGGTCATCATTCATTCTGTCCTACCTGTGTGAGGCCTCTGCGTTTTCCGTGACATCTCTATCACTTATGACAGCAACAGCAGTGATAGGGTTAGCACCTGGCATTTGTACAGTGCTTTTCATCATTTAGTACGTAGAGTGTAGTAGGATGCACGTATGCGTGTTTTCATTTAATCTTTAGGACACATTTGAATGATGCAGAGAACAGGTACCAACCAGGGGCAAGTCCTCATCTCACTGCGGGGCCTTCCCGTCAGTAGCAGGGATGGCAGCCGTAACTCTCTCATTGGTGACGACACTAAAACAGAAAGATACATCACGTGCCAAAAGCCACACAACACGTTTGTAACAAATCAAGACCCAAATTACATGCAGTTGGACAGTTTTCCCACTTTAAATTTATCATGGCTTCCACTAACTCTACATTTCACTCAATAATTTCCTTGAGATGTCCCAGAAACTCCATGATAGATGTGTGTTTAAAATTACTATAAAGCCAACGTTGGGTAAAATAAAGAAGTGCAATATGTAACAGATAAGGAGATACTATTTTTCAGAGCCAAGCATTATCTTCCTTTTATTGGTGTTTTGAAAGTATTTATTTATTTCCTGAGATAAAAGACCAGGCATGATTTGGAATATAAAGAATAAGATTTGGATGTGACTTGTAAATCTCTTTTTTGTTTTCATTCCTTTTGTAAATCCTTAGGAATAGGGGGAAGGTGTCCCTTTGGATCCTTGTTTTTTGTTTGTTTGTTTTTTAACTTGGTTTTCGAAGGACGTGTTTCTTTTTCATTTTCCTACGTTATCAAATGCCCAGCAGTAGAATTAGTATAGGGTGGTGTTATGGAAAGAAACTGGGAAAAAATAAGGAAGGATTTAGTGTAGTTTATTTACTGAAAGATTGTATGAAAAATGTCTTTCATATTTATCTATTATCTACTTGGTGCATTTAATTTCACAATATAGGATATTTTATTTAGTTATTAAATCCTCACCCAAGGATATGCTTTTATTGATTTTAGAGAGAGGGGGAGAGAAACATCAGTGTGAGAGAGAAACATCTGTCGGTTGCTTCCAACATGGGCGCCCCGACTGGGGATCAAACCTGCAACCCAGGCATGTGCCCTGACCGGGAATCAAACCCACAACCTTTGGTGTATGGCATGATGCTCCAACCAATGGAGCCACCTGGCCGGGGCACGATATAGGATAATTAAAAAATGAACATTGGGGCTGTATCCTGTAATTTTACAGAATACACCACTGAATGAGCCCCTTAAACATTGAATCTTACAGGGAAGTCTAAGTGTGAGGTGTGAAATGATCAATCTTATTTTTATTTTTGGCTAAGACTTACTTTAAATGTGCCTTTTCAGAACTGGAGACTTCAGAAGCACTGGAGACTTGGCAAAAACCACATGGATGCACTATTCTGACATTCTTAGATGTTTAGCGGGTAATTCTAAGAGTACATGAGAACTCAACTAAGCTGCCTCCTCTGACGAGCTCGGTCAGGGGTCTGTTCTGCCTCCAGGGCGCTCTGTGGGGTTTGTATGTCAGGCACCTTTGGGTCTCTTTGGGGCGCTGGGATTTGTGCGTTTACCTGATCTGCTTTCAGTTCTCCTGGAGAAATGATTTATATATAAGCTAATGTCAAGGTAACAACAGCCTTTTATTTGTTTTAGAAACTTCTTCTGAATTTTAAGGACCGCTGCCCCTAGATCCAGTGTTGGGAGATTTGGCAAAAACGTCTGCCTTATCTGTAGATAACTCCCATATGTTCAGAATGATTAATCCCTACATCTGAGAGCCCTTGGGCCAGTCAAGGCGTGGTATCTGACTTAGGGGAGACGGTGGCTGTTTAAATGGTGACATGTAGATGAACTGGGTCTGTAGAATGGCCTTTTCTGCCCAGAACTTCTGCATTGTGTCCCTGGCGCATATCAAGAAGAGTTGGAGAGGGCAGGCACACAATAGCATTTGTAGGATGTTGTTGAAGGTCTTGGCTCCATATCACACACCGTGTCCCTGTTATGAAAACCCATCAGAAGCATTTTTCTTACACTTTGGTGCCAAGAAAATTCATACAACTGTCCTAGAAATGATCCTGTTTTCCTCTTCACTTTGGTGCAAGGAAGTCAAGCACTAAATCTGTAACCATGTTTAACAGTTCATCAGTTACTCCTTGCGGTATATTGTGTGTTAGTCTGCAATGAAGGAATTGTTCAAAATTTATAAACTAACTTGAGAAGAGATTGCAGATTTATAATAAAATATGCAAGCTTCTTATTCAAGAATTTGGTTTGTTTTAGTTGGTTGAGTACTTTTTATCTTCTAAATTTCATTCATACGGAACCCGAACGTGTCATGCTAGGGTTTGTCTTAGGCATTTCTCTGCAGACAAGAGTGAGCTTGGAAGGCTTGCGTTTGCTGTGTCTAAAAGGGTCTACTTGCCAGTTGGCCCTTGGAGGGCTGCTGGGGACCTGGGTTTGGGAGTGACCCCGGGATGCTCAGTGATGAGGTTATTTGGTGTGCTAGGGGGCTGCAGTTCCTCGTGGCGCCTGCCTAGACTTTTTTTTTTTTTTAACCATGTGATGTATAGTGAGCCTCCACTTCCCTTCCTAGAGTTTTAATGATTGTGACCGATCAATGGCAGAGAACACCTGTGCGACCAGCCTTGTTTTATCTGGTCTTAAGTGAGGAACCAGGCAAACTAGCAGTGGGAGGTTCAGGGATGCATTCTAGGCAGATTGGATGGACTACAGAAGCACAGAATTATGGGTGAGAAGGATATGTTTGGAAATTGGGGGAAGGTCTTTGTACCTGGCGTGTGTATCTTATGAGTGCTTGGGAAAGGAGAGGCCTGTGAGAGGCTGCAAAAGCTAGGGTTGGAGACCCTTCGTGGCCACTGCTAGGAGTTGTCACTTTGTCCCGTAGCCAGTAGGGACCAGCAGAAGTCTGCAGGGGAGGGAGTGAGAGCATCATATTTGTATGTTTTGAAGGTAGAGTGCAGAAGATGGCCATAATTAGGGAGTGAAAGTGGGCGATGGAATAATTAAGGTCATTGTCACAAATAGCTGAGAGATAGTGAGGGCTTGGATTAGGCCGTGAGAAGAGAGAATGGACCCAAGTTTTTGAGGAGGCATTCTCAAGGCCGAATGAACAGGAATTGGTCAGTGTCGGGGAGGGAAAGTTGGAGCAGAGGAGGGTCCAGAGAAGAGGAGTATGTGGAGGGTTTGGGGGTGAGGGGAATATTCATTGCAATGCTCTTGAGTTTCTAGCTTGGAAGATGAAGTGGGTGGAGATGGATTGAAATCAGAATTAGCTACATTAGGACAGGGTTTGTGTGCCTGGGGAGCCATAGGGGATCCGGAGCTGGAGAAGGGAGAAGACGTCCAGGCCAGGAGGAGGGGCGGGGTCCTCAGCTTGGGGCCAGCCACAGAGCAGGTGAGAAGGGACCATGTGAGGAGACAGGTGAAGCTCCAGGGGGCCCTAGAGCGTCAGCATACCTTGCCTTGTAATATGTGATTGACCTATTAATTGTATAAATAATGAGCCCTATATGAAGCAAAAGAAATGGGCACATTTTATTGAGAAATCTAAAGGATTCCTTCCAAGTTCTAAGTACACTGTTGTACATCAAAGCAGGTCACCCAGATGCAATTCTTTATATGTCGCTGCCTGACCCAGCAACTGAGTTAACCCATGTGTGACCCTCAGTTTGAACTGACAGTAAGCCCAACCCCTTAATCAGTCTCCCTATATCCACTCTTGCTTCACTATGGAGAATTCTCTACATAGTCTCTACAAAGGTTTTTTTCTTTCTTTCTTTTCGGAGGGAGTCAACTAAATGTGACGTCAGCCCCTGTCTAAGACCTCACCTGTTTCCCTGGCCCCGGCCAACCCCTCTCTCCTCATCTCCTGTCTGCCGTCTTTGTGAGTGGGCTCCAGCCACAGGACCCTTCCAGTTCCCGCCTCGAGACCCGTGTGTGTGGTGGGTGTTCGACAAGCACGAGGTGAATGAATGAATGAATGACCGCGGCGGCTCTGTGAGAAGCAGACGTGAGAAAGCACACGAAGAGCCTATCGGCGTGCCCCGTGCACTAGCGGTGTGCAGTAAATGCCACTGGTGACCGTTTTTGTCTTCGCGTTGGCCCATCTGTCATTCCGATGTTTCTCCGTCCTCTTCTGTTCCAACCCACCGGTCCAGCTCTTCCCGTCCAGCCACCTCACTGTCTTTGGTTTTGCGTCTCCACGGACCGCGTGTGTTGGTGTCTCTCTTCCGTTGGCACTTGATGTGACTTCAGTGATTCCCCGGACTTCGCCACACCTGTCCTCTCCCGAGTAACCCCAGTTCTAATTGCACTGAAATAATTATGTATGGCTTTGGTCCCAAGGACACAGAGCATAGAACAACCTTCCAAATGGGAACCCTCTGGGGCCTCGGTCCCGAGACGCCTAAGGTGCCCTCACCACTCAGAAAGCCCTAGCCGGATAACATCACGAAAGTGTGGGTTTGGAATCAGCAATTCCCGAACCATAGCCAGTGCTTATCGAACCCCAGCTCCGGGCCAGGCAGCGTCCTCAGCACTTTACATGCATTACCTCACTCTGTGAGTCTGATTTGATTAGTATTCCTGGTTTCCCCTTACCGGCTTGCCCGAGGTCACACTGCTCGTGGTTTGGAAGTTCAGACTGAAACCCAGGTGGAATTTCAGACCCCTGCCCTCCGCTCCGCTTTCATATTCCACTGCGCCCCAGGAGCGACTCAGGGTCAGCGAGTTAACTTTCATTCTCTAGTGTTTGATTTTAAATTTTAAAAATGATATGCAGTTCTGGTTTCAAAAGCCCTTCCCTAGATCCTCCCCACTGTTCTGCTCAGGTCGTATTTCCCTGACGGCAACTACGGTTAACGCTGTTTTCAGAATTATTTTCTTTATTATAAGACTTTCCTTTTTGACCTCCCAATGGGATCCTCCTCTCAGCTTTTTGTCCTCTGAAAAGTCAGCTGATCCCTAGTTAGTTGGTGAAAGTGTGAAATACAAATGGTCCAAGGTCAACTGGAGTTGACCCAAAGGGAAAGTTGTCCCACCTCCATCCCAGGCAGGTTTCTAAAATTAACGAAATTCTTAACCCGTTTGGGACCAATTGGCGTGAGTGTCAGCCTGAAGAGACCTGCTTACAGTCCCGAACTCTGGGCTGGTGAATGCTGCGCGTCCCCGGGACCCACGCTGTTCCTTGAAGGTTCAGCTGTGCCTGTGTCGCTGCGACACACACAGGAAAACGAACAGCCCTTTGGGGCCAAGGCCACGGGGTTGGATGCTCTTTTCAATGCCCGGCTCTATGGACTTGAGCATCCTTTGTTTTCTGAACAATGTGAAGAAAGTTTTGTTCCCAGATTTCTATCTTTTCTCTACCTCTCCCTTCGTGAAGGAGAACGCTCTGATTTTTGATCAGTGACCCAGAGGTGCCCTGCGGAAATAAATGGCTATGCTTTTCCGCTTGCATGGGGATATTTTCCTTAAGGGTGAGGCCGCCAGCGGTGCTGTGCTCGATCTCATTTTGAGCATGCTCACATTTGGCCCGTGGATTGGCCAGCTGGCCTCTCCAGCCGGCGCCCCACTGCCTGCCACTCCCAGTTGCCTTGGCGAGTGTGTGTCTGTGAGGCCTCTCCTGGTCCTGTGGAGAACCATGCCTGGCTGCCCGCCTGTGGTCGCTGTGTCCTGCAAAAGGGGTGTCTGCACCCATCGGTGGCTCAGACTTTTCCTGCAATCCCTCACACTGCTTGTAACGTCTCGGAGAGCGTCACCTCAGCTTTCTGGGTGCACCTCTGATTTAACTTACCCTTTTCTCGTTTTGCTGCATTCTTCTGTGACATGGGTGCATTATGAATATATAAAAATCCTCTAGAAGTGGCTAAACTTAGCTGTTTCAACATACCTACTAGACACCAAAATCTAGTGGTATTAAGGTAACTAATGTATAGCTTCAGTGATGAGAAGCACAGGCCTGGGTTAGAGTTCTCGACTCCGCCATTGTCTTTACATTAGCATGAGCCTGTGTGTCCCGGCTTGTAAACTAGTGTTGCTATAAGTGCCACACCGCTAGGACTGCTGTGAAGGTTGAGCATAACAATGAACAACATGTGGTTGTCACAGTATCAGCACAGAGAAAATGCACAGTGAATGCCAGCTGGCGGCATGCTTAATGTATTTTTGTATATCTGCATCATGCAAATAAAATATAAAACCTAAGTGGCAAATTCATTTTGTTTAGTTTTCATGTGCATTGCAAGGAGAGCAAACTGTGAAGGGGGAAGTTTTCATCGATCAGACCGGTCCGTTGTTTCTGAACTTTTCACTCAGTGACTTTATTCACGTTCATAGATCACTACAGCACGCATGTTAGAGACGGGCCCGGGGAGCGCAGACCCACCTCCCGCCCTGCGGCCCTCGGCGGCTAGTCTGTATTTCAGTGACGCGGGGAGGGCAAAGAGTGATCCCACAGCGTGACACTCCAGCAGGTCTTGCGTTTTTCCTGGCAGGATGACTCACGGGGCTATTCTCCAGGAACACTCGCTCTGAGCAAGTCCAGGTGGCTTAAATCCTCACGGGTTGCTGGCTCCGACACCGTGAGATTTCGGTGCATGTTTGGACGCAAACCATATGTTTGGCCTTGAGAAAGCAGTGCATATATAATAGCCTGTGTGCTTGAATCAGATCTCCACCCAGTGGAATGTTGGTGCACTTTGGTTTTAGATAACTCGGCTGCCGCTTTGTGACCCTGGCTTCAGGAAGTTCCTTTGTTCCTCTTTTTGTAGATCTAACATACGGCCAGACCATGCCGACTCCAACTGCCACGACTTTAAGATGCACACCTTCACCCGGGTGACCTCCTGCAAGGCCTGCCACATGCTCCTCAGGTGAGTGTGAGGGGCTGGGCGCTCAGTGCCAGGGAGCAGGTGCAATAGTGAGTGATTCAGACTTTTCTGACGTCCCAGCCAAACGTTCGGAAGAGGGGAGGTTGTCTTCATCGCTTGGGCCTCCCAGAGCTTTCCTTGGCCTTGAACCTGGACAAGTTCTCCAGACCCCAGGGATGTCCCCTTCCAGTGCCAGGAGGACTTTGCATACGGCACTGAGCGCCCTTGGTGTCCCGTCTTGCACTCAGGATTTCGTCAAGGCGGAACCGAGCCCCTTTTAACCTCTCTTTCCCCCCTCTTTCTCTCCCCCACCCCATTTTACCTCCCAGGGGCACATTTTATCAAGGCTACCTGTGTGTTAAGTGTGGCGCGAGAGCCCACAAAGAATGTTTGGGAAGAGTGGACAACTGTGGCAGAGTTAATTCTGCTGGTAAGTCACGTTTGTTGTTGTGATTCTGCTTTAATTAGGACGTAAAGCTTGCTAAACACAACGGAGGCCTAATTAACTCTTCGTCCGTCTTTACTGGGGCACGCCCACTCTGCAGCGGTCATTTCTAAGCACAGGTAGAAAATGGTTGAGGTTCACGTGCGTTTTCTACCTCCCTGGCAGGCAGAGGCTTCAAGAGGAGCTTGGGAGGTCGCATGCCCCCCCACTTCACCCACCCCGGCCCCCCGATCTCACGAACACTGTACGGGTACCCCCAAAACAGACAGACGGAGTGAAAAAACCAGACAAAAAATGTTTCGCCATTTCTGCCTTCAGTTCCTGAACTTTTCCCTTATTCTCTTAAATATCCAGCTCAGAAATGGTAATGATGCCAGAAGTAAACACCACGCAGACTAATTCATGAATTAACGAACTGAATACATTGCCATTTTCCGGCATTTAACGAAAAACACAGAGCCTTTGGGTTTTGTGTCAACATTTTCCCCTTGGTCTTTAAAAATAACGCCCGTGATTGTTACATGAGCCGGCTTCTGAGCTGTCGGCCATTACGCATTCAGTCGCCTTTCGCCTCTCTCTCCTCCTCTCGGGCTCTCTCCCTTCTCTTTCTTTTCTGGCCTCTTTCTTCTTTCTCTTTCTTCTTCTTTGTCTTTGTCCTTTTTCCCCTGAGTTTCTCTGTGCTTTATCAATCAGACCTTTCAAAATCAGCACCACTTTTTGAAGAGAAGAAAGGGGCCTTTGGCAGCTGAAGTTCAAAAGGGAGCCACATCAACCTTTGAGTTCCCCAAAGGAAAAGGTGGACATTGAATTATTTTGGATAATCTGAAGAAGAGGAGGGAGCCAGAGAATAAAAACTCATTTCAGGGCCGGCTTCAGCAAAGGTGTGAATCCTATTAGAGAGCCGCGATCACAGCAGGCTCCTCTCCCTTTGCTTCCCTGGGCGGACGTCTCTTGGGGCCCCGGGGGCCGTTCTCTGCGTGAGATGGGCAGCTGCTCGGAGAAAGGTCCGACGTTAGCAGAATGCCCTGCTCTGTGCGTGCCCCCACCCCCTGGGGGGCCTCTGAGGGCCCAGGGTGCTTCCACAACTTTCTCAAGGCCGGTCAAGTGCAGGAGACGAGATTAGCACCAGCCCATGTTTCTGAAGGTCACAAAGGCAGTCCACAAAGCTGTAAAATATGGGAGAACTATTAGGTAGCATTATGGTTATTCTTCGTCTGCCCAGCACAGTTGAGCCCTTAAACTCCATTGCTCATTTGCATGGGCCCGCCTTTTCATGTCTTTGAGGACCACTCACGTTACTTGCCCACAGAGGCTAATAATGTGGCTCTGTGAAGTCCGCAGCCCTGTTTTATGAGTTTCGGTCTGGGAGGCCATCAAGGGTTCCATAACTGGATCGATCCGCATGGTTCTCCCACCCCACAGGGTCTGGTGTGGGAGAGTAGTTGAGAGTCAAGCAGGGGCGCTTGAAACTCTCACTGCGCTGTTTACTAGTTACACGGCTTTGCAGAAGTTAAGTCAACGTTCCGAGCTTTCATTTAGTCATCGGTAATCATCGGTAAAATGCAAATGAGAGGATTCTCGTGGGGAGTCCCTTGAAATAATGCTGACGCGCGGCACGGAGCCTGGGTTCACTCGGGCCCAGTGTTGGAATCCAAGGTGTTGCGTTGAGAAGTCGTTTTCTTCCCTGTGATTTTCTTGTTTTGGGGATGTGGAGCTACTGTGGCTAAAAAAAATTAGTGAGCACCAAACTTTGCAATGAGACACAAGAATGACATTTAAAGGACTTTGAAGTTTTCACTTTTATGTTAAAAGAAAGGTCAGTTTGAAACCATCGGGATTTGTGGTCTCGTCAGACACAAGAGCGGTGCATCTCTGGCGTCATCCCTCGTCCTCGCCGAGCAGCGCTGTGCAGGGTGGGAGACGGCAGGCAGCACAGGGTGGGAGCCGGCGGGCAGCGGCGGGGACACCAGCCTGCGCTGCGGGCTGCTCTGGTTTCAGCCCGGCTCTGCAGCTGACCTGCAGGGCGACTTGGGAACCAGTTACTTCATCTCGCTTCCCTTCTCAAACAGGGATAATAATAGCACCTAGCCTTTAAAAGTTTTTTTTTACAATAAATATGTACGAAGTGTCAGGTACTGTTCTAAGTACTCTACCACTGTTCACTCACTGAGTCCTATAAAAGTCCCACGGGGTTGGTTTTATTGCTTTTCTTGTTACAGACGAGAAACTGAAGGGCAGAGACGTAAGTGGCTTGTCTCAGGGGTTTCATCATTAGAACAAAGATTCAACTCCAGAAGGCCCAGGTCCTGAGTCAGTGCCAAACCCCTGGGCTGTGCTGCTGGGCTGTGCATTAACTGGGGCGCCCCGTGCCAAATGGGTGCAATGCACACACCTCACCCCAGGAGACAGCCTAGCAGAATCATGTGCTTGGTTTTCTCTGGGAAAGGAGAGATTTTCTAATAGGTTTTTTTTAAAGCAATAACACTTTTTTAAAGTATTTTTTATTAATTATGCTATTATAGTTTCCCCAATTTCCTCCCTTTATCCTCCCTCCACCCGGCCCCCCAACCCTCCAGCATTCGCCCCCCCCACCTTAGTTCATGTCCATGGGTTGTACATATAAGTTCTTTGAGTCCTCTGTTTCCTATACGATTTTTTATTTCTCCCCGTCTATTTTATGCCTACTAATTATGCTTCTTCTTCCCTGTACCTTTTACCCCCTCTTCCTCTTTCCCCGCCCTCCCTCTGTGTGATGTCCATTTCTGTTTCTGTTCCTGTTCTAGTTGTTTGCTTAGTTTTTGTTTTCATTGTTTTTCTTTTCTTTTAGGTTCATTTGTTGACAGTTGTGAGTTTGTTGTCATTTTGCTGTCTGTATTTTTTATCTTTTTTTTAGATAAGTTCCTTTAACATTTCATATAATAAAGGCTTGGTGATGATGAGCTCCTTTAACTTGACCTTATCTGGGAAGCACTTTATCTGCCCTTCCATTCTAAATGAAAGCTTTGCTGGATAGAGCAATCTGGGATGTAGGTCCTTGCCTTTCATGACTTGGAATACTTCTTTCCAGCCCCTTCTTGCCTGTAAGGTCTCTTTTGAGAAATCAGCTGATAGCCTGATGGGAACTCCTTTGTAGGTTACTGTCCCCTTATCTCTGGCTGCTTTTAGGATTTTTTCTTTGTCTTTAATCTTGGGTAACTTAATGATGATGTGCCTTGGTGTGTTCCTCTATGGGTCCAACTTCTTTGGGACTCTCTGGGCTTCCTGGACTTCCTGGCTGTCTATTTCCTTTGTCAGATTGGGTAAGTTTTCCTTCATTATTTGTTCAAATGAGTTTTCAATTTCTTGCTGTTGCTCTTCTCCTTCTGGCACCCCTATAATTCGGATATTGGAACGTTTCAGGTTGTCCCAGAGAGTCCTCAGCCTCTCTTAATTTTTTTGGATTCTTGTTTCTTCGTTCTGATCCAGTTGGATGTTTACTTCTTCCTTTTGTTCCAAATCATTGATTCAAGTCCTGGTTTCCTTCCTGTCACTGTTGGTTCCCTGAATATTTTGCTTTATTTCATTTTGGGTATCTTTCATTTGTTCTTTCATTTTTCGACCAAGCTCAATCAGCTCTGTGAGCATTTTGATTACCAGGGCTTTAAATTCTCCATCAGATAGGTTGGCAATCTCCTCATTGCTTACTTCTCTTTCTGAGGTTTTGCTGTGTTCTTTCATTTGGGCCACATTTCTTTGTCTTGGTGCAGCTGATAGGTTGTAAGGGGCGGGGCCTTAGGTATTCACCCGGGCGGGGCAAACCTCCTTGCTGCTCTGTGGCGTTGCTGTTCCGGTTGATTTTTTCTTTAATTCCTTGGTTGTCTGAGTTCCACGCAGTTTGCTTTTCTGGCGATTTTGGTTGTTTGTTGATTTTAGATTGGTCGTTATCCTCCTTTTGGTTGTGTGAGGAAGCGAAGGGTTTCTACCTACGCCTGCATCTGGGCCGGAACTCCAGCAACAACACTTTTGAATTTAGTTAAGTTAGTAGCCCCCAACCGTGTTTAGGTTGAAATGTTCTGAGGTGCGAGAAATCCGGGCGTCCCAGAGGATGTCGTGCATGTCCTCTCCCCGGGGACTGTCCCTGAGCTGGAAGACTAAGACACCCTCAGCTCTGGGGCCTGCTGTGTGAAGGTGAGGAAACCAAGTCATAAAAATATGGAAACAAGATAACTAAGAGTGAGACGTCGGTGCTCTGCAGTTGTCGGTCATGTTTCCTTACCTGGATGCCATTCATCAAAAAATAGCAACATTTTCTAGCCTTTGTTCTACGTTGTTACTGAATTTATCTTAAGGCAGGAGAAAGGTTTGTTAAACCCCTGGCAAAATTTACATCTTGGAGTTTTAAACATAATTCCCTCGCTCTCTGGACTCTCTCTGCCCTGCGTCCTGACGCTGTCCTCGCTGTCCTGTTTGTACATCTGTGTCCTAATCTCCTCCCCTTTCTTCTCTTTCTGGCTTGTTCTGCTCAAGATTTTTAAGAGACCAACGGCACTGAATGCTCACTGTCAGTTAATTCCTGGTGGGAAGGAGGAAGAATCTGCCCAGGGCGTTTCCCTTTTTGGCCTGCAGATTAGGATTTGGTGGGAGCCCTGGAAAGAGAGGAGCCTTCTCCTCAGGGTGCAGAGGCACGCTCTTGCAGCCCCACCCACAGCCCTCTGTCCTGCGCTCCTGGACAGGTGACCCCTGTGACGTGGGGCTCGGGGCAGCCTCTCCTCAGACGTTCCCTTTCCTTTCCTGGTGGAGGTTGCAACTCTGGGTAGAGTGTGGGTTTGAACTTGGGCTGGTGTGAGTGTGGTAAGATTGGTAATATTTTGAGGTCACGGCAAGCTAGACTTTATGGACCATTTCCCATCCCGCGGAAAATCTCTTCACTGGCTTACGTTTTGCCCAGTCATCCATTTCTGCTTCCAGGAACGGGGCACGGCAGGAACTCAGCAGTGTAGGTTTTCACAACTGGCACGATGTTTAGAAGATCATGCTGGTGTGTGCACCAGAAGCAGAGGGTCTGCGGGAGGGGGTACGGGTTGTGGTTCCACCTTTACCGAGCCTAGAGCTTGGCTGGATGTCGGCTGAGTGGAAGAGAAACGTGCCTGCATCCCTGGCTGGCACTTTAAGAATGAATGATAGAACACTGAGTAGACTTTCCCTTCCCTTCTAATAGTTGTGCAAAGAAAGGCTCAGGCCATGAGCACCTGCCATCCATGGGCCTTTCCCGCCGAGGTTAGGGCACCTCGGTTAGGGCACCTCGGTTAGGGTAGCCACTGGCAGGAAAGTGAACCAGCTGACAGGACCCCTGAAGACAAAAGTACCTTTATCACTGGAGAAATCTGTCCCCTGACCCAGCGAATCCATTATTAGAATTCTTGCTCAACTCTTCCTGTCTCCTCCCCTTGAAATGCACTTTCTTTTCTCCCCACAGCTCCAAGATCTTATTCTTCCTTTCCTTTCTCTTCTCCCAGCTCTTGGCTGATCACCTAACCTCCCTTGACCACCCAATGCCGGTCTGATTTAAATGGTCCTCTATTCTGTTTCTGTGTAGGTTTTATGTATTTGCCAAAGTTAGGCTGTGTTGGGGTGCCTAAGAAACCCCCCGCAATCCCAGGGGCTCTAACACATAGCAGTTTATTTCTCACATGCACACACAGCACTGTGGGTGCCTGGCCCTCTAGGGTCGTCCCCTTCTAAGTAAGGGCTTGGGGATCAGTCTGACGCTGCCATTTCAACACCTGGCCTCCAGGGGGTTGCTGCTCTTAAGACCCATGGACTGGAAGGGAGCGGTGCCATTTCATTAGCTCACAGCCCATTGGTTAAAACCATCATGTGATCTCAACTGAATGACAAGGGAAGCAGGACGTTGGAGTGGGACGTGCAGGGACTGTGTGTGGTGTGCCCTGGTGTCTCTGACACTTCTCATGTCCTCCAGGAGGTGAGAGGCTCCTTCACGGCAGGAAATGTGTCCAGAGTCAGGGTGCCTCATACCATGTAGCTAACCCACCCTTCCACTCCCCTCGTGGGGGTGTGTCAGCCCTGCCGCAACCCTTCATAGTGTCGGATGTGGCTACACACGAACCGTGAAGCATTGCAAGAGCTCCGAGGCATTTCTTTCTGTGGAAGTTAAGCCTTCTTTGGATGTTGTCTTCAGAAACCTTTCATAGTTCATGCTCTGTATCCCCTAAATTTATCTAGTCTTCATTCATCCTTGAAATAATAATTACTTGGCAAAAATGCCGTGCATTTCTGAAGGAAGGAAGCAATTCATTCTCATTAGTATCTGACTGTGACGGATTATGAGCTGAAGTACACATGAAGTATGAAAAAAAGGTATTTTAATAATTTTTTATATTTATAAGACAAACTGTGCAGCTGGGAAGCACATGTGAAGGTTGGGGGATCAGTGTATGTCTTCATATTTGAAAATTTGCATGGCCATAAAAAGCAGGCAGTTTGGCTGTTTTCTCCACTGAACTTGAGTCGACGCCTTCACAGTCACCATGGCAACCTCAGTGATCAACATGCACGTGGACTTGGAAGTGTGCTGCCGCAACTTCCCAGCTTAATAACAACTAGGTACGAACTCCATTGTATGAGACTCTCTCCACAAGTCCCTGCAAAGCTGATGCAATTTTGGAGCGGCGTTTCTTTCTCCCATTATCCCCTCCCCCTCCCCCCGTGTGAAGGTCTCATCTGCAACTGCCACCTCTGGGGATGTTCGTGTCTTTCCCCTCCTGTAGCATGTGGCTAAAAACCCTTCGGTCCCCGTCTTGCCCCAGTATCGATCAATATAACTTGCTTTGCACCCCCTCGGTTTAAACAAAGGAAGCAACACTGCGAGGCAAATACCGCTGGAGCAGACGCCTTTGGTTTAACGCACCTTTCCCGTGCGTGCAAACGCAAGCTCCAGCTGTTCTAATATTTAACCGAAGCAGAGACCCATCTGCTTCTCTGGGTAATCGCTCTCTCATCTAGGCCAGCTGCTGCTCCGGCCACTCCGCATTGGAAAGAAGTTGTCTCGGGATCCTAAAGATTTAACCCTGCAAGTTTGCTACCTAGAACCTGCACACCCCCCAAGTCAGCATCTGAAACAGCTCTTTTATAAATAGTATTGCAGTATTTTAACATGAGCTAAGCAACTCGAATAGAATTTTATTTCAGCCTTCTTGCACCGGGCACTGTATGCCATTAGTTTTCTGTGAACTGAGGCTTGATCATCGGTTACATAACCCAAACCTGGCATTGGTTCCGCTTCGTGTTACTTAAACCCTTGTACAGAAGTCAGTCCTCTTTCCTAACTTAGCGAGACACTCTCTCACTGGAGGATCGTTATTATTCCCTCCACTTAACTATTGGGGCCAGTTGAATGATCTATTAATAATTTTTACTGTGAACTGGAAGCTATTATGTGGTTGGATTCCTGTTAGAGCTTCTGAAAACACTTGGACTCAAAGCCTCTTTCCAAGTATTATTTATAGTTTCCTTTCTTTCTTTTTCTTCAAAATGTTGCTGTAGATCTGAGTGGTGAGAATAAGGGTCAGAGGACTACCTCGCAAACCGTCAGTCCCTCCGTCTTTTAGTTTTCATGTTTGACAAAAATAGCATGTTTTAGCTATGAAGACAGCTGGTAATGACTTTTCTGCGGCCCCTTTTGGGACCAACGGTCTTACTGGATGCAGATTTGTTTAACCTTAAGAAGTAGAGCTTCAGGTAGGAGACCAAGGTAATTGTGCAATGATGTGTGCACCGAGTCCCTGGCATTGGTCAAACAGGACAGGACTGAAGTTTTATTTACACCGTGAGTTATATGAGGTGAGTCTCCAGCCCCAGCGAAGACCGTTTGTCTCACACAAACGTGCGCGCGGAGGCTGAGCTGGCACGGGGGACGGGGCTCTGCAGAGCCCGGCGCCTCAGCCACGCCGCTTCTCTGAGTCATGTTCGTTCAACCGGTCGGGACAGGATGAAAGAATGCGAGGTACAAACCCCTGGAGGGCCTGGGAGTCGCCACCTAGAAAGAGTCCTGAAAGGGGAAGAACGTGTCGCAATTTGATCCACAGGAGCCTGAGAAATAGGCTGCAGGGGAAAGGCAAGTTGCGGATTAAAATCTTTTGGAAAACTTGCAGAGTTGACTTACCGCCCTAAGGCAGTTCCCAGAAGCAGCAGCCAGAGCCGGAGACCTTTTCTCCAGCTCTCAACCAGCAGCCTTCCTGGCTGGTCGAATCAGCTGAGGGGGTCTGTCGGCCATCGGCCCTCAGTGCCTCGGTCCCGACGTGGAGCTGTGGCTTGAAGAGGTTTCTAGGGCTCTGAGCGCCCGCCGTCGTAGCTGTGGGTGCCTATCGGGAGGTGAAGGATGGGCTGGCAGGCTGGAGAATCAGAGCGGCGTTTCCATGGGGTCCTTCACCCGCAGGGTTCTTACTCTCCTTTCCCAGCCACGGGAGCTTTTGCTCAGAACACGGGTGAAACCGAGTTGCAGCTGAGTTTCCTCTCTCCCCCTCACCCCTGTTATTTCGGTTGGAGTTTACACGCTGTTGTGCTGACATGGTCATCAGCATCTAGATTACGTCTGTGAGTGAGCCCGTCGGTTCAACAGCCTGGCCTTCAGAGCAAGAGAAGTGTGAAGAAGGGGCCTTCCTGAACTCAGAGCAGGCAGAGAGTTACTTCCAGCCCGTCGGCTTTTGCCCTCTATCTTCTGAAAATTTACAGAACGCTCCTCTGAAATTTGACTCGATAGAAGGCCTGATGTGCAAGAGCCCTTATTTATGTTCCGCCCGGCCTGAGCAGAGCGGAGTGTGAACGGCCACAGGCCAGCTCCAGGGAAGAGAGGAGCCCTTCCCCAGGTGGCAGAGTGCAGGCCGTGAGGACAGGGAGTGGTGGTGAGGAACAGGTCCCCCAGGAAAGGGCTCTGGTCCGTATGGGCGGCGTTGCACCCAGCCCACGGCCCTGTTCCCGTTTTCCGCGGAGGCTTTGTGTAGAACGGTTCTTAGCACATCCGGTGAGAGCGATAAGGAGAGTGACTCACTTGATTCGACCCCAGCAAAGGGAAGCAGGGACAGCGAGAAGCGGGCAAAGTGAAGGAGGGGCGTTGAGCAGGGTGGTCAGCCGAGCCCCGTCTGTTCCCACATGGGCCTGCCAGGCCCCCACATCCTCCTGACTTCTGTGGCAGAGGCTCACTCGTGCAGGTGGCTGGCCAGCAGGCACTTAACCCAAGGCAGCAAGATACGAGGAGCTGCAAGCGAGGGTCTTTCTGTTCCTGGGCCCCTTTTCAGGGTAAAGAGTTATGGGTGTCTGTCTGCACAGCTCGGTGCCCCCTTGGAGGCCATTGTCTCCTTGTCCTGAGGACCTCCCAGGGGACCCGCATGGAGCACGGTGTGACAGCTACTGCCCTGTGGGTTAGCATCAGTTTTATGCCAAAAGAATAATACATTCAAAACATATTGTGAAAGCCCTACTTCCCCAAGACATAGAAACCCTTTCATGCAGAGCCCCCACCAAAAAGCTACTTCTGAATGGAAATGAAGGTGCACACTCAGGCGCAAACACCAAACCCAAAAGGTCTGGGGTTTCCAGGGTGAGAGGCCTCCCAGAAGGAGCCCAGTTTTCTCAGCCTGCACCGACGGCCCACTGCTGTGTGGTGCTTCCCGCAGTTTCTGAGTCCAGGTCGGGCTCCCTCTAACTCCCTGCCTGGAGAAGAAAGTGGGTTAGGGCTGTTCCTGCATGTAGGTCTTTTTAGTCAAACCAGTGAGACAGGAATGACAACCCCAGTTCAGCTAGCCTGGGTTCTAAGTCTGGGCGCAGTATCCAGCCAGGTGGTGCTGATAGAGACCCTGTCCCCAGACTAATCCTCTCAGGCAGCCTTTCGCCTGCAAGCCTGGTTATTCCAGAGGGGGTCGGGTTGGGGGCTGGGCGCAGAAGTGAAAGAGCTTCCTGTCTGGGGTTACTCCTTGGCAGGGGCAGACTGCAGACCTGATGGTTGTCTTTGAAGCCAGGGTGTGAGGGCTGGAAGTTAACAAGGGAGGCAGACTTAGCTTTTCTCAGAAAGGTGACCTTTTGTCCATGGCCTTCCATTTCCATCAGTCAGGAGTAGTCCTTAAAATCCACACGAAACAAAGCAAGACGGGTCCCCTGCCCTGGGCAGTCTTCCTGTGCGGGGGATCTGTGGCAGCCAGTCCCGTGTTCCCAGGGGGCGGTTCCCCCTTGCACTCAGCTGGGTGGGGCTTCTTGGAGCCTCTGCACGGGGTTCCCTTAGGCCAAGAGAGCTCGCATTTAGGCTTGCCCCTTTTCTCCTGATTTTTCTTTCCCCTTGGTGTCTTTTTCTCTTTCCAGATCCTTCTTTAGAGGATCATTTTGGATGAGAAAAGTATAGGCATAGTCTCAAAATGATGAAGCGTTTTTCTTCGCAGTGTAGAGAAGTTGTAACATGCATAGGTGCTCCTGGGAATGAGGAAAGGAGCAGAACCAGGACCCACTGGGTTCTCCGCGTGCAGTCCGTGCCTCCAGTTACAGGGCAGCCCCTCGGCCTTGCTGCGAGTCACTCGCCTGAAGAGCCCCGGGCTCTTTGTGCCTGTTAGTCATTTCCAGGAGCTGAAATGTCACAGAGATTGTTGTTTCTGTACAGAGACAAGTAAACTGGGGAGGAGGGGAAAAATCTACATTGGAATCCAATTCCTTGTTTTTATTTCCATCTTTGAATCAAAATATAATCCCCCAAAATTAAAAATAAGAGCTAGAGCCCTGGTCACATAGCTCAGTTGGTTAGAGTGTCGTCCTGAAATGCCGAGGTTGTGGGTTTGATCCCCGGTCAGGGCACATACAAGAATCAATCAGTGAATGCGTGAATGAGTGGAACAACAAATAGATGTGCCCCCTCTCCATCCTCTTCCCTTCCTCTCTTTTTCTAAAATCAATAAATAAAAATTAAAAATAAGAGCTATAGCCACTTCATGAAAAAAATCACATGCAATATTGTTCTATTTGCAATTGTTACAAATAGTCACTGTAACATACCTTTGTAAATTGCTGTGTTGAGAGTCTTAAAACCCACTATGTCAAAAGAAAGTGCCCACCTAGCTCTCTCTAATGCACATAAATTTAGGGCAAGCCACTGTTTCAAGGAGCTTTCTGCGGTTGGATTCACACTGCTTGATAAACAATTGAAAAAGTTCAGCATAACTGAGAAGGCATTTAGAACTATGAGTCACTTTCCCGACAAGCCAATAAGGCAAGAGAACCGGAGTTGCAAAACAATTACTAGCCCAGCCGGAGGGGCCCTGGAAATGTGTTACAGGTATTGAGCAAAGCAGTCGGGTCTGACCGCGCCGCAGGGAGCCGCACACAGCCAGCGGAGGCTGCTGCCCAATTCGAAGCACCGGACACTGACCATGCCAATTTTTACGTTTGTTTCAGAACCAGGGATGCTCAAAGCACCGGAGGTAAGATCAACATTTCACCTTTTTCATAGAGTTTTGCCTTTCAGGTTGTTTGCTCTCTTCAGCGGGCTTGAGCTTTCAGAACGGTAAATGAGCCTTTGAAAAATGGGTGGAAACAGAGACAGAGTGAGCGACCAAGTGCCTGTGAATGAAAGGCACAGGTTTAATCGGAGGAGTTCTCAGTCGTGGGCTGGGGATCTTAAGTCGAGGGGAACGTGGACGTTTCCTTCAGGCTTAGTGTGGGAAATGGGGCTCGCAGACTCTTACCGATCCAGGTAAATTTCAAATAAATCCTGCGGCAATCTTGTGGTGGGAGCCTGGGGACGCCGTTCCCTCGTTCTCCGCTGGGACTCCCACAAAGCCCCGGGGCTCATAAACGCCCGGGGTCGGGCGGCTTTGATCCTGTTTGCACAAAGGACGGTGGCCCTCATCCCAGGAAGCTGGCAGACCTGCGCAGTCAGGAAACGTGTCGCTGCCCAGCATTAGCTAGCACTGGGGAAAAAAAACGTTCTAACGTTGCTCCTCTAAGGGTGTGGTTTTATGTTCCCAGTGCTTCACATTCGAACCCAAACATGGTGTGTATCGTGTCTTATTGATCAAATCCAGATCTGATAACCGTTTCCATTCAGTTCTATACCAAATCTTAGGTCTAGTGGCTTAGGAGTATGTGGTCCCTGTTACTGCTCAGAATAAAGTTATTTTTTAAAAATAAGAATGAATGAAAAATAGGACCAATTCCAGGCAGCCATGGACTTGGCCTTCAACCAAAAGTAACAAATTTCTTACCTGACCTCCCCAAAATAATGTCATAGCAAAAAAATTAAAATATAAAATATGTGTGATGTTATCGGAACTTAAGGTACAGCTCTTTGAGAATTTCAGAATAAAAGAAAGGCAAAAACATTCTAAGCCAAATTATTTTAATGCAATTATATCTCATGAAGAGCGGTATAATATCAGTGTGCTTTGAATAGGCTGACATGTATATAGTTGCTAAAAATAATGAAAAGCACAGCCAGATGTCAAAGAAGAGGTAAGTTTTTCCTATGTTTTTTGCATAAGTACGTAGTTTTTTGATGTAGGATATCAAGAATATGATATGAGGAAATTCATATGCACCTCTTCAGTGAATCAGTTGACTGTATTTTAGAATCTAGATCAAAAGAATGTATAAGATAATAATGATTTAAAAATAGACAGCACAAGTTCTTCTAGGGCTGAAATAAATCACCATAAAATTTCTGTTAGCGTTTAGTCGACAGTAAGATTTCTCATCAGGACTGTGGAACAGAAGTTCCAGTGAACTTCTTGGAAAGCAGCTTGCTTTCTTCTCCTCTAAGGCTGTTGCTGGATTACCGAGACAGCTTTCTTTGTAGAGCTCTGAACTTGAACTCACTCTTACTTCACGTTTATTAGATACAGACATTATTTTTTTCCAGGGCGGATGATTTCACTTCATTTTATTTAAGCTATGTGCAGTGGGTGTATTTACAGAAAGAAAGTGTGCTAATGAGAAGGGGGTAATCGTTTCCACGTGACCCTAAATAATTCTCCCCGGGCCTTTTTGTACTTTTAGAAGTTACATGTAAGCCTATTGTGAAAGGAATTAATTTTCACATTGATTTTAAAAAATGTAGCATCGGTGTTTTAGCGACTTTTGACTATGATGGTGTAATTTTTATGTAGTGGGTGATTCTGCTAATCTCTGCTTGAGCTCAGTGTAAGGGGGAGTCACAGCGGACGGACAGTAGGAAGCGGCTTTCACCGCACTCTCCCCGTGGAGACTTTCACTCTGCAGACGGATGCTGTTGGGATGCTCAGGAGTCCTCCCAGAACTAAGTGAGGAAGACCTTCTGGAAGCTTTGTACTTTTTTATCTCCCCCTCTCTCCTGAAGTCCTTTTCCTCCACGTACCAGTTTGGGTCCTATTCTCTTCCCCTTTCAATGGCCACAATGGTGAACTTTTTCTTTTTCACGTTATAGTTCAGTGTCGAGGTAGGTCAGCGCTCAGGGGCCGCAGGACCCATGGGTGCCCCTGAACCGCCCTGGGCTCACCTCACTCCCAGTCCAGCGTGGACCTTCAGCAGCCAGCGCAGGCTCCGGGAGGCACGGCTCTCACTGCGTACCCATTCAACACAATCTTCTTTCCATCGGTTCCTCCCCCTAGGATGTTCCCCCTTCAAATCAGGTAGCGGTCCCGAAGCCAGCGCCATAGAACAAACGAGCCTTCGCTTGTTTTGTTGGTAAAATCCACAGAGAGAATTAGGTTTGTCCCCAGAAAAGTGAGAAGAGAGTTTCTTAGGCAATCAAGGTGTGTCTTTCAGAGAAAGACCAGGCAATAGGTGAGGACTGGAGAAGTAAAACTAGGTTCTTTGGTTGTCCTCCCCACCGCCACCCTGACCCTCACCAATTCTAAGGAGATCAAGGGAGACAGAGCAGGTTCTGAAGACTGAGTCTCCCATCTCAGGGGGCTGTAACTGGGGGCTCCCGGAGATGCCCAGGAAGTACACCCAACGCTTCCGCTGGGGACAGGCTCCTGTCCAGCTCTGTCCCAGGCTGTTGAGCATACAGAGAGGGGAGGAGAGTATGTTTAAATATGCTCTGCTAAACATTTCCAAATTGTTTATAATATAAAATACTTTTAAAGTGCTTTTAAAGTCTAATTTATCTCAAACTCTCCAAATGTACTTGGTCTAAGTAGCTGAAATTCCCTCCTTTTTAAAAAAAAGATTTATTTATGTACTTTTAGAGAGAGGGGAAGGGAGGGAGCGAGAGAGGGAGAGAAACATCAGTGTGTGGTTGCCTCTCACACGCCCCCTGCTGGGGACCTGGCCCACAACCCAGGCATGTGCCCTGCCTGGGAAGCGAACCGGCGACCCCTTTATTTACAGGCCGGCACTCAGTCCACTGAGCCACACCAGCCAGGGCCTTGTTTATTTGTTGTTTTTTTTTGTTTGTTTTTAATTCACCAGATTATTGCTTGTCCCACTGCCCACTCTTGTTGCATAGACGTTTCTGTTCTCAGGGTCACTGATTTTCAATGACTTTCTGGAGAAAGAAGCTAAAACATAAGCAGTAGGGCAATAACTTAGTAGAAGAGTTTGTTCTTTATGTGAATTTAAACATGCAAGATACCAGAGTTAATAATGACAACAATAATAATAGTAAGCTGTCATTTAGGATAATCCTTACAATGTGTCAGGAACAGTTCCAAGCAGTGAACATAAGTAACTCATTTACTTCTCCCCCCAAACGTTACAGTAGCTGCTATTATTATCCCAGGTGGGGGTATTATCCCCACTGGACACTGGGGATCCGAACAGGCACAGAGGTGTTCACTAGTTCACGGTCAGACAGCTGCTGTGGTGGCCTGAGTTTGAACTTGGGCCGTCTGATTCTAGAATTCGTACTCTCAACAATGGCACCACATGCCTTATTTCAGTCCTAACTCCTGAGGTAATAGAGAGTTGCTGTTGAACTTGTGTTCTTTTCTCACATTTTAAGTTTATAGTTTTTGTCTTTATTTTTATTGTTGACGCTGTGACAGATGCCCCCACTCCCCCTCCCCCCGCCCCAGCCCTTTGCCCACGTCCACCCAGCCCTCATCACCCCGCTCAGGGCACCGCTGCCCTGTGGTCCGTGCCCGTGGGTCATGCACACGTGTTCTTGACTGGCCCCGGCATTCCAGGGCCAAGGCCCAGAGGCTGAATTCCTTTTTGCCTCCCCAGCGCTCGGACAGCAGATGTTGCGACATCAGTAGAAAGACAGCTTCTCCTGTGCGTTAGGAAGGGGGAGGGCTGTACAGGAAGGAAATGACAGCAGAGATCCATCCCTCATATAGGAAAGGTGGTCAGTTGTGTGCATTGTCCTGTATACAGAGAGCTCCACGACTTTGAATGCAATTTCAGGGAGAAGGTGTTTTTCTTTGAAGGCAGTTTCCTTCCAGGTTATCATATGTGACTAGTCACCACCGCGTGTCTCCTTTCGTGGCTGGCCCCCAAGAGGCCAGAACCACACTGTCCTCTCACGCACAGCGGCTCTTTATAACCCGTCCTTCCAGCTCCGATAGCCGTCCTGCTCACCACGCCGATGTCAGCAGTCCTGCTGGCCTTTTTACAGATCTGTTTGGAGAGTAGTTGGGTGGACGACAGAAATTATATTTAAAGGATGTCTCCAATTTGCTTTCACCTGAGAACCCCGAACGCCTGCCTAACACGGCCGAGAGCCCCTTTGGGATCTGAAAGCCCCCGTTTCACCCATTTAACTTGTGAAAGGAAACAGGAGGAGGAGCCCAAAGAAAAACCCGTGGCGAGCGTGTGCTGAGCAAAGCCACGTGAGCTGTGAATGGGACCGAGTCCCTACACACAGGCGCGGTCCCCGCCACGCATGGAAAGAAAATCGCTGTTGCAACTATCTGAGCTATAGGGTCGTTCTAGAATTGTGTGGTGCGCATTTCATCCAGTCACGTAATAAAAAGTGAAACTTGAGTCCTTATTAATTAGTGGGATGACCACGGTTATGAGGCAGGCATGAATTTGACATGAAATCGAACTTGTTACGACGCACTCTCAACGATTTGAAATCTCTCTCGCTTTGTATCTTATCTGTACTTCCTGTGATGTGTGGTTTTCTCAGGGATTCCTTTTCTGTGGTAAGAGTTTGCTGTTATGGGTCACCAGCTGCATGCCCGTTTTGTTTCTTAGAGAATTAAGATACAACCGACCCACAGTGAAAAATACCGTTCTCACTGGCGTGTTTGCTAAAGTCAGAGCCCCAGGCCCGTGTTGTGAGAGACCCCCACTCCAGTCTGGTCAGCCTGGCCTCCGAAACAGCTGGGTAGAGTCCTGGAGGTGGGATGTCTTCGCTGGGAACATTTTCCAACCAAGACAGTCTTTGTTCTCGCAGTTCCTTCAGTCATTAAGACTTCAAAAAAAAAAATGAGTCCCGATACCCAGAGATGGCAAATGAGTCCTGATACCCAGCGATGGAAAGAAAGCTGTGTCTTCCCCAAATGTGCCCGATGAGTATGAACAGATAGAATGTCATGGTGTTCAAGTGGAAGACTTAGTAGAGAAACAAAAAGGTTAAATTATAAAAACAAACTTCAGAACCAAATGTTTTGATCGAAGTTAGTCATACTTTTCAATGGAGAAGGCACAACATTCACTGGCCTTCCAAAGTGTCGGGAAGTAATATACTTTTTGGAAAAAAACAGTGTATTCAATTAAAATTTTAATTAAAAAATTTAAGCACCCGTTTGAGATATTAGCATAACGAACCTCTAGATATCCATCGTTGAGATTCAGCGTAGTTTATTTGTTTAAGGTTTTACAGTGTTTATGAGATCCTTTCCAAAGTAAATCACTTTAATAATACACAATCTTTGTTTTCCCTTTCCGCGCAGAAACGGACCAATGGACTGCGGAGAACCTCCAGACAGGTGGATCCAGGTGTGTTTCTGGTTGTACATCTGTAGTTATGACTTGGTTCAGTGACCGGGAAAACCTACGGGACTTGCTGTAGAAAGCCGGGCGGAGTGTCGGCCTTTGTTCCTCACGGCTGGGCCCACAACGTGTGCCCGGGAGGCAGCGGTCTAACGTGTCAATCATTCACGTGACAGAGCCGCCTAGGACAGGGTCACCTGGCGAGTAACCGGCAGTAGCTCCCGTTCCACAGTCAGCAGTTGAGCTGGTTGTTTGCTTTACTGAACAGCCCCAGGCTGCCTGGTAATGCTCCCTCACCCAACACGCTCGCCCTGTTCCCTCCCAAACCTGGGGAGAGAACCAGCCGGCGCTGGAAAAGGAGCGTTTTCTGCAGGGTTGGGGGAGTTCACAAGCCGGACAACGCTGGTACCCACCCCACTTGGAAAAATGTTTTTCTCCATCCTGTATGTCCACTGCTGTATAGTGGAGGAGAGAACTGAAGGACTCTGTCTGCAGGGAGAACTGAGTTGTTTTCCACTGAACATCGTGAGGTTTGGCCCATCATTGGTTCAGTGCCATTATTTCGTTATCCATTAAGCAGTGCCTTCCACAGTTTAATTACCCACGATTTGTCACATGTAATACAGGCTCGTATTATCGTGGGTAAAAGGTACTCGTGGCTAAAGGAGCCCAAATATAGGAACTCGCTAATAAACGCAGTGGAACATGAAGTATAGTCCTCCTGGAAAATAGTCTGGACTGTTTTGTTTCTGCATCCCTGACTGTGTGCTCCCCTCGTGGTAGAGTTGAGCCTTCTGAGCCTTATAACTTCCAGCTGAGGCCACACACAGGGCGCCGCGCCGGTGACCGGCTGCCTGCGAAGGTTTATGGAGCGGTGTAGCCTCTGGCTAGAAATGGCTTCACTGGTTTCCTGAGCCCCGTTTCGGTCTTTTAACCACAGAACAAAATTGAGGCCATTAAAAAAAAAACAAAACAGGGCTTCTTGCTTTTTCATAGTTCTAACTTTCCAAGACACTACCACCCTTTGCAGAAACTTCTGCAATAATATTTAGAAAATTCTGCAATAATATTTAGAGAAAGTGCTTCTGTTTCGTAGGAGTGTATGACTGGGAGTGTAATTTTTTTTTCTTATTTTGTGGGGGTTGTGGTATTCCTGTTTCAAAAATTATTTATAATGAAAATATTTATAAATATTTTAAAAATACTTTCTCTTCTATGAGGATTTTCATTTCGTCCACTCCCCAACAGAAAAATGCATTGCTTTGTTGATGTTATCAGTAGGAGCACATTTGACTATTAATAACTTACGTCATAGCCAAAAATTTTAGTAGCCCTTAGATTATTTAGAGGGAGGTACAGTGAATTCACAGATTATGAATATGACAAAGGGGAGCGATATAAAACCGTTTATCCTCCTTTATCTTAAAGGTGATGGCTGTGTACAGGTATAGCTCTTCTGGTGTCCCTGTTTCCTATTTGTCCAAAGATCATGAGAGAGTTCATGAAGAGTAAACTTAGAAATACAAAAGAAGTAGTATTATATGTTATATTTGTCATTCTTCCTTTCTAAGACCTT
This sequence comes from Trachops cirrhosus, assembly GCA_028533065.1. NCBI lineage: Eukaryota > Metazoa > Chordata > Mammalia > Chiroptera > Phyllostomidae > Trachops > Trachops cirrhosus. The sequence goes on along the minus strand of CM052551.1, from coordinate 5,750,547 downwards.
CCCACTAGTTATAATAAATATCTGAATGTTTTATCATTTGTCTACACTTTGGAAAAAACAAACAAATAATTAGTGGTCTTTCCCGTTGTAGCTCTTACTGTGAGGCCAGCTATTTCTCCCTGTGGGTGGCTGTTAAAGTCAGCCTGGAACTGTGTGTTTAAAGTTGGTTGCCTTTCGGATCTTTGCTGCTTTCTCGTGGCAACTTGCAGAGCTTTTTTGTTTGGAGTTAGCCCTTGCCCGTAGCGGGCTTCCTCTGCGTCCCCACGTGGTGGTGGTTCCGTGGGTTTCCACGGCTGTGTGAGATGCCTCACTCCCAAGACCTTTAAGCCAGGGGTCGGTCAGGCTGAGGCTTCCTGGCCACGGGCAAACCGCTTCCAAGGGCATTACCTTCTGTGAGTGCTTTTCCCACGCCAGTCCTTTTCATTTGCTCTCCCAGCTGAGTTAGCTGACTTCTGCACGTGCCGACACACTGACTGCTCCCCGGGGCCTCACTTGGGGTGTTGTAGGAAGAAGTGATGAAATAGTTTGGGGGGTCAGAGGTAACTACTTCATCAGATCCCAATTTCAGAGCCACGTACAAAGGTACATGGTATAGCTTCCCTGGAGACCTTTGGTTTTGGAAAAGAACTTAATGCATATTTCTTTGCATAGTAGGTGCTTTGCACATAATTTTAAATGAATGATTATAACTTGTTCTGAATGCATGGGCTCTCATGCTCTCTAAATTCTCTGTGCTGACAGAGTGGACCGGTGCGCTAAAGGAACACGGAATAATCCAGTTGCAGGAGGCACGGCTCTGAGCCACACTGCCTGGGCTGGCCACCCCACCTAGCTGTTTACTTGCAGTTGACCTTGGGCTATTTGTGTCCTCTCTGCGCTGTGGTTTCCTAATTTGTGAAAGGGGACTAGTAGAGCCCCCACCTTACGAAGCTGCTGTGAGTTGGTACATGGAAAGTCCTTGTAACAGTGTAGGAAATGCTGAGGTGACAATTATGATGATAATTGCTTTATGGGAGAACATGTTATTTCAGATTGGACATTTTGTCTTGTGGAGGAGAATCAGTAATGTTTGCTGGTTATGCCTTTCCAAACAGACCCAGATTTTTATGCTGAATTTCCGTGGAGGCTAGAAGTTACATAATCACAGCCGTTTTCAGGCTGGCCTTTATTGCTTCTCCCTTGGCCTCCGTGACATTTTGCTTATCTTTAAGAGGAGACACCAGCAACAGTGGCGGTCCAGAGTTTTTGGTGAAGTTAGTGGTATTTGTGAGTGCAACAAAGGAATGAAAGAAAGAAAAACTCCACAGGCTGGAAAAATTACAGCGTATTGTGAAGTTCGTTTCAAACCAGAGAGGCATGAGCTGCAGATTGGCAATGAGGCTTGTTAGCACATTTAAAGCATTCCTGCTTTACTAATAATGGTGGGTAATCTTCATAAGTAACATTTGCAAGTGGCTTTTCAGTTCAGTTTACATTTTCTTGTCTGCTGTTGTGTGCTAAGAAGTTTACTGATTTATGGTCCTAACTGTTTTTATAAATGTAATAAGGTGTTAGATGCAAATGCTGGTACCTCTTTTGGATCTTTTAAATATAGCAAGGTATTTTCATCAGTTTGTACTTTTCTTCCTGAGACATCAGATGTTAGATTCAGGAAAATAACACTTAGAAAAGACAGATCAATTATTTCAGGAACACGAAGGTGCTGGGCCTTTTTCAAGAACATGAGATCATAAATCTCAAGAAAATCTGAGCACTGGTATAATATTTTTCACCTCAAGGGGCTCTCAAGGTCAGAGTCACCAATTAAATTTTAATACTGAGCTTGAAAAGTTTCCTTCTGTCTAAAAATAGGACATATGAGACTTAGTTTGCAGGTGGCGGGTCCGTGTGCCAGGATACGTGTCCTTTTAATCACGTCCCTGTTTTTAGGTGACCGCTAAATTGTCTCTATTTGCGGGATGCATAACATCTTGTATTTAAGTCCACAGTCACTAGTGTTTAAAAAATTCAGGTCAGTGTTCTGTGTTGTGCTCGCTAAAGATTAGACGAAGTAGAGGGAGATAAATGCACCTCATCTCTCTCTGATCTCAGGTTGCTCAGGTGATTTGTGATAACCTTGAATAGCAAATGAGCAGGTAATGGTACAATTGATAAGGTTCTTTCTCTGTACTCCTCCGACGCCGTTGATTGCAAAGAGAATCGTGGCTTGAAGACACCGTCTTATTCATGGAGGAGATGTCTTAGCTGTTTCTGGCAGAGTCATCTTCAAAGACGGCTGCTTTCCCTTCTGGGTGGTAGCCTTGATCTAAAATTCCATTCCTATTGTTCTTTTTTTAAGAACGACTTTACTTATTTATCTTTAGAGAGAATGGGAAAGGGAGGGAGGCAGACGGAGAGAAATATCAATGTCCGAGAGAAACATTGATCGGTTGCCTCTCCCGTGACCCCAGCCGGGGACCTGGCCCTCAACCCAGGCACGTGCCCTGACTGGGAATCGAACTGGCGACCTTTCAGTTCACAAGACGGGGCCCAGCTCACTGAGCCACACCAGTCAGGGCCATTCCTGTTGTTATGGTATGAAGAAAGGAATTCAGGAACACTCTCTTGCGTTTCCAACTCTGTGTTATATGGAGCAGTCAACCCCAGCAACATCGTTAATTAGAAAGCATGGCTCCCCTCCACCAGGGATTTATATTCTGCCTGAGCAAGGAGACGCAGGCACAAGCCTTGATTTATGTCCGTGAGTAGACATATTAAAGTATTTTACTGTTACATATATCATTTCATACACTGGCTCACTATGGTGTGGCACAGTGTCATAAAAACAATGAGGGAATAGTCTGATAAACATATAAAAAGATGTAATTATGGAGTAGGTACAGAAAAAGCAAAGGGATTGGAAAAGAGAAGCAAGTGTGGGCTCCAGTTGCCTTCCAGCTGGGTCATCTGTATATGTTTCCATTTATATAAATAAAAATTTTACTATGGTGGTTTATTGTATTGAATTACAATGCATCACAGTTTTCCTTACTGTTTTAATTTCCAAGGACTGAAAAACTCATTTCAAATCAAACCGGAATTGTTGATTTCTTTCAGACGTGATTTTAAACATATCGGCATTTGCAGAATAGAGAAATTATATATTTTTAGTTTCTAAATAGAAAACATTGCAGAGAAAAATACCAACCTGGGATTTTAAAGATCACTGATCTAAAAGCACATTTCATTCTTTCTTTTTCTTTTTTTAAGAAGACAGGTGTATATTCTTGAAGGCTGTGGTAGATGAACTTTTGTTCATAATAAATAAGTAATAATGTATCCATAGATGATACTGGTTCCATATTAACCAGTCAAACCTGGTTTTGTCTTTTTGATCACCTGTAGAGCTAACTTCTCACCCCAGGTAAATCCTAATGTAAACGTTGGAAGCATAATTGTAAATGTGCGCATTTCAACATGAAGGCATGGGCTTGAGAAAACTGGGGCAGCAGAAGCTGGTGTTGAGATTCATCACGGAGAAGCGAGAACAACAGGCCTCGTGGGTCCCGGGGAGGCTGCTGTGGTTCCTGCAGCCGCTGATTTGTCCTCAGGCTTCTGGGACACTGAGGACAATGGGACGGGTTTTGCACGAAGGCCCCGATCCTCTCGTGGTTATTTCAGGTCTGTCTGTCTCATTCCCTGGTCCAGGAGGACAGATTTCTGAAAGGCACAGCCCAGTCCCTCGCTCATATCTTTTTTGGTTCACTTTTTCTTTCTTTCTTTTTCTTCCTTTTGGTTCGGGGAGATTTTATTTCTCTCTTTCCAGTCTATTCTGTGTTCTCAAAGGGTCACCACTGCTGTCATCTCGCTGGTGGGTCCACGCCCAGCCGTCTTTTCCACGGCTCAGGTGCCTCCAGCCGGGGAGTGGGGCGGGCGACCTTCCGAAGACTCTGCACGGGGGGGCCGCTGCAGGTGGAAAATGGTATCAGTGACGGGATAATTGAATAAAACTTCTGCAGTATCAACACACAACCGACTTCGGGGTCACTTACATGCTCCTAATGTATAATTCCTGTTAGTATGTAATGATGTTTTTAGAGAATAAAGTATGTATCTGTAACATATCAGGAAAAAAGTTCCGAAAGGGAAGTCAAACTCGGTGAGCTGGTTTTCACGTTTATCGGGGATAACACCTTCCTTACTTGGAAGGTCAGGTGCAGGGTCTGGGCTCCCTCCGCCCTGTTGATGGCCCTGGCAGCGAAAACCTATTCTGTTTCAGAAGAAAAAGTACGTGCCGTGTAATGCTAGGCAGACGCAAACTTCAGAATTGCTACTGGGCCAACAACCTCTGAGCGCCCAGTGACCTAGCCTTAGAGGTTTAGGGGGAAGTGAGATAAACAAAAGCACGCAGGTGGGTCAAAACTTACTGTCTTCAAATGGCAGTCTTTGATACAAGTCACGTCCACCTGGTACCAGGAAGAAGGACATGGATAAGGTGATCTTGAACATCATCATTGTTTATAATCCTATAATACTGCAGTTCTATATATAAATAGTGAGAACGATTGTGAAATTAATTAGAGCCTTGGAGGGCAGGGTGTGGATTTTCTGTCACAGTGACTCATATTGGCAATTATTTACCTTTTGGTGCATTCAAATCGAGTTGGTTCCTAAAATTTTAATTCAGATAAGAAGGGAAGCTTATGTTGGGTTCTTCGTTTTACAGATAACTTTTCTTTGGAGACTCATTTCTGTGTAGATATTAGAAATATATGGAAGTTTCCCTGTCTTTGAGGATCTGGGAGTTTGGTTGGGAAGATAAGCTGTGCAAACGAAAAACGCGCTGAAGGTTGCTGCCGGCGGGTGGACGGACGGGGCCCACCGGAGCGTGGCGTGCGTTCTGAGTGGTGTGGTTGGCGGGAGGGCTGCCGAGGGGAAACTCGCTGTGCACCCCGGACGAGGAGACGAATAGCTAACAGGTAAGCCCATCAGTAAAAGTCAATTTACATAAAACTACTGATGTAAAATAAAACTTATCAGTGTGGTTGTGACTAGGTTTGAGTCAGCTGGGTTCTCTACCTAAAGGATACCCAGTATGCTTTATTTTTAATTTTTGTTTATTTCTTTATTTTGTTGACACTTTTCCAGATGCTCTGCCCTGCTCTGCTCCCCTCCTCCCAGTCCCTGCCCTGGCTTCCCTCTGGCCATCACCACACTGTCGTCTGTGTCTGTGGGTTATGCATAAGTGTTCTTTGGCTCACCCCTTCCCCTTGAGTTTGTCAAGTGATACAAACCCACGTCAAACTAGTTTAAGGGGAAAAGAAAAAGTGGGAGGGACTTCCTGGCTCAAGCAGGAAGTCCCCAGGTTTTCGGCTTCAGGCAGAGTTGGAACCAGGGGCTGAAAGGATATCAGGGTTTCATTTGCCCCTGTCTCAGTTCTGCTTCCTGCCAGCAGACCCCTCATCTGGAAGCACAGTGGCCACCAGCAACCCCCAGCATGCATTGTCCCACAGCTGATAACTGCAGGGAAAACAGAACACAGGTTCCCCAGGAAATGTAGCAAATGTCCCAGTAAGGCCTTTCCTTGTCCCGGCCTCCACCATCTGCTCCTCTCTGAGGCAGTGGCGGCAACTGGGGTGACGGGCTGACCTGGCTGCTATGCCAGCTTTCAAATGGGGGCCGGGCTGACCCGGCCTGTGCTCGTGAAATTTTTCTGTAAGAAGGAAGGGCTCTTCACAAAAGAATGGGGAGGGAAGAAGCTGGGTGCGAGCAGGTTGTAAGGAACATGTGTTCCGGTGTGGCTGGGTTCTCCGCCTCTCCCACCTTGTCCCCGGCCCATTTGTAGGCTTCCCTGCTTGATTGTTCTCTGGCGGCAAAAGAGGGAAACCTGGCAGGTTGAACCTAAAATGGAAACTGCAGAATCCCACCAAAGTTAGGTCCTTCCTCACAGCTTTAGTTTGCAGGAATGCTTGCGTCACAATAGCTTCTTGTAACCGCATCGTCGTATCTAAAATATCCATTTGAAATTCTCCTTTGGACCTCGCAGGAACTGTGTTTCTAGAAAGGGACCACCCTCTGTTCCGCTGTTTCCTACTCCCGTGTGAGTGCGGGTCGGCCCTGCAGGTCAGAGACCGGGAGAAACGGGCCCGGATGCAGGTTGGGTGCAGGCGGGAGCGAGGTGCCCTCCGTGCTGGAGGGGTCAGCGTGGGAATGCTGCAGAACCAGACAAGGCGGCCCTTGGCATTAAGTTTCAGCCACAACCTGCCTCTGTGGCAGTGAAGGCATAATGAGGAGAGAAAGAGAAGGAAAACCTTTCGTAGTTGCGTCCGTAGGAGGTGCCTTCACTGCTGTTGACACTTCTAGCCCCGGAGGCAGCCCCGTGCACGGGTTTGGCCTGAGAGCTCTGCAGTGGGGTAGATCGGGGGAGTGTCCTGCCCTTCCCTTCCTGGTTGTAGAGTCTCTGTTTTATCATCTCTAAAATGGGGGCAACAGTAGCAGACACACCTCCTACTGTCCCTGGGAAGCTTAAACGAGTTAATAAAGTATTTTTCAACAAGGTTTCGCACACAGTAGGTGCTCTGGGAAATGGTGGTGGCGGGGGACAGTTATCACGACTTCATACACACTCCTATATTGAGTTTCTGTCACTGTGTCACAAGTTACCGTGCTTTTAGCAGCCTGAAATGGCATGTATGTGTTATCTCCCAGTTTCTGTGGGCTGGAAATTGGGGCACAGGGGAGCTGGACCCCCTGCTTCTGGCTTTCTCACAAGACCTCGCCGAAGGTGTTGGCCAGGGTTGCGTCTCATCTGAAGATTCAACCGGGGAAGGATTCACTTCCCAGCTCGTTTAACTACGTGGTGGTGGGACTCGGTTTCTATGAGGCTGTTGAGCTGAGGGCCTCGGTCCCAGCTCTTGGTCGGCCCGAGACTGTCTTCCATGCTTAGCCTCACGGGCCTCCCTGGTGTGGCTGCTTGCTTTGCCAAAGGGTGCGCGCCAAGAGGGTGACAGTCTCCTAGCAAGGTGGAGATAAAATCCTGCATAACACAACCTGGAAGTGACATCCCATCCCATTTGTCTCAACAAGAGGCAAGTCATAGGTCCTCCTACACGTAGGGGAGGGGAGTAAACGAGCTTTGAATAGCAGGAGGTAGGGAGTACTGGGGTTTATTTTAGGGTCTGCCCACTGCAGACTCTTAGAGGAGATACTGCTGTTTTTCAGTGGAGGAAACCGAAGCTCTGAGAGGTGAAGGCACTCCCCCAGAGCCACACAGCAGCTGGCTGGTGCCGGGACTCCACAGCAGTGTTCGGCTCCGGGGGCCTCATTCTTCCCGAGGTCTTTCGCGTACCCTCCTATGCCGAGCTGTGGACAGAGGGTCGCGCAGGTCCTGGAGTCGGTCCGTACAGTGCAGAGCCAGTGAGCCGTGCGGTGTGGTGGCTTCGAAGAGTTCATTAGTGGCTGCCGTTACAGGGCAGATTTATGGGCGATTTCATTTTATGCATTCTTAATTTTGAAAACGTTAATCTGAAATTGCTACAGCATTTCAATTAATTTGGACGATAAAAACTGAGCACCAGAAGAATCCCTAGCAGAAGATAAGGCAGCTAATTAGAGGTTCTGAAACAAACAACTGTGGACCTGCCCAGGAACCTGCGAGGAGGGGGGGACCCCACTACACTCTGCTCAGTGGCCTTGCAATGGAGAGAATGGCTCCTGGCAGTCTAAATATTAAACTCAAATGCAGCTAATTTTTTAAAAAATCCTTTTAAGGAGTTAACTGTCTAAATTAATGTATAATTTTTAAATATATGCAGTTCTGGAAAACTGCTTTCAGATGATTTTGGAATATTTCGGATAACTCTGGCAATGGTGACAGAAATACAACAGTTAATTGTTATTAAAGTATTTTTCATCTCATTTGTGATATTTCATACTTTTCATATTTCACTTTTTCTCTGAATTTAAAAGTAAGACAGCACATAGCTCTTTTTTTAAAAAAATATAACAATTGGCCTTATTTAACAAGTTAGAGTTTTGCATTTGAAAAATTTATTGTAAAAAATTAAGAAAATATAAGGAAGTACAGCAAAGTTTTCTGGACAGATTGCCTATAACCACTCCCTTATATAATCACCTTCAGCCTTTTATTTTGTTTCACATTCCCCCCCTCACTCTCCAGACTTTGTTTAGTGTCGGGGGGCAACTGTCTGTTTATTAAACATTTGTATTTTCAATGTGGGACTCTGCCTTTATCACGAAACAACTGAATGCTGTCTTGTGAGCATATCTGTTTATTCATTTGTTCATTCAACCATTTGGCGAGTCTGCAGACTCAGTGTTAACACTTAGAGGGTGAGCAAGATGTGCCTTCCTTCCACAGCTCACAGGGTCCTGGAGCTGAGGTCAGCTCTGACGGCAGGGACAGGCAGGGCTCTGCTGGAAAGGGACACGGGCTCCGGGGAGGTGGTGTCAGGAAACGGTGTCTAAACTGAGACCCAGGATGCGAGTAGCAGATCAACAGCATATGAATGGAGGCAGCCGAGGCCCTGAGTTCGGGAAAGCACAGAATGGCTGGGGTTGGAGAGGGAGAGCGGTGCATGATGGGAATTGAGAGGCAGCCAAGGCAAGGTCCTGGTTAATTCACATCAAGAAGTTCGACGTCCTGCTGTGGAGCGGAGTGCGCCTCTCGCCCAGAGGGGTGACGGGTCAGCGGGGTCTGGCTCAGAGGTCATCTTAGGCACTCAGTGAAGGGCACCTTGAGTCACTCAAGTCTTCAGAAAAATATGAAATGGGTTCCGCATAGTTTACTGTTGGACGGTAGTCTTTCTAATTCTCATTATTATAAATACTACTTTGAGGGGTTTCTGTGCGGAGTATGTGTGCTCAGAGGGCTGATTATTATTCTTGAAAATGGGGTCAGAGAAGTAGACCCCCTGGGTCAGCACATGAGCTCCTTGATTCTAGATATTTATGTTGCTAACTTGCCTTTTAGAAATATCACATTGAATTGTATCTCCACCATTATGGATGTATGAGACTATCACTCTTGTTATCCTTATCAAAACAGTATAATTCTTGCCCTGGCCAGTGTGGCTCAGCTGGTTGGAATGTCGTCCCGTGACCGAAAGGTTGTGGGTTTGATTTCTGGTCAGGGCATGTACCTAGGATGCGGGTTCGATCCCCACTCGGGGCACACACAGGAGGCAGGCAATCTGTGTTTCTCTCTCTCCTTTCCTCTCTCTCTAAAAGCAGTGTACAAAATGTCCTTGGATAAGGCTAAAAAAAATACAAAAACCAGCAGCATATTTCTTTGTATTTTAAGTCCTTCCATGAGAAAAGGATGTTACTATTCATAGGGTATTCAGTGGTTTATAACAATGCGCACGTACTTGGTTTCCAGCGAGACAGATTCTTTTTAATGTTCATTGGCTCCTGGTGTCGTTCTTCTCTCTGTTTGTGCCTCACCCATTTGTCTGTTCAGGATTTAGTGCTTTCATGTCGTGTCAACCTTTAGTGACAAATACTTCCGGCTTATTATTTGTTTCTATACAAAGTTTTGAGTTTGCATGTGGTCACAGTGATTGGTATTTTACACCTGGTCTTTGGTCTTTTGTGGGCTGTTGTTGCTTTCGTACTTTGGAAGATCTCCCTTTCTGAACTCTTTAAATGCTGACTTCTAGTCTTATTGTTTGGTTTGTGTAGCATGGGATCCATGCCTTTTTTTTTTGAATTTTATTTTATTTTTTTTATTTTAGTGTATTCAGTACAATTTCTATTCTTTATGGGGACCCATGCCTTTTAACTTATTTATATTTAAGTAGTAGATTAAAATGCTGTGAGCAGTTCCGAAATGTACATCAACGTATTTTTAAGGATTTATAGGACCAGATTTTACAGAATTTAAGTTTGCCTTTTTATCTGCTGTTTGACAGCCATATTACAGTGCGTACTTTTTATTTTGTGCTTTATTGAGTACATATTTGGCTCAGATCTTAAGTTATCTTGTATAAAATATGTCACAATATATGTTCTGTATAGATTGTAAGGGAATACTGTTTTAAACAAATGCAAGCATGTAATGTTGAGATTTGCAGGCCTTTCTGTTTGTAAACTATGACGAACTAGGATTACTTCTCTCCAGTCTTTTTGGAGGTAGGGGGAGGAAATTTTCTGTGGCTCTTTGAGTTCCAAGTATGTCCATTGCTCTCTTTTTCTCTCGCAAATGCACATCTTCCTTAATTTTACCAATCTCATCTTAATTCACGCAACTACTCTTGGAGCTGAGACAAGACCTCTGGTTTTAAAAGTGCTGTAGTTTTTAACAATTTTTTTTTATCAGAGTAAGAAAATTTCAACTTCTACTTTATTTGAAAGATGCTGTAGGCAAGCTCTCGATCCAAAGCAGTGTGGAAATTCTGTATTTTACAGCTTTAATCTAGGGAGTTTTACACATTGCCATGAAAACATTAGGTGTTTAATAAATAGTCTTTCTTGGGGAAGCCAGTTGCAAACAGGTAGAGTGATGGCTTTGGTGTCCTACCCGGCACGGTGCTCCCGAAGGTCTGCTCGGGAAATGTGCCTTTGGATGCCCAGATGCCGACAGTTTGTGGGTGGCTTCCTGCTATTCAAGTGGCCCAGAGGAGAAGCATCAGATGCCTTTAACACAGGGCTGAGCCTTCCTTTCTGAGACTGAGAATTCTCTTTCAGTTTGGGTAGAGCATGTGGACAGGATTAGACGGATAAAACATGAAAATATTCATGCGTCTCTCCAGCACCACCTGCTATTCTAGTGCTAATAGTATAGCTTTTTAACTCCCAGTGGAAGAAACTTGCCATTTAAAACATGCGATGCTATGCTTCGGGGACCCCATATTTTAAAAGTTATGTATCTTCCATTTACATTCAAGCAGCATCCAAGAACAGAAGCTGGCCAATGGCTTTGAAAAAAATGAAATGGCAGCACCTTCTTGGAGTCTGACTGTTCAAGGGAGTTTTTTGCCTAGCAAAACAGGAAGAAGTTGGGAAAAAGCATATGGACTCACATTGAGCATATGATGTATTTTCAACTTGAATTGGCACTTTACCCGTATTTGTAGTGTGACTTAAAATTAATTTTGGTGAAGCATGTAGATTTGAGAGAGAGAGAGAAAAGTCTCCCTCTGGGACTAAATCAACATTTGTGGCATACAATTAATCACTGCCTTACGTAACTGCTGTTCCCACCTAAAGAGAAGCTGGTGGGATGAGAAAAGTTTATTAATGCAGTATTAATGCCAAGTTCAGGCCTTGCCTCTCCAGAGAAGAGTTCATTAATCATCATCGAAGCACAAGAACAAACACACTGCATGTCTCTTGCTAATTTTTGCCAGTAACATTGCTGAAAGGCAAAAAACTCCCCTATTTTCCTGCTTTTTCAAATCTTCACCTGAAAAGGTTTTAACGTGACGTGGCTGTTGTTGGATTTGTGGGGATGTTATGTAACTGTAACACTCTGGGAATGCCCGTGCACAGGGTATTGCAGTGAAGTGTATGGGTTGGGTTTGGGCACCTGAATCAGAGGAGACTAGAGTCGGATTCCTGGCTCAGCTTCTTCCTGCCTCCGTGGTCGTGACATGGACGCGCAAAGATGCGTGTGGTACAGGGTAAGTGGCCGGTGCCAGGCGCCGACGGAAATTTGGTAGGAAGCAGTATGGGCTTGGAACTTGAAAGCATGCGTTTCAATGCAGGCTTCTGTGTAAACCTTTGGGCGAGTTAATAGCCTCCCCACCTATTCAGTGGAGGTAGAAATAGTCACCCTATATCACAGGATTACCAACTGGCACGAGTGAGCTAATGCTATAATCAAAATAAAAAACTGAGCCTCGTCATGACGTGCAGATTAGTGTATAAGATAAAAATAAGTGCCAAGTTGTGGAATCTTCATGATTTTCGTGTATTGCAGCCTCTCAGTGTTAGATTTGTGTGGCCGATTAGTCATTTGGATGGAAGTTAGGTCAGCCATATAGTTATGACATTCTCTACGCAGTTTTTTCTTACCATTTACTGTAAATTTTACTGATTTTTATAACTGTCTTCACATCTTTTTTCCTGTCTCCTAATTTTAAAAATTATTTATAAATAATAAATAACATAGTACTTAACAGTAGACGAAGCCATAACAATCTAAAAAAATGTAATATTACAAACCACATGTGAGGAAACGGATGCATCAAGTGAAACAATCCTAAATAGAAAAAAAAATTGGCGTGCAAGAAAAGGAGGCTCCTGTCTACTTTCGTGTGTGATCTGTTGGCTGCCAGGTACCAGAGGCAGGAGAGAATCCACAGTGAGATTTTCAGGCCCTTCGGAGAGCGTGTCGATTTCTTACTTATGCCTGTTTGAAGATGCGCCCTTTCTTGTTCCTTCCTGTGGCCCCTGTTGTCAGAGGCACGTTGAAAGCCAAGAAGAAGAAAACCATTTGGAGGTCACGGGGGAGGGTGCAGCTGTGAGGTGTCCGAAGGTCACAGAACACAGGCAAAGGGAGCAAGCAGCACCCGTAAATAAAGAATATTAGAATAGAAGTAAAAAGCAAAGTAAAAAAAAAAAGAAGAGATCATAAGGACGTGAAGCCAGGCTTAGGTTTTTTTTTCCCTTGGAAGGAAGAGGTTGAGCCCAGTGGACCAGCAGGAGATCTAAAGTGAGGTTTTTTTTGTCCCCAGTTTTAAATGCCACTTACCTAACTGGTCTTTCTTTCTCCCTGTGATGTTCTTGACCTTCTTAACAGCTCTGGACTTTCCCCCCTCAGGGGAGGTTCTCTGCATAGTCAGCACTGACTCCCTCAAAATCCTGGGCCCCACGCCCTGATTACGAAAGAGCAGGAGAGAATTTGAAGGGACACGTGGCGATGAGTCCCTTGGGAACGAGTAGGATGCTTCTGTAATAAGACACTGGCAGCCAGAAGCCAAAAGGCCAAAAGTTCCGTTTAACGCGCAGCCATCCCAATAGTGGGTTTCACTGGAAAACGCAGAGTGAAGTTGAAGCCGTAGGAATTCCTAGTGAACCACCTACCTTCCTTTGAGAGGGCGTTCTTCTAGAAGGGTCACTCATGTTCCTCCTTTCCAGGTCGCACAGGTCTAGATTCTGGGACCTTGGTCTTAAGTGTTTTCTCCTTTTGCTGAAATAAGGGAAAAGATGTTTTTTGTCTTTCATGCTTTGCATTTTACGCAAACCACAACGTTAAATTCTTATGTATGGCTTTGTGAACCATTAGCGTGTTGGGGAAGTAGGCATGGGTGAGTCCTGGGGTGACATTTATTCAGGTACTAGGATGAGTAAATGTATTTTTTGATTCTCACAAGAAAACCTGTGAGGTCGATACGTGCCCACTTTATAGACCAGAGAGCTGCCCGAGAGTTGCAGGCAGGTGCCCAAGTTCACATGGGTTATAAACACTGAAGCCAAGCTTTTAACCACAGTCTCATAAAAAACTCACAAAAATTTAGCCATGAACGCACTAGGTGTGTCTAACCCGTTTGGGAGTCTTAGGAGGGGCGCATTCACTAAATCAATGCCCAGACATTCATGTCGTGGCCAGGGTGGCCTCAGACAGACCTCGTGCCAGGTGCTCCGGGGAGGAGGGCTGGAAGTGAGGGGAGCTCGGCTGCAGGGAAACACTTCTGGTCGGGGGGGAGAGGAATAAGCCCTTGGAACGGCGAATCAGAAGAGGAGGGAGACATGGGGCCTTGATGCCAGGGCTTGTGGGCCGGGGGGTTTGTGCTTCCGTGAGTGTCTGGGTCCTGGGCGAGGGCAGCCCTGAGAAGGGGCTTTCTGAAGGGCCCCCGTTTGCAAGGAGGAGGCAATAGGCAGGAGGTAGACGGCCCCTTGAGTGCACGCCAACCTTGGGTCACGACTGGTCAGCGAGGAAGGAAGTTCATGCCACGTCGCATGCTAGATCTTTCATTAGTTTGTCTTTGCTTTGATTTTAATGTGATTAGGTAATAAAATCATAGCCAAACATCAGGAAATGACCCCAAACTAATGGGATAAATGCGCTTCTGTTTATTCTTTATACATGTGGGCTTTCTCCCTAATGTCTTCATTAGAAGTTGTGTAGAAAACAGATTTTAGGCACGACTTTGGCGTTTTAGATCATTTGTAAACATTGATTATGTTCTCCCATCTTGTGCTTTATTGTTGGTCCTGCCTGTATGCGTATAATCCCGACATAAACCGTCATCTGTCCAGGGTCTCAATCCTCAGTGACGTGATATTCTTTTAATAGATCTGTTTACACGATTTGTGTAAAAATCGCCTCAAATTTCCCAGGCACATCTGGAGACCTTGCTGGATTGTATTTCCCGCATTGTCACCCGTAACAGGCATGCTGGGAAGTGCAGGGTGTGGAAGGGAAGACACTAAAAGCAATTAAGAAATTAGGGTTTCGGTCTTCTGGCCAAGATGGCAGAGTACTCACCTCCTCTCATGGTCACATCAGAATTACAACTAAATTATAGACCAGTCGACCTGGAGAGGCCCCTTGCAGACTAGCTGAACAGAACTCCAATAACTGAGGATGTAAGGAAGAAGCCACAGGGAGACTGGATTGAAATTCAAACAAAGAGATGAGGCTTTGTCGTAGGCGTCGCCCAGCTCGATGCTTAGCTCTGCCCCTTAGCGGTGCACCCTCGGGAAGCTGGTCAACCTGTTTGGCCTCCCTCCGCCCTCTCCTGAGTAGGGGTTAAATTGCTACCCACCTTCCAGAATTGCTGTGTGTGACTTAACTTTGGGAACACGAGCCCAGCGTCTGGCTCTCTGTAAGCCCTTAATAAGGGATGGCTGTTGTCCTCGCCGCTGTCCTTGCGATTCAGGATCTGGGCAGGTATGGAAGGCGAGTTGAGACCCGCAGAGGCAGGACCCGGGCTCCGGGCTCCTGAGGCCCTTGGCAACGCCGTGGGCTTGTTTGTTATGATTTTAGGGATCCAGCTCCATTGGAGGCAGCCCTACAAGCTGCTAGCTCCTGTGTGTCTTGCTTGTAATGCTTTTGTGAAAATTAATGGTACGTGGATTCCAGTCCTGCATCCACTATTTACCAGCTCTGGGTCTTGGCCCAAGTCACTTAACCCCTCTGACACTCAACTTCCTCTTCTTTAAGAGGAGGGTCGGAATAAGATTCCCTTTATAGGATTATCCTGCAGCTTAAGTGAATTAATGTACATTAAGCTCTTAGAACAGGGCCTGGCGCACGGTACGTGCCATGTAAGTTTTAGCTGCTGTTATTTTTTAAAGTAAAATATTTTCAGTGATCTTGAGACAATGGCAGAAGCGTGTCATACACAGAGCTAATTATAGCAATGAAGAGGCTACAGAGAGACGTTAGGAGAATGCTGAGGGCGTGCTGGGCGGCTGGCTCCGCAGCGTCAGGATGGGAAGCCGGGCACAGCCGGGCTGTCTCAGAGGACCCTGCGGTCCGTACGAGGTGTCCCTAAAATGACTTATGCAGCAGAAGGCGGCTGGTGGGAATTTCAGTCCATAAATGTAGGAGGGAAAGAAATAAAGCCATTTAAAATGTTTTCTTAAAATCGGCTGAATCCCAACCTTGAACTTGTCATCCCTGCCTCAGAGTTTGAGGATGGTCGGTCCCTGTGCTGTAGTGTCCGACTGGGACACAGCGCAGTGCCTGGTCAGGAGGGTGTCTGAGGCCGGGGCACCAACTTTCTTCAGCGCCTAGGTGGGCTTTGAAGTCCTGCCGCCCCCCCCCCCCCCAGCGAAGCCTCAGAGCACTGGGACATGCCTGGTGCCCCAGAGCCGCACACCTCTGTCTGCCTCTCCCTCTGATCAGCCTCCCCCATCCTCGGTTGGTTTGGCCAAAGGTTGACTCTTCTCTCCTCTCTCCTCTGGGACACACTCAGCTTCATCTCACCAGTAATTCAGGTTTTGCAAAGGGCAGGGAGAATCAGTGGTTTCTAAAAGCTTTCTCTACCCTACAGTGCTTCTTAAAGCAGGGAAATAAAGACCTTAGCTACCTGCTTATAAGAGAGGGGACAGGAAAAGACTGGGGGAGCACAGAATTAGTGTCTCAGTAAGGATCGCGCTGCAGAAGTACAGATGGCTGAGTGGGAAGTCAGGAGCCACAGGGGCCCACTGAGCTGCTGTTGAAATAGGGGCGTGTGTCCAGGCCTCAGGGATTGCACTGCCCCACCACCTTGCATGTGACCTCAGGAGCTTTCTCAAAGCAACAACAACAACACAACCCCACAAAAAGTTCCTCCCCATCCCTACTTGGATTCTGAAATGTGCCCTCCTCTCCTCACAGTTACTACCCCCTGCCTTGAAAAACTGCATTGACAGATAACATCCATTGCCTTATTTGCCCGAGCCCATGTGGCTCAGTTGGTTGGAGCATCAGCCTGTGGCCGAAAGGTTGTAGGTTCGATCCCTAGTCAGAGTATGTACGGGAGGCAACCAACCGATGCTTCTCTCTCATCGATGTTTCTCTCTCTCCCTTCTTCTCTCTCTAAAAGCAATGAAGAAATATATGAACATCCATTGCCTTATTTTGCTGTTTCCTTATTTCGGCATCACTCGTGTGGGCACAAAACAGAGACAGTGACCGTGTCCCCACCCTCTCTGCCCGGTGGCTTTTCAGTGGGGAGGAGTGCGGTTTGTGCACTGTGGTGTTGACAGAGAAGGACCACACCCTCCTCAGAGTCCGGGCGGGGTGGGGGTCCCTGTGGGGACCAGCACGATCCTGGCCCTGCCCTCGGCAGCGTGGCCACGTGCGGTCAGGGTGTGTGAGACCAGTCGGGCTGCCCCCTGGATTTCCCGGCGTGGCTGGCGAAGGACAGGTGTGTGACAAGTGTGCTGTGAGTTCTGGTGACTGAGCTGTGTCTCCCCTGCCGGATGGACAGGTAATTTCAGGGCCACCACCTGGGCTTGATCTTTGTAATCCCCGGGGGCTGGCCTGCAGGACACGGACGCCCCAGGAGGGCGGGGTGGTGGGCGTGGTCCCCCGAGCGGCGGGGAGGAATGTTTTGTCACTGACATGGCTCACAGTCCCTGGCCCATGGTGATAAGAAGAGTCAAACTGACTTCTAGACGGTTTTATCACTGTTCTAAAATTTTTCTCAGACAATGCACCCCTTATTACCTGGCCTGGCGTGGACCACTCCCAACCCCTCCACTCCACCCTATCCTTCCTGTGGCCACCCTCACACCGGGCATGCTCAGTAAATTATTATTCAATTTACTGATGATTGTCCTAGGCTCTTAACGGCTCCTCTTGCCTCTAACCCTAACGTCCTTTCTTGCCTCCTCCACACTATCAGGAGAATGATTTACTTAAAGGAGAACACTCCCCCTGTCCCCCCTGCAAGCTTCCACCCGCCGCCATCCTCAGAACCAGCCTGTCAAGTGTGTAGGAAGGATCCCCAGGCCTGCTTCGGTGCGAGCTTCTCCCCGCTGCTCTCCTGCCTGCAGCAGCCGGGAGCTGCTCATTTTCCACACGTGCTGCCTCTGGGGCTGGGCTCGCGCCCCTGCGTCCGGCTGCACCGACCTCGCCCCGCCTCCTCACCCCGCCGTCTCCTGTCCATCATCCAGCGCACTTGGTGGGGATGCCCCCTGGTCCGAGGAGCCCGCCTTCTCCTGCCTCCCCTCTGGTGTGCTCTGTGGGCTCCCTCAGGACAACACCGACAGAGGATTTTGTTACATTTTTTGCGATGATCCGGGTATGTGTGTACTTCCTGAAACTTTTCATAAGCTCCCTGATGAGTAGCGAGAGTCTCAGCTTTTTCACACTCGTACTGTAGTATCTGGAACATAGTAGGTGTTCAGTAAATAAACATTGAACTGAATTGTAAGCCCAACTGTATAAAAGGGACTGCTTTTTTCTGGTTTGCAAACTCTCTAACCTCTTTGAAAAGTTGCTGTATGCTCTTTTTATATTTGGAAATTAAGAGAATGGTTTGTTATTGAGGCTAGCAGTTCTATTTTTTTTCTGTTACATACTTACTCTTCATGAGTGTGTACATGGTGTGGCAAAAGTAGGTTTACAGTTTTTCATGTGGAAAATAATACAATAATTAATAAATAATAACCCAACAATAAACTCTGTTTTGCATACTCACAACTGTAAACCTACTTTTGCCCCATCCTTTATAAACAATTAAATATGATGGAGAGCATTATATTTAAATGTTGGTGAGTCCACAGCAGTTTGTTAATTTTTTTTCAGACCACAAGAACAATGAATAAAAGATTCTAAACCCACAGCAATAGAGAACCCAGACATATTTATAAAGCGATATTCTGATAAATTTTGCGAGAATCCTCCAGTGAAGATCATTTGTCTCTAATATGAGCTACTCAGAGCTACATTGAAACAATAGGAGATTCATTGAGGGCCCGTAGCAGCCCGCGCAGAGCATTTCTGTAACACTGTTTGCTGGAAGTACAGAGGGGGGTTGGCTGGTATGAGAAGGCCAGGTGATCAGGTTTTTTTCAGCAGAGGGAAACTAGCACACGCTCCATTGTGCCAATTGGAATTTTTCTGAAACAGTTTTTTTGGGAACACTTTTTGGGGCAGTTACCTTGAATCATATTGCATGTAATTCTGTCTATCACCTTCTCCTAACTTTAATTTGTTTGGTGAAAGAGTTCATACAGTCATTTTTTTTATGTTTGTTTTTGTTTTTTACTATTTTTTTCAATCCAAATCTACCTAGAGTTCAAAAATCTAGAGAGAGACTTTAAGTTTACAGGGGCTGCGGAGGGTCCAGAGATGTTTTCAAAGTCCTTCCGATGGAATTTTATACACATTGATTCTGTTCAAGGTGATTTTTTTTCTATCAGATATACTCGATTTAGGAGAAATGCATTTCTCCACTTCTTTACTATTAAAGTTCTTTTATAACCCGAGTTTACACAATGCTGTTCAACAATGTAAAAGTTAGTATACTAAAATTCCATCTGAGTATTCACACATGGAAAGTGTATGTTAAGTCACTGAATGAACTTGGCTTTGGATGATGACCGCCTCCCCAGAAGTCTCCCACGAGTCCTAGCCAACCAGATGGGCTACAGGAACACAGCCCCGTTATAAATGCATCCCTCGGTTTAACCCACAGTTTATAGAGGGGCTACCACAGATATCTTTGAACACGGACTCCCAGCATACATGAAACGTGACAGGTTTATAAAGAGCAGTAACTGGAAAACCCGAGGAAGCTTCAGGAAGCACAGCCAGCCTTTGCGGCCTGGGAAGCTGCTGCGAAGCCTGGGCGTTTCACCCGGTGGGGGAGTTCCTGCTTTCGGGTTGAGTCTGCCCCGTTCTGAATGTAGTCTTCACGGCCGGCACTTTAACGAGTCTAGTTGGATAGACTTAGAAACTTTTGGCCTCATTCCCTGGCCCATTCCTCATATGCCAGTGTGTGTTTTTCTACCCACTAGGTGCAGAGAGACCGTGTCCCCGTTCGCCCTTTGCTCTGAGGCGTGGGATGGCTCAGGGCTTTCCTTTGGTTAGTCTATGCTGCTGCTGAAACCTCGTCACTCAGCCTCAGTCTGGTTGCATTGGGAACAGAAGAAACTTGAAAACCAGTGGCCGTGACTAAAATCGGTCCAACTCTCGGTGCTTTTCATAAAATAGGGGAGACAGTTATTAGATTCCCCAAACCACTGATGGTTGATGGGCAGCGCCTTGGACATGCTCCGTGATAACCTAAGCCCCAGCGACCTCTTCTCTCACTGGTTCCGGCAGGGACCTTTCCTTCCCCTGTCAAAACTCTTTTAGGAAGAATCCAAACTGCAGGGAATAAAAACTGAGAAAATATTTTTCCGTGCATGTTTTCTGAGCTACTCTAGTTTTTCAGCCTGAGCTATAACATTGTTGAATAAAACCATTGTCCTATTTTCAAATATACTTTTAATTGGAGAAAGGGGACTGGAGGCGTGGGTCTTGACATGTGGGGATACTGACTCGCCAGCAGAGTGGAGTCAGTGTTGATAATAGCGAAGCAACTCATTTTTTCTTCAGTGACACAGTCGCTTTAAATACAGGGCTCTGGTTTTCAAATTTTAGGGCTATGTCATGTGAGCAGTTAGTCAGATGATGAATTTAAATTTCCTTTCTGAGCAATTCTTTCCTTGTAGGCACATAATGACTTGAAAATCCAAACAATTATTGTTCATTTAGGAGAGAAAAATACTTCTCCCAAGCAATCTGGACTGCCGACTTTATTTTCCTTGTAACTCGGACAGTTGAATAGTCCATGGTCCCGGGCTTGGTGATGATTGCGGTCCAGTGGGGAGGAAACGAAATAGGAGCCCACAGCTTGCGTTCAGTGCAGTTGTCTCTGTAACAGTGACCCAGAAGGGCGTGGAAACACCGTGGAGCACACAGGAGTCTGTGCCTGCACTGTGGAAGTTCACGGCCAGCTCCTCTGTGTGCACTTCACAGAGGAGCCCCTGGAAGAGGGCTCCTGCCAGCGCCCCCCAGAGCCTGGCATGGGCGAGCGTCCTCCCAGAGGAAGGAGACGGCCTCTTCTTGCCCAAAGGAGCCACTGCCTGCCAAGTCCGCCCAGAGGGTGCTTGTGCTAAGTCACACGCAGGTGCAGTGTGACGAGGGACGGCCCTGGTGGCTGGTGCTTGGAATGTCACGGTCAGAGACTCCTGGGTGGTACCTGCGTTCATGGTCAGGACATGGCGTTTTGGACCGTGTTTTACAGACAGCCAGGGTGTCACTGAAGGATGTGGTTTAACCAGGAGAACAAAAATACTTTAAAACGTGTATAAAAGACATAGATGTTAACTCTATAAAATTGAGATAAGCAGCCAGTTCCTAGAATTTTGCAAACGTAGCTACTATTACCACGGCGGTGTGATTCTTCACAGGTCTTTCTTTGTGCTTTTCTCCCTGTTCTTTAAATAGAAACGTGGTCTCACTGTGTACGTGGCTGTTTGGTAATCTGCTCTTCTCCCCCTTGACAGCGTATTTGAATACGATCCTGTATCATTAAGCCATCTTCTGTACCATTATCTTTACATTTCAGCTTGCTATGCAATTACAAGGAGCTACCCTAGATTTAATTTAAGCAATTCCCAATCGCTACTCATTTAGATGGTTTCCAACTTTTTTCATATCATAAACTGTATAGGAACGAATGTTTGAAAGATAATCCTAATTATACGTTGTAAATTACCTTTTCATTGTTATTTAAAATTTCATAAATTTTTGCAATTTTAATAAGAGCTCTTTTTAAAGTCCCGTTTTCTGTAGGAAAAATGTCTCACCCACATCATTACACAAACCACAGTCGTGCTGGTCAGCTCTCCTGGTTAGCAGGGCTTCCTCCTCGGGCAGGGCCCTTGGTGAGACTCGGTCTTCCTTCCCTTCGTTTCCACCGTCCTCACAGCTTCTGGACCGTTAAACTCATAATGCATTATGATAATCACCCGCATACTTTCCTTTGTCTCTGCTGGGTTTCAAGTTTTTTGAGGGCAAGAACACGCCTGTGGTGTTTGTCACTTCTATTCGAAGCACAGAAAGCACGTGGAAGATTTTTTAAAATGAATGAACACAGGGGTGCATGGATGCCTTAGGAGAAGGTGAAGAAACAGAAGCGAAAAGCCAAAGTACCAACCAGTAAATGACCCCCTAGGGTCTCCTTCCCTTTGCCCGAATAGGGAAGGGTGTGTCTCACCAAGGTGGGGAATGGATGCGAGCGAGTTTCGGGGTGTTAGAGGGATGTGTACGGCCGCTGGTCCCTGTGTGTTTCTGTCTTTCTGTGAAGATACACATGGATGTCTAGAAAAACTGGCACATGAGTTAGTTTCTTTTCTAGTTACCTTATTTCAAAGCCAAGGGAGCTAAGTCTTCCAAACGTCTTCCCACTCACTTGTGATAATGAACACGAAATAACAATTACACAACACGGCCCAGCAAAAAAGGACGCTTCAAGTTTAGCACCTTGAAAGTGGACTTCACTGTCAGTGCTGTTATGCAGAGAATAGTGGCCGCGTGGACAAGGCCTGCAAGCCAAAGAATCCGTCCTCCTTTCTAATCATTGCAGTGACTCACTCGCATGCTACAGCCCCAGACTAAAACAGAATATACTCGGGGAGAGAAAATGTGGAGTGGGAACAGAGTGAGTGCATTTCAGATGGATCCGATCATCCTCGGGAATACTTTTTGGATGCCAAATAATTTTAATTGTTGGAGCTTTTTTTTCCTCATACATGTAGGCATTTAAGAGTTTTCTTTTGCCTAGAGGTGGGAGAAAGAAAAGTATAACAGTTTGCCCTTTTAAATGTAGTTCTCTGGCTATTAGTCCATTAAGATGGTGAAGACGGGCCAGGGGAACTGTCTGGAACAACCACCCCTCCCTTCGTCTCGTTGGAGACTTTGGTTCCTCATCAATAGATGCTGCAGAGACCTCTGTATGTTTCCACTCGTGTGTGAAAAGAACCCGTCAGCAGAACGCATATCCCTAAGACCTGACAGTAGCTGGTGCACAGTAGCTGCTTAGTAAGTATTTCCTTAAGAAGTATGACGAAGCTGGGATTCATTTCTATAGATCGCAAGAATGTAATATAAAAAGAGGATGTTTTTGTACCTTTGTACTTATATAGTCATGTTTACATAAGAATGCTAGTACGCTTCCTCGTAAAGGGAGCGGCCACGTCATCGGTGCACCTGCGTTCTCCAACAAAGCCACTTCTGAGTCCCGGCCGTTTCTCTGTGGGTGTCGATGAGCTGGGGTCTTTCTGTCGTGCACTTGCCAGTGTGAGGGGTTCCCCTTATGGACAGGAACGTCCATGGCCCTTTATTTATTTACAAAAGTGAATTCCTCTGATGAATTTATCTAATCCCATGTCCTATGTAGAGTTCCGAAGTGACAAATCAAACCTTTTGTGCTCTGGTTGTATGTTTTATAAGGAATGGTATGTTCTACCTTTCACGTTAGTAACTTCATGAAGCCATTCATTTGAACGGGGGTGTTTTTTGATTAAAAAAATACCTTGCAAAAGTGTGCCCGGTAGGAAAATTGAGGCAAAACGATGTTTAAGGAAATGCTCAGGTCCTCATACAACTTCTATGCCAGAATAAAAACGAGGACCTGAACTACATCGTATTTCTGCTGTGTGGTCGTGCTAATAGCAATTTGCCATTTCTCCTATTATAAACTGATTGAGTATTTAGGCTGCTGGACATACAGTTTCTTTTTTTAACATTTAAATTATATTTTATTGTTTATGCTATTACAGTCATCCCAGTTTCTCTCCCTTGCCCGTGTCTACCCAGCCCTCCCCTCAGGCAATCCCCACACCAGTGTCCGTGGCCGTGGGTCACGTGTATAAGTTCTCTGACTAATTCCTTCACCTTCTTTCACCCCTTCCCCTCCTCCCCCTCCCCCTTACAGCTGTCAGTCTGTTTTATGTTTCTATGCCTCCGATTCTATTTTTCTCATTAATTCATGAGACTGACAAGTCTAATGAGACTCGTTCGTTAGACTTCATATATGAGTGAGATCATACGGTACTTGTCTTTCTCTGACTCGCTTATTTCTCTTGCATGGCTGTAGTAATAAACTGATTGAATATTTAAGTTGCTGGACATACATTTTCAATAGTACCCGCGAAACCCCTGAAAATATCACCACAAAATGAGTCTGAAAACGGTGTTTTAATTCTCAGCGCTGTTTCTTGTTTACAGCCAATAGGACTTTCATTGCAAGATGTGTTCCGTGAATCACAGAACGTTTTGTCGGGGTTTTTGGGGCTGGCTCGAATGCTGTCTCTGCGTGGAACCCCAGTCGATCTTGGGAGCAGCATCAGGCAGAGATCAAAAGTAATGTGTTCAAGGTTCTGAGAGCCAGTGTGGTGTCTAAGAGAGCACAGCACAGAGGCAAGTCTCGGGACAAAGACGTCAAGAAGGATTAAGTTCCCGTGTTTGACAATTCTTTCCCAGCCGCCCTCTCCTGCAACACGCCTTATGACCTGCGATCCCCAGAAAGGGAAAGAAAGCACATTGGAAATTCTGCTCGGGGGGAAAAAAGGTTCTTATTTTTAGGACATGACTCTGTAGATGTGGAATTTGCTGGTAGATGCCACCTTTATCCCGTGTTGACCTAACCTTTCTTTGTTAGATGGTTTTGTTTCATAAGCTGAAGCCTTACTTTAATTATTCAAGAAATAGAAATGATCGTCTTCCCTGAAAACCGCGCTGAGGCCGGAGGTTAGGCCTGTGTGCAGGAGTCAGTTTCCCGAGGCCCCGCTCCCTGGGGACTGTCCCTGAGGGTGCCTTTGAGGGACTGTGTCCGTAGTCAGAGGGGAAGAGGCAGCCCGCCAGCACGGAGCCGGGATAACTCCCGTGTAACTGGAGCTCCCATTCCTCACCAGTTCGGTACCTTCTCCTGCCGTTCACTGCGGCTCAGTCAGCAAACCCAGACATCATCCAATGAAGATTGCAGTGCAGCGCGAGTGGCCACAGCACCGTGCCCGGGCACACAAGTCGTGTCTGCTAACTCACCTTCACCGAGAATCCTGTCTGTTCTGTGTTTCTCGTGGCATTCGTGATAAACACAGGGTACACCTCTTTTTTAGGTCATTTAAAACTTTTCAAAGTAGCATTTTCTTAGATAAAGAAGATTCGAGTAAAACTGAAAAACCCACTGAAAAACCCGAGCCTCCGTGCTTCCCCTGACATTGACCTTTTCCCCTCCAGTGACCTCTGGCCCTGGCTCCCTTTCAGCCGCACATCCCCGCAAGCCGCACCTCGGGCCTGGTCAGCACCCGGAGTTGTTCCGTTTCTACAGCGTTCCCTTCACACATTCACCCTCTCGCGCCCATCTCAGAGACGCCCTGCTCCTCCACGCCTCTGAGGGTCGTCAGCGCCCTCCCGGGCTCCCTGACTGGTCTAATCGGCCTGGTGTTACGGCCCAGCGTTTGAACCACCCATTGCCGGTGTCCCATCAGCCTGCCTTGACCCGCCTGGCGGAGTCCTGCCGACGGAGGTCATTTACGCACAGAGGTTCGTGCCTCTTTAGATGTGGGCGCTTGTACGCCCTCCCTGAGTCTGGCTGAAGCCTACCCCACCTTCGAGTCTACTTCCCTGGAAATCTCTGAGCCCCCGTGGTTAGGCGCTTCTGCTGAGCACTTCCACGGTGACATGACTCTTCACTGTCACAGCGGTGTCACCCTGAGAAAGACCGTGTGTGTTCCTCGCTGGCTCTACTCGATGCTCAGCTCTTTAAGGGAAGGGACCTGATGTCTTACTCATGGTTGCCTCTCACGTCTCAGGACTAAATGAACCACCGACAAGGGGTCCAGGAACCAGCCCAGCCTGTAGATGAACATGCTTTTACGTATCTCTAGTCTCCAAAGCATTCCATTCGTGGGAAAGTAACTTTTCAAAACATTTTCAAACTTATTTGCTCCGTTTTATGCAAAATCATTCTCCTTGGTCTTGGTGAAATTTGACAACAACAGAGATATATTCTGCAAGGACCTATCTAGTGGGGAGATAAAAAGAAGAAAGCGATTTGGAAGACAGTGGAAAGCTTGGTATGTACAGTTCACTAGAGAAGGAGCTGGTGAGTTTATTGGTTTGGGGGAAGAGCCCCTCCAGGAATCAGAGTGGGGGAGTAAGTCACTGCCTCGGTTGCTCAGGGGGACCCCCTGGGTTTTCTTAACGTTGTGGTTACCACGCCCTCTTGGATGTTTGAATGAAACTTGATCCTGAAACACAGAAGTCACTGCCACAACCTAGATTTCTTAGTGGTTACATCAAAGTGAATTTGAGAACACACACCATGAATTGTTAAGCTGTTGAAGATAACAGGAAAAAGAAATATTAATTTGCTTTTTATCACATACTTTTGTCTTAAAATTAACACTCAACTCTCATAGTAAAACTTTCTCTTGAAAATTGAATCACTCTGCTTTTTTTTTTTTTTTACCAAGTTTTTACCATATCTGAGCACTGTGCTTGGGGTTAATAAAACAAAGCTGAATGATTTAGACAGTCTTTGCTCTAAAGAAAAATAAAGAACATTGATTTTGTGGGGGGGTTTTATAATCGATAAAAATATTTTTCTATAGAGACGGTAAAAAAATTTACAGAAAAAGTAAAAAGAACTTTCCTGAATAGAACATCTCCTTACTGTTGTTGAGACTTGAAAGAAAATTCTGTAACTAGGTTTTTCAGAAAAGCTATAGCTGCAAGGTTGATGGAAGCAAGGGCCTCAACCAATGTTTATTGGGTTTATTGAACAGAGATACTAATTAATGTTCTTCACACAGCCAGTGTGCACATATGGATTTTACGTGAAATGTTCTTTCTACAAGAATTATGCCTGCTGTTCGTCACACTTGAACTTAACTACACCTTTGCGCTGTGGTCTCATTAATAGTAGATATTCAGTACATGTATATTGAAAGGATTGTTTTGGCACACAGTAGGCTAAACCACGGGAAATTTTTCTGTACTTTAAAAACAGTCAACAGTCAACAATTTCTCTGGTCCAACCCTGTACATATCCCAGTGCCGTGGTGGGTGAACCTGAGCAAGGACAGGGGACTTTTGTTCATTGTCCCCGAGGATTTTGTCTTAAGGAACAAGAAACACAGAAACGCAACGATCCGACTCTGTCCAAGAACTCAGGGGCAAGCCATTTTTACGGTCAGCCATTTGTCACGGTTTATACATTAAGTCAGTGAGAAATCAGCGCGAGGGTTTCAGAATTAAGTGCCATGTTAGCAGTGACATGTTACATGTTGTGTGCAGGTGTTTTTGTAAAGGATAATTGCATGTGACGGTGAGTTCAGTGTCGCTGGTATTTTGAGAAGTGAGGCCGAACAAAGTTCAAGTTCGGTGTGTCTTTTCTATGCACAGTCCTGTTTTCACCAGTGTAACCGCCTTCCAGATGATTCATGACTCTTGGCACGATTTCTTACTATGTTAACATTTTGTATTTTTCTTTGTAGTCAGCAGTTTACATTTCAATAATTATCACTTTTGTATTTTTTATTATACCCTTGGGATGTAGGTTCCATTTCATTTTTATGATTTTTCAGATAATTAGAAGCAACTGTATGTCTAAACATTTAAATAGCTTCTTGTATTAAATTTGAACAAGTTGAAACTATAGCATAATTTTGGCATTTAAGGTTGATGAAAGAAGCTCTTTATGTAGAAAAGACAGGAAGCTAAAAATTTGGGGAGAGAAGAAAGCTAACCTTAAGGAAATAAGAACAGAAAAAAGAAAAAGACCAGGAAGAGTGTTAGTAATTATTGAATAGATAGGAGATGGAGAAAAAAGTCAAGATTTTTTTTTAAAAGATTTTATTTATTTATCTTTAGAGGGGAAAGGAAGGCAAGAGGGAGAGAAATATCAATGTGTGGTTGCTTCCTGTGCATTCCCTGCTGGGAACTGGCCTGCAACCCAGGCATGTGCCCTGACTGGGAATCGAACCGTGATCTCTTGGTTCACAGGCCTGTGCTTAATCCACTAAGCTACACCAGCCAGGGCAAGATTTTTTTTTGAAGAGCAAACAAAACAAAACGTGTATTTCTAAAGTCAACATTCTCCATACATTTCAAATATTTTAAATTGAATAATTGTAGAGGACACAAGCTTTGTAGGCTAATACCTTAATTGTTTTTAGTATTCCCAACTAATGTAGAGGAAGAAGAATATATACTCCTAGTATGATAATCCTAGGTTTATATAGAGATTTTGAAACAAATTCTTTGAACTTCCTTTAGTAACTGAAGGGTCTGTTGTTATTTATAAAACTATCATTTCCCACTGGAAAATTACTCATCTGATTCTTTCCCAGCTCTCTTGGGAAAAGATACTGATTTATTCATTAGGTATTAAAATCACCAGCAATTACGTCTGGCCTTTCCATAATCTTCCCTTATTTTTCTTAGTCAATCCAGGATTCCATTCTCACTGGGTGACAGGCCAGTATTAGAAAGAACACTTTTTTTTTGCTTTTAGTTAGCTAGATGCAACTGGACTTAATTTTATGTGGAAACAAAGTGTTTGCCTTAATTACCCGAAGAAGCTTCCGGGACAGAATCACTATTCCGGGCTAGTGTGTGGTGTCTCTGTTGCCAGAACAGCATTGTCTGAAAAGCTCAGGGTGGTTTCTCTCTCCTTGATAGAGTGTTTACGAGGAACGTTCTTGAGACTCAGGTTCTGTATATTCTTACGTAGATACATTGGTTGCTGACCTTGGCCCGGTGAAAGGGACAGAAACAAACATGTTACCATTTTAAACACAGATACAGAGCCAGCCTCCTCCTAGGAAACATTGCTGGGTTTGAGTAGTAATTATTCAGTCACTTAATTTCGGAGTGATAAATTTATACACTCAGTCTGCTCACATCGGATCCATAAGATTGTGCCTAAATGGTCTGACTTGAATTACTTTTTTATATTGGAAAAAGGTCAAGGAGGAAACCATAATCAAGGTAAACAACAGGGGAGAGACTGAGCCTCAAAGTTACCTGTGAGGGGCCAGGATGGCTGTGGGTCCGCAGGGTTTGAAAGCGAGCTCATCCAAGTTCATAGAGACAGCAGGTTGGAAGTTCTTCCAGATCAATAATGTCGGCGCGGTGCCGTTTTATAAAGAGGAGATGGCTCTTCCACTCTTCCTTTTTTCCTAGTTCAGGAAGTTTCTTACAGAAGAATGTCCCTAAGAAAGGGAGAGAGATTGTTCAACGTCCATGCATTTTTTGCAGAGGTGCGGATCCTCGGTCTCTGACCTGAGGGCACCCCCCGGCCTCTCAGACACTCAGCACATCAGAACGTCGGCCTGAGCTCTTCCTTCCGCACGCAGATCAATAGACCAGGTCTGCACACGGCGGAGTCTTTGGGGAATGCGGGGCAACAGGCCTTCAGCTGTCAAGCGAGTGAATCGCGGGAAGGAGGCAGCTCAAGAGAAAGAAAACAGTGGCAATCAAGGGGGTAAAGGGCTGAGACCAGCAGACTTTGTTTAGGAAGCATAAGCGGCTTTCACCTTAGAACGTGTACTTTTGTGCTGATTCAGCCACGGAGTGTATGGTATAAAAAAATATTCTTTCTCTATCAATGATGCAAGGAATCTAATTTAAAGGATATTCAGGATGCATATACATTATTAAGAGCATCATTCTTAAGGACTTTTAAGAAATGTATTAACAATTTTGCACATTAAAAATATTTTCCCGCAAAATTTCAGTTGCATGGAGCATGTTCATAGATTTATAGGTTAAAGCACAAATAGACACAAACTGTGAAGCAAGTCAAAACTAATGATGAAGTGGTAGTTGTCCAATAAAATCTGAATTTTAACTTCTATTTTTACTATTAGAAGCTAAAGTTGATGATGAAAATAATAAATAGTTAACAATCAAATTTAGGCAGGACAAATATATAGAAAAGGAGAGGCCAGGAGACAGATGACAAGTTAACAGATAATAGATGAACTATGAGTTAAGGTTCATAACATAGCTGGATCCACTTGCTGAGGGAGTTTAAGCAGCTACAAAATGGTCAGAATGACGAAAAGCAGTGAGTAAGTGTGAGACTGGGGAGTTCTGGGGGCCAGAAAGCATGTGGGTCTGTAGGCCGTGGCCAGGAGTCCGGGTTTCATTCTAAGTGCAACAGGAAGTGTTAGAAATAGGAGAATACTGTTATATAATTCATATGTTCATTTTTTCAATAGTATTTTATTTTCCAGCTACAGTTGGCATACCATATTCTGTTAGTTTCAGGCCTGTGACAGAGGGATCAGACGTTTATAGAATTTGCTCAGTGATGGGATTTCACATTAAATGAACACTAGCAGCCTCGTGGAAGTGGCAAAGTCAGCTCCTTCTCCCCCTGAGGCATTTATAGCACGTAGGTTGGACAAACAGTCCCCTGAGAGGGGCCATCGAGTGTTGTGTTGGGGAAAGACAACCAAGTCTGCTGTTTGTGTCAGGGCGCCACCTTAGCACCTCTGGGGGGGAGGCGCTCCAGGGAAGGTGTGGGAGGAAAGCCACCCCTCCCGAGCTCCTGGTGCACGAGGTCGGAGGCCAGGAGGAGGCATGGCAGCTCCCACAGGTCCCAGGAGGGGCAGTAGCCCCACTGGGGTGAAGGGCACCATGTTTTTCTGCCCTGCTGTCTCCCGTTGATCGGATGGATGAGGATGTGTTGGTGGAGGGATCTTTGAGGACTTCATTAAACTGTTTGCTGGAACATCTCATGGAGATACTGGGTCTTTTCTAGGGAACTTGAACATCGAGAACTCGATGACATTCATCCTGCCTCTTCTGCTAGTTACACCTTTGCCGTGGTCCATTGTTAGAATGAAAAGTCTTACAGAGTGTCATTAGCAATGACTTCAGTCCACAAATGTGCCACAGACACCACGCTTATGAGTGAGCTCTTGTAGAAGGGAGCGGTTTTACCTCTAAACGCAAAGGTGACTGTGAGGCTGTGCATGTGGGACATTATTAATGCGGTTAGGCCTGTGTGCGGAGGAAGCTGCCGCTCTCGGAAATGAAATGTTGCACCGAGGCCTTCATTGTACATTCAAAGGAATGCAAAGACCAGGGTGCATCTGGATTTCAGGCATTGTTGATGCTATTGGCTTCGACATGTTCCCTTTGCTGGGTCTGCTTTGCAAGCCTGAATTGGAGCCTGAAGAATTTCTCCCTATAAATGTCTTAAGTATTGCCCTGGCACATCCATCACGGTTTTGCTTTTGAATTACAAAGATAACCTTAAGATATGAGCCTTAGACTGGGCAAGGCGATACATGCACAGAAAGGGTGAGCCGCCTCCGTGATGAAATCAGGCAATGCCCACGAGGAAAGTAATAGGCAGAAAGGATAGAGTTGATGAAAAAATTGATTCTTTTCCATTAAACCGTACGTGATGTGTTTTTTATGAAGCAGGCATCGGCTGAAAGAGAAATATTTTCTCAACTAAAAATAGATGGATGGCGAGGGAGCGGGATCAGGGCATAAATATATGTCTTACTGCATTAGCATCTCCAATTATGAGAAAGTTGAAACACATTCCATTGTCGTTACTTCACATGTTTACTTGGACTTGGGGCTATTAAAACTTTTTAATGTTAATAATGGCGCTGTTTTTTTTAAGCACGCTTGGATTCCACACATCATTATCGTGTCCATTCTAAAGGTCGTTATTGTGTGTTTTCAGGTTTGCCAAAGATGCAGGTCATTAGGAACTATGCTGGGACGCCACCCCCCACGCTTCATGAAGGACCCCCGCTGCACATCCAGGCCGGAGACACAGTTGAACTTCTGAGGGGAGACGCACACAGTCTGTTTTGGCAGGTATGACAGTCTTGTAGACGTAAAGACAAGAGCTTTGTTCTTTAAGTCTGCAAAGAACAAAGCTCGGAGAACAAAGCTCTTGTCTTTAGAAACTGACTTCATGCTTTCAACTGCAGAAATTTTACATGACGTGGGAAAGAAGTATTTTTTATTAACCTTCCTTATATTTACCAATGTCAAAGTGGCAATGAGTGTTACAACACTGAAGAAAAATAGTGTCAGTGTTGTGAATCCTTATTACCATTTTTTAATTAAAAATTCATAGTTTGCGAGAGCACTTTTTCTTCTCGAACCTAGGGCCTGTGGGTGTGATCTAATTTGCGTGGCATTCATGTTTTATGGTTCACGTAAGGGGAACTACCTAATTAGCTTGCCAGTGGCCATTTGTGGCCACATGTGGTTTGTCCCCATCCACAGTATTACCTGAGGTTCTCTCGTGCTCTGGACATCATCCATGAAATACACGAAATGTGAAAAGTAGGTGAGCATTTGATGTTTGCTGCTGGTGGAAACTCTTGTCCAGTAAGCCTATGTTAGGTTCAAGGACTTTCTTAACCCACGTAAATATGACATCGTGTTAAGATTTGATAAACCTTGGCGGTAGAACATTGCTGCTCACTGAATTATTCTCTATATTCATGTGCATTGTAGAACTATTCTCCAGCAAAGTTAAAGAGTTTGTTAAAAATCTATAGCCCCTGAGTGAAATTTGGCTGGGGGAAAGAGATAGCAGAAGAGGACTGCTGGATGAAATCCATCGTGCGCATGTGCGAGTTTGCCTGAGCCTCGGTTGTGCGCCATCTTGTCAGAGAAGAATGCTCCTGGACTGAAAGTCTGTCTCTGATTACATTTCAATCGCTGTAGCCGGTGACTGTTCCAAAGCTCCACCTGTGTATCCTACTCTTCACATACCTTATCCTTTCCCAAAAAGAAACAGAGAAAATGACTGGCCGAAATTCCACTAACCCTCCAGTCCACCCTTGCATCTTCCAATCCAACTGCAGAACACGCCTACATTTGTGCCCATAAAACTCCTCCTCTTCAGGACTTTCCTTTCTTCTTGGATTTTCCATGCAGTATTCCGTCGGCTGGCTCTTGATCCCTACATTTCAATTCATTCTTGCCATTGACTCCTCCCCTCCTAAAACGCGTGTGCCTCAGCCCCTTGCCTCGTTGTTGTCCGTCTTCTGCTCCCACTTCGGAAGCACCGCTTCTTGGGAGTGGTCTCCACTCATTCTCCACTTCCTTATGCTCTAATCACAATGCAGTCTTTTGCGGCGACTATTACTACTTAGATCACTGTGAAATAACAGCTTTGAGATAGACACTAAACTGTCCGTATTTAAAGTGTGTATTTTGATGTTTTGACAAGTATATGTATAAGTGAAATCATCACTACAACCAAGATGACAGAGCAGCCCTGGCCAGGCGGCTCAGTTGGTTGGAGTGTTATCCTGTACACCAGAAGGTTGTGGGATCGATCCCCGGTCAGGGCGCATACCTGGGTTGCAGCTTTCATCCCACGAGAGCGTTTTTACCCCCAACCTAGGTCTTGTGGGTATGATCTAATTTGTGTGGCATTCCTGTATTAACAATCACTTAAGGGGAATTACCTACTTAGCTTGCCAGTGGTGTATGGCAGGCAGCTGATCCACGTTTCTCTCTTTCTCTGTCCCTCCTGTCCTCCCTCCCTCCGTCTCTAAAATCAATAAAAAACATATCCTATGGTGAGTTTTTTAAAAAAAGATGACAAAATCAGTCCCCAGAGTTTTTGTAGGCCCCTCCTGTGCCTCCTGTCCCTGCCAGTTGTCTCTCTCCAATCTCATTATCATATGACATCCGAGATCACCTTCTGACTGATCTGACCTTCAGAATTCGTCATCCTTCATACCACTGCCGAGTTCGGATGCCATTTCCCAATCCCTTGTTCAAGTCTTCCGGTGTCTTCCTTCTGACCAGACAGAAGTCACATTTCTTAGCCTGAGTGGAGGAGGCTTTGTGAGGCAGGGGGTCGAGTTGCAGCCCCCGCCGAGGTCTCTCCTCTCACTGCTCTCCCACCTGCGCTGCTCCGTACTCTCTGCTCTGTACGCCGGACTCCTTGAGTTTGCCTGTCTGTCTGTCCAGTGTTGGGGACCCAGGTTTGTCCGGTGTCCTCCCCTCTTCCGGATACGAGAACAGTTGTTGATTTTTCAGCTTTTTAGTTGTTAGGGCAGAGCGATGACTTCAGCTTCGTGCATGCGGGACTGGAAGCACAGTCCTCTGTTTACGAAATCCTGCTGCCTTCCGTTCTTTGTAGGCAGCAAGAAAGACATTGTTATCGGTCTTTTCCTCTCAGCAGACTTGGAAACATGAGGCTCTCCTGGTACGATGGCACAGTCGTGGCTCCGGAAGGTCCCGGGAGACAGGAGAACCGCTCGATGACAGAGTGTGCGTGTGTGTCTGTTGAGGGGAGGATATATGAGAGGAACAAGGGAAGCTGATGTCTGGACAGAGAAAAACAATTAGCACATTTATTGCGGATCAGCAGCGTGTATTGAGTGTCAGCCCTGTGCTCGCTCCTCAGCCGCGGCTCACACTTCAGTTTCCGACCCCGCTTGGAGCTCTGACATCAGGTCTCCTGTCTTTGGAAGAACCCCTCGTGCCGGGCAGCAGCTAGCAATGCGTTTGAGTTTTCAGAGATGTGTTAAAAGTTCATCTAGCATTTCCGGCAAAGAGGTAGCATGAGTCAGAATTGTCTTATGGGCACCTCTAAGCCGGTCAGAGGGGTTTTGGCCAACAGAGGTTGGGTTGACCAAAAAGTCCATTATGTTTTTTCTGTACGAAGGCTCTCGTAGCACTTAGTTGTCTTTAATTTTGTTAGATTGTATTGTGATGGCTGTGCATTTAAAAACAAACATGAAAATTGGTGAATTTTTGTGCAGCCATTCTAATATTGAAGATGGAAGAAAATACACATTTCGGTGTCTTATGCTTTATTATTTCAAGAAAGGTAAAAATGCAACTGAAACACAGAAAAAGATGTGTGTGATGCATGGAGAAGGTGCTGTGACTAATCGCGTGTGTCCAAAGTGGTTTGCTGCTATTGACGTTTTGGCCAAATAATTTTCTGCTGTGGGGCTGTCTTATGCATTGGAGGGTGTTTAGCAGCACCCCTGGCCTCCACCCACTAGAAGCCAATAGTGGAAGACAGCCGACATTCTCAAAATATCCAGATCAATAAAGTTACTGGCAAAAATGAAAATGTGTCTTTTATGTTATGGAAAATACCATACGGACTTTTTGGCCAACCCCACACTGCTTCAGCTCCTTATTGAAGGGAGCTACGGACAGCAAGAAAAGCAGGGTTCACGGCTCGTGTCGGCAGCCACAATGCTGTGTGGCCTGGGCCATCCGGACACGGCACGGCTGGGTTTCTTCACCGGGCACGTGAGGTGGGCTGGCCCAAAGCAGTGCTCCCAACTCTGGCTGCATTTTCTCGGGGGGATTGTAAACATGTCAGCCCTAACCCCGCTTCCCCGGATCAGGCTGCAGTTCGTCCGGGGTGAACCCAGGCATGAATCCTGTGAATAGGACCAGAGAATTTAAAGTGAGCCACTGACTAGATGGTCCAGTCAATGAGACTCCATGGCAGTTCAGGCTGCTATCCCCAGCCCGCTAGTTAGTCATTTGATAATCTGACTTATTAAGTGTATCTACACAATACGGTGTTACAGCTAGCGCAAGTTTTTGGCTCTGGTAATTACTAATGGAATGGTCTAGAATGACAAGTGCCTTCCTTCTTGTGGAAACAGTGCTGCTGGCTTGGTCCTTTGGAATCCCGTGAGTCTGTAGGAACCTTTACAGTGGACCCCTGTGCCTCGGTTTGCCAGTTTGCACGCCCACAGAAGACACTCGGTTTATGGTTTCCGTGCTGTCAGCCGTGACTCCCGCCCTGGCTGTGCCGCAGATTATTTTTGGTTTGTTTAATTTGCTTTTGAGAAGGCAGTTTTGAAGCGCCTCTCTCAGTTCCTTCCCATTTGGTTTGTTCTCGTTGGAGGCTGCACGCAGTTAGCACCAGAGGAGAAAGTGGAGTGCTTCTCTTTCCCGTGCTAGAATTTGGGAAATCGCAGTCCCTGTTGCTCAGTGGTAGTTACTGGCTCTGCCATCTACTAGCAGAGCAACCTTAAGGAGATCACGTCGTCCGTGGGCTTCGGTGTTATCATCTGCAAAATGTAGACAGAAGAAAATAAATAATCTCTGATCATTACTGCATAGAGAGAAGAAATGCTCTAACGTATGAAAGAGTTCTATTACAGTGCTCATTAAACAGAAGCTCCTGTGTATTAGTCCATCTATCAGTCTATCCAAATACTAGTAAGTGCCTACTACGGGGTCCAACTCTGTGTTCCGTCCTGGGAGGACCACCAGCAAGACAACTGGTGTCTGACCTGGAGGTCCTTAACCATCCGAGCTCGGAGGCGACAGACTGGCTTCCACTTCCAGTTTTTTTAGTTAAGGGTTTTTGTAAATCACACCGTCACCAATATACCTAGCGTTGTTAAACCCGTGGAGAAAGATCTGCATTAGTTATTGGGATTGTACAGTGGTTTTGCATTTGAATTTCAGCAATGCCTTTTGTACTCGCTAAGTGCTTTGACTTATTTGGAAACGTTCAAAAAAAGATGCTTTCAAAACTAAACTGTTTTCTCCTGTTTTTTTTTTTTCCCCCCCAGGGAGTCACTTCACGCATTAGTGTAGAAAGTCGAGTTTTGTTATAGACAGTCCTGTTTTCTGCACACTCTGTCCAAAGAATGCTAATTATCCTCCAGTCTCTATCAGGAACTTTCTTTGAATAGCTATTAGTCTAGTCTGTATTATTATTATAACAACAGTAATTTCTAATGCTGTTGAAGTGAGCGAGCTATCTGCATTTTTATTATAACTTCTTTCAAACAATGAGTCGCCAATTGAGCTATAAAAATGTCCTCTGTTAAATCTTTGCGTTGAAGAGATTTATTTGGCAGCCTTCTCTTTTCATCTTTGTTCTCTTTTTTCTTTCCCTTTCTCTTTCCTTGAAAGTTCTGAACAATTGTCTTCAAGTGGAGTGAATACAGAATAGGAAATTGGCCATTTAGGGTAGTTTTCCAGTGCAGGTGTGAGGCGGAGTTTTGACGGAGTAGAACAACTTACAGAACAATTCTGATCATGTCCTTGATGGGTGATACACCTGTTGCTTTGAAGTCATCCACAAGGGCTTAGAGACTAAGGAGAGAAGGAGAGTGTACTTCATGCTGAAAGAGATTGTTCGTATTAGAAATTTTATTTTCCCAGAAAAGCTACAGACTATACTTACGAGAGAGAGTGGGGTGAGGAGAGAAAGAGACAGACAGACAGACAGACAGGGAGAGAGAATAGGCAAATGTAAAGTCATCCCATGCCATGTATGATTTCCACACAGTAGAGTGCTTTCCAGGTGTTTTCTTCTTAGAATTCAGCTTGTGAAACAGTGAGGACTCTGTGTCTTAAATCATGGGCTTTTATTTGCTGCGTTGTCATTTATGAATGCCCAGATGTTCCATAGGGAGAATTTTGTAGGCTAATTGGAACCAAAAAGCAATTATAAGCAGAACTGTAATCAGTGTGCCAAAATATATGCTTTTATCCACAATGAAAGTTAAGTAACCTAGAAAATAGTTGTGCTAATTCACACCTAGAGGTCAGGCATCTACATGATCTTCATCCTAAGAAGTGAACATGGCGTCACAGACATTCCGACTCATTCGCAGACGTCTCCGTGAAGAGGGTGGAGTAGACCTGTGTCCTTAAAGGGCCAAAGGTACCATCCACCTACAGGATGGTGGCTGCAGGCTTAAAATCAGGCTCTCTTGCAGACCCCTGGTCTCCTGCTCGAATCCTGTACGTTAGACCATCCTGCCTTTGTTTCAGGAGAGTTGTTTAAAACCGCTAGTACCTCTAAGGACAGCACATCTTTCAAACACTTCAGTTCTGTTTTGGTGGAATGCTCAGGAGACAAAACATTGCTTTATGTAGAAGTTTTTTGCTTTAAATTTTTTTAAGTCTTTGCCTCAAAGGGAAGAGTAAACAGTCAGGAAATAAGTTGAGCTTTTGGAGATTCTCAGGAAGAAGGAGGCGTCCTTGTCACACTAAGTCCCGTGGCAAGGAGCCCGAACTTGGCCGTGGGCAGCAAGGTGTCGGTTCTGAGTTTCCACCGTCTCCACCTGCAAGACACAGCGCCCTGAGGGCAGCCGGTTGACCCTGGTCATAGTTCACCTGGTCAGGAACGTTGCTTCCCATGTGACTGCCGTGTTTCGTGTTCGAACAAACAACAATCCGGGTGATCTTGTTTTCAGATAGGTTTTTCTTACTGTAACTTGGGAAAAAATGAAGGGTGCAATGGGAGGAATCTTTTCCATAAGAGATGTGTTTTCTCAATCCTTCAGTCACTGAC
The DNA here is from genome assembly GCA_028533065.1 of Trachops cirrhosus. NCBI lineage: Eukaryota > Metazoa > Chordata > Mammalia > Chiroptera > Phyllostomidae > Trachops > Trachops cirrhosus. Next base: position 5,712,811 of record CM052551.1, on the reverse strand, counting down.
GTGTCTTTTACCTTCTGTGTGAAATTTCCTTTCCACCCACATTCTCTTAGCTAAACCCCTCTTACCCAAGGCTCCCCTGTGGGGCCCCCTTCTCTGAATCACGAGGCTTCGGTCGTGACCCTCGTCCCGCTGCACCCTGACAGTCTGTCCCGCCTTCTCCCTGCCTGGTTAGAGCACTCCACAGAGGAAAGACCCGTGACTTCTGTCTCTTTATCTCCGGTGCCTAGGCTAAAACAGGGTCCAGTCCACGGGTTGACAATAAACAACTGTTCAGAGCTGCTATTTTCATGATATGTTATTTACATGTTTCCAAATTCACTGTTTATTAACTCAAAGTTACTAAGATTCTTTATCACGCTATTCGAAAGACCATTAGAATATTCATTCATCACATCAGACTTAAATTCATTTTTGTTCTCTTGAAACGGTCTTCAAGCTGTTTAACCTTGCGTCCTCAAATTCCTCATCAGTGACGTGGGGAATTTAATGCTTAAATGACTCAGAGGGCGTTGTGAAAAATCCTAGGAAGGAAACTTGAAAGAAAATTGAAAAGGAGAGAAAGTGGTACATGTCTCTGAGATGGTGCAGGGATTGTGAAGGAGGACGGGAGAAAACAGACACAGGGTTTACAGGGAAAGGACTTGGTCTGTGGATGGTTTGCTCGCTTGTGGACTCAGCTGGGGGAACTGTTGATGTTTTGTGTGAGAGCCTTGGGCGATCCGTCCCCTCACCCAGAACCTGGTCCAGAAACTCTCTGAGGGCTGGGAAGGCAGGTGCTCTGGGTGGAGTTAGCAGGTCATCCCTTCCAGAGCCCTCTCTGCAACCTTAGGAGTCAAATCTCTTCAAAGGATTCTTTTGTTTTTCCCTAGGTCTACAGGAGTAGACCCTTTCTAGTCCCTTCTGGACCACACAAGAATATTGGTGGCAGTAACATTTTCTAAAACTATGCGATTTTTTCCTCCTGATCTAAAATTCAAGTGTCTGGCTACACCACAGTCAGAGGCAAATAAAGAACTACCTTTCCAAAGAATCGAATCTCCTTCATGAAGAGAACGGATGCTGGGACTGGCAGACTCCTGGCTTTGGCGTTACAAACCAGAGAGTAAACATCTCCGGGAGGGGAGATTTTCCCAACTTAACATTCCTTCCCGCCCTAGGGCATTTCTTTGTGAAATCCCGGACTTTGTTTTTGCTGGAGCATAGTTTCAAGGTGTTCCTCAGTTGACCTTGGCTGCGCTTCTAAGCTGCCTCTCAGCACTTGCCTGTCCCTTGCGAAAAATCTGGAGAAGCCAGGGCAGCGTGGAAAGTGTGGATGTGGGGATCAAAGGCTAGGTGAGCCAAGTGGAGGCTTCTTTGGTGTTCTAGGGGCTGTAATCATGAGACCCTTATCTTAACAGGTGTTTACCTGGCAACACTGAGTTAAGTCAGGCTCCCTAATTACAGGAAAGGAGAAAAAGGCAGAGAGCGCCTGTAATAGAGCAAGGGAGGCCTGGGAGAGATGATCATAGAAGATAATAGGAGCCCTGGGAGAAACGTTGTCCCCGGGTGGTTGCCAACTGGCTTCGGTTGAGTCGCTCATAAACTGAGTTTGCAGGAAAGTTTCCAGGGGACAGACTGGATTATGGGACTTGGCAGGGCTCCCGACCAAGTGGGCGAGGTCCTCATCATGTATGCTCCAGATGGACATTTTTGGTTAACAGTTCTTACTGGTCCTTTTCCTATGTTTGGTACAGGGCACGATGTACATTGCAATGGACCTCAATGAGGACACTGTCATCGAAGTCCAAGTTCAGGCAGTGAAGCATTGCCTCTTCTTTTCCCAATAGGGAGTAGCATTATCGAGGGGAAGGCTCTGAGGCATTCTGCTGTGGGCCCTTTCCTTTCGTTATTCTATCGCTGTGTAAGCCAGGGTCAGCCCTAGTCGCTGAAGGTTAGTGTCTGTCACAGAATTCCTTCAGTGGGCCTTCAGTCTGCAGTTGCACCTGACCTGACTATTGATTTGATGTCGAAGTGTTTCAATAGTGCGTGCAGATGCCCTTAAGGCTTTGGGCAAAACGATTTATCAAATTGTAACGTATATTGAATTTTAATGATTCACAGTAATTTGAATCCCTGAAGAATGAATGAATGAATGTAATTCTTAACAAGTCAAATCCTACGCATCCTGCAAAATGGAGGATTTCACAGTGAGTTAAAATGAATGTCATTAAGGCCTTGAAACGTCCTTATCTTCTATAAATACGTGCAACCAGATTAAATTACTGACACATAATACCCTTCATTAAGAACCTGTGTGTCAAACACTTCTCGGTAACAGTAAGTGGACTGGAGAGCTGCGGGGACTTGGGAAAAGCGTTCAGATAAGCAAAGAACTTCGGTGGTGAGACCTCAGAAATCTCTGGGTCAAACTTCGTCATTTCACAGATGAGACTACTGAAGCCAAGAAAGGTGAAACGACCTAGGATTAGAAGGCCAGGAGGAGAACCCGGGCCCCTTCTCTCTATCTGTATCTAATGATACCCTCATCGGATTTCTTTTCTGACCCAGACGCCTGTAAACATCTATGAAAATAACCAAAGCAACAGCCAGTCAGGGAAATGACATGACCTGAATGAGATCCTTGAAGACGGTAGCCATGTTCATTCATTCTCAATCCCCTAGTCCCTAGCATAGTGCCTCATCCATGCTGGAAACCCAGCACACCTGCCACTGATGTGCTCATTCTGTTCTTGGTAGAAAAGTCAAATCTCTAACAACGTCTAATTCTGCGTGTGCGTGGTGTGTATAGTGCTGTTCCCCTGAGCATTTCGTCAAAGATTAGAAAAACATTCCTTGGTTGTTTGCCAGGGTTAGAAAAACAAATTTCTATATTTTGGACTTTCGTTAAGCCTAGCTTATTTGGGGGGTTCCCTGGCCTCTGCCCAGGTAGGGTTTTTCCCCCGATGTGGTAGAACTTGTCCTTCTCCCAGGATTTTGTATTGAGTAACCCACCTGAGGTTTGGCTTAGCTATGTGCAGATCGGCTTTTGCTTGCTGAGTTGTTTTTCTTTTTTCTTTCATCAAAGGTATTCTCTTGTTTACTTCACTGGAAGAACAGCTGTAAGCTTGTGGTTTAGGATTGCATCATGTGCAATACCTTACCCAGTGAGAATTTTGGGGAAAAGCCTCAAGACGCCCTTAATTAGAGGGTCCCCCTCCCCGCTGGGGAAATCCAGGGACCTCCCAGAAGACATTTTTGGATACTAAGAAACATGTTTTATAAAGTTGCATTCTGCTGTGACATTCATCGCAAATCTAGTAAGTGTAGAAATGCAACTTATGGCTTTTTGGTAGGTTTTATCTTAGTGTGTGCTTCACAACTTCTAGTTTTTTTAGAGTTTTTCACGCTTGCGTCTGCCAAAACTTCAGAGATGTAGTCAACACAAACAATTTCGTGTTCGTTGGAAAAACCTTCCAACGTCATTGAGGGATTTGTTCTGTATTTTCATGACTTGATACAATTATAAATCCTTACAAACTGATGATAAATTTCATTCCAGAGATCCTAGACTGAGATGCAAGTGGGCGTTTTTTTTTTGTTGTTGTTGTTTTTTGTTTGTTTTGCTTTTTTTTAGTTATCCAGAATTGTGAGTCCGTGACAGCCCCTTACCTACAAATGAGCTATACCAGGACTAGGAACACCGTACAGTGGTTTGAGAAACCTCACAAGTATTTATTGTTTTATGCACTGGATGAAAGTTAAAGATCCTACTCTGTTCTGAGTGAGAGATAATCAAGGTTCGTTCTGTTTTTCTGTGTGTGCGCTTGAGTATTGTGGAACTCGGCGTGATGACTGTTCAGTGTAACCGTGTGCGGCTGTGCTCGGCGGGTTTTCGGGTGACCGCTGGTGGAACAATGCAGAACTCACTAACCACTGAAGAAGCAGTTGTGCCAAAAGAATGTGCTGCCTTGCAAGAAGGCACGTGGGCATTTGAGATAAAGAAGTGGACTGTCTGGAATGCAGTGTTTCCTGTTTAGGTGGAAGTTCTAGGACAGCGTCTGTTACTCGTGGCTCAGCAAACTCGCCTAAATGTAAGGACGATGGGGGGATTATACATAGGATTGGGCATTTCTATTTTAATAAATACAGTAATAGGCCTGCTAAAAAATGAGAATTCAGAGGCGAGAAAAGATCAATTGAGAATAATTAAAAAGTGATATTGCGGGGAAAATGGAAAAGAGGTGTTTTTGGTGTTTACCAAGTGTTTCCACACATGTTAATTCTTGGATCCTGGTTGCCCTGGGGAGACACGTGTGGCAGAAATTGTCATTCTTGTTTACTGTCGAGATTTGTCTGAGACTGCACCGTTTCTCACAGTAGAGCTGGGAGTAGAATGAGCAACGCCGATGCCACGTCCCCTCTCTGTGACACTGCCTTTCCATGCCTTCCAAGAGCCAGCACTGCCACGTCTAACTGATGGCCATGGGTGGGTGCGGTATGGCTGCCGCTACAGTCCCAGGTCACTCTTTGCCAAAGGCCAGGAGCAGACAGGGTCTTCGCCCTGGTCTTCTACCCTTTTCCAGCCCTTTGGGTCTATTGCATGCACTCACAAAACCTGTCAGGGTCATTTCAAAAGTGGTGCTTGCTACATGCTGTCTACTCATCCATCCATCCATCATCCATCCATCATCCATCCATCATCCATCCACCCACCCATCCATCCATCATCCATCCATCCATCCTTCCATCCATCCATCCATCATCCATCCATCCATCCTTCCATCCATCATCCATCCATCCATCCATCCTTCTATCCATCATCCATCCATCCATCCATCCATCCTTTCATCCATCCATCCATCCATCCATTCTTTCATCCATCCATCCATCCTCCATCCATCATCCATCCATCATCCATCCATCATCCATCCACCCATCCATCCGTCAGTAAACTAATTTGCGTATTTGCTGTATCCCCATAATCCACATCACCCTGCGTGTCTTGTTCCCCACCCGCGCAGACCGCATTTCTGATGGTGCGAGATGACGGGGCAGGGCGGCGGTTGCTCTGGCCATGACCCACACGTGATAAATTGCTGAGTGATCACCACAGCACCAGCGTGCACACGCTGCACGTGTTCAGGGCGTTGGAACTTGGGAGCATCTGCAGTCCCTCACAAGTGGCCGTTCATCTGCCCCTTTCCACACTCAGCTCCCCGCAGCTGTTTCGCGTTGCTCGGAGCTGCCCCAGGAACGCACTAAAGCTGCGCTCCAGGGCACGAGGGGCATCGGGAGCCACAGGGACGAGATGATGCGTTTTTCTTACACCCGTTCTGTCTCCCTTTTTACAGAGTTAGGAGCCAAACAATTCGTGATTCAGATTTTTGTAGGATATTCTCTGTCATTTTAAGCCATCCTTGTCTATGGGTTTAAAAAAATGCAGTTTTTGCTCTGCCGTCCTAGCCTACATCAAACCTTTCCCTGTACAGGTAGATTATAGATATCATTTCTACCACCATATTTAAAGTAGTTTTAATTCATTATGATTCACTGTGGATTCTTGTGGAAGAAAAATGAAAAATAGTTATAACCTAAGGTCATTTAGAAATAATTAAGTATCTGAGTATGCATTTATATTGATGATGTTCAGGAATTTCAGGGAAAGTTGCCAATAATTATTGTTTGATACATTTCTCTACAGGAATCAATTTTCTTTTTAAAAAATGACACCATTATTTTATGAATTAAAATTTAATATTACTTCGCTTTATGTATGTTCTACTGTCCTTAATGGGAATTATAAAAGTGCATCTTTTCTTACCATATACGGCCCATAACCCAGTTTCTCAGGTTCTTCCCAAAGAAAATAATCGCACAGGAATGACCCAACCCGTACTGTTAGATTTGACAAAAGTCCCATCACGTCCTGTAGAGGATGTCCTGCAGAATAAACGCACAGAGAGATTGCACCGCAGGGTACCTCAGATGACAGGTCACTGTGGGAGAGGAGTGTTTCCAAGGTGACCTCGGCGTGGCGAAGGGACACACGGAACACACACCAGGCAGAAGGTGACCTGAAAGCGGGCCCGTGCCCCTGGCACTGGGAACGACAGGTTGATTTCTGACCCGAATAAAATGGCCATCCAGGCATGCAAAGGGGAAGGAAGTTCAGCTGCGTGTCTCTCATCAAGGTTAGTAGCAGTTTCACAGAGAGATGGAAACGTAAAGAACACAAAATCATTGGCTTTGAGATGGTGTATTTGCAGCTGGAGTCTGCCGTGCTGGCTGGGCATGGGTGGGGGGGGGATTGACAGCCACTCCCCCCACTGGCATTAATGAATTATCAGTGCACATTTCACACACACACACACACACACACACACACACAAACACACACACCCCCCACTGCTTCCCAACGCCATGGGATGGCCGTCCCTGAGCAAGGAGAAAATCACTGAACGCAGCGCATCATCTCTCAGAGCTATAGTCGACATCTCACAGGAGTTCGGGAGGAAAGGTGACTTTATTCATCTGTGAAGCTGTGTTAAATGACCCCTCACCTCTTGGTCTTCTAAAGGGATGTCTACGACCATGAAGGAAACGTAACCTGCACCGCCAGGGTATGTCATGAAGGAAGAAACAATCTGACCTTGGGAGGTGGCTGGCTCAGTGACAGTTCCCCCTCCTGAGAGCCCTCCGATAGTGTTCTCGAAATGCAGCGATAAAGCACAAAACGGTGTTTTACACAGTCGCTGGGTGTCCTGGTGACTCCCGAGAGACCCCATTTACCCCTTGCGTCCCGGCGTAGTTATTGATCGCTGCCCGCTTGCTCTCCAAAGCTCTGGCTTGGATAGGAAATTATATGGTCCCCCTGGTTTTAGGACACTTATTATACAGCCACGGTGACCTCTTCCTGTACCGTCCAGGGCAGTTTCCATTCCCACTCGTGCCTTTCAGGTGGCAGCCTTGGTTCTACAAAGGAAGAAAGACAAAGAAGATGGCCGGGTCCATACACCTTCAGAAATTAAAAAATTTGTTAACGGCCCTGGCCGGTGTGGCTCAGTTGGTTGGAACATTGTCCTGTAAGCCGAAAGGTCATGGGTTTGATTCCCAGTCGGGGCACATGCCTGGGTCGTGGGTTCAGCCCCTGGTTGGGGTGTGTATGAGAGGCAAACAATTTCTCGCCCACATCAATGTTTCCCTCCCTCTCTCTCTGCCTCCCTTCCCCTTCTCTAAAGTCAGTAAGCGTGTCCTTGTGTGAGAATAAAGTATAAGTAAACATAAACATAAATTAAGTCATTAAAAAATTCATTAACTTGTCTCTTACACCTCATTCTTAGTGTCCTCCCCTCCTCTCTCTCTGTTCTGGGCATTGCATTCTCCAGCACACACCTCTCACGCAAGTGTCAGGAGTAGGCCCGCAGGACAGCTGTGAGAATGCTTTCATTTAGGAGCGGGCGGCTGAAGGCTTCTCCTTGCTCGTCTGTGTGCAGAGTGTGATATATTTGACTCTTTTCGATGGAAAGGAAGTTGGGGTCCCACTACTCGCTGGCACGGGACCATGAAGTCGAGCAGTGCCTCAAATTATAAACCTTTACTAAGTCATTACAGTGCGTCGGGCATTCTATTGAAAAAAAATGACTGAGGTGTTTGTCTTGGATCTCAGAGAACTCATGAGCTAGTATTGACGAAGACCACATAGGGCAATAGTTCCATGTGGCATCTGTCCTGCTGATGACACAGGGCAGTGGGTGAATGGGGTGGCGTTAAGTCTGGATCTGCGGGTTGGGGAGGGTTTTACAGGGAGGTCACGGGGAAGGTGACTCGGGGACCGAGTTTGGATGGAGGAATGAAAGCATCCGTTTGTGTGAGGGACCCTGCACCGACCGTGTTCTGAGGGAATGGCTGCCACTACTTTGGCCAACAGGCACTGTCCCCAAATACCACCTCTGCTGCTCCCGAACTTGGCCTTCCGTAGGGGAAGGTGGGGACTGATGGTTCGTCATTCTTACAGTAGCCATAATCTGTCAACTTGTCGATGAGTCTTCAAAGAGAGTTTTGAAAGACCACGGTCAAGCTCTCTCCTAGGCCTTTCCCCTGCAAAACGGACGTCCTGGAGTGGGCTCTCCGAGGTCTTCTTTCGCTCATTTAGAAACGCTCGCCCTTCCTTTTCTCCTCGGAGCTTCCGTCAGGATATGGCCCCCACCCACACCCCCTTCTGTTTCATACTTAGGTGGGATTGCAGTGCATATATGTACACAAAGGTCCGGCTGGTCGTATTGTCCCCGAATGTCATGCTTATTTAATTCTGCCTCGGTGTTGTGCTGAAAACAAGGCACCGTAAGGACTCAGTGAACGAAAGAAACCCTTCGCTGTGTCCTCGTGGTCACGGTGCTGCTTCATTCTTCAGTCTCTGATTTTCTCCCCCTCGGGGCTCCTCCCCGCCTCTGGTTACACCGATTTCTGTGAATTCTGTTTCCCATCTTCTTCCCTCTACATTTTTTTCCATGACAGTGTTACTCCTACGATTTTAAATTTCCCCTCTGTGCAATACCATCTAATCCATGGTATCTATTTAGATGGATTAAATAATCACCTCCATCCCCAACTCCCCCCACCCCAGGCTTTTAACTCCCTCAGTCTTCTCCTCCCGTGTCTAATCCACAGCCAAGTCCCAGGCTCTGCAGTTAAAGAGTGTCCCTCGCACCTTTGCCTCCTCCTGTCCTCTCCTCTTACTGTGGTTCCGGTTCCCTGATGGCTTTCTCACCTGCCAAGCCACACCCATCTGTCAGCCAGCATGCACGTTGCTGCCAGTGTAATGCTTCTAGAATGCAGAGCCCCTGCCTGAAGCCCCGTCACCAGTGATGCATGTGGACACCACAGTCATGCTGGCTCCTTGCTGCCTTTCAGCCCTCTTGTCCTCTGTCCTCTTTTATGAGCCTTTTGCTTGTAGAGAGAAGCAGTGCGGAGTTCTGAGGTTAGGGCATCTGTCACTGCTAGTTCTGTGGTCGTGGGCCGGTCATTTTCCTGTGAGTGAGACCTGATCGTAGTTAGACCTAAGGAATGGGATGGTGGCTAAACCTGCCACGAAGAATCATTGTAAGGACTCAGCGAAGAACGGGTTCCGCGGGTGTTAGCCATCAACAGATTCCGTTTCAAGGGAACTATTGGCGTTCCCCGCGCACATCCTAAAATTTCCTACCCTGTGCCTTCCTCATGCTAACTTTTGTTTTCGGACTGTTCTCCCTTATCCATTGCTATTTGCTTAAACCTTACACACTGCATTCACGTGCTTTATAGAGCCCTTTATGTAGCTTTCTGGCAATCCTCACCCCCACCCCAGCCATGCTCAGTCTGGCTCTCTAACTCACGTGCCTCCCCGTCCCCCTCAAACAGTAGCTAGCTTGTATTTCTACCTTGTATGATAATTATGTGCATGCATATCTTTGCTCTGGAAATACAGGGGGGAAACAGGAACTGTTTGGGTGAATATGTGTATTTTCCTTAGACTTCTAATCAAAGTAATATTGGATACTGTGTTTGTTGAGTGAATGAATGATTACTCCACTTGCTTACTTACCTTTGTCCTGATACTCAGGACAGACCTTGCCAAAATTAATATCATCTCTTTGCTTAGTCATTTCCTTGATCCCCCTCTCTGCCCTGACCCCTCCCCTACCATTCCCCTCCCACCGCCTCCTCCCTACCACTGACCCTTCCCACTCGCTCGCTACTCTCTTCTCCTGTCCCTTTTCCACTGCCCTCTCCCCTTTCTCCTCATCTTTTTCCTCGGCGTTTTCTTTAATTCTGGATTTCTACTTACTCACATTTCCTCCACACACTCCTAGCTGAGCTCTATGGGCACAGAGAGATACTGCTTCTAAGAGGAGAAGTTTTCTGGTCATTTTGTCTTACTTTGTCAAACCGACGGGGCGCGGCATCCGATCATAGTGCCGTGGCTCATCCAGGCCCCGGGAAACAAGCCGTTGGTAAATGGCAAATAGAAATAAGCCCCGTTCCCTGTGAGAGGTAATGTCACAAGAACTTTTTGATCACCCCTGGATGATTGTAGTATATTTTGAGGATGGTTTGTCTTTCTGAAAAAATAACCCCTGGATGATTGTAGTATATTTTGAGGATGGTTTGTCTTTCTGAAAAAGGGGAACAATTTTAGGGTTAGTGTCATGAGTTTTTTGAAAGAGGAATTTGACTAAGGGTCTCCAAGAATAAATTCTTAAATGATTTTTGTCTATTTTATGCTTGCATTTTCTTTATTCTGCTAATTTCCTACCCTCCCCCCCCACTTTTTTCTTATTTGCAATGCTATTTTGACTTATGGTCATTCCCTCCAAAGTCTTAACTGTTCTCTTCCCTGAGTCCAGGGGTGTCAAACTCATTTTCATTGGGGACCACGTCAGCCTCGTGGTGGCCTTCAAAGGGCCGAACGTAATGTTAGGACTGTATACATGTAACTACTCCTTAACTGGGGGCAAGGAGCTCGGTGCTCCGCAGGGTAGAAGCAAGGTGCCGGGCCGATAAAACAAGGCGGAGGGCCAGGTTCGGCCCGCGGGCCCTGTGTTTGCCACCTGTGCCTTAATCAGTATTCTGCTCCTTTTTTCCAAATCTGAAAATCATCGAAAACATGGCATTGTGCCATGTTTGCTGTTTCTACACATCTCGAAATGTTCCTTGGAGGAGTGTTCTCATGAGTTCTTTTAGCAACACCAATAGTAACCGTGTAAATCGAATTCCTAATTAATTATGGAGCCTGTGCACAACCAGTATGATCTACTTGTATTAATGAGTGTAAAATTGAAAAATAGAGTATCGCTTATTGTCTCTGTGTGGGACAGAGGGACGCAAAGTTAACAAAATTGAATGGTAGGTGGGAAAGTCAAACCTGAATACTCACTTTGTAATCTGAATCCCATTGTGATCGCAAACCACATGGTGAGTTTAACAACTTCGAAACCTCTCTGCCCATGCTTCCCCCCCTGAGCCCTCACGGGTCAGCCGGTTAGGACGTGGCAGTCATTCCGAGGGTCCTGTGTGCTGACACTGTGTACGTAGTATTGTGGGACTGTCACTTCTGGTGAATTTGTTCTCACATTGGCATTTTTTTCTAACAGGGTAGAAACTTAGCATCTGGAGAGGTCGGATTCTTTCCAAGTGACGCCGTCAAGCCTTGCCCATGTGTAAGTATGAGTATCTTATTTCTTACCTTTTGTTTTGGAGGCTGTAATTAATTGTGCAAGAATGTACAGTAGATACAGGTCTGGTTGATTGTTAATTTTGTTAATATTTTCTGGAGTGATCATATTATTTCATGTTTAAATAGTATGGCCAATGTTATTAAAATCCCAAAATCATTATGATTTGATTGTCAGAAAATATTTTTAAAAGGTAGGGGAATATAGGCAGCAGGGAAAATTAACCTAGTAGAATTTACAAAATTAAATTGTCTACAAGGTTTTCGAGAGAATAACCAAAGCTACAGATTAGATGCACTGTACGAATTTCTCTTTTCCCACTGAGGCGAGACGGCACTCTATTCCCAGGCATGCCGGGTTACGGGCAGAGATTGCACTTGAACTACTGTGTCTGAAAGCACGCCAGAAAGAGTGGAAGTCGCAATGTGTTCGACCGAATCTCTAAAAACATTTTATTGTGTTTTACTTTTGTCATTATTGTTTATTTAATGTTATTTTCTGAAAATATCGAACATATTAGGTAGATACAAGGAGAATGAGTGAGTATTTACTCAAATGTTATTATGGATGAAAATAACTTAACATGTAATGTCTAGTGGTTTATGAGATTTATAAACTTCTGTTTGGGGGTGACATTTTACCATCATACCTTGGTGTTCCGGGTGGATTTTCCTACCAAACTGTTAAAGTTTTTGCCTCTGTATAAATAAAACGGAGCATTTTTGTGCCACGTCCATCCCTCCCAAAGTGCTGAGAGGTACAGACAGGGACCTGGGACTGAGGAGGACTGTGAATGAGGCCACGTCACTCTGGCAACCTGGTGACTGGAGGCAGAGCCCCGAGCCACCACCCGGGGCTCACGTGGCCGTACCAGTGCAAGCCAGGGCCCCTCGGGGGTGAGCAGGAAGGAAACTGTCCCGCAGGAGATAAGCCTGTCTTCCTCTTCCATCTGGTTGGGAAGAAAAAACAAAGCACTTCCCCGTACGGATTTTTAGCCTCAGATCCACAGAGAACCCAGGTGTGAGCTGGGCTTCACACCTGCTCTGAGGCCCAAGTAATTCTAAGCGAAGGGTCGAAAGTGCACGTCCACCCGTCCCATCTAACTTTCGTAAGATGTGCTGCAGGAAGAAGCACATATCTTACATCGTTTATACGCCATAATCCCAGTGAAATATGCTTTGAAACTATTCGTCCACAGCAGAAGTTTCTGCACTACCTATGATAAAGGCAGAAAAAGGCACTAGGGAAAATGGTTAAAAAGGAGAATATGTGCCAGGACGGGAGAGTATCCAGAAGGAAGTGATCTGTGGTCTTACATAAGAAACGTCTGTCCAGACGGGACCCAAGTCACCCGTGAGGAAGTGGGGAGAGGTGGACTCAGGAATAAGCATACATTTAAAGACCATGGACAGGGTGAGGGAACGCAGAAATGGTTTTCCCATCGAATTTCTGAGGCCGTGTATATCTTATTATCAAAACGGACACTGTTGCAGATTGATTTCTATTTGTGAAAACAAAGTGGCCTAAGAAAATATTTGCAGGATTTGAAGGGATGTAACTTCTAATGGTATTTTGCGATGTGTCAGGATTTTACAGGTGGTGAAATTAGAAATGTAGCTCATTGGTTCAAAATATTTAATTTTTGATAATTGTAGAGCTGTTCTGGGCAGAAAGCTAATTTTTGGATATATAACTCGTAATCTGAAAGGACCGAATGGGAGTGACAGCCCATTATGAAAACAAACATATTTCCATTGGCTGGACTGCTGAAATAGGATTGTTATTATTGCTAGAAAACAATATTTTTAATCGCTGGGTGTAAACAAGGCCCAGGGATCGCATGGCGTGCAGATGCCAGAGACGCACACGGCTCGTGACGCATTCCTGCACCCGTGACAACCTGTCTGGACTCCCGGTCTTTCTCGGCAGTTCGTCAGCGCTGTCCGTCTCTGCACACTGCATTTTACTTGGTATTTTACAGCCATCAGTGTCCCTGCGTGGGCTTGTTCATTTTCTGATTCCCGTAATCAACCAGAAGTGTTCTTTCTTTATTAGCATAGGAAGTGCAACATTGTTCTCTCTGGCAAAGCTCTCCAGGAGAAAAGGGAAAAGGGAATATTTTCCACGACACTTTCATGAATAAGAGGTTTTCCAGGGGGCAGCCGTCGAAGCCAGAGTTGAGCGTTTTGTTACGAAGTAAGAGCCGATGTGCAGTGTGTATCGTCTGTGGTGCCTGCTTTCCCAGGGTCTTGGGAGAGCGGGGCGCCCTCTGGTTTTGCTAACATTTTCCTTTTAATTTTCCACGATCGGATTAAAGTGCCTTGATAATAAATACCAAAAGTTTCCAATTCATATTTCTCCGGTTATCGCTCCCCTTGGAGGTGCAGTGGCAGTAAAATTAATGAAAGAATGAATTAAAGCGGGATGAATTATTCCCTGCTTATCTGACACGTACTGCGATTCACCCTGTATGAAACCGCCGGCGGATAGTTCCTGGACTGTGCTACTTAGGGCTTGAGCGCTGAGTCAGCCGAACTGAATTAATGATTGATTTCTAAAAGCTTCCCTTAAGTAAACTTAATCTATTTTTGCCTTTTTATATCCTAGGTGCCCAAACCAGTAGATTATTCTTGCCAACCATGGTAAGTATTAAAAATGTTTATGCAGCTAAGTGGAAACGCCATACCCTCAGCTCGAGGACACTTGAAAGTGCCAGGGCTAATCCACATTCCATTTCCATTTGTTGGATAGAGGTGTTTCAGAAGCAACAGAATACTGTAATGAATTTATACATTGCTGACCTTTCCGTGTGTTTATCAGAGTGGTGTGTGTGTGTGTGTGGGCACACCCATGTGCACTGGACTGTGGATTCAAAGCCTGTGACGGCCGCAGACAGGAGTGGGACCTAAGCAAATATGCATCCTGCGTTTTCAAAAAGTAGATGTGGTGAAGCAGAGAAGACATTAAGTATGATTTCATTGTCTGTAATGAAAAGTTAGCCCAGGAAGGAAAGTAGAGAATAGATAAAAAAGCATAGTAGATAGTGGGAAAAAATACAGTTTATAACATGGCACAGGGGAGGAGCAAGATATATTCACATCCGCAGTTTGGGGTCTGTATGGAGCTCACTTACCACTTGGGGCTGGAGTTACCGTTGCTCGAAACGAGGGAGCGACGTGGATAGCCATCAGTACGTTGTAGACGGATGTGGGTAAGGCGCGGTGATGTCTGTGACCGGAAGGAGATCGTGCAGGATCCGGAGTAGCTGTGATCATCACGTGATAATGACTAGCATATGCTGACACCTTCGTTTAATTCTGCTTTGCTAACATCGCCATAAGGAAGGTTTGTTTTATTCTTCGTACAGACGAGGAAACAAAGGTTCGGACCTGAGCTTGTAAGTTAGAGCCAGGAGTCCAGGTCGTGCCCTCCGTATAAAACTGCACCACTTCTCAAAGGAAAAAAGTGGGCGTATCTTCTTGTTTGTATCTGTGTCCCTGAATTTTGTGCTGGTTTCCTCTGAAAACGGCTGCATCTACTTGCATTTTCCTGCTAGCGAAGTGTACGCAAACCAGTTAGATATGAGGACACACACGTAAATGAAGTATTCCCAGTTCAGCTGTAAGTGTGGAGAACGCCTGAGTTGTCTGATGTTTGTAGGACGGTCAGGCTATTTTCGGTTGTATAACCATAGCAACAGGAAATGCCCGGGATCCCGTGATGGGAATAACGGAGTGGAGAGTGAGCGACGCGGAACATCCTTTAGACGGGATGGTCCAAGACGACCTCTCTCTAAACCCGAGGGCCGAGAAGAGCGGGTGTTGATAGAGAGTGTTCTCCAGGCAGGAATACAGTCTCCGAAAAGACTCTAAGACCGGAAGGAGCTTGGGGAATGCTGGAGGCTAGTGGAGAAGAGGTTGTAAGAGCGAGGATTAAAGAGGAAGGTGTGAGTCGGATCAGACTAGGCACTAATAGTTCATGTGTCATCATAACTGTGCTTTTAACCTAAGGTACCGTCTGCATAAAATGCCCTCAGCTCTTCTTTCTGGATGGAAAGCCCACCTGTCCTCTTTCAACCAGATTTTGTTGAATGCTCACTGTGTCTATTTTAAATAAATATTTAGTGTACAGTAGAAGTATAGTATAGTAGAGTATTTACACTGAGTTACATGTGTCTACATGTAAACCAGAGTATTTTTCTGGAATATTAATTCATGAATAACTTCAAGAGAGCTGATCTAAACATAAAACTGTTTCTTTTATCTTTTATTATCTCAGATTTCTGATATATTTTGTCAGTAGAGGCTAAGTCTATATATATATATATATGTGCTGTAAAGGGTCACTAAAGACTACTTTAACATTGAATGTGTGCCTTTATTATTATTGTTATTGGTATGGAATTCGAATGTGTCTAAGCCAACATAGTTTATGAAGAACTGAGTTCAGGTTTTGAAAAAAATCTTTTAAAACCGTATTTTTACTTAGTACTGCTAATTGCTTAAGAAAATTGCTTATCAAAAGTGTGGACTACAAGAATTAATCTTATATCCAGAAATTATTTTTAAAAATAACTTAAATTGTTACTGGACTTTTCTTGAAAAGAGATGTTCAAAGTCAATTTCATTCCACAGTATACTTAGAAAAGGTGACGTTTTGGGGCTGTGCATGAGTGTGCAACTGTGTGTGTGTCTCACACGGGGCCGTCCCTCCCTACCACACTCTTTCTAACCCAAGGTCTATTGGCTCCTCTCTGTCTCATTTGTTTATCTGACAAATATTTTCTGGGCACTTTGGATTAAGCATTGCTCTCTTTACTCTTGTTAGCTGTGTAGAACATCTGTGGGAGAGTTTAAGGACGTTTCTCTGCATTATTTTTTTTTAAGCAATGTAATTAGTTGGTACAGTGGCCAAAAGAGCTCGGATCTGCCACTAAATTAAAATCCCGACAGGTGCTTATTTTTAGCCTCTGCTCCCCTCCAGGTACAGGATGCAACCGAGCTGTGTGATTGTCTCTTACAGGTACGCCGGAGCCATGGAGAGATTGCAGGCAGAGACCGAACTTATCAATAGGGTCAACAGCACTTACCTGGTGAGGCACCGGACCAAAGAGTCAGGAGAATATGCAATCAGTATTAAGTAAGTAGGATGAGGACTTCCACAGAAATAAATTTCCCGTTTTCAGAGTTGCGCAGACCGCCTGACACACACGACACCCAAGTGGAAAACCGAGGTTCTAATTACAGGGGAAGTGAGGCTTCTAGCCAGACAGTTCGTTCATACTTGAAAATATCTGTTAGAAAGCCAGTATTAAGTGTGATAGGCTGCTAATTGGCATATTAGATCTCTTTCATAACGTATTTTGGTGATTGGTGTGTGTATGTTTTTAATCAAGAGTATAAATTACTAGATTTTGTTTTATTTTGTTTTTCCATATTCTCCAATGGAACTTGCTGAACGGATGGGGCACAACAGTTGGTCAAATGTAATCTCCCTTCTCACTTCGAATATTGGTTGTATCTTCAGCCAATCTAGTAAATATGTTTTGTTAATTAGCTGTCACCAGCGTATTGGCATAGGTATATATTTTGTCTTCCGAATTAATTCCTGTAACGTTATTGGGGCATGCCCTCCGGTAGTTATTGATTTCTACTGATTAAGAACACATTTATATTCATAAGTTATTCATTGCCCACAGGTACAATAATGAAGCAAAGCACATCAAGATTGTAGCCAGAGACGGCTTATTTCACATTGCAGAAAATAGAAAATTTAAAAGTTTAATGGTAAGCATTGATTAGTTCTTTTCAATCTGTGGTCTTTATTTTTCTCTTATTAGAAAGGTCAGTTTAATTCTACAGTTTCATGGAAATTCTGCTTACTGTAAAGTTGTTTAAAGAAAATCATACTATAAATTTGCAGCAGATCCTGAAAATTCCAGTTTTAAGAATTCCAGTAGTTTTATATTGCCCTCGTCATGGTTTTCATTGTAAATGAACTTTGAAAGTTTTATTATTAGTTTTAGAAGATTTTATTTATTTATTTTTAGAGAGGGGGGAAGGGAGGGAAAAGAGAGGGAGAGAAACATTGACGTGAAAGAGACATGGATCGATTGCCTCTTGTATTCACCCCAACTGAGGACTGAACCCACAACCCAGGCATTTGCCTTGACCAGGAATCGAACCAGCAACATTTCGCTTTGCAGGACAATGCCCAACCAACTGAGCCAGACTGGTCAGGGCAAGTTTGCAATTTTTAGGTAATATTTCAGAGTCTACACTATTAATGACTCAGAGTAATAGGCAAATTCAAATGCAGCCAACTTATCCGTGCGTTTTGCCTTGTGTTTGATGAAACCCAGCAAATGTTTAATGAGCATCTCTGCCCTCCTCTTCCTTCCTCTGCCTCTGTCTCCTCATTCAGGCAGAGGAAGGTATTTAAAATGATAACATAAGAGTTGCAATTGTAATTCATAAAGCACTCCTTATATTCAGGTTTATTTCATATAAATGCAATATAATGTCACATAGAAATTCTTTTTTTGCTATATTATAAATTATCTGTGTTCTTCTTCATTACCTTGTACAATTCAACATTAACAAGGCAACATTTTTTACCACACAACAATCTCATAGGAACTTTATATTTAAATTGAAGTAGTATATTGTTACTATGAAAAAAGATTGCTTTTGCTTTACATGAAGAAAGATTATTTTATTAATTTTAAAAATTTAAATAATTACGAGAATGGTTTGCGTGACATAGCTGTAACCTGGCAGCCAAGGAGAGTGGACTGGAATGCACATGCGTGAACAATGACGACTTCACTGTACTGGTCAGTGGGGGCAGTACAGACGCCACTGAGTGAGCATGTGCACTGTGCAGCCCTCACATTCCCAATGACTGAGCGAATAGAGCAGCGAATCTGCATCAGATTTTGCGTTAGGCTTGAACATTCCTCCGTGGAGACTGTTTGGGTGATTTAGAAGGTCACAACTGTGGACACAACTGGTGGTTGGCAGCTTCATCACGACAACATGCCTGCTCATGCATCACATCTTGTGCAGAGTTTATCAAATCACCCAGGTGACTCAGCCTCCCTACAGCCCAGATTTGGCGCCCTGTGACTTCTGGCTTTTCCCAAACTCAGATCCCCTTTGAAAGGGAGGAGATTTCAGATTTCAGAGCATCGATGAGATTCAGGAAAATACAACAGGGCAGCAGATAGCAGTTGGGGGAACTGTGTGAGGTCCCAAGGTGCCTACTTCGAAGGGGACTAGGGTGTCATTTCCTATATACAATGTCTCTTATATCTTCTTCACTAAATGTCATATTAAAGGGGTGGACACTTTCTGGACTTTGTTAACTTTATGTATAAACAATGCATATATCTCATTATACTGTATGTGCATTGCTGGGAGTAAAAAAGTTCATCTTTCCTTAAAAGTGGTCTCAAACCTGTTAGTCAAGTTTGAGAGAGTTTCTCTAGATAATGAAGAATTTGGATACAGGACATAAGATGCATTTGCAGTGCTCTGCTGAGCACTTTGAGTAACATCAGGAAGAACCACTCATTGATTGAACCATCAATCAAATGACACATAACTGCAGCCTTCCGGAAAACATCTCAAAGCACTTTGCGGACGTTAACATCAAAGTTAAACGGAGAGTAAGAGAGCCTTACAAAATGAGCCAGCTAGAAAGCCTTATCTGAAAACTTGGAACTACTTCAGGACTCAGTGTTTTTAAGAAAGCGAAGCATCCCAAGTTGAAAGAAAAGTAAGAAAGCTCTCTGGACATAAATGTCACACTCCCTATTCAAAGGTAAAGGCTGGGCAGCAAGATCACATCCTAGAAAATGTCAAATTGGGGCCAGAGATCCAGGCATCCTGGCTGTGGGCAGGGACTTACCTTCTATGGGAACAGAGAGACCTGGACCTGAGCTTCTTCCTGACGTGAAAACCTAGGGGGGCAGGTGGCAAAGGGATGTGCGAATAATGAGTGGCAGCCCCAGCTGAGACATGATCAGAGCCTGCATGGAGCGGGGGTCTCCTCTTCACTGGAGACCCACCAGCTTGAGCTTGCATCTGCAGGACTTCTGCAGATGGTAATGAGGCTGCTCCACGATTCCCCAGCTCAGATGAGGCTTCAAAAAAATTGTGTCGGGCCAAAGATGGTTTCCCGACTTGCTGACTTGGAAAGTAGCAAAAAGAACTCCCACCAGAGAAGACAAGCAAAGAGGATGAAAGGTATCATTGCCAAGAAGGGCCAAACAATTCAGCTTTGTGTCACCTGGGTCCAGCTCAAGAAAGTCCTGCAGCAGCCAAGGCTCGACGTGAAAACCCAGTCATCCCGCAGCAGCCGGGTGAGCGGACGTAGATCCTTGGTTGCTATCTGCATAAGAAGCAGTAGAGACCCAGAATTCAAATAATTTATACCAGAGAGCAATGAAGGTTTCTGCAGTGATGTTCCGGAAAGGAGTTAAAAGTGCTTGTCACTAAAACGAGCTGCCCTTGCATGGTAGGTGTAAAGAATTAGAAATGCCGCTGCTGGAGACCCATGCCTATTATTTTTTCCTCTGTACCTGGGGATCTTCTGTAAGGAAGTGCACAGCACAGTGGGTTCAAGGGAGGGGATTAGACATCAATAGCAGCCCTGGTGTGGCTCAGTGGGTTAAGCGCCAGACTGCAAACTGAAAGGTTGCTGGTTCAATTCCTGGTCCGGGCACATGCCTGGGTTGTGGGCCAGGTCCCTGGCTGGGGGTGTGCATTCGTATGCATACCTACTTTTCAGCCAATGACAGGCCTCATGTTTGACGGTGGTCCCATAACATTACAACGGAGCTGACAAAGTCCTGTCACCTAGTGACGTGGTAGCCACCCTAACATCGTAGTGCAGCAGGTGACTCACGGGTCTGGTGGTGCGGGTGCAAAGAAACTACCGTACTGCCAGTCGTATAAAAAGTATCATGCGTACACGGTACTCGATAATGACAAGGAACGACTGTGTTACTAGTTCAAGTATGTACTATACTTTTAATCGTTATTTTAGAGTGCACTCTTGACTTATTAAAAAAAAAGAAGTCGGCTGTATAACCGGGCGCTGGGTTGCGCCGGCAGCAGCCTCCTGCGTGGAGTCTCTCGATGGTGCCCTAGTCTGTGCGTGATTTCATCTCGTGGTGGCGCCTGCTCATTAGCGTGATGAAATCGCCCAAAGGATGCGTTTCCGAGAACGTGTCCATCATTAAGTGACTCATGACTGTAACTGTAAGAGAAAGAAAGATAAGGAACTGGAAGTCTCAGCCTTAGAAAAACACCTTTGCCGGGCGTAGCAGACGGCTGTGAAAAGTGATGACGTGACGGGACAGCTGAACTCGTCTGGAGCTGCCCCGGCTCCGCCGTTCTGTTCGATGGTTGAACACTTGTGCACTGAGTCAAAGTCGCTGTGTTTTGGCAGAATTCAGGAAGGACTCTGCACTTCTTAAGGCACTCTCTAATTGGTACATCCATCTATGCCAAGAGTCTCCCCATGGTGCTGTCCGGTGAACCTAAACTAGGAAAGACGACGCCGGGGAGGATGGCTCCTGTCAGCAACCAGCCCCTTTGGAAGGGGGTGGCGGGTGCATCGGTTTGGCAACACCGGGGGCCTCTCTGAGCCAGGATCACCCGTCTTCACGGAGCTCCCCTTTCTCACGTTCGTGTCCAACAGCCCAGTTCCCACCATGAGCAGGGTCTGTGGTCTGGAGCGCTCGTTCTTCAGCGTAGTTCACTCCTGCCCATCTTTGGTGGTAGAGTTACATCCTTCTACCTGTGAAACTCCTTAGGGCCTGGAATTAAATTTTAATTTGGAGAGGATGCAGAACAGAGGCAGACTCCAGAATGTGTTTTAAATTAGCCAGTTCCTCAAAGGGAAATTGGCCTTGGGTGGTTGAGACTAACTTTTTTTCCCTTGGGCTTCCATAACGTGGTGAAAAAAAAATGTGTTTTTCCTAGTCAGGAAATTCAAATTCTAAATGAATTTCTGTATCCAGATGACAAGACATTAAGTTCGTTCTAATTGTCATGTATGCCACACAATTCGTGTCCAGATGCTGTCTATAACTCATCTCCATTGCCTGTTGCCTTGGAAACTGGAAGGGCTGGCTCTCATTATTTTTTGGAGAGACTTGAATTGCTGGTACCTCTGTGTCGGTGTGAGATAAGGAGAGCTGAGCCACTGCTTTTGTTTAGAGTCTTCTTATTTACTTGTAGTACCTGAAGGTCAATGGCTGCTAAAGCAGGGGTGGATTAGACTAAAATACGAAAGCACAGAGGCATCCATTGGAAAGATCCATGGTGGCACTATTTAATTCGACCTCATTAGAATCACGAAGGAAGACTTACCCTCAGAAGACCGTGAAACTGGAACTGAACTCCATCGCGTGCGCAGTGAAGTGGTAAAGAAGTGTTTTGCAGCTTATTCATAGGATCCTAGGGCTTTGCAAAAACTTTGATTCATACTAATTCATAATATACATAAAATTCGTATTAACTATGACAAACTTGTGCAGAAGTTCAAAGTTACTGGCTTATCACTTTCAGGTTTATTTTTGTATTTTTACTAAAGAAGCTGTTTTGCTCCATTGAAGTCACGCGCCTAAGAGAACAGCCCAGACAGCATTTGCATCGTCGTCATCACGATGTACATGAGTGCACAGCTCTTTCGGAGACCTTGCTAAATGTTCCCTTCCATTTAAAAATGTTTATGTAGCAGTATCGGCCTCTAGAATTTATTTCTGAACCTTGCCTTTGCAAACCATGTTAAAAAGTCACTTAAATCCAAATGCCTTATTCTGATCATTCAAACCATTTTGAGGATATATACATTTCTATCTGGTATTTTGTCTCCCTCCTCCTTCTCCTCCTCCTCCTTTTTCTTTTTAAGTGGGTCAGATTCCAAATTCCCTTGCTTCATGAAGGATCCCTGTAATCTGGGTCCAAGGAAGGAAGAAATAGATATATTTTTAAGTGATAGATACAACGTGTGTAAAAGCCTAGTGTCTCAGGTCTAAGCCAGCAAAGTTCCCGGCCCATCACAGAGTCTTAGGAAATGCTCCTTCCCCGTATTCTTCTGCCCTGCGGACTAATATTTGCCAGGTGCTATTTGCTACTCGTGTGATGCAGTTAGGAGCACAGCTTTGGTGGCAGACACCAGCTGCACGACTGTGCGCACCCTAATGGACCTCCCAGACACGTGAGGGTTAGTTCAGTGGGGACAAGGACCGTCTGTCATTCACCGTGGGAAGATGTGAGAAACTACGAAGAGGCCTGGTCGGGGGACGGTGGCAGCTGTCGGGATGGTCACCTGTACCAGGCGCTTTGTCCATTCTTACCACACCCTGTGAAATTGCTCGTTGCCTCCGTTTGACAGACATGGGCGCTGAACATTGTCCATTTGCTTTCTCTTGTGCTTCAGCCCAGCCTGGTGGCCTTGCGTCTGTGCACGTGGTCCTTGTCACCTTATGTCCGCCCCCAGCCTGAGTACTCTGCTTGCAACAGTGCTCTCCTCCTTCCTGGCTCTTCACATTCCACGTGTTCCCTGGTGTGAGCCAAGCCGTCTCCATCATGCGATCTTCTCTCGTCCTCCAGAAAGGATGTGCATCAGGAAGTTCTGTCTTGCCTTCGAACTCTCATAGTCCCTCACTTTCTTCCAGGGCTGAGAACTCCAAGAGAGAGGGTCGGCCTTGTCTTCCTAATCTTCGCAACCCCTTGACCTCCCCACACCATGCATTTCACAACTCATCTGCGTTCGGTCGTAAATGATTAATGTATCATTGGCGATTCTCTTTTTCTTCTCCTGGTGATTTTTGGCCTGATTGATTTGTTTTGGGAACTTTGACTATCGCTACTGAATGGAGATATTGAGTTGGTATCGGTGTGATTTTTAGAAGAAATGAGTTGACTTTATACTGTTTTTTTTTTTTTTTAGCAATTGTGCAGCAATAGAAGCAACAAGTAATTCCGTTAAAAGGGATTTTGCTTTGATTTTCATTTCAGGTGTTTGTAAGAGACGTTATATCCACAGTACTCATCTGATAATAATATGCATTTTTTCCATTGTGAAGTCATTATTATTTGATTTCTGTTTCAAGTAGAGGCATTCAGGTTTGTGTAGAATCTAGGAAACCAGCATCTCAAAAGAAATTCCCTGAAATGTCAGCAGGGAAGATGGTGGGAAGTTATTATATTAGGCCTGGGTGTGTTTAGGACAAATTGGGTGTTAGAGGAAATCGGAAGCAACCGCGTCATTGACCTCCGTGAGCACCAGAGGGTGGGCAGCGCCGCGGGACGGGCGCTTGCGCTTCAGCCTGAGCCAGAAGCGATGTCAAGTAGCATTTGTGGTCTGTCAGCCTCGGTTTACCGTGGAAAACTGCGTCGACAATCCAGTTTGTTTTTTCTGCGACGTGGAGAGAAAAATGCAGGAAACTAGAAATTGCTATATATTCAGCACACAGCTGTTCCCTTTATTTTTGTCTAGAAAAGCAAGTGTTTCATAAATAAGAACAACAATCACTGTTCCGAAATCGAGGTTCAGTATGGTTTCTTTTCACTGACCACATCTGACGGAAGATACGGGATGCTCTCTCCCCGTGAATAACAACAGGGCGCTCACAGTACAAATGGCCTGAGCAACAAAGGCAGCTACTAGGCAGGCGTTGCCTATGTGCAGAGCAGTATTTACTTGTCCGTAGACTTACGGAAAGTTTAGCATTAGATCGATCGTCCTTGTACATCCGTGTGACAAATTCATGTGTTTGAGATCAGAACCTTATTAAAAATGATCTTTTCCTCTTTTCACCCTAAAGGAGCTTGTGGAGTATTACAAGCATCATTCCCTCAAAGAAGGGTTCAGAACCTTAGACACGACTCTCCAGTTTCCGTACAAGGAGCCAGAACACTCAGCTGGACAGAGAGGCAGCCGAGCGGGCAACAGCTGTGAGTATTGTCACGGAGAATGCCATGTGCTGTCACTTGCGTGGGGGCACAATCCCACGAAACATCTTTATTCCAAATGTTGAAATATAAACCAATTAATATGCTAATGCATTTAGCAAGGGATTTTTCTCGCTAAGCAGAATCAGACAGGCCAATAGGTTTATGACCATTTCGAGACAAGGTTCTTTGTGCCAAACTGAAAATCACGTTTGTGTTCAGAAATCCATCTGAAATGTAAAGGTGAGATGTTAATATGTAAGTTTTGTACTTTTCAGTGACTTTTATAGCAGTCAAACTCTTTTTAATTTACACGTGTTTGCGGTCCTAATGCCGTCGGAGTAACGGTATTTAAGCAAGGCCGGCATCCAGTTCTTCTCGCCTCGCCTACCACCCCCCCCACCGTCTCCTTACGATTCTGTTTCAGAGATCTCTTTTGGAATCACGTCCCCTTTGACGCCAGTATTTCTAAAAGTACACATTAGCCACTTTCTCTCGGAACGAGCACTGTGCCAGCGCTGTCCATCGAAGGTTAGCACACAGACCACGAGCAGGTTCTAGCTGGAGTGTGAGAAAAAGGCAGAGACTTTTTTCTCATCACCGTTTAATGCCACATAATCTTCCTGGAGGTAGAGGGAGCTTGTAGGGAGACCATCACGATGAAAAATGTCTGGGATAAAACGTGATTTCATTCTCTTATTTTGATATCTTCTTTTTTAAAAATAAAACTGTTTTGGAGGAGAAATGAATACAGTTTTATGACTCTTAGAAGCCTTAGCCTAAGCAAACCTGGCTTTTCCAGAGGTATTTCAAAAGAGAATTTACATCACTGCAGTAGAACTTGAACTTCTTTCCCCGCTAACAGCAGAAACTGAGAGAGAAACAGGGAGCGCTCAGGGCTGCAGTGACATCAGTGAGGGTTCATACACTTCGCATAAGTAAAAATGCTGGCAGTTTGGCACATCAGCTGACAGGTGTGTGCTTTATTTGAGTAACTTAAGAGCTGTTCTCTTCACAAGGATTTGTGATAAATAATCACACTTGTGCAAAGCAGAGCGTGCTTTAGGTGGAAACCTTGTCCGCCCATTAAAAGTACCTTTCTGGTTTTTAGCCCAGTGTTCCTCAGTTGTCTTAGGTTCTCATGTAGGTTGAGGAGTTTCTTATTTTTATATTGAGATGATGTCACTCATAAAGTGACCGAGAAGAAGAGAGCTGGTACTTCAGTCGGCAGTAGTGGCCCAAGGTCGTGCCACTGTGCCCACAGACCGGGGTTATAGCCTCAGGTCAAGTCTGTGATACGGCCCAGTGCCTTGTTTACTTGACGCTAACTCTGTACAAAATCGGTATTTTCTACAACAGTGGGTGTTTTATCAGCACAAAATACAATGGGTATTTTATGAACACCACGAGGGTCCTGCAGATTCCCCGAGGGGTTGTCTGTGGGGCGAGGTGCGTGCTGAGCGCTCAGTCAAAAAACCAGCTGCTGCTCGCGCTGCCTCTCCGGCTTCTACTGCCACCTCTCCCTCCTCTTCTAACACGGAAAACATTTTCCCGTATTCGTCAGAGTTCAATAAAATTACTGGTTTTGACTCCTAGCAATTAACACCTCTTCTTTCACGATTTAAAAATCCACCTGGCTTACCCCACGTTCGGATGAAGGGTTAGCCCTTCCCTGAAACACCCTCTGCGCTTGTCCGGCCGTGGGAAGAAGGACACACGGCCTGGTCTGCACAAAACGCGTGTGCAAGACGTCTTTCTAGTCCTCGCCTCTGCCAGATGCCACCCAAAGGTAGCTTTTACCAAGAGGCGCTTCCTGGGGACAGTGGCTGGGACGGTGGCACGGGCAAGGACACCCCGTTGCTCCCCAGAGGCGGCAGAGCAGGCGAGCCAAGAGGTCGAGATCACGTTCCCACTCCTGAAACCCGCTGCTGACGGTCACTGTGCTCTCAGGGAACACGGCTCCCTCGCCCCCGGAGAAGGAAGGCCCGGCGCACTGTGGAGGAGGCTGCTCGCCTCTGTGCTGGTCCCGGCTGGGACACTCTGGGGCAGGTTACCAGCTCGTTTTCAAATTAGTAAAATACGATACGATTACGACAGAGCTCCCTCCTGCCGATGGGAAAAAACACATAGAAATATATTGATTAGAATTAACCAGGAGACCAGAGCATCGGGCAGGGGAGCAGATAGCACTTCAAAGTTAGGAGCCCACTGTAGGCAAGGCTATGAGACTTTATTTTTTTGCGTGTGGAATGACCTGAGTGTTTCCAGGGGAGAAGAAACAGAGAGAAAGAAGGAAGTGAGAGCGGAGAGAGGTCCCAGGTGGGTCCGGGAGCCGTTGGGGGTCCCTAGGACCTGCAGTGGCCTTGTGGGAGACATGGGGCTCTGTAAGAATCCCGGGACTGTCCGAAACGGCCACGGCAAGGCTGCCCTGGACTCTGCGTGCCTGAAGGGCTAGTGCCCGTGCAGGGCGCCGAGCTGCCTTTCTCGCCCCACAGTGAGCGTGGGATTATTCCCGGGCCTGCCGCCGAGCACCTCTGACCTTAGGCGAGTCCCTGAGCTCGCCTGGCCCCAGCTTTCTCATCCGGCGAGTGAGGATGAGATTAGACGTGTTCGTTGGCTCTTTTACTGACGGCATCTGAGATTTCCTTCTTTGTACACGTGGAGGGAGGAGGTGAAGAAGAACATTACTAGACTGGTTACACTAGGAAACGCCACACCATTAGCTATTTCATAACGCATGAGCAGGCCTCACCCGTTTTCTCAAGTTCTTATGAGTCAGAACGACAGCGTAGAGTTGGCTAATTAAAGACAAAAATGTTGGTTATCATTCTATTTAGACAACCTCAAAGTATCTTCTCTCAAGAACTTACTAGTTGTGAAAGGAAAAATAGAAACCGCTTAACGAAGCGATCACAGTAACGCCCATAATGGGACCATAGAGAACATGTAATGCGGTTCCCTACGGACACAGCAGCACTTCGGGGGGCCGCCCACATCCAGATGCACGATCTGAGTTTAATGGTGAGAAGACGCCAGACAAACCCAAACTGAAGGGCATCCTACGGAATCATTGGCCTGTGTTCTTCAGGAGCGCCCCTATCGTGAAAGGCAGAGGGAGCCCGAGGCGTCGTTTCGGGTTCAGTGACCGGAGGGATGTGGCAAAACCTTCCACATGTGACCCGGGGTCGACTCCTGGACCAGAAACATTTATACATTTTTTTTCTTTAAAGGACATGCATGGCACAATGAACAACTTTTGAATACGTTTCTAGATTGATTAACAGCATTTTTTTTTACTTGTGATAACTGTACTGTGATGATATAAGAAGAAAAATGCCTTTTCTTTTTAGGAAGTACACACTGATATAGAAATAAAGGTCATTGTGTCTGCAGTGTATTCCAAAATGGTTCAAAAACACAGACGTTGGGACGCGAATGTAGTGAAAGGCTAATATTTGAGGAGGTTAAGGGAACGTCTGTGGGAATTCTTTGTGCCGTTCCTGCAACTTTTCTTCAGGCCTGAATTACTTCAGAATTAGACGTTGTAGTAATCGGAGAGGATCCCATGAGTGAGTAAGTCCGGCAGAATCCTCTCCTTTTTCACCTGCTCCAGGTGCAGGGGTGCTGGGCACACTGATTTGGGGGTACAGAGAGCACCCAGTAGGTTCTGTTTGAAACCATCTCTGCCTTACCTGAGACCCCACTGCATTTGCTTACTTATTCATTCATTATTCTATTCAACACATATTTACCCCGCACTTACCGTATGCCAGGCTCTGTGCTGGGTGCTGGAGTTGGAATAGTGACTACTTGGTAGACGGGAACAAACACAAACAAAGGACTTCATAAATAACCTCGAATTTTAATAAGCCTTGTGAAGCAGAAGATGGGGGAGGGTATGACAAGAGGGCTCTTGTTACCTGTGGGGGGAGGGAATGGCATTCTGGAGCCACGGTGACCTTCAGGCAGGAGGACAAGGATCTCTGTGGGTGGCAGGTGTGGGGGGTGGAGTGCAGGGAGAGAGCCACCGTGAAGAGGTAGCTCGTGGGCGGGACCTTAAGCAGGAAGGGACTTCATACGTAAGAGGATTGGGAGGCAGCCGATGTGGTTGGAGCACAGTGGGGGGATCGTACCAAGTGCAATGGAAATATATTAAAGCTTTATAAGCAGAAAACAGATTTATAAACAGATTGATATTATTTTGAAAGGTCACTGGTGCCCTGCCCTGTGTGGCTTAGTTGTTTGGAGTGTTATCCCACACACCAAAAAGCTGCAGGTTCGATTCCTGGTCAGGGCACACGTCTGGGTTGCGGGTTCGATCCTCAGTCTGGGCGGGGACAGGGGGCAATTGATTGATGTTTCTCTCTCTCTCTCTCTCCCCCACGCTTGCCCACCTTCCTCTCTATGAAAAAAAAAGTCCTTGGTTGAGGATGAAAAAATAAATCAGTAAAGGATCACTGGCTACTCTGTGAGGAGGGGCTGGGAAGGAGGCACGGGCAGAAAAGACAGGAGTGGGGAGGCGACTGCCAGTGTCCCCCGGAGGCGTGATGGTGGCATTACTGACAGTGGAGCAGCAGAGCGGCAGCTTTCAGGGTGTTCTGGAGGACGAACCGACTGGGTAAAGGAATTGGGGTAGAATGGGTACAGGTGCGATACTGAAGGACTTTCCTGGGACAGCTGGCCCACGGGGAAGCCGCCAACGGGCCGGCCAGCAGAAGAGGCGCAACAGGTGTAGGGCGAAGCTGGCACGTCCCGTTTCGCGTGCAGTTCTCCGTGCCTGTACCTGCTCCGTGGTCCAGTAGGTGGTTGGCACCCAGAAGAGTGGCTGGATCGAAGGCCGAGCTTTAGGAGTCACTAACACTTCACTTCGTAGTTTACGTATAGTGTGATGTGTGTAGAGGTTTAATTACTTCTTCTGGTGCGTTGTTCCCAGAAGCCCCAGAAACTGGCCTCCGTTGCTTCTTATTCTCAGATTGCACTTTGCACAAAGCCGTTCATGAACCAGGTGCAGAAAGGCCTCAGTAAGGGAAGTCAGGACCTACGTCTCCGGGAGACAAAGCGAGTATTACAACACTGTGTGTCACTGATATTTGAAAAAGCATGGAAAGACTGGGTGGGTTTGCAAACAACATATAGATTAGCATGTTCCTTTTGGTGTAGTGACAGATATTAGGGTAATTCTTCAAAGAGTGACAGAGACATCCTGAGTCATTGGGACTGAACAAATGACCTTGCAGGGGAAAGTCAGAGCCAGAGCCTGTCCTATTACACATGCAAGGGAGCTGTTTGTGCACACTGTGCGGCATTGCACACAGGGCAGCTGTTTAGTATACTGCACAGCATCGTGCACAGGACAGCTCTTCATTTATACTGCGCAGCATCGCGCACAGGGCAGCTGTTTGTGTATAGTGCGCAGCATCGCGCACAGGGCAGCTGTTCATTTTTTTTGTACTAATTCTAGATACAAGTTTTTCTTGTTTTTTCTTTGCATTTCAGGTTAAAGGAGATTTGACCTGTTACCAGATGTCACCATTGTATTATATGAAACCAGTCTGAATTATTCCTAGCTTTTTTCAGTGACATATAAAGTATACAATGAACACCAACCGAGGGGTTTCTAGTTTGTTCGATTGAGGGAGATGGGGAAGCGGATATTTGATGCTGTGGCTGTAAGTGTCGCCAGAAGTCCAAGAAGACATGCCTAAGCTCTCACATGAACCCCGGCAAAGGGTCCCAAGTTTAAGTTAAACATTCATTACATCCTCGGCATGTTCTGCACCACTGGGCCATCTGCAGACTGTCTCGGTAAGAAGAACCTCCTGGCTCGCTCATCAAAGTGTCCCACTAACCTGGTTCTTCTTGAAAACCTCCTGGCCACGGCTGGGCAGCAGACCCCCAGGGATCCCTGTACGGGTGATAGGACCATGGGTTCCAACTGCCTGATGTTTTCACTAACAGCTTTTTATCATGCAAATAAGTGTGAGCACATGTGGCTGTTACGCTAAGAGCCCGAGCACTAGTGAGGTGAAGTCTGTCCCAGAGAATAATTAGCAAATGCTTAGGGTAATGTTCACGTGTACCTGGAACGGAAAACGAAGTGGCAGTTAGTTCAGAAGTGCTGTGTGATGGGTGACAGCACCATGAGAAAGGGTGCTGACTGAGCTTGGTCACAACCGTGTGCAAATTTCAGACGTTACTGAAAATTGACTGGGTTTTCGTTTGCTCCCAGACAGGGGCAGCCTGATCCAGGTTGAACTTAATACTTAGGGCAGTGATTAATTAGCCTTGACAGCAAAACTAGACTCAACAAGGAGTCAGTCATTCATTTGTACTTTTTAAAAGTTACATGGTAAACACTGTGTTCTTCCTCTTTTAATTGACGTATGTCTGTGTTGTGTGGTTTTACCTTCCTGGTCAGGTCTCAGAACTGAGTGACACTCGGTAATGATTTGCCGATGGCTTCTCCTCCCAATGTATTTGCTTGACAGTGCATGGCTGGTGATTAGAGAATCCTAGTCCTTCGGATTTCAAATGTTTAACTTGGAAATAATTTGATGCATTCTTATTAGTTCCCAAGGAGAAATGTCATGAAACTGTGGGCCACTTATTTGCTAATGCTCCAGGAATGTTACCCGGCTTGCATGCGAGGAATCAGACGCGGGGACAGTCACCAGAGAGAGCTACCTGCATTGTGGGGGTGGGTCTTGCCAACCCAGGTTCTCTGTTGTCTGTGAATAGGAGTTAGAAGTGTTTGTGGAAAGATGGGAGGACTTAATGAAAGCATGCAGTCTGCAAATGACTGCTTCAACGTAAAAGATCTCAGTATTGGTTTAACATCATCTCCCTGGGTACAGTTATCAAGGGAAGACTTCTCAAGAAGCTTCCCAGACTAATGCAATGTGCTAGCAGGCAGACCGTCTGTAACATTAGGTGGTGACGTGAATATTAGGCCAGGAGATAAGAATCTCTTAAACGTTCCTGTTTGAATGTCACTGTTACTCAGCTATTTCTAATTCTTACATTATGTCTTCATAGAGTAGGAGGGGTTTGAGGAAGAAAGCATGTGTAGAAATAGGTGGATACAGTCTCAGTGTGGCTATAAATATGTTTTGTGGGTTAAGCCCTTCTGCACGGTGTTTGTATCAAATACCTGATTCTGACATTGCTTACCTCTAGATTTAAGTGCATACTTTCCTAGGGAAGCGTGTTATCTGATACTCTTGTCTCCATAGGTGCTAGGCATTTAAACGCTCTGTTGCCAGCTCGGGAGAATTAAGCGCCCGAAGGCAGGGGAAATTGATATCTGGGATGAGCGGCGATGATAAGTCACGCTACGCTGTGTAGAAAAGTAGAAAGCATCCCTACCGATCCTTAAAATATTTGGCTGACAGCGATATTCTGGGTGGCAGGAGAGACTGATTAAGCTTTTACTCTGAGGACGATTCCTCAGGCATGCAGTGTGGTACACGCCGCGAGACCTACGGTATTTCACAGCCGGTCAGCATCTCAGAAAACATTACAGTTATCGCAGGAATATCGTTGACAGATTACTGCTCTCAGGGACCCTGGAGAATAAAACCTGAGCATAAGTCACCTTCTTTCCTGTGTGTTGTGCCGGCTTTTGTTGGAAGTCTCCTGGAGCAGTTAATTGAGCAAAAGGTAAGCAAAGCCCGTAGGAGGGGGAGACCTCAGGAGCTTGCAGGATTAAATACCTGCTGAGATACCGGGGCATTCAGCAGCTTAGCGCTGGGCCTCGTCCTTCAGTGGGGACGCAGGAGCAGTGTGACAGCTGGCCTTGCTCTCTGCCCGGAGACGCAGCTACGGGGCAGGTGAGGCCGCGGGGCAGCAGAGCCGGGGCGTGCGCCACGATGTGAGTGCCCAGTGGGTGACTAGAAAGGGCAGAGGAAGGGGACAAGTGTCTGGATGGATCAGGGAGGGTTTGAGGAAGGGACCCGAGCCGAGCGTTGGAGACAAGGAGCTTCAGGTTAGGAGAGGAAACGTGAAGGAGCAACATTCCAGAAGGAGCAGAAGTTTTGAGTTGAAAATGAAGCTGTGGGCCTCAGGGGGTCTTAGGAAACCCGTCTGGATGAAAAGAATTTGTACGGGACCATGACAAGAGATTTGGTTAGAAAAGCAGGACATGGCCAAACTGTGACGTGTCACGGAATTCAGGTGAAGAGTTTGGATTCCATAATTTAGGAAAAGGAGTGATGAATCTATGTTTACTGTGAGCAGCTGAGAAGCAGTATTTAGCATAGGATGGAAGAAGGTCAAAGGCCACAAGGCCCGCTGGGAGGCCGTGTGCTGAGTTTGCAAGGATAGTTTGCAAAGAGAACACAGAAGACATTTTTGAAAAGGACAGAAATGAGGGAGATCGAGCTAGATTATGGGAGGAAGTTGCGTTTCAGGACAAGCTTGGTTTCGACAGGTTAAATCATTGATAGTGGCTGAACCCACAGCAGGGTCGTGAAGACATTGGAACTCACAGACCGGAATGCAGGTGACACATTCCGGTGAACGGGCACAGGCCTGTCCAAAGTCTGTTCCATCTTTTGGGGGGAAAGTTCGGTGTAGAGTTAAGCCAAGGCCTGACCATGGGAAGATAACTACCATTTAGTTAAGATGAGAATGTTTCAGACAAGATTTAAGAAGATTCTAATGGCAGCTACCTGACATGCATGCCAACGCCCATAGTCTTTTAGGGCAGCACACGGAAACGAAGAATCTGCCCCAGAGGTTCAAGTCCTTTGCCGAAGCATGGCCCGTATTACTCCAGGAAGGTTAGATACTTTAAGATTGCAGGCAGATGATCTATCTACTGTAGCTCCCTATTGCTGAGATCGCTTAAATTACATTTTAATTGTGCTTTTATTGATTTCTTATTTCTTCCTTCTAGAGCGAACTTATCTCTTGTTACATTTCAGACTCTTGGTCTGAATTACCTTCATTGGAAATTAGAAGAGAAGTACAGTCTTCTTTGATCACTTTGTGGATAAAATAGTCCCAGAAGGAGAGAATGGACACTTAGAAATCAGTTTGAAGAGAAGATTCTCGTACCTGCCAGAGTAACATGTAGAATGAGGGCCTCTGATTTAAGTTCTCACAGATACGGGGCAGGAAGGAGTCTTGTCAACAGATTCTCTGCTGGTGATGAAGTTCGGTGGGTGCCGTTTTCCTTACTAAGTTAGAGGTGGCACCCTCTCCTCGCTCTACGAGTGGGTGTATCATGACCTCGGGGAAATGAAAAGGCACCAGTCATATTGTATGGCAGTCAATGAATCGGACAGGTTGTGGCGTTGGTTGTAATAGCACGGATCACTGCATTTTACAATAAAACAATGTACTGGGGACGTGCAATGGATTGGAAGAGAATCTTGATTATCGACGAGGACACGCTTCAGAGGAGGTTAAAGGAAGCATGTGAGGCTTCCCGGGAAGAGTGTCATGGATGTGTCAATGCACCCGAGGACTCCAAGGTCTATGTTCAAGGACAAGGGAACTGCCCCCTCCCGTGCTGTCTCTTGGCCAGTGGGCTTGGGTGGTCTTTGGGAGTCCCCTTAATGAGCTCCTGCCATTCTGAAGTGTCCCTAGAACCTCTTCCTGACAGGCGTGCTGACTTGGGAAGAATTTGGTGGCTTTCACGTCAAGCAGTGACCTGAAAAGACACAGACCAGATTAGATTCCATGTACTTCTTTCTACTTTCCTCACCTTTCCCTCATTTTTGGTCATAGAAGGCTTTTTATTATGGTATTGATTAGTTCTAGGCACAAGGACCAGAAACCCCCCAAGCCATTGGCTTAAACAGGAGAGACATTTATGTCTCCTTCCCACGAAAGCCATTCCGCAGTCAGGCCAGGGCTGTGAGGAACGGCAGGTCCCCTAAAGTCCTCAGTGACCCAGGCTCGCCCAAACTCATGCTAACCCGTCCTTGCAGCGAGGCCTTCTTCCTCTCAGACCAAGATGGAAGCTTTCACACTCCAGACAGTGGGACAGAGTACAGAACACAAGGGCGGGCAGGGCACAGGCGCGTGCCCACTGCCCTGCAGGAAGGGTACCAGAGGCCGCCTCTGACACTTCCGCTTCCAGCCCAGTGGCGAGAACTTGGCCTTGCTTCTGGGTGAACAGAGCACAGCCAAATAATCTTCCACACGGTGGAAGGGGAACATGAATTGGGAGAAGGATTATAACCACACCCCCACTTCCCATGGCAATGGCACCGTGGTATTGGTGGGTACACTTCTGTAACTGCCGCTGGAGGCACCTGGAGCCGAGCGGTGGGTGCAGAGCCGCGGAGAGCCCAGGCCCCGGCATCACACCGCCTGGGCACGACTCTCGCAGACATAAAGGCGGAATAGTGTGAGTGCCGTCCGCTTTGAGCTGTTGTGACAAATCAATGAAATGCGGAGTGTAAGACACCAAGCGTGCCGTTTAACACTTGTGAACCATTTGATAAATGTTAGCCCTTCTGAAACGTAAAGTGAAAAGCTTTCAAGTGTCCAAGTGCATTTAACTTTTCTCTACACCCCTGCAATTTGGGGGACAGGCTTGCTTTCTCTTCCAGACGTGATGAGATTCAGAGTGGTGTGTGTTTCATTTTCGGAAGTCAGCTAGCCTGCGCACTCCGGGTTCGGGTGGGGGTGTATCCTACCAGATCTGTACGGATGTGTGATTTTCTTGACTTTGCCACGGGCCACATGTGTTTCATTGACACCACTCTGCAGGCTCTTCTCTTCTTTATATCGGTTTTGAGGTGAAGCATATTTAACATGGAGAGTGCGCAGCTCCCCCTTTCCACTGACGTAACATGGTGGGGATGTGCGCCGTCTCCAGGAGACGGCCATCCTTGGATGGACGCGTTCAAGGTGGCAACGTGGAGGGAGATGCTGTATTCACCTGCCAAGGGATAGACAGCCCTGAACTGCAGCATGAATGTCAATCGGAGTGTGGAGGTCTGCTTGCTCTTCATTTAGAAACGGTGATAAGGAGCAAAGTGAGCGAAAGCGAGGCTCAACGTCCCAACATTGATGTGACAATTTTCTTCTGACTATAGGCAACAGAATAGCTGTGTTGAGATGTTTGTTTTTTGCCGATGCCTAAACGTTGTTTTGCTTCTCTCTCTCTCTCTCTTTCCCGAAGCCCCTTCTTTGTTCTGTGGGTTTCCTCTTGTCACCCCTCCAGACTACAGCTTTGTCCCTCCCTCCTCCACTCCTTTCTGGTCAGGTACTGCTTCACGGCTTTCGTGTGTCTTTTTAACTTGCTTCTGTTTGCAAAAAATGTATATATATCTGGCCTTCTCTGTATGGCTTCTCATGTAGATACATCTCCTCACGAACGGTCGCTAGAGTCACATTTGCACCGTGTACCCCCCTCCCCTCTGTCGCAGAGTCACTGTGCGTCATGCCATTTCACTGCTCCGGTTTCTGTGTGTGCTCCCGTGACATGTTCCAGCGAGACGGTTTCTATTCCATCTGTGGGAGAGGCGGGGACGGGAAGGGAGCTGAGCGTAGAGGGGAGGGCGTGAGGTTCCCTACAAGACCATTAGTTTCCTTCAGGATCAGACATTTTGGTTGAGAATAGCCAGTGTCTAGGTCTTCCCACCAAGAAAATAATTAGAACCCAAATCCCAACTTGGTCTGCAGACGTGAGTAGAATTCAGTACCGATTGCTTTGAAGGACAACTGGGCCCTTTGCTTTTTGCACGGGCATTTTGGTCTTGATTTCTGTCATTAGCTAGAAAACTTGGTGGTTGTTCAGGTGACATGTAGGAGAGTATATTATGACTAAAGTATGTTTCCTTACAGATTTTAAAAAATGAACCTCGAAGTCCCGATGGACTCTTGGAATAATCTAGAACCTGAAGGACCTTAGAAGTCACCTGGTGCAGACCTTTCATTGTGTAGGCAAGAAAAATGTGGCCTCAGGAACCTCAGAGACCCAGGCAGGGCCTCGCAGTTCAGATGATAAGTGGCTTTTGCCACCGCAAAGCTATTTTTATGTTCACCCGCCTACGTGGGGAGAGTGCCTCGCAATGGGGCAGCACTCAGTAAGAAAACTATTAAAGTGGTTTTTGTCCAAACAGTAAAAATAAAATGACCTATTTCTACTCTCGGTACAGTTCTGAAATCTACAGCATCGCTATTCATTTATCTTATGATTGACACCTGGAGAGTAAAAAAAATTCTGTCATTGCAAAGCTGTGACTAAGGGGCCAGAGATCCCTGTCCCCGCGTGGGCAGGCCCTGCCAGCGTGACCCAGGCCATCGCTGCGGCTGCCCGAGCTGGGGGACTGTTCAGCACGCGGAGGGCACTGTTTCCTCTCTGTTTCTTTCTCTTCTACCGAAGTTTCTTCGGGCCCAGGTGAGTGATTCTCAGAATCACGGAGCCTGTAATTGAAAACACTTTATAACCCAAAGAACAACAGGCAGAGAAGTTAATATGGAACTTGTCATGAAACACGAGAGCTGAACAGACACGCACAGCCCACATGCAGTCCTTCTTTCGAGGCAGTGAGGGCAGTGAATGAGTCAGGTAGCCCCCAGCATTCAGACGAAGGTCTGAATGTAGGAGACGAAGCTCTGGCGTCATCTCTGATTATGACACACTTCTGGGAGGCAGAGAGCCGATTAATGGTGTTTGTGTGGTCTTTGTGTGAAACCTGATTTAAGCTTCTCCACATAAGTGAAATTACACTATATATAAAACAATAGCTGAGTTTATCCCCAGAGAGTTTTAATAATAATATTTTAAAATGCCTAGCTGGGGGAGGAAAATGCCATTTAACTAGAAGTGATCGACAGAGACTTTCCGAGGGAAAAAAATATGTTGGTTGTGTTGAATCGTTAGTCAAAAAGGTTATGGATAAAAACGTAATTGTAGAGCTTTTCACCGTAGCGGCGCCAGGTAGAAATAGGTTGCCTTAGTGGGACATTTACGGGAGTTATTTTAGATTCTACCTCCCTCGATAGTAACTTAAACATTAACCTCTGAAAAAACCCAGTCATCCCTGTTTTGAAGTGGAAACAGGACCGTGGTGTTCAGACTTTAGGAAGTGAACTTGACTCCACCCGATTGAATTGAAACGGCCACTCTGCTGCTTGCTCCCGAGCTCCCCCGCAATTGTCGCTGGTCCGTAGTGAGGTCGTGGCTGTGCACTCTGATAGCATCGCTAACACCTGTCCGAACGCCCCTCGGCCTGTTACACTGCCACTCAGCGGGCCCCCATCGTGTCTTTGCAGTGCTGAGCCCGAAAGTGCTGGGCATCGCCGTCGCGCGCTACGACTTCTGCGCCCGGGACATGCGCGAGCTGTCCTTGCTGAAAGGGGACGTGGTGAAGATCTACACGAAGATGAGCGGCAACGGCTGGTGGAGAGGGGAAGTGAATGGCAAGGTGAGCCGTCCCTCTCCATGCTTGTGGCCGAGAGTGCGGGGCCTGGGCAGCTGCCCGCCCGCACGGGGGTGCTGGGGAGCAGGCCTCTCCCCGCCAGCTCTGGTGGTCCCTGCCCATGGAGGCCCTCGGGGGAAACGCATCGAATGAAGGTGATAGTGGCACAAGTGAAGTTTGCTTGGGTGAGCGTGGGGGCCGCGTGTTGGGACAGGGGTCGAGGAGCACCTTTGAGTCCCTCAGCCTCAGCACATGCACTTGCTGGGGAGTACAGCACATCTCTGAGGGCTGCTGGGCTCCACCGGAAGGACTGGGGCTCCGGACCTCCGTCTGCACGTCCTGTCCCCATTCTATAGCAGGAACAGGAACCCTTGAACTCTGGAGCCCTGGGGGATACTTCATTTACATATTTATTCCGTGCTAGCCAATGGGAGCTTTGTTTCAGTGTATTTCATTCCTGTTTCTGTCACTCTCTCGGGCTCTCGGTGCCTAAATCAATCTTTTTCACCTACAATGGGCACCAAACTCCCGAGTAGCCGGGATGTTAAGGACACAAAAGGCTCTGTTTGTGGACCCCCTGGCAGCACCAGATGCAAAGTCACGTTGCTCTGTCGTTGCTTGTCTCTTGCAGGTGGGCTGGTTCCCGTCCACGTATGTGGAAATGGACGAATAGACGCTGACCCAGGGTGGCACCCAGCGCCAGAAGCCCGGAGCAGGGGCTGACCGGAGCTGGCACCGCGCTGTGACGGAACCGAAGCGGTTCCAAAGCTGCATTTCCGGCCGTTCCGCGTCCTCCCTCCTGAGTCTTAGCGTGGGGGTCTGAGAATGCTGGTCCTGACGGACGAACGGCTGGCCTGGAGCTGGCGGAGAAACAGCCGGCCGGCCGGGCGTTGTCGGGAACCAGGGCGAAGCCAAAGGCTTGTGTTTCCCAAAGCCCCCTGCACACACCGTGGCTCACCGTTCTTTCTCCTGCTTCCGGCCAGACCTCCCCCACTGCTAAATGTGCACTGCGTCTTCCTTCTCCCCTGCCAGTCCAGGATTCTTCCGTGGGATGAAGCAGCAGAAGCTGAACTTCGTCCCCTTTCCAGCACAAAGGGAAACGAGAGCTCCAGCCTTCGTGCAGCCCATGGCAGGGTCAGCTGGACACATCCTGCACGGCCTCACGGGACGACTCGCTGCCTGGCAACACTTCTGCTTAACTGTTCATTTCACATGTTGATCATCTTTGCAACCTGCTTTATAAAAGGAAGGAGCACATAAAAGAGAGTGGCTTCCGAAGAAACTCTCACAGCCGGTGTGACTTCCTGGGCTTCCTTTGGAAACGTGGCACCTCCCCTGGTGAGAGCATCTCGGCCGGAGAATTACAGGCGGTTGCAGGGAGCCCGGGTGAGGAGACAGCGCTCACGGAAGCAGGTTACGGGCTGTGATGCACATGAGGTCATTTCACAGGAGCAACGGCTGGGAACCCCCGCCTTTCCACGCCCGCCCTGCGCAGGACACAGTTGCTGATTTTCCTGTTTTCCCGCGGTCTTCACAGGAGCACCGTTTGCTGAGGACTGCGGGAGGAAAGCCCAGCTGGGTCCTTGGTGCATTTCTGGGACTGGAGGGACCCTCAGGCGTCCCGGTCTTTCTCGGTGGGGGCCCCCGGCTTCTCGTGGAGGGTCTCCCCATCAGTGGCCCTTTCTGGGGTGTCGTCACCAAGGGAAGATCAGGTTTTGCGGTGGATTTATTTGACCAAACCGTCACTTTTTACGTGAGGACTTGAAGCGTGCTCCCCCTGGGGCACATGGAGTGCCCGGTCCAGTCAGTCAAGTTAAGGCACTCACTCGGCCCTTCCCCGATGACATCGGTCTTCCACAGCCGAAGTCGTGTCCTGACACGAGGCAGCGAATGGGGGAAACAAAACAAAGCATTTGAAACATTACCTGGGCAGATTTTGGATCGTCCCCGAAATGAGGGAGGTGCCACTGCTCACTCCCCAAGCCGCTCGCACCCCAGAACCTGACGTTCAGTGGCCACCGCCCCTCCGGCCCACGGACCCCCTGCTGGCTCAGCCTTCCCGGGTAGGATCCAAGCAGGACCTTTACCTCAGAGTTACGTCAACTGTGATTGTGTTTTAGAGCAATCCCTGTTCGCTAAAACCAATTAAGTTTTTTTGTATATGTGTAAATGATCACCAGAATGAATTTTATAAAGTGCTCTGTACAGTCGAGCTGTGCCCCACGGAGTTGTCCCGGAGTGGACCCTGCCTCTGCAGTCCTACCTGTGGCTCTGTGTCTGGGCGTGTTGTCTGTTACGTCTGTTTTTATGGAGAGAGCAGCGTCACGCCAGTCCAGACGCTCCTGTGTCGGGTACTGTGGCTGGTGGTGTGTCTTTCATTGTGTTTGAGCCACTGGACTCCCTCCCCTACAGCAGTGTTTGGTCTTCCTGTGCATTTCATGGACCTGGGCGGGGCTCCAGCGGAAGGCATTGCCGGTTACACCTTCGTCTGGTTAACACTTTGTACTGGAAACGTCAGATGCTGCGGACTCCTGTCGGTTTCTAATACCAAAGACAAGTCAGTGTTTTTCCGTATACTTTGTCTTGCCTGTATGCAGCCTCGTGTACTATGGCGAGTTAGAGTGGCATTTCACTTTGTAATATTTTGTAAATATGTCAATACAATAAAGAGTCACCACTTGCATTAAATGGATCTCTCCAGAGCTGAAGAGTCTTTTCATTGAACGATTCCATAATTCGACACACAGTAGCCCCCCTTAGCCATGGGGGGCTGCGCTCCGAGACCCCCAGGGGTTGCCTGAAGGGGCAGAGAGTACAGAACCCTGTATGTGCCGTGGTTTCTCCTGTACACACACACTGAGTTCACT
This sequence comes from Trachops cirrhosus, assembly GCA_028533065.1. Taxonomy (NCBI): domain Eukaryota; kingdom Metazoa; phylum Chordata; class Mammalia; order Chiroptera; family Phyllostomidae; genus Trachops; species Trachops cirrhosus. The sequence goes on along the minus strand of CM052551.1, from coordinate 5,672,402 downwards.
TTATAGATTAGAGACGGTAAGGGATGAACGATAACTCGTAATAACATAGAACGATTGAAATGATACGCTGTGACAAAAGCGGCATTATTCTGTAAAATAAGGGCGACTGCAGCACAGTGCTGTGTCCCTGCCACGGTTACCTGGTAACCTGGAAGGCTACGGGGAGCCTGACGGTGCAGGGCGGAGACGCTGGATGGAGGGGCGATGCACAGCCTGGGTGAGACGCAGCAGCGTGGCGCGAGATCTCACCGTGGTCCTCGGGATGGCGTGCCACGTAAAGCTCATGTGCCATTTGTTTCCAGGATTTCCCGTTTATGTTCCTACCTCGGGGGACGTGGGGAACTGAAACCGTGGGATGCGAACCCGGGGCCAAGGGGTGGTCCGCTGTATTCCAGCCCCATGGCAGACACGGGACGAGAAGCCCTGAGTTTGATCCGGTTGGGTCAGGATTGTCGTCTAAGTTGTGAAACTATAAAATACGCTCCATAGTCACAAGTCGTGTCCATTGACGGGTTTACTATGTGCCACACGCTGTTGTAGGTGCTGGGTGTGCACTGACTGACAGCAGCCCCAGGAGGCAGTACCCTGTATTGTTATCCCCATTTTCCAGATGAAGAAACTGAGGCATTTCAAGAGGGGGGCCATTCCACCCGGATGACACAGCTGGCGAGTGTCAGAGTCGGGCCGTGTGGCCTCAGAGCCGGTGCGACCACTCCTTTGTCCTGCCACGTTTCATGGGCCAGGAGAGAGATCCGGGTGTTTCTAAGGTCACACAGCCGAGAAGAACCTGGTGAGTTCACCATCACAGTTTAAACCATTCAAGATTAACGCGGAACTCAGAAACGTTCTCCTCCTCCTGCCTCCTAAAGAAAAGCTCAAACCAGGGCTGCCCGGAGAGATTGGTGTCAGACATTGAACCTCTTTTTCTGTTTTGATTCAAATTTCACACAAAAAATAGTGAACTGCTAAACGAGAGAGACGCGGAGGCCAGTTTCCGGGCAGAGCAGGCCGTGGGGTCATGTGCAGAGTCGGAGGCGGGCTGGCCCGGGAGAGGAGGGGCCCAATCAGACGTCTGAGGACCAGAAAGGCCAGCTCCCCCAGTAGCTTCCGTGCTGATGCCCCGCACAACCTCGCTCAGAAATGCAACCCCCTTCCCTGCAGTAGTGGGGGTCGGCCCTTGCTCCCTCCGCTGGAAGGGCTGACTCCTGTGATGTTTTTGTTCCATCTTGTCTGCATATTAACATGTAGGTCACGTCTGGACCTTGTAGCCATCATCACCACCCGTTCTAATAAGAGGCTGGTTGTACTACACACTCCCCCATTACTCATGAGTTCACATGGGCCTCTCTCCTTTGTAACACTCAAGTGTTTTCCCTCCATCGAGTAACTGAAATAAAACACGTCAATAATCAGTCTTTTGGTGTCTTGCTTTGTCCTGTTGAACTTGACCGCTGTAGAGAAGAGTGATACAAGCATGGCCAGACGTCGGACTGCCTATCTGGGTTTGCGTCCCATCCTGGCCACAGAGGACCACATCTGGGGTTGTAGCAGCACCTACTCACTGCCCAGGAAGTGGGCTGGGGACCCCAGCGCAATCACACACACGGAGCGGAGTTGTGCCTGACTTCGAGGGAACCGTCTCTGTCATCGTTCTCATCACTGTGGTCATCATTGGGCAGATTTGCTGGCAAATTTGGGTCATTGCCATGATAATCTTCGAATTCCTTTTGTGTAATTCAGGCTCATGAATTGGGTTAAGGGGCCGAACTCAGCAGGTTCTGAAGGAGACAGTCTCTCTAGGAAGGAAATCAAGCCGTTTGATGTTGAGGGAAGGGTGGGACCTTTGGCATCAGTCAGATCTGGGTTCAAGCCCCTGCTCTGCCTTTGCCTTCTCTGAGCATCAATTTCCTCCTGTAGTAAGGGGGGAGTTATAAGAGTCTGTCATGAAGGATAAACCGTAACGTGAGAAAGACGCCCGGCAAAGGGCCTGGACTCCCTTGCGTTTATGACGACAAATACCCAGGAACCCACTCTGTCCTTGGTGCTTTTCCCTTGAATACCAGGGCCAGTGCCGTGTGTCTGACACGTGGTTTAACCTGGAGCATTCAAACCACGGATGGAAAAATATGGGTGTTCCGGAAGATTAATGTGCCAGCCCACAAACAATCTCGGGAGTTGAGTTTAATAGCTCCATGTGGCTTTTACTAGGAAAATGGAACTTTCACTCAGCTCAACCATCAAGATTTAAGTCCATTAGTCCATTTTCTTGCTGAGGCGAGTTTCGTGGGATTGGCTGGCCTTGGATTAGAAATGTCGTCCAGTTACACGGGCAGACTGGAGTCATGAACAAGTCCCCAGATGAAGGTCGAAAAGGAATCCTGTCTCTGGGTAGGTGCCATCGACTGAACGGGATCGGAGGAAATTGTGACAAAAAGAACTTTAAAAACTTCTTAGGAAGCACTCCAGACTCTGGCTCTGCTGGAAATATCCGGAATTTCTAGGCACAGTGCAACTACCGTGACGCAGATGTTGAGATGCCCCAGAGCAGAAATGGGAGGTGCACTCGGGTCCCATGGCGCCCTGATGCTGGGGTGCACGCTGACCCCCGAGCAGGGGGACGCGACCCCCAGCAAGGCTGGCAGAGCCCTGTCCCCCGGCAAAGCACACGCGGTGTCGTCTCTGCGAACTCGGGTGTGAGCTGGCGAGCTCAGCTACTTCCACCCTAGCTGCCCAGTTTTTCGAAATCCTGTTTTCTTCATGGCTCACGGAGAAACTCAGAGGCTGCACCAAAGCGTAGGGGTTTCCGAATGCACCCGCACTGACTGTGACAGGGAACTCCGTCCAGTCGTGTTCCCAGTAAGTTATCTGCACGACCACTCCTGGCTGGAAGAGGCACCAGGGTGGCCCCGGGTCTGCCTCTGTCGCCCCGATGTCCTGCACACCTGGCTGCTGGCTCATGCGGAAGTCAGAGCGTGCCTGCGGGGTGGATTCCTGTGTGGGGACCTGGGGCACCGACTTGAGACTTCGTGGCTGGACAGCTAACTGTGCTCGGACCTCGGACTCTGACAGCTGAGTCCCGTGGGGGTGGCTGCAGCTGAGCATCAGAAACCCCAGCCTCCGGTGGCAGCTGGAGACCGGCCGGTGCTTGGCTGGGGTCGGGACACAGCCTCTCCCTCCGCATTAACTGCTCTGCACGTGTGCTTCCGGGCTGCGCCCGCCCCCTTGGCCTCACCCGCAGTGCCTTTCAGTGGTTGCCACTTCCCTCCCACGGTGGCAGAAACACAAGTGATCTCCATTCAGCATGTCTTTTCCTTCTGCCAAAGATAATCAAAAAGAAATATCCCTTCATCTGCAGCCTACAGCACAGAGACTTTCGACATACCTCATCTTGTCGGATTCATAGCAGCCCAACCCGGAAAGGCAGGTGGGGGCACGCTATTCTTCCCGTTTGAAAGATGAGGAAACTGAGGCTTGGTGAGAGGAACTGACTTGCCCAGGGTCACTGGATTGGAACTCTTGGCCAAGTAAAGGCTCACACCCAGGTGTCCTGGCTCCGAGTCAAATAAACGCTCTTTGCATTCATCGCCGCTGTGCCATGCCCATGAGCTTCTGGTTTTTGGAGAACTATTTCTATAACCCCCAGTGCCTTTCTTCAAAGAACCGTTCAGGGTCGCTGCTGTCTCCACTGGGGGCAGCGGCTGAAATCTGGGGTCGGGCGGACACGTGACTGGGTCACAGTCCTCGCACCCTCGGCTGTGGGCTGTGTCAGTGTCGTGGACTGTGTCCGTCAATCTGATAATGACTCAGGAGTCCGACAGGGAATGAGTGCTTTGGGGTTTTTCTAGTGACCTGAATGACCTCGGAAATGGAAAGGTTTCTTATTCAGTGATAATTTAGGCTTTATCTCCGCTTCTCATTTGGATATATATTTTTTCAATCCTCACCCAAGGATATGTTTTTTTTTTAATTTTAGAAAGAGAGAGAAACATTAATGTGAGAAACATCAGTGTGAGAAAGAAACATTGATTGGTTGCCTACCATACATGCCGGACTGGGGATCGAACCGGCAACCTGTTGATAGGCATGTGCCCTGACTGGGGATCGAACCCACAACCTTTTGGTGTATGGGATGATGCTCCAACAGAGTCACCCGCCAGGGCTTGGATATTTGTTTATGTTTTTTGTGCTCATAACATGTAGGCAGTCTAGTAGGTGTTTGGTGTATGATCTCATTTAGTTCTCAGGAGAACTCATCAGCCATAGATATTTTCCGGTCCTCATCACGAAGACGCTAGTCCGGGCTGAGTTCCACACTGGGGCTGGTTTGTAGGGCGATTCCACCTTCTGGTTGAAGGAGCAGCTACAACTGATGGGTGAGGCCTCAGGACCCGCTTCTCTGGCTCCACCCCTTCGCAGCTCTGAGGCCTCGGGCAGTGGCTTACCTTTCTTGTACCTCAGTTCCTCCGCAGTTAAAATGAGCTGCTGACAGCACCTGTTTCAAAGGGTTTTATGAGGATTAAATGAGAATATGTAAAAAACAACACAGATTCTTTATTTGCATGTTGGTCGCCATTTTAAATTAAACACTTTTAACTGAATTTTTTGGAGACACTGGTTAGTACAACCACACAGGTTTCCAGCACACAACTCTTTGACACCCTGTGCTGTGTGCTCACCACCCAAAGTCAAGTCGCTTTCTGCCACCTTTGATCCCCCCTTTGCCCTCTTCCACTGCCCCCACCCCTCCTCTGTCCCTCTGGCAGTCACCAAACTGTTGTCTATCTTTTTTTCTTTTATGCATACAAAAATGTTACAAATTTTTAAAGTTGCCTCAGAAATGAAAAAACTCTTCTGTGGGCATGTTGGAAGATGTTTCTTCCAACATCTTCCAAACACGCTTTGGAAGAAACATCTTGAGTTAATTTTTCACATTAGCAATGCTTTTGAAATGATGTGTTCGGAGTGCAGATGAAACACGGTGCATGGTGTATCGGTTAGCCGCTGCTACGTAACAAATTGCTCCAACCCTCAGCAGCCGAGGACCGCAAACATTGATTATCCCACTGCTTCTGTGGGTCGGGAATTAGGGAGGAGACGAGCTGGGTGTCTCTGGCTCGGGGCCCCCCACGAGGCTGCCTTCGGGGTGCCAGTCAGGGGTGCATTCACCTCACCATTCAAATGGGAGGGAATCAGCCTCCAAGTTCACTCAGGGGGGTCTCAGAACAGGGCCAGCCGAGAGGGAGGACCGAGAGCACTCGAAGAGAAATTAGCCTTCTTACAAGTGAATCTCGGAAGGGACAGCCGTCATTTCTGCTCTCTTCTATTCCTTAGAGAGAGTTAGTGCATCCCGCACACACACAAAGCCGATGGGGTTACACGAGGTGTGAACTCACGAGGCTTCCGTACCGGCACAAAGGGCTTGTGGGGGGCTGTCCTAGCAGCTGCTCATCACGGGCGGGTTCATCAGAAGATCACTGAAGCCAAGTGTGAGGTTCATCAGAGGCCTGGTTACTTTGAAGAAGTTTAGTTGACTAAAATTTAGTCCTTTGTAAAAAAAAAATCCAGTTGATTCCTTAAATCACTATTTACTGTGTGCTAGGCTCTGCGGAAGCCACAGGAGCAGATGAGGGAGGTTCCTTTCCTCGGGGGCTCCTTTTCTTTATCTTTTCTCATTTGGAGAGTGTCCTTGCTGAGGCTCAACGTGCTGGGCGAGGGAGAGAGGGTGGAGGAGGCGAGTTTTCAGACCCTGGGCAGCGGGCCCCATCTCAGTAACAGAGGGAAGTGGAAGCGGCCACCAGACACGCCTTGGAAGTAGTCTGAACGTTTTAAATGATAAAATCCCCAAGTAGCTGGCAAATCCATCCATCCATCCATCCATCCACCCGTCCATCCATCCATCCACCCATCCATCCATCCATCCATCCATCCATCCAACAAATATATTTTGGGCACCTTCGGGGAACTCCACTGTTCTAGGCTTCGAGGACACACAGTGAACCGACGCAGCCCTGCACTCCGGAGCTGACGTGCTTGCTGGCGGTGGGAAGTGATAAACAGACACACGAAGTGAGGTACTGACAAGTGCTACTGAGGGAAGCAAGGCAGGGGAAGTGAAGAAAGAGGCTGTTCATCTACGGAGGGTGGTCAAGGAAATGATTTTTGAGCAAAGCCCAAATGTAAGTGAGAGAGGAAAAATATGCAACTCTCTGAGTGCTCAGTTCGTGGAGAACAGCCGGGGGCCAGGGCGCTGCAGAGGGTGAGAAGGAGCGGAGGGAGAGGAGCGGATGTGCGGGAACTGTCTGAGCAGGTCCCAGGTCCTGCAGGCCCGGAGCGGGGGCGGAGGGCCCGGAGAGGGGATGAGCAGGGGAGCGGCGCTCCAGTTACAATTCGGGGGCTCACGCAGGCCACGGCAGCCTCCAGACCCACGAAGTCAGCACTGCGTCATTCCGCTTAAAGGCTCCTGTATCGGTGTGCTAGGACTGCTGTAACCAAGTGGCTTAGACACCAGAAAGTTTGGTCACTCTGTTCTGCAGGTCAGAGGTCCAAGGTCAAGGTGTCAGCAGGCCATGCTGTCCTGGAAGCTTCCAGGGCAGCACCTGTTCGGGGCTTTTCGGGGCGTCTGTTCATTCCCGGTTTGCGAGGCAAAGCTCTGGTCTTCACGCGGCCTTCTCCCCGTGTGTGTCCAAGTTCCCTGTTTTGATTAAGATCCCAGTCACATTGGATTAGGGTCCCACCCTTCCGAGGTAGGATTTCATCTTACTTAGTTCTACCTGCTGCGACCCTGTTTCCAAATGAGGACACATTCTGAGGTCGTGGGGATTAGGATTTCAACATATGAATTTGCGGGGGGCGGAGACACAATTCAACCTATAATAGCTCCTTTCCTTATGTTCCCAGAGTATTAGAGAGCTCCCTAAAAATACAAACGCTTCAGCAGAGATTATTAGCAGGGACGGGGTGCATCCTGGGAAGAGAGACGTGTGCTAAGGAGAGGCCAAAGTTGCCCCTAGCTACAGAGTAGGCCCAGGGTCTGTGCTGCTCCGCCTCGGGGGCGGGAAGGGCAGACTCTGGTGGAAATGAAAGGGGTGATGCCACTCCCGCCCCTGCACTTTTCAGCTGCCCAGGCTGTCAGCCCGGTGGGAATCCTCCCGGTTTTCCCTCCCGACGTCTCAGGAGCACACCTCTCAGCAGGATAGTGAAGCTCCAGAGCACTTCTCTGCGATGAGCTCCTTAGGAATAAGCAACGTCTTTAAATGAATCAGTGAAATGCTCCTGAATTCTCTGCAAATTCGTCATATGGCGAAGGGAGGGAAAGTGGGAAGAGGGGCAGTGCCCTCGGCCTGTATCGCCCTTCCTGATGAGATACGGTGCCCTGGGTTGTGGGCAGGAGAAACTTCCCATTGTGATGAGTGATGAAACGCATCTACAGTAGCACAAAGGAGGATGTTTTCTTTACCTTTATCCCACCTGTCTGGACTACTCATGCTACTCCATTCACTCTGCATTTCCTTAAAATATTGGATGTAATCCCACTTTTAAGTCTTGCCTTAAGTCTTAAGACACTGTCTGTCCCATGACAGTGAATAGATATCAGGGGGGCATAAGGAAAATTGGGGGGTAACCCCTAAGTGAACTACCCTGGAGTGATATTTGGCTGCTGAGCCAAGTTCGAAGCCATTGAACAGAGAAACCCATGGAAAAACTGGTGTACTTTCTTGGGTCCTCTCAGCACAGCCCAAAATACAATTAAAATTGTGCAAAAATCCAAACTTAAACTTGTCATCACATAGCCAGTTATTTTTAAAACAATTAGCAGTTTCAAAGTGCTTCAGATGTTATCTGAAAGATAACGTCTCCTGCTGTAAGTTTTATCCAAGATGATCGATGATTTTGCAGCACAACTAACTGGGAGATGAAGAGAACCAAGAAATGGGAACACATCAAAGCAGATTCTAGTCTTGGCTTCTTCCTCGGACAAGCCAGGGGACTCGGAGTGGAGCCTCTAATCTCCCTGGGGCTCAGGTTCCTCCCATGTAGGACGAAGGCATCCGATTCAATCACTTCTGCACCTGCGTCCATCGACAGCAGCCTATCATCCTGCATCGAGACAGCTGATGAGTATTTAGCTAGAGCATCAGGTTTGTAAATGGGACTGATAGAGAAGGGAGGCTCGAGCAAAATTGGGGTGCACAACTTGGAGGGCAGAAGACTTGAGGGAGCCTTTTCTTCACATCTCCAGTCCCTCCACCTTGCTCCAAGCCCACCTCATCTCACCTGGACAATTGCCAGAGCCCACACCTGGCATCCCAGCTCCCATTCTCGCTCCTGGCCAATTTTGGATTCTATCATTTTTCAAAAGCTCTTCAACAGTTTCCATTTATTCAGTGCACATACTGAGGCCCGATCTCTGTGCACAGGGGCTGGAGATAAGTGGTGGACAAAGTGGACAATTTTCTGCTCTGCTGGAACCTTCTTGATCTTGGCAAGAGCAGGGAGATGGACAGTGAAGGAACACACGTGGCATACTAGGCACCGGGGGTGATGAATGCAACAAGGAAAACTGAAGCAGAGAAGGAGACGGTGAGAGGACGGTGCTAATTCAGACACAGCAGCCGTGGAAGGCCTTTCTGGGGAGTATGTGCGCAGACACCTGAAGAAGGGAGGGAGGAAGGAAGGAGCCGTGCGGCTTCCAGGGTGACGGCCTGCAGGGAGAGGGAAGAGCCCGTGCAGAATCCTGGGGTGGACGAGCTTGGCTTGGTTCTTCCCAAGTGTCAGCATGTGGATCTGTGTTCCCAGAACAGAGGGAACCAGGGAAAGGCTGGCCAAGGATGAGCCCGGAGAGCTAATTCGGGGATCAGATCAGGTAGGACCTTGCAGGTGATGGCAAGGACTTCAGATTTTATTTTTGGGAAAACCACTGGGGAGTCTGGAGAGTTTTGAGCAGGGAAGTGACATCATCGAATTTGCTTTTTCAGAGGATCACTTTGGCTCACGGGTGGAGCTCTGTGAAAGGGAGAGGGGACTGGAAGCCCAGAGACCATGAGGGCGCCACCGCGTAACCCGGTGAGAAGGGAAGGCGACTCGTGACTGGGATGAATCCTGGGGTGCCTGAGGTGCACTGGGACTCGAGATATATTTTGAAGTCACGCTGGCCTTGCTTGTGGTTTTGATATGGAATGATGAGAAAAAGGGAATCATTAAGGCTGAGGCCAACATTTGTCTTGAATGGCGTTTAAGCCTGTGCAGTGTTATACATGCGTGATGCAGGGTGAGCGGCTGATTTGGGAAGAGAAATCAACTGCTCCGTTCTAGACAGTACCTTGCACTGAAGAAGCCTGTTGGCCATCTGAGCACAGATGTCAGGTACACAGTGGGGTGTGAGTCCATGGTCTGGAGAGGTTGGGGCACGATAAAAACACTTGGGAACGAGCAGCATATTTGAGGTCCGGGGACCAATCGAGACCATCTTTGCTAACGAACACAGAAGGAGAAGGAGCCAGCGAGCCTGGGAACCTCTGGTGTCGGCAGTTTGGACGGAGAAGAAGACTCCAGCAGTGGAGGTACATCAGTGAAACCCGTCCACACCTTTGTCCCGGACGCCTGCTCCTGCTAATCCGCATGCATCAGCACCGACATCCTCACTTCCTGCCATTACGTCCTGTCCAAAGCCACCAACTGGCTCACACCAGAGTCCCGTTCCTAGTCTTGTCCTCATCACTCCAGTGATGATGCCCCTCTTCATTCTGCCAATGCAAGCTTCATTTCGTTACCAGACTCTTCCCATCAGGACATACAGGTCCTTCTTAAAAAAATAAAAACACATAAAAAGAGAAAGCTGCTTCCCTCCCCCGCCCTGCCCCCCATGTTCTCCTCCAACTACAGTTCTTCTATTCTCTCTTGATCCTCCTCCCGTCTGACCTTGGACCCTGAGACTCCGCCAAAACCCCCTTCCCAAACCACCATGTTGCCAAGTCCAAAAGTCAACTTCCAGCTGTGTTTAAATCACCGATCACATTTTCCCTTTTGAAATAATGGTTTCGCTTCACTCCTGGAACAGCGTGCTTTCTTGTTCCCTTTCCCATCTCACCAGCTGTTTCTCCTTGGGCTCCTTTAATTCATTCAGCGAGTATTTAGTGCCCACTGTGCGCCCGCACTGTGCAGGCCACTGGAGACACGGCACCGCGCAAGCCCGAGAGCTTGCTGTCCTGGAGCGCAGCCCTGTCCAGGCGGCAGAGGCAGACAGCGAGCTTCTGGAAGCCAGGGGAAGGCAATGCTTCCAGAAGGAGGAGTGACCAGCTGCACAAGTGATCGGAAGGATCAAGAGAAGTGAGGACTAAATTCGCCACTGGATTTGGCAATCGGCGGTTTGATGCTAACCGTGAGAGCATGCGGTTTGGTGGAGAAAAATAAAACTCTTTGGAATGGAGTGCAGTGAAGACAGCAGGTGCAGAGGAGGGGGTAGCCAGTGCGCTCGGCTGCCTTCAGAGCCTTCTGAGACGTCTTTCTGTCCCAGGAACGGACGACACAGCTCCTGGAGCTCTTCCTCTCTCAGGTCTCGGTTTGGACGCCGTTCCTCGCGTAGTCTCCGAGCCGCCAGTCCGAGTTGTCCCTCTTCTGTCATTCTCTTTCACGGACTCATCTTATTTCCCATTGCTGCGCTCTCAGGTTAATAGTTATGGATTTAAGTGCTTGAAATTTACTTATGTCTGTCCCACTATTATTCAAGTCCCACGAAGGCTGTTTTAAGCTCTACAAAATGAATGGCCCAAAGTATTTGCTGTTTGGATGAATTGGTGAACGGTTAACCAGCCTTCTTTCTCTGGGCTGTGCTGGGTTGTGCCAACCCAACCTGGTCAGGATGGGACTACATTTCCCAGAATCCCATTCCCTGTAGGTCAGCAGTGGAGCTGGTGAAAGGGGAGCCCACACAAGATTTGGGAAGTAGACAGACAGCCACAGTCATTCCCCTCAGAAGGTCTTGCCGTCTTCAAACTGGTAGGAAACAGACTTGGAAGTGCCCAGCGGAGTCTGGTGTCCTTCTCTCTCCCATCCTCTATCTAGCCCTGCGTTCTGACTCCTGGATCCGACTGCTAGGTTCAAACCAGTGCTGGCTGTGGGTCCACAGAGGAGGGACCACACCGGGGCCGCGGTTTCCCTGGGCCCTGAAACCCGGACGTGCCCACCCTGCATCTGTGCTTTCAGCAGACTGGCTGGCGACTCCATCTTGGTTTCTCTGACTTGTCTTTCTGAGTGTAACTTCCTAATATTTGCCACAATCGTATGAGGTCTCATTCTGTAATAAGCCTTTTATCCAATCAGTCACAGGGGCTCCTGTTTTCTGGATAAACCATGGTTATTTCTGTTACCCATGGGCTCAGGTACGTGGAATCCCCCTCTTCAAGGCTGACCTGCCCACAGTCCATGCTGAGTACCTGCTGGACCAGCAGCAGGAGCCAGCCCTGTGTGCAGAACCTGGACCCATTCCCCAGGGGACCAGCCAGCTGTGGGAGCTCGGTGGGGAGGGGGTCACCCCTCACAGAAGGGCGGTGCGGGTTCTCCCGGCACAAACCCTTACCCTGGGCACGCGTTTCCCTTTCCGCCCAGAGTGCTCCTGTCGAATCACCATCTACGGGTTTGCAGGCTGTCCTTCCTTCTCGTTGTTTTCCAGACCATTGTTTCCGGCCAAGGAACTCGCTGTGTGCAGTTTAAGTGCAACTTGGTCTCATGTTCATGGGGCTACTGGTGTCACCACATCGCCCGTCACGCCGAGCAGCAACCTGGTGGAGTAAAGATTCAAGCGTGGATACGGCTGGCTGGCACCACTGGGCTCACGTCCTGCAGTTTGCAGGACGTCCCCAAGTCAGGGGCCAACGTAGACTGTTGTTTATGCTGTAGCCAAGAATCTCAGCGCTGAGACCATGGATGGATACGGCGGTGGGTCTCTTCACAGTTACCCTTAGGGTCCCTTGGTGAGAGTTTGCTTCCCGTCACTTTAATTTGAGGATGTCGTGGTTGGGGCTCCTTAGCTCCCCAGACATGTTATGTTATGTTATGTTATGTTATGTTATGTTATGTTGTGTTATGTTATGTTTTGTGTGTTGTGTTATGTTATGTTTGTTATGTTATGTTATGTTACGTTATGCATATGAAAGCATTTTATTTCCTTCTTGATATTAGTTGTAAGGATAAGGGCAAAGAACACATATTTGTTAGAAAAACTCCACGTTAAGTTGCTAGGCATTTATTTGGAAGGACAGACAAGACATCTCAAGTTCATTGGGCCCCAGAACTAGGAGCTGCCAAAGACCTGCCTTGACTCACCTACTAGAGTTAGTAGGGAAGGTTGAAAATAAAGCAGATATGCTCGGTAGTGCCACTGACGGTTTCTTTATGGAGTAGGTGTTGTCACAGTGACCTATTGGTTCTTGAATGTCAGGTCATTTTTCCTGACCATTAGGCACCCTGCCCCCATAGTACCGGTTCCCTTGGCCTCAGACGAGAGTGAACGTGTATCAGGGGCTAATTATCAATCCCTTGGTGGGAGAACCAAAAAAGGACACCAAATCATGAACAGAATGACTAATTTTGTGAAAAAGGGCCACCTCTGAGAAACAGTGACAGCATTTTCAAAAGCCCCAGTACGTTCTTGGTGGGTCAGGAGCTCGTTTCTGTTTGGGGTATGGGGCATGGTAGGGAACCGAGCGCTTTTGCTGTGCGTTTTATGGAATTACATCTCATGCTGTTTGACAGGATCTACAGAAGCCCCCTGGGTCAGGATCCCCCAGCAGGAAACACACAGCACATGAGTCAGAGGGAGCTGACGGACAGACTGACTGTGTACAGGGCTCTGGGTGGAGTTCGAGGAGACCAGCGAGGCGGGTGAGGCAGCCCTGGGCTAGCGACAGCCGGAAACACGGACCCAGGCCCCGAGGGGCTGGCGGGGAGAGTGGTTTCAGGAGCCGGAGACCTGGGGGAGCCCGGGGGACAGGTCCTGAGACAAGTCACTGTATCAATCCATGGCCTAGAGTCAGGAGGCTGGCTCAGCGTGGAAAGGGGTCGGAGGAGAGCGGCTCAGACCCACGTCACCCACACCGTGAATGTGGCTTCTTCGTGAACACAGCCTGCACCCGCCCGGCACGCTTCCAGATGACAGAAATTCCATTGGCCCACAAGAGAAATGGAACTGGGACTCAGGACCAGAGAGCTCTTCTCAGTTCTGACGCTTCCTAGCCGTGACTTTGACCAAGCACATGTACTCCCTAGGACCTCAGCTTCTGCATCAGAAGGAAGAAAGCTTTAGAAAAAGTGTTCTCTAAAGTCCCCTCCATGTATCAGTGACACAAAATGGTCGGAAGTGTTTAGGCCTACTCCATCTTTATGCAACCACAGGTCAGCTCCGAAATGGTTTTTATCTCATATCCATCTTTTTAAACATGCCCTTTAATAAATTTTCCCCAAGATCCAAAGCATAAAATATAACCAAGTGTATTGCACAGAATCGTGATGTCCAGGGCATATTATAAATTGACCCCTATCATAATTGCTGATATTTCATCTTTTTGACCCATAAATCGGCAATTTCTCATGATACAGCCTACTAGCATCATTAAAATGCAAAATTTTTAAATGCACTGTGTTTGTATTGAACATCAGCAGGTCAGGAACAAGCTGGGAATTTCATGTTTTTCCCTGACTTTGCACATTGACACCACAAAATCCTCCGTTATTATTTTTTTTTGGTGGGGGGTGATGGGAAAGAATGATACTAGCAATTTCCCATTTCTACAGATGCAAAAAGATGTCTGAATTCCCTCTTTATCCTCTTGCTGGAAGAGTTCTCCCAGCTCATTCTGCCTGCACAGCAGAGTCTAAGGTGGCCAACCTGAGCTCTGGCTGCCCTGTCCTGCCCTAGTTTCCTGCGCATCCTCGGGGTGGAGTCTTTGTAGGTCACTGGACACTACAGGCAACTTAACTGCTTGCATCTTTTCATCTGATTCTTTGGCAGAGTAGGTATAAAATCCCCATCTAGGTCGACGATGCTGGTAATATTAAAGTAGCAAACACGACACAGCACTACAATGTCCTAGCCCCGGGTGAAATGTTCCATACATGTCAAATCACTTCGTCTTTGCTTTCTGTGAGCGCTGGCCTGTTACTGCCCACCTGGCAGATGAAGAGACTGAGGCACGCTCAGTTTGGATAACTTGCTCAAGGTCACACACAGCCAGGACCTCCCAGCCTGTCTGCAACCTCACATCCTCTGGTGAGGCTTCCAAACATGATTATAATGTCCTTGTCGCAGGCACAATTCCAAAGTCACTCTCAGGACAAGGTCACTGTCACCTAAAGTCAGAGACAAGTTTACAGATGCACCTGACTAGGAATAAACATCTATTCCTTCACCTGCCCATGTGGCCCTGTGTCGCTGTGCAGGGATGGACGTATGGCTTCTGTACCTGCGGTAGGTGACTGTTTCCAGGCCGGGGAGGCAAATATGTTTCCTCTGAGTGATTTCTCCCTGCGATTCTCATGCTTTGCTCCAGGCCTAGCCCCAGTGCCCTAGATATTCACTGGAATCTATTTGAGCTATTTCAATGGTTTTTCAAGTGTTGGATGAATAAGAGAAGATCATGTTACTTAATAAACTTATCAATAAATTACTCCACCTATTCATAGGGCATTGCTTGGCTATCTACTATGAAAGAATTTTTAAACAGCAAACCTATACCAAGACTACATCTAAATGCAAGTTATTGTTCCTAAAGCCCCTCTTTGAAGAGCTCTCTCCCCAATTCATCCCCTTCGTCCCCCCACCTAAAGGTTTGGAAATCTCGCTGGTGATGGGTCTGGTGAGCTGACTCACAGAGAAGCCAGGCTGGTTCCTCGGTGGGCACTGCTGTCCTCAGCTTGGGAGAACCCCCAAGCCCCAACCTCCTTCCAATATGACAACAGCAACTGAGGCACCATGTATGACTGTCCCCGGAGTTTACCAGAGCCCTTGCTCACGAGTCCGTTCAGAGGGGACTGCCCATTTCGAAAGGAGATGCTAAAATTTTCGCCGCCCCGGGGTCTGTCACCAGAACCTGCGGGTGGATGATGGACCGTTGTGGAACTTGGCTATTTTCCTTGGATGCTCTTTTGAGCCTGAGAAATGTGCACATGATTTTTGCTTAGCAAGCAAGTTATTTTCTTTCTTTTTTATTTTTTTCTTATTTTTTTTCTAGCAAGCAAGTTATTTTAAGAAGAGAAAATGCGCTCACCCGATTAGCACTGAAGACTGGAAGTAGAACTTTTGTGTTTCAGCAGTTTGGGGGGGTTGTGATTTTTTTCACGGCGCTCACAGGGCACCATTGGTTCTTGTAGGGACCCGCTGGGTGTGCGCGTCCCATTCCGGTCAGCAACGGTTTCACTTCTCTAAGAAGGCCCGAGGGGACATTATCTGACGATGTCCTTGGTGGCCCAGGTGCAGTGATTTGAAAACATGCCCACAGTCATCCCCTCGCCATCTCTATCCAGCCTGGAGCCCTTTCACGGCCCCATCTGGAGGGCTTGGCTCGGTCTGCGGAGGGACAGATTCCTAGCAGATGGTTTATCAGAAGACCTGGCGCATGGCTGGGCCAAGAAAACCTCGTCTAATACCTCTGAATTTGGGAAGCTGTAGAGTGAAGGATGGCTCCAAGCCTTCTGCACAACCAGGAATGTTGTGCTTATTCGGATTTTGAAGCGACGCTCAGAGTAAATATCGAGACAGCAGCAGTGTTGGGATCTGGCGCCACAGACGGTACCAAACTGATGTATCCCCTTCGACCAGTTTTACGACGTCTACAAGGTTTGGGATAGTGCCAGAGCCTTGAGCCTGAAAGGAATGGGGCTAATCCTAAAAGATATCAGGCATTTTGATAAGTGCTATTTCAATAAAAAGTATGCAACTCTGATCAGCATGAAATGTCTTGAATGTCTAATTGGCTGCTGAAAATTAATGCGTTCAGACCAACTCCTTCCACAGCCTTCCCATCTCGGCCAGTGACAACCCCCTCTCTCCAGGCGCGCAGGCCAAACGCCGTTAGAATCATTACCAAGTCCTCTTTCTCTCATAGGTCCCACCCCTTCATCCGTGCATCTGGTCAACGCTGCCTCCGAAGTCCGTGTCGCGGTCAACCTCTCCGCCAGCAGCCCGGCTGGAGCTGCGGTGACCGCAGACCAGATTGTTGCAGGAGCCTCCCACCTGGCACTTCGGTGCCCGTCTTTGCTGCTTCACTCCATTCTGTCCCCCACACAGCTTTCTGAGTGTGACTGCAGAAATCCACGGCCCCGAGTGTCGCTCCTCTACTGTGGACACCCTGGTGGCTTCCCATCGCACACACCGGGAGAGCTCCCCCCCGGCTTGCCTTAGAGGGAAGGGCGTGGCCTAGAGCCCATTTGAGCGGCATTTGGGTGGCTAGGGGGAGCCCCAGGAGTGTGCCCTGTGCTGAGAGGTGTGCTGAAGGAAGTGGGGTCGGGGGTGCAGAGTGAGAACGGGGAGAAGGTGGGAATCAGCTGCTGACACGTGGAGTGTGACGTACCCATACACGACACCTGCCAGGGTGACGTCCCTGCAGAGCAGCTGCACATCAGGAGTCTTAGTTTATAGAGCGCTGCTGATACGAGTCACCGGGGCGGGGGGTGGCATCCCAAGGAAGGAGCTACAGTGGATAAGGAGGAGGTCTGGGACAGGGTGTGGCCCGACTCCCATATCCCAAGGCTTGGTCATGCCGGCAAAAACACCTCCCGTGAGGTTGAACACATGTCAGGGAAGCCGGGGGAGAGGAGAACATGCAGGAGAGGGTACAGTCAGCTGTGTCAAATATGGCCAAGAGACTGAACGGGCAGGGACGGAGAGTGAGCATTGGACATAAGCGACATGAGGCCACCGGGGAGAGAGCTTCAGAGGAGCGTGGGGCACGACGGAGATAGGACAGGCATGAGCGAGGAAGGGAGAGCAAGGGAATCGAAGCAGAAGGTGGACTCTCTGCAGGACGTTAAGCCGTGAAAGGGAGACGAGGCCATGGTCCGTGGAGAACAGTGAGCTGCCTCCGGAACAGACTTGTCAACAGGGAGTGCCGAGGACAAGCCGAGTTGGGGACGGTGAGTTCATGCCGGAACTATTGTCGTGCCCATCGGCACTCGGGGGGCCAGGTGCAGGCACGGAGAAGACAGGCGGGTGGAATCCTGCAGGTGTTTTGGTGACTGGGTAAGTGAGTTGCAGCCATTGGGAAGAGGGTAGTTCAAAAGGTGCCGTGTTAAATCTGAGCTGGATCGGTAGGAAGGAAATACAAACAGAGGCGGATAGACAGGGGGCTGGTCCCGCCCTCGGCACTGAGGTCACGGCCACCTGCCTGTGAGGGTACAACTTTCTCTGCTGTCCTTATCAGAAGAGTCTGTTTGTCCTGGCCAGCATGGCTCAGTGGGTTGGGTGTCATCCCGAAAGGCGAAAGGTCATCAGTTGGATTTCCAGTCAGGGTACCTACCTGGGCCATGGGTTCTGTCCCTGGTTGGGGAGCTCGTAGGAGAGGGAGCCGATTGACGTTTCTCTCCCTCTCTTTCTCCCTCCCTTTACCTCCCTCTAAAAATAAATAAAGCAAATATTTTAAAAAGAAGAAGAAGGAGAATCTGTTCTTTCATTCCTGACATCTGTTAAGGTGGGGAGGCGAGGCTCCTGTTTCCAACCTTGATGCAGTTACGCTGTACTCTTTCCATCACTTCATGGCAGGCATGGATTGGGAGCAGCAATGGACAGAAATAGATGAGTCTAGGACAACTTCTGGGCTTCAGGATTGTGGTGGTGAGCGGTGGGCCTCAGAAACGTAGGGAACGCACCAGGATTGGGGGAGCGGATAATGAGCTGTATTTCTTAACATGTTCAATCACGACGCTATGAGACACCCAGATGAAGAAAACCAGTAACTGGTTGGGCTTATGGCTCTGGAACACAACCTACTGGCTGGGGAGAGACCCATGGCTTGAAGAGGGATATTTATAAAGGGTCCACATGTGAGTGGTGCCTGGAACCAAAAGAAAGAACACGTAGAGGCAGAGAGAGACAGGGCCAGCACGTGCTAGAGAGAACGCCAGGCGGAAGAACGTTTTGCCGAGAAGGTTGAGAGGAAGGCGGAGGGCACTGCAAAGCTGTTGCAAAGATGGAGAGAGGAGGATTTTGAGAACCAGGGCTGAGTCGACAAGACCCAGGGATGCGTGGATCAGGTAACGTGATACTCAGAAGTCAGGCCACCGGGCACCTTCACGAGGGGGCTCGGAGGCAGGGACTGCCCCCGACTACAGGAAGGGCAGCCTCAGAGGGAGCGCCGGCCGGAAACAAGAGGGAATGTTCTCTGGTTTCTACCCCAAGACGCAAGGCTCCCTTCACAAGTTAAATGAGAGGCGACTAAGTTCCTTCTGGTTCTAAAATCACGATGCCTAGATCTTTCGCAGGACTGAGTGCCAACAACAAAAATTTGCCCTCCCCTGGGGGGCGTTTTAAGGCTGGTTCCTGAAAGCAGCCGTATAAACAGCCTGAGGTACTGAAGGCTTGATCTCACCCAGGGTCTTTGCTGTCACTCCAGGGTATAGGGGGACACCTCCGCCATGGAGGGATGTGCTGGCCCCACACACCCGGGTACTGACCTCTGCCCACCCTGAGCCTCTCCCTGGACGCACGGGGCCCCCAGGTGGCTTTCCAAGCCTTTCCCGCCACCCAGAGGTGCCACCACCTAGAACACTCAGCTGCCGGGTGAACATGAGGCTGGGTGACTGCCTGTGCAAAAACATGTCGGAAAACTCCAGGCAATTGGTGGCAGCTGGACTTGATGACCTTGTGGTTATTTTCAACCCAGCAATTCTCGAGTCCTCGGAGGGAAGCCTCGTTCCTGTTACTAAATTTGTCGTGATTCCCATGGGGATTGGGTTGCAAAAGACGTGTGCCCTATTACCACGCAGGGTCCCTCGGCTGGCTTCCCTTCCCTGCTTACAGAGCTTCTTCTTTCATACAAGGAAAGGTGGGGCCCTCGACCTTCATGTCAAGGTCAAGGGCCTCACCTTGACCAATGGAGCACAGTTGCTTCTCTTCCTGGCAGCTCCTGGGACCCTGTCCTTGCCCCAGGAAGCTTCATGTCTCATTTGACCCCATGGGGCTTGAAGTCAGGGGCTGGATGTCTAAGCGTGGGGGGCAGCGGGTGGGACCAGGGTCCAATTTGAGAAGTAGCTATGGCCGAGCATACTCCTTCACAGCTGCTCTGAGGCCACAGGGGCTATGGGGCCTCCTCGGAGCTCCAGCCTTTCCTCCCAGCCTGGGCCTCGACCTGGATGCACAGTGGAGCTGGGGATGTAGGTGAGCTAGAGGACGAGCCTCCCTTTGGGACCCTGACACCCTGGACGGTCCCTGACTCAGGTGGCAGTTTCGCATTGGTGAGAGGATTGAGGCCCACGTGGCTGGGAACCGTGGTAGCGAGGTGGAGGTAGATGGGAGTTACAGGAGGGCTGGACACCCAGGAGAAGGGGAGGTTCGAACACTGCCCTGTCTGGGTTTTCCCTGAGAGCCCCCGGAATGAGCCTGCCCGCTGTTCCAGGACAGAGAGAGCCTTCACACATGGGGCCTGTGGTGTGTCTGCCTTCCTCCAACCCTCCCGACCTGGCCCCTGCTGCCCGCGCCTCCTCCCCGCGCTGCAGCTGGGGGAGCTTCTCACCTTCCCATCTGGGGGCCGGCCCCCAGGAGGGGCCACTGCGGCCTTTCCCCAGGGCCCCATCTGCTCTTACCTAGTCTCAAATCCATGACCCTGTGTGAAGGAAATCATGTCTCACTCCACGATTGCTTCTGGTCAGCAGTGGGGTGGCAGCGAGTGGGAGGCTTGTGCACGTCACTCGGGGTCATTCTGATCCCCAGAAACTAGCACTCTCAGCGCTCCTTGTGGGTTGGGAGGGGCGCTGAGGACGGCCGAATCCGTGGTCTCTCTACTGTTGTCACGGCACTCTCCGGCCCCTCGCAGGCCCTGGGCCTGGCCTTCGGTGTGATTACAATCGTCTGAAAACTGGGCAGCAGCCGGGCGGAGTCGGACGGAAGTGGGGCCAGGGCAGAGCCAGCCCCAGTCTCGGGGGCCTGGGGCCACGCGGAATGTGGCAGCTCCCGCCGGCTGTGCCGGACCTGCCCCCGCCGCCCTCCAAATGGCACGTGTGTGCGCTCGTGTGAGTCTGGGCGCCCCTCCTGTCACCGGCGTGCCCCATTCATTGACACGGAGGTTGTATAAACGGCCTTTGTACAGCGTGCCCCGCCCAGGCAGCAGGCGGCTGGGGAGCCCGCGCACTGGGTCAGTCCTCAGGGCCCTCACACAGGGGAGAGGCCTGTCTCTCCGACGGGACCTCAAGTGCCAATGCACAGGGACAGGTGCGGGCTGGCAGCACGGAGTCGTCTGGGACCCGCTAGCCGGAGAGTGGGCCCAGTGGCCGTCGGGGAACTGAATCCAAGGAGCAAACGTGTTCCATCAGCCGGCGGCCGGTCACGGGCACCCACAGCCAGGCCAGGGCAGGAGGCCGAGAGCGACCAGCCAAGCTCGCCACCTGGACCCGCAGGGCTGCCGTTCACCAGCAAAACAAGAGACCCGGTTACCGGGGCCTCCGTGGAGTCAGGCTGCAGTTTTTGTGAACTTGCTCTTTTCTCCTGAATCACAGGAGGCCTACTCCTGCCGCCTCCCTTTACCCTAAGAGTCTTCTCTCGTGGCCACGCTGGGGCCAGACACAGAATCCAACCAACGGCTGCCCTTACCCACATCCTCATTTCCCGCTGCACGGAGAAGGAGGAGGCCCTCTGACATTATCTCTTCTGTGATTCGTGACACCCTCCCCGAGAGGCCAGGAGGTCAGGCGCATTGCCACCCTTTCAGGTGAAAGTGTAACATCCGCAGGAGAAAACCTTAGAAAGAGGAGGACCCTTCCGGGGCAGGGGCCGGGGCAGGCACAGCCACCTGTGCGCTATGCAGGATGCTGCGTGAGTTTTGCTTTCTCTGTGTTTCCCCTTCTTTTACACTCCTTTTCACCTTTAGGGTGTTGGACATGCCCAGCCAGGCTTTGCTGCGCTCAGGATGGCCAGAGGAAGAAGGTTTGGTCCCTGCTTGTGCCAGAACACTCAGGAGGGTGTGGTTATGTGAGCAAGTGCCCGGGCCAAAGTAATGCCAGCAGACGAGATCAGATCCACTTGGTGAGTTATTTCTCCCTGCCTGGAACTTCATCTTGGAGGGCGAAGACCTTGGGTATTTTATTTTATTGAAGATTTTATTTATTTATTTTTAGAGAGAGGGGAAGGGAGGGAGAAAGAGAGGGAGAGAAACAGCAATGTGTGGCTGCCTCTCAAGCGCCCCCTGCTGGGGACCTGGCCCATAACCCAGGCATGTGCCCTGACTGGGAATCAAACTGGCGACCCTTTGCTTCATAGTCTGGCGCTCAGTCCACTGAGCCACACCAGGCAGGGCTGGGTATTTTAATAAGAGAAGCAGTAAGAGTGGCAGGGCTGAGCCTGGGGTCTGGCGGCCGTGTGGCCTGTACCCACCTGACTGCATTCATGGAGGTCACCTACTTGTAGATCTTGGAGGGCCTGGCTGTGACCAGCACTGGAGACGCCCCAAAGGTGTAGTTATGAATACACACGTGAATTATTTGTTGTCTCCCTCTTGTCATGAAAGTTAGAGAAAGGCAGTTACATACTCTCTTCGTGAGATTATACACTAATGGTCATTTCTTCCTGTCCTTGCATAAAGAGTGGGATAGGTTTTTCCCAGGCAGGTCAGCGTGCCCGTTTATTAGTAACCATGGCAAATATGCTTCTTGCCGGGGATCAGTGGCGAGGGATGAATTCTCTCTGGCACAGCCTTTGTCATAGCTACTGTTTCTGTCCCTCTAGCGTGATGGCCCTGCTGGTGTCGCTCCAATGACCAAGAAGCAAATAGGGAAAATGGACCATCCATCTATTTAATGCTACCCTTTCCTGTCGCACAAAAACCTCCACTCCGCTGATGATGACTGACATGAAAACCGAGTCCACCTGCTTTATCAATCCTCGCCAAAAGGACAGGCGAGAGAGGCAGGGCAGGGAGAAAATAGGTAGGATTTGTCTTACCTTTAGTCATCGACCTGCAGTTATGCCAATAACTTGTCTGCTTGGGGGAAGAAAGTCGACTGATAAAATATCTGCCTGGCAATTTAGCCCACGTTTAATATAAAACATGGGGATGTGGATCATAACAAGATCTTGGGGAGTGGGGTTCACGTCTTAAACCGGGCCTGAGAATACACTTAGGCCCTCTGCGCGCTCATTCACTGAACAAACGGATATTGGGTATTTATGATGCGTTGGGTGCACCCTGGGCTTGGAGGATGCGGGGTGGACCAGACAAAATGCCGGTTCTTGCCTTCCAGAAGCTACAGTCTGTCGGTGAAGATACAAGTCTGATATATCGACAGGTGAGATCAGCGTTGCCAGAGGGGAGGCCCCGAAAGCACACCTCTCGCTACGACAGCCTGGGGTGGTGGCAGTGTGGCATGAGGGCCCTGTGTGAGGACAGGAGAGATGCCGCCCCATGCAAAGGGTGGGTAGGGTTAGACAGAGGTGGGGGGTGTGGGGGTAAGAGAGGGGATGGTACGTGTGTAAGGCAGGGGGCCAGAGGGAACAGGGGACATTTCAGGACCTGAAATAAGATAAGAGTGGCTGGAATATGACTCAGCCATTAAAAAAAACGAAATCTTGCCATTGGCGACAACAGGGGTGGACCCAGAGGGTGCGATGCTAAGGGAATTAAGTCAGACAGAGAAAGACAAATACTGTATGGTTTCACTTTTATGTGGAATCTAAGAAACAAACAAGTAAAACAGAAACAGATGCATAGATACAGAGAACAAGCTGATGGTTGCCAAAGGGAGGGGGTGGGGGGATGGCTGAAATTTTAAAAATAAATAATTTAATCAACTATAAAAAGAAGCCCTTGCAAATTTACCTGTGGAGGGGAGAAGGGTTACCACTCTATCCCCCATCCACCCTTCCTTGGCGTCTCCCAAAATGTGTGAATTCTCACGCATGTTAGCTAGAGGCACAGGAATGTGGGAGACTCCGTAGTAATACTCTATAGCAGAAAATGACTTTCTGTGAACTCCCATAAAAAAGGAAAAAAACAGCACGGCTGATGCAGAAACACGAGGGCGAGAGTGGCATCTGATGACCCTGGAGAGACGGGAGAGGTCAGATCCCAGACAGCCCGTACATGGCGACGAGAAGTTTAAATCGGGCAAAGTCCATAGGGAGATGATGGAGTTTAAGCGCGGGTAGAATGCTCTACGGAGATCTCTGTGTGCAGCAAGGACGGTTTGAAGGGTAGAGGTCCCGAGGCCTGGGGCGCACTTGGGTGGATAGTACAGTAGTCAGGGGAGAGACAAAGGAGGTTTGGAGCAGAGTAGCAAGTGTGGACAGTCAGAGAAGTGGTCAGGTTCAACAGATAGCCTGGGGATAGACCCCGCAGCACCTGACGATGGGCTAGATGGAGGGACAGGTGAGGGTAGAGAAGGAATCAAGGTGACTCCTGGGCTTCTGGCTTCAGCAATGGGTGGATGGTGCTATTCTTATTTGAACCAGCGTACGCTGGAGGAGGAATAAGTATGGGGTGTCGGGAAGAATATGATACGTAGTTGTTGAAATGTTGAATTTAAAATACTGAACATCCAAACAGAGGTGTCTAGTAGACACTCTGATATATGGGTCTGGTATCCAACACAAACAAAGGGTATATCTGTTCCACTTTTATCTCGTCTTGTACTCATTTAAACACATTTCAAAGAAACACATTGTAGATAATGCATCCAGAAAATTACTTACAAGTTGTAAAATTGGGGGTTACGATGTGTCTTTTAACCTCCAAATTCAACCTCTGAGAAATTATCCCAAATAAATTATTCAGAAAAGATCAAAGTTATGTGCTTTGAATTCTGGGTTATAACAGCAAAAACTTGGGAAACTGTTCATACCCAAAAAAAGGGCTAGTTAAATAAATTATAGTATACCAACAAAGGGAATATTGTCTGGTTCCTAAAAATAGTGATTATGGCTATCTTTGTAGCTTAGAAATATCCTTTATCATGTAAAGCTAAACAGCCAAATTCAAAACTCTACTTACGCTGTGATTATAATTTTGTCAAAACCGTCATACACGGACAACTTGTAGACAGGCCTTGAATAAACCAAGAGTCGGCTTGCTGAGTGATGGAATTACGGTGATTTTTAAAAATTTGTTAAAATGTAAAGTCAACATGCTAAGCGAGTAAGAGGAATAGGGTGTTGCGCTTGGTTTGTTTTTGCTTTTGCAGGGAATGAGGTTCAGTCTTAGCGCTCCGCGGGGCACCGTCTAGCTAAGTTGGAGACGTGGAGTTCCGTAGCTGTCATGTATCCATGCACTCTGCTGACAAGGGCCCCATTGCCCAGGTCAGCCCACAATTGCTCAGGAGCCCCCTTTGGGAGCACGCCCTGGCTTCTCCAGCAGCAAGAGAAGTCAGAGCTCCCTGGGGCAGGTGTGAGTCCCTGAGGCTCCCGACTTCCTTCCCCTTTGCTTCCCCATCTCTGGAGCCTGGGGAGTTTAACCCCCGAGTGACCTCTTCTCACCCTTTTCCTCTGTTCCCGACTTGCCTCGGAAACCTGGTAAGAATTCACCGGCCAATGTCCAAGACAGGTTCTCCCTTGTCTTATTGAAGCGCCTCCTCCCAGGCCCCTCAGTGGCCATTTGCAAATGGTCCTAACGACAATGACATGCCAGCGCTTTCCAAAGGGAGGGTGCTCTGCAGACTCTTGGTGCGCAGGGTCACTGTTCCCGTCTGTCCAGTTATGCTCTTTGCACCCCTCAGGGACGAGGGTCGCTGCTCATGGGGACCTTGTGTGGTGACAGCACCAGCAGGGGCTGAGCCAGCGTGCAGAGCGCCCGGACCGGGTGCCCCTGAAGACCGCTGGACTTGCAGGGGCCTTTGTTTCCCCACAAAGAGGAGCGTGGCCTGAGGACCAGGATAGAGAGTGGACTGCGGTGACAATGGAGAGTGAGACCAGATTTCACACCTCTGGGAGAAAAGCTGGGCTTTGTGGCAAAAGGTAAAACCCAACAAAAAACAATGCCTGTGAAAGGATGAGATAAAACTCAGAGGTAAAAAGTGCTTTCCTTTTCTTATCACTTTTAAATTTTCAATTGCAGTTGACCTAAATTATTATACAGGGTCTGGGACAAATAATGCCCCCTTTTTATTACAAAATCTTTTATTAAAAAATGGTAAGCATGTAATTCTGTAACATGACAGTATCACACTCAAGCACACCATCTGATGTTTTAGGTGAAATGTTCCAATTAAAGCTATAAATTATTGCACCCCTGTTATTACCCTAGCAACCACACTCAAGCAGGTATTTCTTCTGCTGGCACCTGTGTTGGTTTCAGGCGCACATCCCAGTGATGGGATCTTACATAACTTAGTAAGTGATCATCCCGATACACCTCACACCCATCTGACACCACACAGAGTCAGTAGGATGTGACTGCCTCTATTCCCTGTGCTGTGCTTCACATCCCGGTGACTGTCTGCGACAACCAGTCTGCACTTCTCAGTCCCTTCGCCTTTCTCTTCCACCCCACAGCCCTCTCCATGTGGCAGCCCCCAAAACAGTCTCTATGAGTGTGTTTCTCTTCTGCTTGCTTATTTTGTTTTTTAGATCCCATTGTTGATAGATTTGTATTTATGGCTATTTTATCGCTCATATATTTTTTCCTTCTTCTTCTTAAAGAAGACCCTTGAACATTTCATATACTGGTTTGGTGCTGATGAACTCCTTGTCTGGGAGCTTTTTCTTGTCTAGGAGAAAAGAAATGGATTTGAAATCATCCCGATCCTCTGTTCATGACAAATGGCAGGTTGGTCCGCAGGGAAGAGAGAACATGGCTGACCAGCCAGCCGCTCCCTCTTGTCCTCAGGGCAGTCAGCAAGTAGGTGTGCTGGATGCCACAGCTGGTGGCCCGGTGAGAGGGGTCTCGGTGACAGAGCCAGGCAGGGAGCGCGCCGCGGTGAGCAGAACTCCCGCTGCACCGCCCTGCCCGGGATGCCACATTCCGTGGGAGTTTGGGAGCTCTCTGTCAGCGAGGGTTGCCTGCGAGGCCCTCCTGGAAGAGCTGCCGGGCCTGTGATTTGCAGGATGCAAAGGGATGGTTTCGTGTTTTTATAAAGTGATTTATTCTACTTTTCAATTTTTGTCTTTAAACCATTTGAGAGTTACAGGAGAGCTGTGAAGGGAGTATATTCAATTCTCATACACGCCTTCCTAATTTAGCATCGTATGTAGATGTTGTACCTGTTTCAAAGCACAGGGATTCACACTGGTAAAGATTTTACGTACACTTTCACCCTGTTTCCCCCAATGTCCCTTTCCTGCCTGTCCCAGAGTCTCCAGTTCAGGATGCCACATCGCATTCGGTGGCCGGGTCCCCTTAGTCTCCCCCATTTGTGTGTGATGTTTGCTCCTGATTAACCTGGGGCCTGAGGGGGGTCGGGGAAGAACACCCCTGCGGGGAGAAGGCCCTTCTCATCACACGACATCAACACGGTGTCACCATGATGACCGCTGGCGATGTTCGCCTCGAGGAGGGGAAGTGGGTCCCTGCCTGGCCTCCCTGCTTGAAGTCACTGTTCTTCGCTTTCCATACTCTTCCTTAGGAAACAGACATTCGGGCCAGCCCACCTCCAGGGCAGGGTGAGGGAGGTGTAGCGAAGAATCTGTGAACATTTGTTAACAGCACAACAATAATGAATAAACATTTGGGGGAGTTACTTTGGAGCCAAATAGTCTTCTTATTTTAAAATTAGATTTCTTTCTGATCACAAAAGGGTAAAAGCAGAAAAGTCTAAATTTCACTAGTTTCACAGACAAAACCCCAGCTCTCACCAATCACTGGTGTGTATGTGTGTGTGTGTGTTTTGTGTGTTCACTATTTGGCAACTGACTTCTTCAATTTAGCTTGTCAAGAACACACTTGAATACCAAGTTATATTCGGGAAGAACATGGGTGTGAGAACTCATTCACTGTTTAATCCCTACCAAGAATGGATGCTTAAGATCAATTATGAGCCCTGGCTGGTGTGGTTCAGTGGATTGAGAGCTGGCCTGAAAATCAAAGGGTTGCTGGTTCGATTCCCAGTCAGGGCACATGTCTGAGTTTCAGACCATGTCCCCAATGGGGGCCACGTGAGAGGAAACCACACATTGATGTTTCTCTCCTCGTCTTTCTCCCTCCCTTAACCTCTGTCTAAAAATAAATAAAATCTTTTTTAAGAAAAGATCAATTATGAAATATATGGCCTTCTAATTTAAAGCCCTATAACGGGGCAAAAATAATTGAGTTTGAGGTTGTGTGTGCTGAGACGGGGTTCGAGTAGCGGCAACAAGCAATTGATTCCCTGGTTCCCAACACAACCACCTCACTCCCTCCTCCTGACATCTGAGGCAGAGACCAAAGCCACGAGTCTTCCACAGTGGAAACGAAGACATTAAGACACTCTAGAATGCCAGCTCAGTTCTCAGTTGAAAGTGATTTTCACTGACGGAAGGAAAATTTGAATGCTTTCCTCATCATTTTAGGAGCCCTCACCTGGGTGGAGGCAGGGCGGGGATGGGGGCGGGCAGCCCAGCTGGTAACAATTAGGACAAATTCATAAATGAGTCTTTGAAAGAATCATAATTCAAATCTTTTTGCTAATGTAAAAATGTCCCAGAAACATTATTGCAAAAGATGTAGGAACATATTAGGTGGTGTAGACTTACAAGCATTTTATCGAATTTACGGGGAGTGTCAGTCAGTCCCAGCAGCAACTGTGACTTCTGTTGCCACCGCAGTGTGGGGCACCAGTAACGGGTCTGATAAGCTGGTGAGTGACTCGGGTGTCCCTCCTCTGTCTGCCTATTGCTTTTCTTAAGTACATTGACGAGTACGGTCAATTGTACTGCGGGTCGGGAAAAACACGTAAAGGCAATACTGCAACCCCTAACACACCTGCCTTCCTTTGCTAAGTTATAGAAGTGTGTGTGTGTCTCTCCCCCTCTTCATACAAGGGGGTAAGGAATAGGAAAACAATGTCTTTGTTATTACAAATGATCACATGAACTAATGAAATAACTCTTTGGGTCTTGAATTAATCCCAGGTTGACTTGGATATTCATGGCAAATTCGACTCCTGGTGCATTAAAAATGCTTTGACAAAAATGGCTATCTCTCTTGTCAAGAAGCCTTAGAGTGGACAAGTGTCTGGGTGGTCCCCCGGAGCCATGCGGGGTGCCCCTGAGTGGTCGCTGTGGCCCACCCCCTGAACCCACCGGAGCGTGCTGGGTTCCGTCTCCAGAGTCTCCCATGATAGGCCTGGATGGGACTGGGGAAGTTGCATTCTTTTTCTTTTCTTTTTTTTTTTAAGTTGGTCCAGGAATGCAAAGCCCAGAAAAGGAGGCGTTGCTTGACAAGCTGCATACTAAGCTAAACACGCAGCCATTTCCAAGGTACCGTTGGCCCCGACTGGGAGCTACAAACTGTGTGTTTGCTCATCTGCATGTGACCCAGCTACTGACCAACCCGCACCTCAGGTCCCTCCGCTGCACAGTGGGGTAATACTGGTGCCTACCTCTCAAGGGGGTCGGGGGGGACATGGACAACTCGTGGTGAGCCCTTGGGATTTCGCCTGCTACTTGATGCTATTAGATTTAAACCCAAAATATAAGCAATGTTTGGAGTAGAGACATTCATAAAGAGGGAACAGATGTGGTATATATCATTTGTATTCTGAAATCTGCCTTTTTTCTTTCTTTCTCCCCTTCATATAATTAGGGACATGAGTGTATCTCTCTTTCCTGTTTATGTGTTGGGCCCATCTTTTGGTTTTATATTGTTTTGTTCTGTTTTGGTTTGAAGAGTCGAAGCTAATTCTATGGCACGCGGTATATATATTTTTTCAGCCCTGGCCCCACTCCTGGCACTGATGAGCTTGCTGCGGATGGGTCTACCTCTGCTTAGCTCGTTCATTTGTGTTGCTTTTATGGATTCTTTTTTTTTTAAATTTTTTATTTTAGTTTATTCAGTACAGTTTCTATCCTTTATTCCCATTCCAGCCCACCCACCCATTCCTCCCCTCCTCCCTCCCCTTTCCAACCCCCCTAGTTTTGTCCATGTGTCCTCTATATTTGTTCCTGTAAACCCTTCCCTTCTCCCCTGAAGTTCCCTCCCCTCTCCCCTCTGGTCACTGACAACTTGTCCTCTATTTCAGTGTCTTTTGTTATATTTTACTTG